>JAJTIW010000005.1:1200000-1902397 GCA_021365295.1 Tricladium varicosporioides | reverse complement strand
ATATTCAAGAGCTATTAATGAACTAGTCAATATATGACCCCTGCCTTCTATATACTACTGACCCCTTTGGTGTTGTCGGAATACAAACCGACAATATCTTAATCCTTGGAAATAGCGACTTTATTCAAGTAGAAACAGGCTCAACTAGAAAAAGCTAATTTCCTAGCCAAGGCTCGCGAGTAACTATCAATTAATACGACCTTAAGTTTAATAGATATATTATATAATTACAAGATAACGGAAGTATAATACTTACTCAGGAGCGCTAGTATACTAACCTTAAGCTAGTCAATAATAACAAAATCGTCGATTTTACAAGTAGCCGCGGAATCACACATAAAGGGACTTTTAATAAAAGAGCAATATATAGCCCAGGAGCTCGCGAGGTATATATGCTTCTGTCTGCTAACCTGAAGCTATATATAATCTATTAGTTGCTGCCCAAGCTATCGATATAACTAAAGGAGACATTAAATCGCTTAATAAACGACTTCAATAGTAACTATAGAGTAGTTCTAGGGACTACGCTTTGTAAAGCTCGATAAGTGCTTATTACAACTTATTGTCTTTATAGATGCCTTATTCGCTATAACAAGGATCTTTCCTCTCAAATCGGCTATATTCTAGTCCTTGTAGACAGTAGCAATAATGCTAATATATTGCACTAGTTATCTATCAAATACAAGAGAGTTACTAGAAGCGTTCTAGCCTTAGAACTGTACGGAATGGTATACGGATTTGATATAAGTGTGTTAATCAAAGCGACTATTGAGATGATTCTATAGATTAAGCTTTTATTAATTATTTGTACGAATTTAAGGTTATTATACAAATGCCTAGTTAAACTAGGAACTATACAGGAGAAGCGCCTTATAATCGACGTAATATACCTCCGACAGGTATATAAGAGATATAAGATCGCCGAGGTCAATAAATTAATAGTAGTACTAATCTAGCTGACTCTATAATTAAGTCAAGGTTATCAGGAGCCCTGAAAGCCCTGATTGACACAAATAAGGTTTAGTTGGAGGAAAGGGAATAGGTAGAACGTAAAGTGTCTATATTGGAGATTCCATAGACTATATCGCCACTCTAGGGAGAGGAAGTACTAAATATAGTACTCCCAGAGCTCCCTCTAGAAGTAATATAGATATCTTGAAGGCAAAGCGATATTGAAGTGTAGAGGGTGAAGTAGTTACTAAGGAATAAAATCGTACTAAGCCTGATTAGGAAATTAATATACGATTGAAGGGAAACTACGTTTTTGAGCCCTTCTACAATTTCCTAGAGAGGCTTTAGTATTAGTATAAATAATTAGCTATAGTTATATAACTTATTATATAATATAACTAGTCCTGATTAGGTTAGTGTAGCGGGAGCCATGAAGGGGTATTCAAGCTCCTGCTCCTTCTATAATATAAAATATCAATGATTCAACTAATAAATATAAATAGTATATTATATATAATATGTAATTTGCTCTATATTACTAGTAAATCGACAAAATTATTAATATAAATAAATTATTAATTATAAATAAATTATTAATATAAAAAATTATTAATTATAAATAAATTATTAATATAAGTAAATTATTAATTTTCTCTTAATATTATATAAAATATCTTTAAATCTAAATAATTTAAATTTATATTATATCTTTAATTTATTAATTATAAAATAAACTATTAATATAAGTAAATTATTAATTTTCTCTTGATATTATATAAAATATTTTAAATTTAATAATTTAATATTATAAAATAATTATTTATATAAAAAAATCTAATATAATTCTTATATTAAATATATTTCAAATAATATAAAATTATTTATAAGTTATATTATAAAGATTTTATAAAATATCTTAAATAATATTATAAAATTTCTTTATAATATAATATAATATTTAATTCTCAAAAATTTATTAATCTTAAAGAAATAATTATTATATAATATATTAAGAATTCTAGTCCTTATAAGAGGACTTTCCTTCAAGTTGACTATAGTCAACTTAAGCGAAGGTATAAAGAAGTTAGTAGATAAAATCGACTTATATTAACTCTTGACTATAGTATAACTATAGTAACTTATCTAGTATAAGAGATAATCTATTTAACTTGTCTAGAGTAGTTTATATACAAATTAAGCTAACCTTAATTCGCTTAGTAGTATAGTTATATAATATATAATCTATATTATATTTCTTTAATACTCTTTCTTAGAGTAAATTTTCTTGCCTATTACTAGACCTAGCTATATCTTAAATCTATCGAATATAATCCTTTCTAGTAGCTTTGTTATATTGTCTACAATTATCTCGCTTGTCGAGATATAGTCTACTTACAAGTCTTCCTTTTCTCCAAGATCTCGAATATAGTAATAATAGATTATTAATACTTTGACCTCTTATAAAAATAAGAGTTCTCGACTAGTATTAGTACTCCTTGGTTATTTTCTAGTATCTATATAATTCTTGAATTACTTCTGATATACTTAGATAACTTGAGATCTTAGTAGATTTGTGTAATCTATTGTTCTTGCTTAGTATATATAGAGAATATAATATATTCGAACTTATAGCTTAATATAGTAATAGATTATTACTTTTTGCTTAATTATAAAATAGTCTATTATAGAATAATTAAATTTCTTAATATATTTTTATAGTCTAACTTATCTAAAGCTTAGTTAATATTAAAGTATATAACAAAGTATTTATATTCTTTCTTTGGTTTATAATATAGTCTCTACTTGATTATTAATTTTAGATATTATATTAGATTCTTAAATACTTTTTTTGTAGTAACTTTTACTAGCTTACTTATATTATTGACTAAGCTTATTTAGAATAAATATAATATAGATTATATAAATATTATAAATATATTAAACTTTTAATATTTTACTAATATTTAATAAATATTAATTCTTTTGTCTTTGTTTATAGAATAGTATAATATTTTATAGTCTATAGCTAAAACTCTTTTGAGATATTAAATTTCTTGTATAATTCTAAAGTAATCGAGTATACTTGTTAAATATTACTCTTAGTCGACTTTAATTATATAGTTCTATTTGTCGCAAGTAATTCTTGCTTTAAGGATCTTACTAATTTCTTTTAGATTCTTGATACTAAATCTCTCTAATAGTTATTTATAGAACTAGTTAATATTTACTTGTTTTTTAGCTTTAGCTATAATATTATTTATATATATAAGTAAGTATATATCTTGTCTATAGTTTATAAATAAATATAAGTCTATCTTGCTTTATATAAAACTTTACTTAACAAGTTCTCTCTTAATAAATATATTTTAGTTTTTTGTAGCTTGCTTTAATTTATATAAGTTATAAAGTACTTATTATATATACTTAGATTGATTATAACTTCTTGTAAAGGAATAAAGTAAATCTTCTCTTAAGATATAATTCTATAAATATATTTTTAATATTGAATTAAGAGATTTCTTAGTCTTTTATTATAGTTATTATAAAAAATAGTCTCAAGATATCTATATAAACTATTAGTATAAATATTTAAGTATAGTCCTTTTTATATACTTGACTAAATTCTTGAGCTATTAGTCAAGCCTTAAAGTATTTGATTAATTTATTTATTTGAGTCTTTATAATATAACTTATTTATATAATACAAGATTTACTTCTCTTAATAAGATTATCTCTTATATTATCTAGTTTATATATAATAAGAGTATCTCTTTACTTCTATTACTTTCTATTTATTTATATAGTCAGGGTTATTTATAGCCTTTTCTATAAGTTCACGAGATTCGAATATTTTAAATAACTTTTATTAGAAATATAAAGTCTATTATTTAGTCTCCAAAGTAATTGTCTAGTATCTCTAACTCTTTCTATATACTAAGAAGTTATACTAGTATAGTCTTTGTAATCTTGGCTAGTCTCTTATCTTTAGCTAAATCAGACTTAGATTACTTTTGTTTAGTTTTAGATCTTATAAAGTATTGAGATACTTCCTTTGTTTGTTAAAGTTATAAGGAGATTAGCTAGCTAAGAGTAATTTATAATAAAATTAATATATATTATTAAAAGCTAATATATTCTTTAGTAGAGTAAAGTATAAAAATCTCTACTTTAATATAGTCTTAGATTACTCTCGCTAATTAATCTATTATCTTGCTAACTTAAGTCAATAATGTTGGAGGGCACGTGATCGTGACTTTATTAAGTTGATTTATTATAAAAGATTATTTTATTATAAGTCCTTGAAGAAAAAAGTTCTTCTGGGAAAGCTACCCTTTCCCTTTACTTATAGACAAATTATTATTTCGGAAAAAGATATCTCCTTATTATTCCGAACTATTCACATGTTAAGTGCCTTATAGCTGCCTTAATATTATATTATAATTATTAAATAATAATTAACTTTAAAGTTAAAGTATTATTAATCTTGTTTTTGTAGAATAATAATAAAGTAACAAAAATATAAAAAGATCGATCGATCGATCGATCGGCCTAATATTAGCCCGTCTTACAATTTATAATAGGCTAACCGAATATAGACTAGTATAGTCATGTGACTATAATAAGTATCAAAGTACTGATTATATAATATTAACTAATTAACTAGAATAGCTAGTCTGACATTACCTGCAGGTTACCCTGTACCTGCTAGAAGCTATCACATGTCAGCTACCCTGTACTAGTCTTAAATAGTTAATATTTAACACTCTCCCTTAATCAGTACTTTAATATAAAGGAATTAATATTCTCTACTTTTAAGGCTTAAATGATCTATAAATAGATTAAATTTAATCTTATCTAAAGCCTTAGTTAGACCGTCTGCTTTTTGCTCTTTAGTAGAGATATATAATAAATTTATAATTCCTTTTTCTATTAAATCCCTTATATAATAATATTTCACAGCTATATGTTTAGTTCGCTCGTGAAACTTTGGATTTCTAGATAATAATAAAGCTCCGTTATTATCTGTATATAAAGGGAATTGTTTTTGGTTATAAAAACCAAGTTCTTCTAGTAAGGATTTTAAATAAATAGCTTCTTTAGAAGCAGCATTTATAGCTATAAATTCAGCTTCTGTTGTACTTTGGGCTATTATACTTTGTAATTTAGATTTCCACGATATAGGGCCACCTGCTATATAGAATATATAGCCTAAAGTAGACTTAGCAGTCTCTATATCTCCGGCATAATCAGAATCACAATAGCCACAAATAGTACTAGGAAATCCTTTATAAGTTATAACTAGATTTTTAGTTGTTTTTAAATATCTAATTATTCTTAAAGCTAAATTTATATGTTCCTTACTAGGATTAGAACAAAATCTAGATAATTTAATAGTACTATAGGCTATATCAGGCCTAGTACCAAGTGTTATATATAATAAAGATCCTATTAAGCTCTGATATAACTTAATATCTTCCTTAGAAGCTTTTATATTAGAATCCTGACCCGATTCTAATTTAATTTTAGGATCTAGAGGAATATATATAGGTAGAGAGTCCTGTAAATTGAACTTCTTTATTAATTTATCTATATATTTCTCTTGTGATAACTTTAATACTTGTTTATCTAGATTATAATCAATATCTATTCCTAAATAATCCTTAATAGGCCCTAGCTCCTTAATATTAAAATATTTCTTTATATCTTTAATAAAAGAATTAATATTATTAATATTAGGACTTATAATAGCTAGGTCGTCAACATATAGACATATAATTAGGCCTTTCTCTTTATTAATAAGGATACAGGATTCTATCTTTAAAGGTTTAAAATTTAGCTTGTTTATTAGAATACTAGTTAAAGTATTAAACCAAATTCTAGCTGATTGTTTTAAACCGTATAAAGCCTTATTTAATAAGAGTAATATATTTGGATTTATATTAGGAATAAGGCCTAGCTTATATAAAAGCTCTATTAGGCCTTCAGGGGGTATTATATAAAGTCTAGAATCAATATCGCCTTGTGTAAAGGCTGAAATCATGTCTATTTTATATATATACCACTTATTAAGTACTGCTAATGCAAATAATAGCTTCCAAGCCATTTGTTTAATAACATTAGCAAAGGATTCTAAGTAGTCTAGGCCATATTTTTGTTCAAAGCCTTTAGCTACTAATCGGGATTTAAGCTCTATTTGATCTTTATTAAGATCCTTAATCTTATAGACCCACCTAGCTTTTAGAGGTTTTATTACAGGGTCTATAGAGTCCTTATTGACTATAGTCCAGGTATTATTCTTTACTAGACTAAGTATTTCATTAGACATAGAGCTAATCCATTGATTTTTATATTTATAGTCTTCTAAAGCGCCTTTATAATTCTTAGGTTCTTTAATAGAATTATTAGACTTAGAAATAATAACTTTATAATAAGAAGTATTATTAGAGTTTAAACTTATTTCTGAGTCTTTCTCTCCCTCTATTAAAGAAGCTATATAAGCTCTAGAAGCTAGACTACTATATTTAATAGGCTCTTTAGCCTGTAGTCTTTTTGATCTTCTAGAGGAAATAGGATTAGGAGGAGGATTAGGAGCTATATCAGGATTATAAGGAGGTATAATAACTTGTGGTATAGACTTAGGAGATAGGTCTATATTTGAGTTATTATTATTATTATTATTTGAATTAATAACCTCTCTAGTATTTTTAATAATATCGTCCTGATTATATTCTATAAAAGAATTATAGTCTTCTTCTATAGTAAAATCGTCTTTATAAATTAAGTCTTCTTTAATTATAATATCTCTAGCGCTAATAACTTTATTTAAAGACGGTATATAAGCTAGATAACTAGTAGAAGACTCAAAACCTACTAATATACCTTTCCTAGCTCTAGGTTCTAGATCCTTAGATCTAGTTTCCTTAGATATATAGGTATATACTAAAGATCCTAATATTCGAATATAAGATATATTAGGTCTTTCTTTAGTTAAGGTATAATAGGGTATAGCTTTAATAGCTGAATTATAGGTTCTGTTCTTTATATGAACTATACCTATAAGTATATAAGGCCAGAGAAATATAGGAATATTCTTTTCATTTAAGGTAGTAATTAACCTTTCTATAAGATACCTATTTAATCTCTCGGCTATACTATTTTGTGAGTGAGCATATGGGCTAGTATAGTCTAATATAATACCTTTTTTACTACAAAGATCTAGTAATAAGGTGGAAGTGAATTCCTTAGCATTGTCTAAGTGAAATCCTTTAATATTAATATTAAACTGATTTTTAATTATATTAATTAAAAATATAAACTTATATATAGCCTCTGATCTAGTTTTAAGGCAATATACCCAAACTAGCCTTGTTTTACGACAAGTAAAGGTTATAAAGTAACGTTCGCCCTTAAGTCCTATATTTTTAAAAGGACCTGCTATATCAACATCAAAATAGGTTAAAGGGTCTATAGGTGACCCTAAAGGCTTATAGCTAATAATTTCATGTGATTTACCGTAAATACAAGGCTCACAATTAGCTATCTCACTTTTATTAAGTTCTTTAATTGATTCTAGTCTATTAAACTTAGAATCTTGACTATTTATTAATGTTTTAATTAAATAGTCCTTAGATAAATGATTTAATCTCTTATGAATTAAATCTAGGGTAGTAGGCCACGATTCTACCCTATAAACAACTTGTTCTAGTTTAGGGCTATTAATAGCTATATCTAAATAATAAGCGTTTCTAATCCAGTACGCTATTATTAATAAATTAGATATAGAGCTATTTATATAAGCAAAATTATCTTTAAAAGTAATTTGCCAGCCCTTATTAACAAGTTCTTTAGAACTTAATAAAGTAGCCTTTAAGCTAGGAACGTGATTAACTTTAGTAATCAATAATTCTCTATTATTAACTATAATAGGAATATCTCCTATACCTTCTATATTTATTCTTTCTCCATTAGCTATAACTATTGCCTTATTATAAATAGGTTTATAGTTTAATAGCCATTCTTTATAAGGAGTATAATGTTCACTAGCTCCAGAATCCAATAGTATTTTCTTATTAAAATAACTATTATATAAGGTAGTCATTACTACCTTAGGGGATTCCTGTTTTATACTATTATTAATAGTATTATTTAGATCTCTATTAGATCTATAAGACTCTCCTCTAGAGGTCTTTTTATTCTTAATAGATTTATTACTATTAGAATTTATAATAGGATTATTTCTTTTAAGCTCTGGATATTTAGAATAACAC
This sequence comes from Tricladium varicosporioides, assembly GCA_021365295.1. NCBI lineage: Eukaryota > Fungi > Ascomycota > Leotiomycetes > Helotiales > Tricladiaceae > Tricladium > Tricladium varicosporioides. The sequence goes on along the minus strand of JAJTIW010000005.1, from coordinate 1,894,178 downwards.
TGACTTTCTAGGTGGCCTTTCCTATTGCAGTGTTTACAATATTTAGTATTAGCTTGTCTAGTCTTATATTTAGTAGTTATTTTATTTAACTCTAAATCGCTAGCTTTAATACGAGCTTCTTCAGATATAATATCTGCTATAAGCTTATCTAGGTCTATAGTAGCTTTAGATTCAAGGATCTTAGCTAATTCCTCGTACTTTCTACTTATAAAAGAATCGAAAGTATTAGGAAGACCTTTAAATAAAATCCAGGCTATAATAGGCTTTGGTAATTCTTGGCTTAGTTCTTTTAAGTAAATAAAACTAGCCTGTAGATTACTAGTATATTTGTCTATTGAATTAAACGAATTATAACTATTATCTATTAACCTATTAAAATATCTACCTATAACTTCGAAGCTAGAATAGCCGTAAGTAGACTCTATAGCTTCCCACAAGTCAGAAGCACTAGTTTTATCTTTAAAACGTTCTATAATCTCTAAGGATATAGTAGTTTTAATAGCTCCTAAGGCTCTCTTGCTAAATCTCTCGAATTCAGCTAGCTTTTCATTATATTTAACTGCTAATTCAGGAGAATAAGGAACCCATTTATATTGTTTCTTAGGGGCACTACTAGCTTCTGGACTAGTCTTTTTAGAAGAACTACTAGCTTCTGAACTAGCCTCTTTAAGAACAATCTCTTCTTGTTCATAATAGAGACTAATTTTAGGTTTTTCTTCTGATTCATCAATATAAGGCATATAGCCATTGATTTCTAGGAAAAGTTTAGCTTCAGGAAGCCAACTAATATAGTTAGACTTCCCTATAAGCTTTTCTCCTTTAAAACTTAAGGTAGACATAACTTTAATCTTTAATAATTATATTATTAATCTTTAAAGTATAAATATAAGAAATCTAATTCTTATTTATATAATCCTATAATAGCTCGAGTCTTTAATTACTAAGAAGGTATATAGAAGTAATTAAGCTGGCTATATTAACTTAAATAAGTAGAATATTATATTCTATCTTATAAGTTTATGTTTTAAGAGCTTTTAAGCTAATATATATAGCTTATAAGAAAGTATAAATAACTTTCTATTTATATAAAAGTCCTATAACGAACTTAAACCTTATAGGTAAATAGCTCTTAATTATAAATTACTATTAATTTTAATAGTAAGAAGAAGTCTAATTTAATTCTAGATCTTCTTTATATATAACCCTGATTAGTGCCTTTACAAAGATATATAACCTTTTAAGGACTTTTTCGAGATTCTTAAAATCAGCCGGTTTTAAGACCTCTTGCTTAAAGGTTTCACTTTACTATTATATATAAACTCTATAAGTATAACTTATATAGTCTATATATAAAGCTCAGATACTTGTTTAAGCTTACCCTAGATCCTATAAGTCTTCTATAGCCTTATAACTCTCCGAGTAAGGCTTCTTTAAAGGTATAGAAGATCTAAATAGGGATTCTAGTAGTAGAGAACAGCCACCAATCTATAGTTTTTAAGCTAGCCCTTTGGCTCCTTCTTAAAGTACTATAGAGAGCGGGCACCTTGGTATAAGGACTAGGCTACGTAACCGCTTTGGTCTCAAAGTGTGAGGAGTACTAGTGACTCTTGTAGCTTCTAGAGGTCTAGGATTATTCCCTCTCCTAGACTTAGCCTTAGGGACGCAGGCCTCAGGTTCTCTGAAATAATATATTCAGGGTATACTTCTCTAAAATATACTAATTTATATATATATATATATAAATTAGAAGCTCGCAGTAACGGAGGAGGACCGGAAGGCTTATAAGATTAGATATAATAAAAGATATATCTTATCTTAAATGAATCAAGTATAATATAATAAAGGAAGGTTATTCCGGGCTCATAACCTGTTGGAGGGCACGTGATCGTGACTTTATTAAGTTGATTTATTATAAAAGATTATTTTATTATAAGTCCTTGAAGAAAAAAGTTCTTCTGGGAAAGCTACCCTTTCCCTTTACTTATAGACAAATTATTATTTCGGAAAAAGATATCTCCTTATTATTCCGAACTATTCACATGTTAAGTGCCTTATAGCTGCCTTAATATTATATTATAATTATTAAATAATAATTAACTTTAAAGTTAAAGTATTATTAATCTTGTTTTTGTAGAATAATAATAAAGTAACAAAAATATAAAAAGATCGATCGATCGATCGATCGGCCTAATATTAGCCCGTCTTACAATTTATAATAGGCTAACCGAATATAGACTAGTATAGTCATGTGACTATAATAAGTATCAAAGTACTGATTATATAATATTAACTAATTAACTAGAATAGCTAGTCTGACATTACCTGCAGGTTACCCTGTACCTGCTAGAAGCTATCACATGTCAGCTACCCTGTACTAGTCTTAAATAGTTAATATTTAACACTTCTGTTAACGAATTTATAGAAGAATTTGCTAGATACTATATTATAAGCTTAGTTAACCTTTATTCTAAGTATAATTAAATAATACTTTACTCTAAAAGTAAAGACTTGACTACTTTCTTTATATTACTTGGATTATTACAAAATATAATACTACTACAAGAAACTACAAATTCAGTAATATAATTTGTAAGAATTATAAATCTAATACTCAAGAATATTTGCCTAAATATAGTTATATTTTTCATAAATAATATAGGAGTAAAAGGACTCTATATAGACTATAACGGCAAAGAGATACTTCCTGGAATACAAAGATTTATACTTAAGTATATTTAGAACCTCGATAAAATACTTGAAAGGATTAAAAGAACTAATAAATCTATTGAAGCCAAATCTCAATTTTGTAAAAACAGGCTAAATATTATTAGCTTTGTCTATAACTCAAAAAGCAGAGAGCCCTCTATAGACAAGATTATTAAAATCCTAAACTAGAAGGAGCCCGAAAATATAACAGAGGCAAAGGGATTTCTAGGACTCTATAACTACTTTTATATATAAATAAAAGACTATAGACTAATAGCCGAACTTATTTATTACTTGATAAGAAAGGGGATAGAATAATACTAAGATCTAGAATTACAAGGCAAAGCTATAAAGAAGCTTCAAAATATAATAACTACTATACTAGTATTAATAAGAATTAACTATATATCTAAGGTAGGCGAAATTATAGTTGAGGTTAATATAAGCCTTGAGGGCTATAAAGATTATCTTAGCCAAAGAGATCCCAAGATATAGAAAATAAGGCCATTATAATATAAAAGTAATATATAATCTCAAGCAAAAAGAAAGTACAATATTACAAAGCGAGAATATAGAAAAGTACTTAAGATTCTTAAGAAGCTTTATATTTGGATTATTAGAGTTTATTTTGTTTTGGAAACAGATATTAATATATTAGTAATATAGCTAAACTAAGTAACTACTAATTATTCTAAAGTATTAATCACGAGATAATTAATCTAAATATAGCTTTTTGATTTTGAAGTATAATATATATTTGGAAAAGAATATATAATTATAGATATACTATCCCAACAACTATAATACTTAGCTAATACAAATAACGACAAGAAAGATATCAATAACTGAATTCTAGTAGAACTAGGAGCTTATAAGATCTACCCTATAATAACAAATAAAGCTAATAATAAATTAGAAGACCTCGAACTCTGAAGCCAAAGATAGATTCTTCAAGATATAAAGGATAGAACTTCTAGATTACAAGAGCAGGAAAAAGCTAATAGTAGCGAAAATAGTTCGATTAATAAGAGACTAGATTATATAATACTGATTTCTAAAACGGAGTATAGAGAAGGTTCTATAAAAATAGTAATATATCTAATAATACTAAAGAAACCAAAGGGAATAGACCTTTCTAGATTTCGCAAATTCAAGTGTGAGATATTAAAGTATAAAGTTTATAGACAAAGACTATAACGACTACTAACAAAAGGAATACTTACAAAGTTAATAGTTAATAGTAAGAAGGAGCGAGCTCGAATTTTATATAATATTTACAATAAAAATAAATATAAAGAGAGAGAAAGTACTTATTACAAAGTCTTATAATAGTATTTCTAGTATAATTATTATAAGGACGTCAAGGACTATATAAAAACATATAAAGAATGTTAGTTTAGAACTATAGGAAGAGAAGAGAAAGTTATATATTTTATAGCCTTTAATAAATTAATAGAAAAATAAGCAATTAATATTACTTATATATTAGTAATAAAGAAAAAGAAGTACTTGATTATAGCTAAAGACAATATAAGTAAATAGGTTAAGGCTAAGGCTATTATAAACAAAGAAGCTAAGATAGTAGTAATATTTATCTAAGAAGATATTATTTATAGATATAAAATTTTCTAGAGAATAGTAGTTGATAAAAGTAACAAGTTCAAAAGTAAAGTACTTGAATTTCTAAATAAATAAAGAATAGAGAGAGTATAAATCTCTATATATTATACCCCTTCGAATAAAATAATTGAACGAGAATATAAACCTCTGAAAGATACCCTTTCAAAACTAGGGAGTAATTAAATAAATAATTTAGTAGTAATATTATTTGTTGATTATACTATAGTTTATAGATTTATAGGTTATATCCCTTTTTATATAGTTTATAGGCGAGAACTTATTTTACTAGTAGAATCAAGAGTATTAATTTGAAGGACTCTCTTTACTCAGGAAATCAAGAATAAAGTAAAGCTTATTAAACTTAGAGCAAGACAATTTCAATTACAGAAACAAGATACTAATAAAGTTATTTATTACAAGACTAGATAATATCAAGAAGGGAAGGAAGTATTTAATATACAATATAATATTAGAACAAGATCTCTAAAGGAAGGAAATATTATATTATAATATAATTCGGTTAGAGAAATAAATATATCTTCGAGCCGAAAGTTAGATTTTAGGTAACTAGAGCTATATTAGATTGCCTTAGCAAATCGCGAAAAAGGGTACTATAAGCTAAAGGAACTTGGGCCTGATAGAGTATTACTAAGAGAGACCTTCTCAAAAAGTAGGCTTAAGCTCTTTCTAGAGCGAGAATAATATTTTTACTCTCCTAAAGATATTACTTCGAGAGCCAAGCTAGAAGAAGATATCTTAACAGAAGACGAAGGCTAGAATAATACTTAGTAAAGTCAAAATAACAGATTTATAATTCGACCGCCGACATTAATAGCAAAGTAGCGAGCTCTATATTCTATAATCAAGGACTAGTTCAAAGCCTAGAAAACTCCCGCGAGCAAAATAAATTCTTAGCCTCGAGGTAGTTTATACTATACTTTCTTCTCTTTTTAGGGAGAAGGTCGATTAAGACACTCCTATCAAGTAAAAAGTTTATATTATATCTAGTAATATAAAATTAGCTAGAATTATAATTCTTTTATATATCTCTGTCTTTTAGATTAGAATATATATAATTTATATATCTCGCTTCTTGGTTAAAGGTAATAGCTATAGTCTAGATACCTAAGGTTTAGGGAGGAAGAGTAAAATAACTAGAATATACTAAAGTAATATACAAAAGTCAAAGTTCCTTATAGAAAATATAGCTAGAGGTTATTTTCTAGATAGCTCAAAACCTATATAGACTTATAAGAAGAAGATGTTTTATTTACAAAAGGTAGCTAGATAAATTTCGACTTTACTTTGAGGCCAAAAGGACTATTTGAGAGTTCAAATAAAGTTTTTTTTATAAATAAAAAGGTCAACTAATTATAAAGCTCAAGAAGTATCTCAAAACTTGTAATAACTAATCTAGAAGTCCTCAAGAACCTACAAAGCGAATCTATAAAAGGAAGAAATTAGTCTCGGAGTTTAACCCTTCGAATTTCAATTTTATACTTAGACTATTAAGTCTATTTTGAGAGTTTAAAAAGTCTTTCTATAGAGAACGACAATTAATCTAGCTGAAGAAAAGCTTGATAAATATAAAAAGAAAGAAAACTTGAAAAAGTATATAAAATAATCTATTAGAGTTAAAACAAAAAAGAAAGAATCTAGAGAGTTCAAATAATTTAGATAGTCCAGAGGAATCTAGTAAATCCGAGGAATCCAAGAGTAGAGGGAGCCTATTAACTTAAGCAAACCCAAGAGCGAGAAAGAAAGTGAACTTTGATAAGACAAGAAAACTCGAAGAGGGCCCTTTTAAGGCTTGCTATAAAAGAAATAATAATAATTACTTAGAAGAGGCGACTTATTGACTAAATATTACATTTCCTCGAAAGGAGTACGTTTGAAGAAGTATCCAAGAGGTGTCCTAGTTGTTCTAAGTATATCTAAGAGCTAAAATACCTTATTAGAGAAAGAGGAAAAATACTTTAGTTACTTACTTGTTAGATATTATTAATACTAAATCTATAATAGGGAACAATATACCTATATCACAAAGGTTATTCAAACAGAAAAGGGGAAGCTAGTAAAATACTTAGGGGAGATATTAATTTGTTACTATATTACTATCTTACAAAACTAATTGAGATCTATCGCGAAAGTCAAATCCTATCTAACTAATAAGGAGGGGATATTTAGCAAAAATCAAGTTACTACTCGCAAAATCTACTACTATTCGCTTATACTTTTTGTCCTTTAATAGTATATTTATCCCTCAATTATATATCGATCCTGTTATAAGCGTCGATATTCGATAAAAGGTAAAGGCGGAATCGAGGGTTAAGTTTAATCTGTCGAAAAAGGGTTAGTACTTGATAATATATTTAGTAGTAAGCGAGGTAACTTAGCGGTTATTGCTAATATTATAGCTTAATATCAATTGAGGGCCAAAAACCGAAGGAATTGTCGATATATAATATTGATATATAAGGATATTAATAAAGAAATAATAAAAAGTTAAATTAGGAGGCTAAGGATATATATAATCGGCGGCTAAGTATAACTTATATACTCTTTATAATATAATTAAAGCCGGAGTTGAAGTTGAGGTTATATTTACTACAGGATATTTAGGGTTACATAGAAAGAAGACTATAAAGAGAAAGACCTTTGTATACCTTGTTTTCTTTATTTTTTCTTTGATATTTTAGTATATTATACGCTCTTTACTAGATTACTACTCGGGAGTGAGCAATAGAAAGAAGGGGGACGAATATAGTGGGGATCACGTGAAATCATATAATATAGATATAGTATATTAGGTCTTAATTTTCCCAATACTACTCTTATTACAACAACAACAACAACACTTAACAACTACACACTCATTTTATATTAGAATTTAAGACTACTATTCTTTGATCTAACTATTGATCCAAATATAACCCTTATAATATACTACTCTAAACGTCCTTCCTTGACGAGCCTTTTTCTACATATCAAATCCTGTTACTATTTCTGCCCTCTTGATATAGTATAGTTATTTCTCTCCCATAATATTATTCTAGAGAATAGCAATAGTACTAAGTAATTAAGTATTAATATTCTACTAAGCTTAGTAACTCTATATTAGCTATTCGATTAACATTTGCTATAATACTAACAAACTCTCATAAGAGCGACTCAGTTCTATAGCAAAGAGAATTTTATATTAATCTATATACTAATCGTCTTGTAGTTTCGGTTCTAATTCTCGTAGTAAGCAATATAACTATTCCTCTTCTACTTGCCCAAGGCAAGTAATATTACAACAAGCCTTCGTAACACGTAATATTACTATATATAGCGACTAATCCGAATTAAGCCTAACTCGGAACTAATTCGGACCTATATATAAACCCCTGAATTAGTAGATTAGTTCTATAGTTTTTGAATTCTAAGTAATTATTCGACTAAGTCAAGGTATCGTTATATTATTCAAAAACTCCTCTAGAGGTGTCTAGAATATCTGCTACTACTGCTGCTGCTGTTAAAATTCTACTGCTATCGATTGAACTAAGTCATTGACTATAGTTGTCGAAAACACTACCTATTCCCTCAATTACGCCCTCTTATCTAGTCTGAGACTACTCCGAATTAGCTCCGAACCTGATTCTTTTTCTTTTTTAATTCAATTCTACTTGTCAGCGATAGAAATCCAATCCTAATTGCAAGTATTACACTAGCAATTCGCCGACAAGCTCGTACGTCGAGATAGCCAAATCAATGCCCTTTCTTCTACTATTACTAACCTTCAAGGTATTGTTACTGCCCTCCGTAATAGCCCTGTTACGCCTCCGAGACGACCTAAGCGTCAGCTTCCTGACCCCCCTAAATTCGACGGCACTTAGTTATATTATAATATCTGGCTCGCACAGCTATAGCTCGTACTTAGTATAGATAGTGATATAATAGGGGATGCTTAAGCTCAATTTGCTTTCGTTTACCTTTGCCTCAAATCCTCCCCGGCTACCCTCTGCCTCGAGCTCCTCAAATATACTAACCTTACGAACAAGTTCGACTATCAATTGATAATTGATTAATTGGATAAATATAATAGCGTGAAAAATAAGGTCCAGCGAGCTAAAACGAAGCTCTATAAGCTAGTACAATTAGGCTCCTTTTATAGCTTTTTAATATCGTTTGAGGTAACTCTAGGTGAAGCTGGAGGCTGGAAATAGGATGACGAACAGAAAATTAATACCTTACGGCCCTGTTTATTAGACTACTTGAAGCGTAAACTACAGGAGTACGATATCGCCGATATTACATCAACGAAATACCTCGATTTTGTGTCCCTCTGCAAATGCTATACTTCACAGTCCCCTGCAACAGCCCCTGGTTTCAATTCCGACTCTGCTCCGAATCGACCCCGACAGCTCTATAATCATAAGACAGATAAGATAGACTTGTCTACTGTCAATATTATAGGAGCGATCGATTTAGCTTAGTCTCGTTCTCGCTCTGGCTCTCGTTCTCGCTCTAATTCTCGCTCTATGGACCGCTCTCGCTGTTACTGGTATGGAGCTATTGACTACTATGTCTCTGTCTGCCCAATACAACTTAGATCCGGATCACCTCCGAATCAGGTCCGGCCCGTACACAAATAGACAGGAAAACAGACACCCGCTTGTGACGATCGGCGAGAATGGAGTGAAGTAGAGTAGAGAGATCTAGAAGGGGAGATTAACTTACTTGGAATGTCAATAGTATTAGACGTAGTATACGACTATCGGCTCAATCACGGTATCGACTCAGATACTGAATCCGACTTGGGTATACTAATTCGGAACTAATCCGATACTAGTCCGTAACTGCTCTGGTACTAGTAGCTAGTTGAGTCAGATTTGGTGATTTGGCGCTCGAGACGAGCTTCTCTTCTTTTCGGGGGGTAATGTTACGACAAGCCTTCGTAACACGTGATATTACTGCACGTGGCGACTAATCCGAATCAAGCCTAACTCGGAACCGATTCGGACCTGTATATAAACCCCTGAATCAGTAGATTAGTTCTGTAGTTTTTGAATTCTAAATAATTATTCGACCAAGTCAAGGTGTCGTTACAAGTAGGACGATTGAGTAAAAGACTAACGAACTGACTGACTAAAGTTACTCCTACACACAGACCTTACAGAGTCTTGAGTTATAAGGAATGATCGAATTCAAAATGTGAGGGGTTAAATCCTGGTTATACTAAAGATTCAGTTACCAACAAATGTTATTGAATTCGATAAAGAAGGAAAGTATCCCTCAGAGCTAATCGACTGTTTATATACAAAGAATATACCATATTTCCACAGTAACTACTATATTCCTTAGGCATCAGCCAAGGATCACTCCCAGAGGTCTATCCTCTTACAGAGGTCTACCTGACTTTACTTGTTATTTTTAAAGGAATAATAGTCTAATAATAGTAATTTCCACAAGATCTTAGTTTATTTAAGGACTAACAATTTACTAATACTTCAAAAGAGTAGACAATAGACAGTACTAGCCTAGAATAGCTCTAAAAAATCTTTCTATCTTAGATATATACTACAGAGTCTAGATTACTAATTATAGACGGACACAAAAGCTACGAGACTAATGAATTTTTATATACTTGTTATAGAAACAATATATATTTACTTTACTTGCTACTATATATATCTTATATCCTTCAACCTCTTGATTTATCGATTTTTTCTCCTCTTAAAAGTTAATACTGAAAGGAAGTCGAATATCTAGATACTCTAACTAATTTAAGCCCTCTAGAAAAGCAAAACTTCCTTAAATGTTATTAGAAGACTCGACAGGAGGCCTTATCTTCTAGTAATATTAGATCTAGCTAAAAGGCAACTAGTCTCTGGCCTCAGTATATAGCCAAGCCTCTTATAAGTCGTTTCCTCCTTATAAATAGCAATCAGGACACCAGGACACTACGACAGTCAGTAGAAAGCTAGAGTAAACTAGGCCAGACCTCAGAATTGTCTCAGATTACCTAGAATATATCTAGGAGGTCTGTATAAGTAAAAAATCAGGCCAGGGATTTTTAGCAACTTGAAGACCCTGATTTTTACACTCAAAGGCTCCTGTTTCGTAAGATTACTAAGGGTTTTGAGGAGCAGGAGTCTATAATAGCTAGCCAAGAGCTTCAAATTAAGTCTCTACAGACTAGACTAGAGGCTGCACAGCCTAAAAAGCGAAGGAGGGTCGAGACTAGTCCAAATTCCAAGTTCGCGAATATACAGGCTATACAACGGGCACAGGAGGAGGCTAATAGGGTGTCAGGGGCTGAACAAGCTGTAGATGACTTATATGAGGCTAGTATAGCTTCTACATGCTCAGATTTACTTGTGGTTGATTTTTAATTATTATGTGTTGGGGTTGGGTAGGGTAGCGCACGGACGATTTTGAGTGGTCCAAAAGGGGGGGTGGTCCAAAAGGGGGTGCACGGACTTAAGTGATGGAATCGCCAGATAGTGTAGACGGTGTGAGCCTCAAGCTCTCTTTTTCTCTTGGGCGTTTCAGCCAACCACAATAACAGCAACGTAAAAGTTAACTATTCCAACAACTATGATAAACTCTATTGGTCTACTCGTGATCTTGGATCGGCTAGCAGCCCAACACAGGATGGATAGAATTTAGTCAATAACGTCTGGTATTAGCAAGAGCGCGACCACTGCCTCAACTTCTAAGAACTTCTGGCCTCACCATTTTATCCCACTTTTTGAAGAGTTTACTCGATATTTTTAGGCGCAGACTAGTTCAAGAGAGTAAGAGTTTACGGGAAGCAGGATACTTGGAGCTAGAGCAAGAATATCTGCTTAAATTGCAACAGGATAATTGTCGATACGGACCACGATGACTTCAGAATCCATAGTTGATAAAATAAGGAATGGGTCGATTCATAAACCTACAGATCTTCCTGACAAATACAAGTTATCGGCAGTGGATCTGGCCGAACGGGAATCATGTCCTTGAATACAGGGCTTGAGATATTACTCCAGGGCCAGTTTGCCATTCTAGGACTGTACTGTTCCGTGATTTCTTAGGTAGGTTTCTACTCTGGGTGTCAGTTTTCAACACCTGAGGTCAGCACTTACCTTTGTGCTTAGTAATTAAGGAGTGGGCTCGCATATTCCAACCAGATGCCAATCCAGGGTTTGTGTGGTCATCATTAAAGCCCCTCTTGGAAGGCTACCTTGCCGTGACTAACACATAGGCAGCAACATTTACCCCCGAGCTACTTGAATTGTTCCCAAATGACATTCTTATTTGCACGGTTCGAGATCCAGAAAGCTGGTATAAGAGCTTCAGTTAGCCAGCTACTGCAGATATGCCACACCTCATAACGAATATCTTCATGTTGCCAATGCTGATTAAGAGGAACTCTCCAAGTGCGGTAGAGGACCTTGGACGAGGTGGGCTTATTCCGCTAAGTGTGATTCCTGAAATGGTCATAATAGGCTACACTTCTCAGAGTCTGTAGGCAACATGGTGTCTCCTCTCCTCGAGCACCAGATGGTCCAGGTATGACAAACACAAGTTATAAACGAACGTTCTCGGGTTAAAAGCTTACTCGGTCTCAACAAAATTTGCCATTAACCACATTAACAAGGTTAGAAAGGTCGTTCCGCCGAAGAAACGAAGTTTCTTCGATTTGAAAGAAGGCTGGGAACCATTGTACAAAATATTCGACCTTCCAATTCCAGATCAACTATTCCCTCGTGTTAACTAGCAGGTGGCAATGACAGAGTTGGCGAGAGACTTCAGTGGCAAGTTTTGTACCAATAGGGGATGATCCTCGTAGGAATATGCATTTGCTGTCAGCGGATTGGTGTTTGCCATGAAGATGAGCCAACCGTATTGACCAGCTGATCATCAGCCGCCCGTATCACGGTTAACTTGCAAGTGTCACAACCCCTTTCAATCGCATAATTATTTAGCGAAAGTGATTGAACTCGCATGTCTTTTCAACGTCCACCACGATTAGTGATGATAATCTCGCATTTGCACGTCCTACCTCTATAGTTTTGGTCCTAGCACAAAGTCTATTTCATTGATACGTTGCAATGAGATGCATGGGCGATCCTAACGAATGGCCGAGCGCAGATCAAAACACCTTGATATAGCATTAGCGAGACTTTCAACCGCAGAAACAGAGCTATGCTTGATTCTTCATAAGCCGGAATGGAATCGGAGCGACAATATGGCACATCTGGGGCTGGGTACGGCGTGGTAGCCGGAACCATAAACAGATGGAATCCCGGACCAGCCCTAGGATAATACGACAAAGGATTAGGCAGCGGACCGACCCATGAAATACAGTACATGGATTGCATTGGTGAAATTGCGCGCATTTCAGAGGAGAAGAAGCGAAATAAATCGCAACACTAAAACCTATTTTGAGACGCTCTCCCTTCTCGAAGGTCGAAAACGCCACGTGAGGTCATCCTCGACTCTTTTTACGCCTCACACATTCTTGGTAGCGAAAGCTTCATAGAGCGAAAGGACAAATGATATCAATGCATTTGGTCAGACTTTGGATACAACCTGGCACCCAACCACCCAGCAACCAACCATACTAAGGGGATTATACGAATCTGCCTCAGGGACAACCTTGAAACCCTCGAACTTTGAAGAACAAATATTATACGGCGTTGTGCATGGAAGGCCCAAGCCCCTTGCATCCACGTGGAAATACGCACACTAACAATGAATTCTTGTGCATACCTGCAGCGCTGACTACCATTTGCGCTCTGCAAGTATTCTCAAAATGGCACACCATCCGGTTTCTACATATGTTGAGAGATTTTATTGTTGCTGCCTAGCTTATTCTCTTGCTTTTGTTCTTTCTGCTCATAACTTGCATTTATTCACGCATGTTGGTTGTTCCGCTGCGTATCCTTCGTCGCCCTTCTCCCCTTCCACAGCATGAACTTTCTGCTTACCGATAATTTTCCCAAAGCCTCCTACGTAAAATCATGCTCTACAAATGTTTTTATTTCTTATTTCGGCCAATTACCGTTTTCTTGAAAGAACTCAGGTCTCACCAGAAGGATTTTCCTAAACCAGCTGTCGTTTGAATAGAAATACGGGAAATTGTCAATGCTCTCGAATCCATTGGCACGGGGAATACCCCGGAGGGGGGTAGGGAGTGGTGGGTGGCCGCCGGAGGTCCCGGGAGAGATATGGGATGGACGCTCGGGCAGTTTTCAGCCAATAGCCAAACACTTGAAAAGGGGGAGCCTCAACAACGTGCCAATGAACACTTGGGTGGCTTACGACATCATCGCCTTCCTGCTCACAATCTGCACTTTATGAGATTTTGACTTCACTTTTGTCAATTAAGGTTATGAGTGTAATGAGCCAGAGAGATCTCAACACTATGGGCCTAAGTGACACCACATACATTCAAAATTTTGGCAACTAGTTACATATTTTATTTCCAGAAGAGAGCAAGCAAAATGTCCCAATCCCATGTACCCCTCCTAGTTCTTCAGGATTATCTTCAAGCAAGTTTTAGTACGAGCATAGTTTCTTGGCGCTTCTCTCGTTTATGTATGCAGCCTGCTGCAGAACGAAAACCCAAGCATACCGAAAGCCAGTCTCCCGTGATCGGTGACGACCGTTGACCTGTGAGTCGACACCGTATACAGAGTAAGCCAATCTTAGGTATCCCAGAGGCACGAAATCCAAACAGGAGAAGGGGAAACATCTCAAGCATTTCGAACGGCTTTCTGAAAGAATGAAGCCGACCCCGCTCCTGGGTAACTCCCAGGGTAAGAAATCTTATATATGATCAAGCAACTCTGAACTGACGATCTTTCTTCTTCAGCTTCTCTCTTCGACAGACAGCCACTCATCACATTCGTTTCTCTACACATTCATTCGTTACATCCCAGCCTTCAACATAATGGCAGGCTTCAGCATCATCAAGGCACTTACAGTTGCCTCCCTAGTCCCAAGCATCTTTGCTGTCACCATCGGCAACGATGACCGTAAGTTTCCTTCACTCATGCCATAAAAATATATACTAAACCTCAATAGCAACCAAGGAGCAAGGTCTCCTCGGAGACCTCCTAACCAAGAGCCCAACTACCAACGCTGGTTTCCTCCTCGCCGCCTGGCTCCAACACGTCGGCACTGCCATCGACAACAACGTCTTCACCTGCAGAGTCTCTACCTGCTGTGTCTGGGATGCTGTCTCGGCCGACCTAACAGCCCTCTTCTTTGACCCCGTCACTCAAGACTGCAACGATGACGCCAGAGCCGCGATCCGTCTCGGCTTCCACGACGCCGCATCCTGGTCTAAGAAGAACGAGATGGCAGGTTTGCCAAACGGAGGAGCCGACGGCTCTATGCTTCTTTTCCGTGAAGATGCACGACCTGAGAACAACGGCCTCCAAGACATCGTCACCAAGCTCACTGCCGTAAAAGCAAAGCACAACGTCGGAGCTGCAGATCTCATCCAATTCGCCGCTCAACACGCAACCGTCACTTGTCCCCAAGGCCCACGAATTGCGTTCTTCGCAGGGCGTATCGATGCAAACCAATCTGCTCCTCTGGGACTCGTGCCTGACGTCCACGATTCGGCTCAAAACCTGATCGATCTCTTCATGGATAAGACAATCAACGCTGTTGATTTCGCGGCTCTGCTCGGTGCCCACACAAGTGCGAAGCAGTTCCACTTTGACGAGGCACATGCGGGCGAGAGTGAGGATAGCACACCTGGTATCTGGGATACTAACTTTTACAACGAGACTCTCCAAGCTGAGGCACCAACCAACGTCACGCGATTCCCATCTGATCTGGTGTTGAGCCAATCGGTTAACATGACCGGGCCATGGAAGAGCTTTGTTGGGCAGCAGGAGAAGTGGAATGAGGTAAGCTTGGCCCTGTTCGACTCTACTGGCTTGAAACTAATGCGTAGTAGGCCTATGCTTTTGCATACACTCGTATCGGTCTCTTGGGTGTCAACAACATTGACAGCTTGATTGACTGCTCTGGTTCTCTTCCTCCTCATGTTCCCGTTGCGCCAAGCACGCTGAACAACACCAAGAAGATTGCTGCTCGACGTGTTCGCTTCCATTAGATGATCCATCTGTCAGGTGACAAACTAGAGCATTTGATAAATAGACGGCGTTCACGAGTGGTGATGGGATCTCTTTGGTCTTGGGGAAATGGGATGTATGTCAAATACACTTTCTTGTATGGAGTTTAATCTGACGTAGAAATCTATCTTGCATTCAAGCGCGCACACTAATTTGAAAATTCCTCTTGCTGTGATGAGTTGCTCGTGCTATACCCTCAACCCTAGCTCTATCTTTTGAATCCTGTCGTTTCAAGGAGACCTTCTCCACGTGTCACTAGACTCGCCCTTAACCGTGTTCACAGCTAGCAGTGCATTGCTAGGAAGCATAGAGAGATTGGAAAAAATTACCCGTGATAAATATAGATCTCCAGGTAGACTACCCGTAGGCAGTGCATTTCATACTGCTCAAGAACGCCCCTCCTCTGGCGTAGCGAAATGCTTGAACACAGGAAATTACCAAGCAACTAAAGTCCTGTTGGGTCCTCCCCAAATAAGGACTGTGTGATACTTGCCTGCCGCTAATTTGATGCACTCCGTAATGTTCCTCGACGCTAGACTTCGAGCATGTGATCCTAGCTCCACGGAAGCCACCAACAAACCTGACGAACAAACCGAGATAAATTCGACGTTCATCAATCTCGGCCGATGGACGACAAGGCACAGCAGTTGGCATCAAAGCATCAAAAAAAGGAGATGGCTTCAGAATGAGAAGAAGATACGACGGCGTCGAGAACAGCAGGACGGTATATCGCACTTCAGGGGTTCTCGGCTACCTAGGCTCGGTCATACGAGTTGGCTACGGTATGGCTGAGGCGCGAGCTAATTGCAGGAAAACCACAGTTTGACAAAGTCCAAGTAGAGAATTGATTCCTAAGGGTTGTAGTATTCTTGCTGTAAGGGGAAGGGTCTCCCTTCGAGAAACCGAGATCGATCGTGTGACTGGCTGACGAAATCGGATAGTAAATCTTCCTGAAAATCACTCACGAGCTATCTATCCGTGTATACTATTGAATATTGAAGCAATGTACGGATAACTCTCTCAGAGGGCCACCGGCGGTAAATGGGCTACGGTGGGGGTAGCGGTGTGAATGATACTTGCAGTATCAAATTGATCTAATAGTGTAACTTTGGAAGATCATAGAGTGGATATTTTTCGAGTCTAAGAAGGGGCTATGTGGCATTATTAAAAGTAGAAGTACTACTAAATCTACTTAGAGGACAAGAACTCATTCCTTGAGTTCGATAGAATTTCAAAAAGCCTTAGAGCGATGTCACCGGGATCAGGGCCACAAGCAAAATATACTCGCTTCCCGTCCGCGATTCTCTTTTCTCACCCTACCATAACAACACTCCACCTAGAAGGAGACAAATAAAATGTTAACTCATATATGAGTAGGTGATCGATCAGAAAATACCGAGGGTACCACATGGTTACGATTTAACTCCGGAGATCCCCCTAATATAATATATACAAGAAATCGCTTAAGTCGAAAACCAGCAATTTTTTTATTAAAAAAAACATAAAAAAAATAGCACCTTCACTCCAAGCCTAGAGGGAATTAAACAAGAATCGTGACTGAAATGATTCATAGCGATATAAGCACTCAACCCAGCAATACAGTGTAATTTATTGACGTGGGTGGATTATATTGACGGTCTCACCACATAGCTCGAGCCCCGCTCACGATTTAGATTCCCACGCCCTAAGGAGAATCTGAGTGAAGTTCAAATGTCTGAGTGGAATTTGAGGTACTTGCTATTAGTAGTATCATTACGTGTTCTGGTTCAGCATTCCTGGTTGATATACCAAAGTACTACAAACGAGATTAAAAAGATATCAGGGAGTAAATTACAAAGACTCCCGTCCTGGTAGCACGTACTAAAGTGCGTGCACACCTCCTTAAATCGTTTCTAATCTTGCTAATTTGAGGCACATTGTAATTATCGTTTAGATTTTGCACTGTTGTCAAGCCTTACCGAAGCCAACAACCATTAACTGGGACATGCGAGATCGAGGAAAGGTTTCGTAACCGACCATTTGAACACTTCGTTATCGCTGACCCCTCATAAATAAAACCAAAGTGGATGTTCATGATAAGAAAGTACCTCGTGGCGAAAGCGGTAAGACGACTTATCGTGCTCCAGGGATTCTCGGCTACCCAAGCTTGGCTATACGAGTTGCACCACAGTAGAGTCGAGGCGCGCCATTGATCACACTGCGGCAGTAGAGCTGCGCGATTAGAGTGAGCTCGAAGCAGAGAGGGAGGGGGAAGATGCAAAAACCACAAAATCAAATTGCAGGTAACGAGCGTGTCTATCTATCCTACACATGCACCAACACCCGCTCCCAAAAAGCAGAACCAAGTCAAAGTACAAACCCGGATCCAAATCTAACGACCAACAACCAAAATCACTGAACAAAGCAATCATCCCATATGTCTAATCTGTCCTTGTCCTATCCTTCCATAGCTTCTCATCCTCATCACCCATTCCTTCCCCCTTCTCCAAAAACCCCTGCCCCTAGCACCGCAGTCCTCACGCTGATTTTGTGGGTTTTGGCCCGGACTGAGTCTTCTTTCCACCACCGCCGTTGGTCGTAGCACGCTCTTTCAGCGCACTTCTGGTCCTGGTTCTGATTGTAGTAACAGCAGTGGGTTTTGGAGCTGCTGAGGTAGGCTTGGGACGGACCGTGGTAGCTACGGCTTGTCTTTTGACGTCGCGCTTTTGTTCAACGTCTTCTTCCTCATTGTCGTCACCAGTTACTTCATCGTCAGTCACGCTTTCTTCTTCAGGAGCGGTAGAAGTTTCGGCTGGCGTGGTAGATGTCACTTGCGTTGGGGCTTCACTTGTAATGCCTGTTGGGGCGACAGAGTTGGTGACTGGTCCAGTGATAGAAGGAAGCACTGTAGGAAGGGTGACTGATGAGGAGACGAGAGTGAACGATGGGGCGATTGTCGATGTTCCGTTGGGGAACTTGATGGTCTTGGATTCTTTACAACTTGTCGTCGGTTTTGGCCCCCCTTTTCCAGTCTTTGTGGTAGGTTTAGGGACGATCTTTGTTGGAAGAGAACGTGTTGGAAAGCCAGTGCCAGTCGGGCGGCCAGTGGGACCGGTACCCGTTGGGCGGATAGTTGGTCTTGTGCCTGTGGGACGGATAGTTATGCGAGTACCTGTTCCAGAAGGACGGGTATTCACACCACCCCGGGTGAAGGAGAACGACGAGTCATCGAAGGAGAGCGCTCGTGGGAAGGCGTGGGGACGCGGAGCGCGTTCGAAGATGTGGGGGAGCGCCGCAGATAACGTAGCAAGTGCTGCTACCGAGAGAGTGCTAAGTTGGAGATACATTTTGGTCGTGATGAGAGAGAGGGAGTTAGAGAGTGATGAAGTGTTATTTTGATATATAATGAACGTGTGCTTTGATAAGCGAAAGAATGTGTATGTGAATGAGTGTGTGGAGGAGGAGGTGGGGGATGGAGTGGCCGGTGAAGGTGCTGATTGAAGGCTGAGATAGATGTGTATTATATACAACTGAGAATGTAGAGTTGAGGGCCTCAGTATCCCCCAACTTGCCGCCTCTCCGCATCCTCCATCTCGCCGCAAGTCTTGGAGTTCATGCGACATCAACTTGAAAACACCCGTCCTATTCTGATATCAGATGTTCGAGTCAACACCATGCTCAAGGTTCAAAGCATGATCCCCCCACGGACACAGCCTTAAGATTCTCACCGGGCCGACCTCAGCATATGCGGCGAGTAGGAGTGAAGGAATGCTCGGGTTAGTTTTGAAGTCTGACTTCAGATCAAAGCCGTGCGGCTTGCGGCTCTCACAAGGCTGTGAGAAGGGATGTAGTTGAATATTGCCGACTTAGGAAGTGCGAGTCGCAAGTATGAAACGTGATATATCTGCTACACATGGCCTTAGACTCGCAAAGCGGACAAATGGGGCGGTGCTGGAGAGAAGGCGACAAACTATGGATGGCGATGGTGGAACCTGCCAGAGCTTGAAACAATTGCACCACTTGTGTGCCTTGAGCTTTGCCTTGTAGGAAACTGTGAGGCCAGTAAGGCAGAAAACAAACATGTTCACGATACAGTGACTGCGCAATGATAGATGTTTCACCCCGCGGCCTTCCCTATTCCACCAATGTCGAAGTATTGATTTGCATAATCGATCAGCGTATACGACTATCAGACGAACCAGAGTCCCGCGTGGCAAGCGCAATATGTTCCGGATGAAAGAGTGACGCGCAGCGCAGCATTTGAAACCGTAACCATTCCTTCGGTATGCGTGCGATGTGCAACGGTGGCGAGGAGGATTTGAGGTGCAGGAGGATGACAAGATGCATGCCAAGCGAGTTTGAACAGACGACGTGCGTATAGCTGACGATTAAGTAAACATACCAGCTTTGATGGCGAATTGGAAGGTCTTCTTTGGGAGAGTTAATTGACTAACACTGTCGATACATATTTGACTAGGAAAGAGAGGCATTCATGCACCTCACTCGAACATTGACTCCTCACCGGCCGCGGGGTAAGATGGGATTCTTTGTCACGACTTCGTCAATATCACTTCCATCAACACTAGCAATGAAGAGGAAGTCTGGGGTTGTGGTGCAAGTAAGACCGTCAGAGACATATGGACTGTGCGCGATTCGATAGAGTTGTCTTACAGGCATGCAAGTACCAAGTTCCCCTCCTCACCAGCTTGTGCGAGTCATTAGGAACACGGACACAAACTAGTAGACGGACTATTGAGCAATTTGAGTCACTTTGTGCGACAAAGATCTCGTGGCCAGCAAGATCTGCAACTAGTGTCTCTTGCCGGCCTTGGGGTGACGCTGACGAGTGAGCGAGTACTGGTAGCCATTTCAGGACTCGTCTAACTACGGCAGAAGAGAGAATAAAAAGCATGACATACGCAAGAGTCTCTTCATTTCCCCGCCGACTTTCTGTCTGTGCTACGCCCTGATGAGAAGAATAGGAGGGTGGAAACGATCAGTATTGGGCGCTTTCGAACGGTCTGCTCTTTTGACCACCCTCTATTGCTTCCGTAGTGTGAGACAACTCTCGACTATTCAGCTAGAACTTTCTAGCCAATTTGTATTCTGTCTCTCCTCACGGTCTTTTGCAACCAATTTGTGCTCTCTTCTAGATATAACGTAGAGCTGGACCAATGCAAAAGAGGCACTTGCATCTCTATAAATCACGTGCACAAAAGGATCCACTGACCTACACCCAACAATCCAAGCAGAAACACAAGGCAGGACACGAACAAAATTCAAACACGCTCATGCGATTCATGCTTGCAAAATTCAAACGCTACGCTTCTGTAATCATACAGCATGCGGCGACTTCTCCCAATTCCTCAGTGTCTCCAACTCAACCTCCCCCTGTCCCATTTGCCGTCCTCCATAGAAGACACCCTGTCGTCCCATCTTCTTCTCTGTGACCCATTTACGTACCCAAACCACACCTTTCGCCAAGCTGAAAATTATGATGATTGCTGCTGCGATCCCGAACACATATCCCACGACTGCGCCTTTTCCAACCCCGCCAACATTGTGTCCTGCTGCATTTACGACTTTAGGGCCGGGGTTGAGGAAGTTATACACGTAGTAATGTTTCGTCGCGTAAGTAACATACGCCAACCCACAATAGCATGCCAGTATAACAATCAGGAACAATAAATGTATCCAAGGTGCTGGGTTAATCCTCGTGAACAATAGCTCGAAAAGCGCAAATGCGGAATTCAAGCCATGTTGCGAAATATTGGACCAGAGTGAGAAAGTTGTGGTGAAAGGACCGGAATAAAGAATGCCCCAGTAAACGATGGTAACGAGGAATGGATAGGTAGTTACGCTGGCCCAAAAGAGGTAGTGAAGAGCTTGGAGAGGACGGGGGAGGCGGTTTAGGAGAGGGGTGCCGCCATGGAGGGCGTAGGTCAAGGTGTGAAGGGCGGCGATGGCAAAGTAGAAGGCAATGCCCCAGTAGCAGAGTACTGTGCTCCATTGTTTGTATTGATTTCAATTGATCTTTAAAGAAGGGGAGGAGACGTACCAGTAAAAAAGGAGAACGACTTGTGCACGTCGTGAATGCTGTAGCCGTCATGACCACCTGCCTCCCAACCGATAATAAACAACAGGACGACAAACGCGTACAGTGATATCGCCGCTCGACATGCAAAGAGTGTCCATGGAGAGAGGAGCCATGAGGTCTCGAATCGATGGCTTTGATCCCAGAGGTCGGTGCCGAATTTCAGCGGGTTGTTACAACTCCTACCCCCCATCTTCTTGACGCCCTGCCCCCTTTCGAGCTATGTATGTTTCGCGATTGATTGATCGATAAGGCTGTCCAGCACCTCGTATTCCCTTCTACTTTAGCGCAGTCGTTTGTCAGTCTTCGCCCGCTGCTGTCCTATGGTGTTGACTTTCGCTTTGACTTGCTCGCTTTCCTCCCGTCTCAAAACCTTCCAGAACCTCTCCTAGTATTACAGGGACGCGCAAACCTTAAGTAACAAATTCAAGCAAAATCAAGAGCAGATCCACCAGGAAAGCTTGAGATTTGTTGCTTGCGAAACTGGGTAGGAAGTGGAGTGAAGGGAACAGGGTTTTGGGTCGAAACTTCCTAATTGGGATCTGCCGTTGAGATATCTGGGAATCCTGGTTCTCAAGTTATGACTTTTTGACGCGTCGGGAAGGGATCGGACCTTGAGATTTGTGGGGGGGGTGTGGACGGGGAGATTGACGAGTGTTTTGTGATTTACGAGGTGGTGAGAAAGTATGGAGATGAAAAGGGGACGAAAGAAGAGAGAGACATCATAGATATAGTCTCACTTATGTGTATGTGTTGCATGGCAATTGGGGAATTTGGGCTGTAGCTGAAGGCTGAAGAAAGAGAGTTTGCTTGGTTTGAGCATGATGGTGATTCGAAGGGTCTCAGCCGCATTTGACAAGCGGGATGATCTGGAACTATCTATCGAACCGAGTGTGAGCATATCAGAGAAGATTGGTTTGAGAGGGGTGAGGATAGAGTGCACGAGGTGAGAATAGCGACACCATCCATGCATGGCGGAGTAAATATCGTGAGAGATGATGTGAGGACACGGAGTGAAAGGATGAAAATCAATCATGGTCTATGGAAGGAGGCAGTAAAAGCCCGGGAGGAGGGCATTCTGATTATGAGATGGAGGAATTTGATACCGACGCCGAACAAATGTGTCATTGTTGAGTCATATGGGATAGAGGAGGGTTCAGATGTAAATGAAATGGATTGCTCACCCCTCATTGTGCATCAATTGCATGCATCCCAACGGACTCAAGCCGGAGCCGGTACAAAACCCTTAAGTATATCCTCAAGATGCCATGCAATAACAGAATGACCCTCCCCATCCAAGAACGTCGTCTTGGCCGCCGGCATCAGTTTCGCCGCCTTCTCCGCCATCTGGAAGGGAACATTCGTATCCAACCCCCCATGCCAAATTCTTAACCTCGTCGCATCAACCTCTTCCAACGTGAACCCCCAATCTGTAGCATAAAGCCCCGCTTCGAACCCAGCCCCGGCACCATCGGTTCTGAATGCTGCTCTTAAACCATTCACCATATATGGTTTGAAGCTTTCTTTCTCGAAGGCAAGTCGGTCTCGTTCTGGCAACCCTTTGGCATTGTCCATCACAGCTTTCTCGAGCTTCTTAGGATCGGGGTCTCGTGCGGCGGTGCCGAGTTGGGAGTTCATTAACGCTCCTACAAAGCTGGATGGTGTCCAGTTTGCGACGAACATTATCGCTCTCTGTAGGAAAGCCATTCCTTTTGTCCCTAAGCTTAAAGGATATATTCCAGAGACACTCTGCGCGCCTAGACACCTGTCTTTCGATATTTCTTTCAAGCATGCAAGCAGGTATGGGCTTCCACCGCTGACGCTCAGGATCTGGAATTGGGAGATCTTGAGATGATCAGCCAGTGCAATGATATCTGCTGGGTAGGTGAGGAAGGTTCGGGGAGCATCGAAGAGGGATGAGTCGCCATAGCCAGGTCGATCTGGAGAGATGATACGGAGGTGGAGCTTTAATGCCGTTTCGTGAAGGAGACCTCCTTCGCAACCAGCTGAGGGGAAACTGTGGAAGTAGAAGACGGGTGGGTGGGGACTAGAAGCGTCACCATATTCACACCAGGCTATCGTACGGCCATCGGCCAGGGTAAAGGTATGGCTCTCGGACGACATTGCAATTGAGTTTCGAAAAAAGTATAGAAGAGTTCAGAGGAGACGAAATGAAAAACAGATTTACCCTGTGGAGTAGTCATAATCTGGCCAGGTGAAACCATCTCTATAGCCTCATTCATTTACATAGCGAATCCTATGCGGCGCAGACCCATGAGAGACATAATGAACTTTTTGTACACGAATGCGGATAGAAATACATTATATGTCGTCCGCCCGCATCGAAGAACCAGAACTGAGGAGCCTCCTTCCAGACCAAAGGGTTTTGGAAGCTTGCCAGCACCCGGTCTATCCGGTGTCTTCGTGATCTCGTTCTCGTGGCTTGCAGTTGCTGGTGAAGTTTGTGGGGGACCTGCGTTTCCGACGTGGTTTCCAGGAGGTGGCGAGGCAATGCAAGAAGCGTGAAACCGTTCCTTTGGGGCCTTTGCGAAATGAACGACTCGAGCCTCGAGACGAATATTGAAAGAAGATCTTCTTAATTGTGAAGCTTTTCATCAAAGAGTGAGACAATTTTATCTCCTAAATATCAATGTCTCAATTGATATAAGATTTCTCCATGCGTGTCTGCTCTTTGATCTTCTCCACGTCATCAAGTGAAGGTCAACGGAAAAACCTGAAGCTTCACTTCCGACGTTGACTCAAAAGGGGACATTCATCTCTTCTTTTCCCGCCCCAAGCCACAACGGGCTTTGAAGGCTTCGAGACCTTGACATTTAACGTGGGCATCTTCCTTTTTCGATGTTTTCCCCGCCTATCGAGTTTATATCACCCGCAGATATAGGTATCGAGCTCAGGGGTACACGGGCTCGGTCCCCATTCTGAACAAAGTCGCTGGTCATGAGCAAGCCTCAGCAAGGGTACGAAGAAACGGTTCCCGACAAGATGGAGAGCATGAGATCGAGGACATGTGGAAGAGTCCCAAGAAGCCCAAGAGTCAATATTGTCAGCATAATATCATAATATACACCGCTCTATGAAAGATTGGACGAGAGAGCTTCACACGGAATGAAGTGAGGTTGATAGGAAAGTTAAAAGAAGGATCTGACCGATCCAGCCCCAAGGTTGCCTGATGATGGCTGCCACAGCGTTTACGAGTGCAGCAGTTGGAAAACATTGAGCGAATGAGCCCCTGAGATGGCTAACAAAGGTTGTATCCGAGGTATCAACAGACTGCGTCATGACCCAAAGAGTCTCTGTGCAGCCGATTGAATTATTGCTTCCTCCCCATCTCGGAAGTTTTAGTAGTCAACGGACACTTTTGTCCTCGTCAGCTCTAATTGACGACTTGATATTCGAATGGTTCATCTCATCAAGTAGAGGTGCCAGCTTCGACGAGCTCTCACGGGCTTCGATACATAAACAGCCTAGTGGTCAAGCCAAGACTTACACTCAATTGAGCCGGTCAGAACATTTCGGTGGGCGTTGGGCGGCAGTCATCAAGCTCCCCACCAACCTTAAGCTGAACACATGGCCAGCCTGCACGTTACCAGCCTCTACCGATTGAACAATTTCGCTGGTCCAATTCCTCCTCAATTCTGATCTTCCTCGGCATCAAAAGCTTCAAAACTTGGGCCAAACTCTTGAAGCAGCTATCCTGTCGATCCCGGGTTCGCACGACCATCGCTCACCTCCTGTCTTGGGAGCTCCTTGGAACACCAGACGAACCACTCCACTCCACGGTGCCGTCTCGCAGCTTGCACACACGGCAACAGCCTTGTGCTATTTGCAGCCATTCAAGCTAATCCTATCCTTGGAGCATCGGAGGGACCAAACGACTTCAGTGTGCCTGACTAGTTACAAATAAATAATCCCCTATCCCTCTCAACCTGCGTCCAACCGTCCCGAGGCCTTCACTGGCTGGTCCCGTTGTTCGATTCGTGGTTCGTTCCAAGATCCCCGACTGACGGCTATTCACGACGCCTCGTGCGCTTCTTCCTTTTTTCCCCTCACTGTCCCACGAGCTCTCCTGGCTCACCAGCATATCCAGCCTCTCAACAGGCTCAACATCGCTGGTCATTGCCTGTGCGGAACACCGCTGACTGCCAACCAATGCACGCCCAGACGCAATCGATGCAGTGAGCTGGTGCCACCAGCACTTTCGCGCATTAGCCTTTCGTCTAACCGCTACCATCATGGCCTTTTTCTACGACTCCTCCTCTGACCACGAAGATGACGACCTCCCCATTCTTCTGGAGCCCGCCTGCTACCAACCGCCGAAACCTCAATCTCAATTGACCGGACGGATCAGTGACGACAAGATGGCGCCGGTTCCGAGGGACGATGGGATGAAGGGGCTTCAGGTACCCAACCATCCGATCCCGTCCATGCAAGGCGCCTTCGCAGAGTCCATGGTGGAAGTCGCAGGGGGCCAAAACCCGCCCGCCTCGAAGAGTTCACTTGGAAATGCCGCGGCGAGGAGGAAACATTTGCTGGATCAGGACATCGACGAGGAAACCCACGCAGCAAAATGGAGACAGAGGAATGGCCAGCAATACCATGAGCTCTGGAAGTTAATGGCACAAATCTCCTTTGGCATCTATCTGCTGCTAAATGGAATTGCGAAGGATGAGGAACAAGTGATGAACATTCTGCAGGGTCATGTAGATGAGGTGGACGGGTTTCTGGAGACCACCTTGGAGGATTTCGACCTGGCACAAGAGGATATCGAAGAGCGGTTGAAATTTCTGAAGTTGCCGTTGGAAAATATACAGATCTTTGATGCCATGTTAGAGGATCGTCAATTCCGGTACCAGATCGTAAATGGGAATGAGCGGATCGAGCATGTTATTACGAGAACAGCTGCGGCCATGAATGATTCTCTGAAGGACGTCAAACATGGGATGGACGCCTGCAAAGAATTCGCTATATATTTGGCCGAGGAGCAAGAAGACGCCTTGTGGAAGGAGGAACGACCCGATATGCAGAAGGTGTACGATGCGATGAAATGTAACGTCGAGGGATGGTACAAGGCGTACGTTTCACTGCAGACCAAAGGAAATCACCTGGCGGCTGCGTTGGTGCAACTGGGAACGATTGTGGCGGAAATGGATAGGAGGGCGGGTGAGGTTAGTCGGAAGCAGAGAGTATGGATTTCTTTCCTTGCGTCAACACCAGTGTTAACATTCAATAGTTTAGTCTTTCTGCCCGCTCCATGACACAATCCCCCCCTCCTACGTCTGCGAGACGTGATTCTCAGCGATCACGGCAATCACGACAATCGCTCTCGTATCGACAATCCATCTCGAAAGAATTGCCCTCCGATCCCGCCCTCATCACTCCAGCAATTCGAGCAACGCTGCCAGCTTTTCAAATGGTGGACGACCGAGAAAGAACACCAGACCCCGGACCGGAGAGCTCAGATTCGGAACCAGAAGCTGAGCCGGAGCCGGATTTCATCTTAAAACCCCATACATATAGCCCCGTCCCATCTCCAAGACCCCCTCCCGCCGCTCCCGTGGTTGCTCCGCAGTCTCCACCTCCCCCGCCAGAAATCAAGCAACGATCCTCCTTGCGGAAACGCTTTTCTTTGAAACGAAAGGAGCCTGAAACTGTTCCCAAACCTGCGCCGACCCCATCCGGGGACACCTACTGGGGACCTCGACAACGAGTCCAGTCGGTGGTTAGACCACCCCCACCACAAGACCGGGAGAATACGTTGAATACACCTCCATCGCGAGGATTAGATTCGGCATATTGTTCAGATTTCGAAAAACCTTCCCCAACAAATCTTCACAATATTCCTCACTCAGCATCCGTCCCAACGCCAAGCTCAAGTCATTTCCTCGAATCTCCGCGTATACCACCACGAGACCCAGCTCGGAACTCCCCCCCTATATTTACCCGTGACTTTGTTCCCTCTCCCCGATCCGACCAGCAATTCTTCAGACCTGTAAACGCATCTCCTCACTCCCCCCTTCAAAGACCATGGACAGCGGCTCCAAGCAACATAATGCATATCCACAGCAATTCTTCCTCTTCAAACCTCCGATACGGACATACACATACTCCTTCTCAACTGGGAAACCGGAACGGCGCACCGAGTGCTATGGGCATGAGCATGATGAGCGATATGACGACGGTTACGGAGGGAGGAAAGAAAGTTAAAAAGAAGAGAAGTGCTTTTGGGTGGTTGAAAAAACAATTCAGCTTGAGTGACGAAGAAAAAGCTGCCTTCGAAGCAAAACGGAGAGCAGCAGACCAGGGTTATCCACAGGGATATAGCGAGAGGGGGCAGCCGCAGCAGAAATGGCTGGATGGGAAGAGGATACGCTAGGTCATCCTCGACTCAGCGCCCCCCAGTATCACGCCCACCTCATACAATAAACACACAGTCGACGTACACGAAATGACTCAACGGAAGGAAAAGTTCAATCGTTCGAAAGTACACATATACCCATCTCACTTTACTTTATTTTGTCATCCATGTCTCATCCAGATTCTTGTATTACTGATACCTTTTTCCCTTTGACTCATTTGCTTTTCATATTATATACATCATCCTGTAGCGGAAAGCGCGCGCACAGCCTGGTAGCGAGGAGTTTGAGGCGTTTAAATTGAGGGCTTTGAGGAGTGGTCTCCTATCCTAGTTAGAAAATTTCGACACATCCCTGATACGATCACGGTGGTTTAAGCTGTAGTCTTGAGGGGTGAAGGGAAAGATAATATAAATGATAATCCCTTGCTCATATTTACCCTCGCATCCATATCTACTCGCTCATTGAGAAGCATGGGCCTTTGATCACCTCGATTAGGATGACGCTATTCCCCTGAACGGGCGGCCATTCAAGACGAACAAACATGATTCTTCAATGTAGACGGTGGCCTTGATCTTTGCAGGTTCCATAGTGGGAATTTTAACTGAGGGGTGGGAAATGACATGTTTTATAAAGTGATAAATGGAGAGTTAAGATAGATCAGGTAAGATGTAGTCATTTTATATATATATATATATAGTCGCAATGAAGAAGATTGAGGTTGGTAGACAGTGGCTTTGGTGTTGAACGGATCCCAATCGTGAAGTTTAAACTGGGACACACTACTTTGACCACATGATGTTGGGCGTCTGTAAACGTTCTGAACCTGGGGAAGATGGGTCGGTGATATTTCTACAAGAGTGAGTTATTTGCATTTAAACTTATCCGAGAAGCTCAATTCCTCAATTCCGTTTCAACTCCCAAAACTAAGTGTTCTCTCCGGATCGCAATCCCAAACATATCTCATGCCGTTCTTCGTCTCTTCCTCTTACGCAGCTGATTCAATCTCTCGTCGAGCTCCTCTAGAATCCCATTATCCGCAGCTTGTCTCCTCAATCCATCCTGTACGTCCCCTTGCGCCCCTGTTACGTCCAGACAATCACACTCCTCACCTACAACCTCCACCCTCCCCGTCGAGCAAGGCACCAAATACCCTTCTCCTTGGTCGGAGGCAAGCGAGTTATTTGGTACGCTAGTAAGAACCTCGCGCTTCTTTATTGCTACCTCGCTACTTTTGGCACTCTCGCGCACGATTACAATCCTCACACCACCCTCCAAATCTCCATCGACAGGCCTAACCACAACTCTCCCCTGTATGTAACTCCCTAACCGCATCCCCAAATCCCCCCCGCTAGAGAAGAAGTTAAAGGCGGTAATATACGGCCAGAAGTCGTCCCATACTGAATGAAATGTCCCCCAGGTCGGCACTTCGCTAATTTTTGGGATCAGGATCGAGATGAAGACTATGAGGGTTGTGACTACAGGGATATAGAAGATCCAGACGTGGGCGTAGTGTGGGGAGAGTTTAATTTTGAAGAGTTGTGGCATGATTTATGGTTGGTATTGTGCGGGCGGCAGGCTGGTGGGATTGAGGTTGAAGGCTGCGAAAAGGTGTGTGGGGTGAGTGGTTGTGGTGTCCGTTTCCGCTGCGGAGCCAGTGAGAAGATTGCTTCGAATTGATATCGCTGGTGGTAGAGGACCAGATAGCAGGAAGCGGGAGGCTAGTGGTATGGTAGAGGTATTGAAATGGCACAGGTACTGGCATGTTAACTTAGTCAAAAGAAGAAAGGAGACTACTCACAGCGTATAGACGGTGAGGCCAGTCCAGCAGGTGAGTGTTGTAGAAGTTGCAGACGGAGCCGATGTAATCTAGAACTTATCCAACACGGTCCTCCAACTCTACACAAAGTCGATAATTACGTTGACAAAATTTGAGGCGACCAAAAATGCATCAAGGAAATAATATTGGCAATTTGTGTAAAGTTGCGCTTACTGTGATGTACATTGAGTATTCAAGATGAATGCGTAATGATTGTGACGATGGGAAGCCTGTTGTAGAACTGAGGATGATGTTGTGTTGATAAGCTGAAAGAACAGAAGTGAAAAGACGGGGGGAAAGGAGGTTTTGGGAAGAGTTTGTTCGGACTCGGGAAAGGAAGGGGGATCAAGCGAGTCTGAATTGAAAGGAGCGACCAAGTGCGAATTGGAGGGGGACCAGAAGGGAGATAAACCATGAGGCAAGTGCGAGTTGAACTACAGAGGAAAGGACAGCAGGTTGGAATTGATGGTATGATCCTTGCAAGAGGTTTGATTTTTATACACGTACCAAATATTGGGATGTCTTCATTCACGAAGACAGGTGATAATCGACCAATCTCCATCCTTTTCTAACCATGATGTCCAGAACGCAGAAAATGCTAAAGTGGTATCGAAACAGAAAAGAAAACTTTACAACGCGATCCTCCCCTCCCGTCTAAACACGGCTAGAAGTTGGTCCCTAAATGCGAACGCCACGAACCCGGCTGCGACAAGGACTATCAAACCAAGGAGGCTCAAGCCAACCACAAACCCCACAGATCTCCCCAAACCTTTCCCCTCGCTAGGTATGGTGGTGAAGGGACTCTTAACACTGGGAGGTGTAGTCGAATCAACAACTTGACCCGTACACCAAAACGAAATGCTCTGCCACTGCCCAACATCAAGACAGGTACTCAACGTATCCCCTGTAACGATCTCGACCTCACCCGGCTTGCCAATACAATTGCTCTCATCGTATTTAGCCCACACTGCTCGTGTGCCGTTTGCGCAGACGCCTGCGTTGTAAATTTTCAAGAGGCGAGATTCTAAATTCAAACATGTATCTGTTTTTGGGTGCTTGAACAAAGGGGCTTTCCGTGGTAGGCATGCTGAATGGGAGACACTTGCTGCTCTTGGTTTTGGGTTCTCTACTGGCTGATCCCCGCACCAAAACATCATGCTCCCCTTTCTGGTTCGCCAGCCAGTTGTGGGGTTTAGTTCTTGACAGCTCCCAGCCTCATTTCTTTGAGTTTTGGCAAGCTCAGTGGCACCAGGATTCAAGCTGTGGTTGCAATCATCTCCTTCGAAGTGGGTGAGGATTGCCCGTGTACCATTTGCACAGTAGGCCGGCTTGAGGATTCGAACGGACTCTGCATGCGTTTCTAGGCATGTATCGACCTGCAGTCTGGCCTCTACAGTGACGTCACCTGACTCCCAAACGCAAGACGAACTACCATGGGTTTCAATCAGTCCAGCTTGAGAGTCATCAAAACTATCACTTTCCCCTTCGACAACATTCGGCGGGACAGCCGTAGCATATTCATCCGCACCCTCTTGAAGCGTAGGCCAGATCCCACATCTAAAAATCATCGACCAATGCTTCGGACTCGTGGACCAGAAACAACCCTCTGGGAAATCAACATCCTTATGATTCGTACTGAAGAGAGGGTTGCCCGTACATCTCGTGGTGCCGTAGAAGACCATAACGGGAGTTGAGCCATCGGAACATACTGGATGATCTGTGATACGGATGTTGTTCTCGATAGAATAACTTCCGGAGAGACATGTCTCTGGCGCGAGGGAGATTTCGTGTGAAGGTATATCTTTGTTGCATCGAGTACCGGAAGGCCAGAGACGGAGTTTAGCGCTTTTCAGATCGCTATCAGGAGAGAAACCTTTTGTGAACCCTCTTATGTTTTCAGTTTCCTCTGAAGAATATGTTCCTGGGTTCTGGAGCTGCCTCACAGAAGCATCGACCCATCCCACCAACCCCGCCAACACCACTGACAGTACAATCGCATTCTGATAATCAAACAACATCATAAAGTTACTTCTCAAAAGGAAAGAAGGAAAAGTAAATGACAAGAGGACATGAACAATAGGAAATCAGATGCTTATGAATATTGGTTGGAAACCAGAACTTAAATTCCTCATGTTGGAATTGAGGCACACGATAACCGCCGGATACCCTGTAATTGTCACTGCGCCGCAGCTCTCACTGCCGCCGAAGCCACAGTGACATTAATTGCTTTGAGGCTATTTGTGGGCGCGCTTAGAGGGCGTGTGTGCCTGTGATGAGAAGCACACTTGTGCATAAAGAACCTTGGACGTGATGGTAATGACTTATGTTGTTTTGGGTTCTAAAGGAGGAGAGGATGTCGTCTCGGATCGGATTTTGGACCCGGATCCGTCCTGAGCACGTGATATATACGTACTCCAGAACCCACTTTCAGGGGTCTGGGAAATTGTGTCTATGCGAGATTCCGAATCTTTAAGAAGGCGTAAACTGGTCAATTGTTCCTTCTAATTTTCTAATTCTTTGAATATTTGTAAGGACCGGTTCTAGCAAGCAAGCATGATCTGAGAGTATTGCGAAACGTAAATATTTAGAAACACTTCACAATCCTTTTTCAGAAACAGGCTTCACAAAATTTTCAACTCAGAGAGGTTAAGGGAACAGCGTAGTTCGACGAAAGAAGCGTGTAAGTCTGTAGAAGTTGCTGTGAATACTTTCCTTGAACCGAGAGCTTTATTGCAATAAAATCCCCTTCGCGTCCCCATCTGATTATTTCATTTTCCAACACTAGTATGGTACTGCTTCAATTGAGAAGTATTTCGTTTACATCATCTTATCACGTTTCCAGAGGCCTCGTATATATGATGTTTTGACCATCAGGCATCCTCCCAATCTTGGTTCCTCTGCATAAGACCCCAAGCTAACGATATTGCCAGTTCACTAATTGGCGAGAAAGATGACCAGACCAGTTGGTAACCTGTAAGCATGGTCTACAAGACTATCAGAATATACAGGCAGCCTGACAGGTTCTAACTTTCTTCTCACAGGGAGAAGTTCTCAACTGTGAGACATGCTCATGGCTTCTATCGCTGCGTTGGAAACACGGCTCGCTATTCTTTTCCATCTTCGCTAAAAGACCTATCCGCTCTACTCGAGATAGCCCTCGCCAAAGTCATTCTTCAACATGCCAGCCTCTGTGTTGGCATTACTCGTGAAGACACCGAGACCTCGCAATTTGTGAGACTTGAGTCAATCAACGTTTATCAATGTATTGAGTATCACAAACTCAAGTCATCCACACCAAACGAGTATGAGCAAGGGTTGATCAAGGTCCTAGAAAGGCAACATAGCGCTCTTTGGCCTGATATTGATCGACTTCCTCCATGGAAATTGATCATCATGCAATCTGATACGACTTCCTCAACTGGAAGAATGACGTTCGATGCCATGTTTGCCTTCCACCACGCAATTGCGGATGGACTTAGCGGGGTGGCTTTTCATCGTACTCTCGTTTCAGCACTTAACACCCCAAGCTCAACAGCATCACTGAAGAGTCACATTTTGACCATCCCCAAGGCGATGAATCTCTCCCCACCACTCGAGAAATGTGTGAGCTTCACAAACTCATGGCTTTACATCATCCAACAGATCTGGAAAGAATTCGGGCCTCGATTACCCTTCACGACCCTACCACCGGACGCATGGACAAGCACACCACCCTCTCTCGATTCAGTAAAGAACTACACGTCACGGCTAGAAGCCTTTTTCATCGCACCTGAGCTTGTCCCTAAGATCCTCGTAGAATGCAGAAAACATAACACGACGTTGACAGGGCTTATGCAAGCACTTGCCGCTCTCTCACTTGCACAGAGCGTGCCAGAAGCGGAGACATTCACGCAAACATGCCCATTTTCTCTGAGACACTTATCAGGGACATCCCCGGACGCAATAGTTGTCCAAGTCTCCGCCTACGAAAGCACATTCCCAGTACCTGTAATTAGCTCCCTGCGCTCTACCCCCAACCCAACTAAGCTTTCTACCATCCTCTGGAGCCTTGCACAATCCTTCAAAACAGAATTAACTCGAGAAATTGCCAGCCTGCCAAAAAACAATATCATCGGCATGATACCCTATATTTCGAACATGCATAATTTTATGCTTGGGAAATTCGGGAAGAAGAGAGGAGCAACGTATGAGTTGTCAAATGCGGGGGCTTTTGTGAATGAGGCTGGAGAAGGTGTGGAGTGGAAGATTGAGAGGATGATGTTTTCGCAGTCAGGGTCTGCTACGGGGTCAGCGATGGCAGTAAGTGTGGCGAGTGTGAAGGGGGGGGAGTTGAGTGTCTGTGTGACATGGTTACAGGGGGATATTGAGGAGGGGATTGTCAAAAAGGTGCGGGAGGGCTTGGAGAGAGGGTTAGTTAGGTTGGGGGAGGGGAAGGAGCTGGGGGGGTGAGTATTGCTGGAAGGAATTGACAGGAAATAATTGGTAATAGTAATAGTAAATAGGTAGGTAAAATTAACGTGGGCAAGGTTTGATGGTAACTCTTTCATCAAAAAACTACAGTCACATTAGCCAACAGAGTTAGGAAGAGCAAAGTGACAGCCTCGTTCTAACCCGGACGGAACGACCCAACCGTTGCACCCGAGACAGTCGCCCTCCTGCTTGAACCCAACACCCATCCTCCACTCACAAACGTACGATCACTGCCCCCGCCCCTCCCCCCTCCCCCTCCCCTCTCTTTCGCACACCCAACCCCGCGCCTTTAGCCCTCCAACTCGAAAATCTCACACCGACAAAATTCGCTTGCTCGCCTCACTCTTAACACCCGCATATCAAACATTTCATAATAATCAATATGATGGATAAGGGCGACAAGTTGTTTCCCCCCACTCCCTCTCGATTGGGATTTCAATATCGACCAGAACTTGCCATTGGAAGATGATATCTAAGGTTATAAATGAATTGAAAAACACCCCACTAACTTTGGGGCGATATGGGAACATCCCCCTGTTAGTTGGACGTGGCTCTAAAGTAGGTTAATTGGCATTGTTACAGGTGGTCGGTGGGCCCCGGTGGGTGGTCGGCGGAGAGGTGTATATATAATCCTGGGGCCGCCCTCTTTGTCAGAACAGGGTGGAGTTTGGGAGTGACAGGATGGTGACAGGTTGGTGACAGGTTGGTGGCAGGCTGGTGAAATGTCAGGTGTTGCAGTGGGAGGAGGTTACTCGTCGGGGCCTGGAAGTGACGACGAGGGAAGGTTGAGACCTGGGCGGTATAGCGACTATGGGTATGAGAGTACGGATGGGAAGAGTGGGACAGCTTGTGTGGGGATGGAACCAGTGGTGGACGAGATTGAGCAGTGTCAAGCGTATGACAACGAGAGGGTCTCCGGAGGGTATGAATATGGGGGGTTTTCCCACATGGTGGAGGAAGATTCGTCGCAGGAGCGTGTACAGGAGGTCGAGAGAAGTTCAGTACTAGACCTCTGGAGAGAGACATCTGGGAGTGGTACCATCAATGTATCTTCGCTGACCCATACGGTCTCTGTCCGGGATGTTGCCAATAGAACTTATAGTGAACCATTAGAGGATGCCTTTGAGCAACTAGACCCCAGGATTTCAGCCTTGTCGGTCTTTGATGGAGCCTGCCCCTCCACCGGCACACCTGGATATGGCCCATCAGATTTCCCTCGTCTCAACGCCGAGCAAGCACCTGTTAATTATACAACTCCTCCGGTTGTGATCCACTACGATGATGAGGAAAAAGGGACTACGAAACAATTGACATCAACCAGGAAACGCAGAGCCAAACCAAGAAGAATGTGTCATAATCCAGATTGCAGGGAAACATTTCCCGGATTGTATGAACTTGGCCGCCATGAAAAATCCTGTTCCTAGAAATCGTCTATGTTTTGCCCAGTCTATGGTTGTTCTCGAACTGAGAAGGCATTCACCCGGAAAGATAAATTGCTGAAACATTTCAGGGAACATAAACATCCGCATAAATACTATTGTCCTGTTATCGGATGTAGGGCTGGCCCCGTAACCCGATCAGAGCTGAAAACTCATGCATCTAATCACTGGAATGAAGAGCTTCGTGAAGTTGAACCGGTTATGAAGCGACTCCTGTGTCTAATGGCTACTACATGCGAGAGTGGGAGGGTTCAATTAGTGGAGATCAATGATTGCCCATTCGCATCCATGGATTGCACCTTTCAAATCCCACACGATATGAATCCCAAGAAAGTTCCTGGCCTTCTTCACAAGCATCTCGAGACACACAAGCTACAGGGGAGCTCAGTCGGGTAGGATGAGGCTTTCAAGTCCATGGATTCCAAGGTCTAAGGCTAAGCCGAATGCCCCATATGTGATAGCATATTTCAGAGTACCACAGCACTATTCATGTACATTGAACAACATTCATGGGAAGGTGTGGATGATACACTACTTAACAACCAGAACTAGTGTTGAGACTTAGATCTAGAGCCTCTATCACAAGCAACGTGGGCTCAGTGAGATACTGCTAGCTTCATACCGCAACCAACAACAATCAGATGCATATTTGTTCACCGTGGGGCTCGGAAATAATACCCCTTTTGTCTGTCGTTTACCTGCTCTCCGTTCTTACGCTCTCTTGCCATCGCTTGGCTTTGATTGGAGACCAGGCCAGAGGCGAATGCAGACACTTCAACAGTCTAGTTGCCAGATTTAATAGAGGATTCTTCTTTTACTAGTTGCTCTCTAGCTAATTATTTCTTTTCATGCATTCGTTAAATCTTCAGCCAAAATTGAGTATTTTTCCTTCCTTTCGCTGGGATTTGGTAATTTATAATTGTCTACTGAAATTTAGCGTATGTGCAAAGGTCCTTGGCTATGACCAATTATATTGCCGATTTGGAAAACCTCATTGGATTCGTGTTTCTTTCTAATCGTCGTCATATATATTGGGGGCTAGTTGGTGTTTTTCTTTTACGAATGGGGGGTCCAATCAGGGGGCTGGAAAAGATAAGAACTTCAATATCCTTAGGAGCTCTTGGGGGAGGGGGGGCGAGGTTATATTAAAAAAGTGAATTTTATTTTGATTTGATTTGATGTTACTCTGGTGGTTCATTTACAT
This sequence comes from Tricladium varicosporioides, assembly GCA_021365295.1. NCBI lineage: Eukaryota > Fungi > Ascomycota > Leotiomycetes > Helotiales > Tricladiaceae > Tricladium > Tricladium varicosporioides. Next base: position 1,857,350 of record JAJTIW010000005.1, on the reverse strand, counting down.
TATTTTATACTTTCGTTAACACTTTAGGAAGATGCCTTTCCTGTACTCGCTCTGTCGTACTTCGAACATAACTTGGATGCCCACGAACAGCACTGCGTATGCTGTGAGTAGGAACATAATACCTGTGAAAAGTTAGTGTGTAGACTAAAGTTGGATAGCAGTAAGTAGACAAACCAGAATAATCTTTAAAAATCCCATATATAATACTTTTCAACCCATCAACGCCAACTGCAAACCCCACCAAATTAGCTATCATCATCATCATCAAATTCCCCACAGCCCCAGCCCCACACAGCACCCGATAAGCATCTTTATGATTCTCCCACTTTCTTGGTGGGAAAATATACCCCGCGATAACCTCTGGCATCATGAAGAATACAATGAGCCAGCCCCAGATCAACAGGTTCAAGCTAATATCGTGCCATAGTGCTACAAAGGTGAAGACCACGACGTAGTTGACTACAGTTCGGATGGTTGCAATCCGTGTTTTGGTACTGGAGCCGCCAAGGGGTATGTAGATATAGCGGATTAGCCAGCGGTTGTAGGATTTGTGCCAGCCGCGCCAGAAGGCAACGGTGGAGGGGTTATTGGAGAGACAGCGGATCATGTTTTCAGGGGGGTCGATGCCGTCTATCAGTGCCCAGAGGCGGAATAGCCGCCAAGGCAGAAGCAACTTAAGCCAGAGGACGTGAAGATTGAAGTAGGAAAGGAGGCAGAGCTGGGCGGGCGTGTAGTCTGCCCAGTTGGGGTTTCCCTTTGAGATGGCGATGCAGTAGTCGAAGTGGAGCACTAGTTCTATGGCGAGGAGGGTGAGAAGAAAGCGGATCCCATATTTTATTGTGCGGGGAGTCTCAATAGTCTTGGAGGGATATTTGAGTTGGGAGAGGTAGTCGTTGAAAGTTATAATTGGGCCAGTGAGATAAAGGGGGGCATAGAGGGTATATGCGACGTAGTTGCGGAAGTTGTAGTCCTTTGCATTTGCAGGTATGGAAATGCGGTCTCTTTCAGAAAGATTTGCAGGGTCGAGTTGTTTCTTCTTGTGAGGATTAGCAGGTAAATAGGGAAGATGTAGCAGGAAGACAAACCTCGAGAGGATTTCCTCCTCGTTGGTCCAGGCTCCAGTAGAAATCGAGGTTGAAGCTCATTAATCGTAAGACAGTAAAATTGAAGAGAATCTGCCATCTTGGCATAATTCCACTCTGTCTATCGAGCCATTGGCCCAAGGTGACTGCAGTACTATCCGTTATATATCCTGCCATTCCTGGTGCAAAGAAATATGCGGCAATTTTTGCCATCGAATACCCCTCCGCTAGCTCATTTGCGAAAAGCGTCCCAATGTTAAAAATCCACGCTGCTGCCGGCATATATTTTCGTGGAAAGCGGGTGGCAATGCAATAGTTCATATACAATATTGTAACAATCTTCACAGCCGAAAACCCGTGTAGTGCCACCAGAAATATGAACGCAAATCCAAAGTCGAACGATGCCCGCTGTCCCATATTTGCCTCACTCTCTGCGGCAGAAACGTAGGAACCGCCATTGAGTCTTGGGGAACCGCTCCGAACAGAAATAGGGCGAACAATATTGTATAGTTTTCGAAGTGTGGGATGGAGTACTAGGAGAAGCCCGAGGAATGGTAGGTTACGTCGGAAGGTGAAGTATTGAGCATCAGATATATCCTAAATTTATTATATAAGATTTTACGCTTGAAATGTGCTCCTCGGAATAGTTCTTACAATTTTACGTCCTGGTACCCATCCTGGGCTCAATAGGTGTTGATATTTGTGGTAGTTCGGATCAGAGGCTATCCATAATCAGCAATTGACACAATATATACCTTTGAATTACTAACGCCGGGATACATCATACGCGATCCAAAACATATATGGCACCACAGTTAGGAAAACAAAATAATAGAAGTAGAACTCCAGGGTGCCCCATTTTGAAGGCTGTGCCACTGGTCTCCCAAGGCGATCTGTTTTCACACCAATCCCAGGCACAGAATCGTCTCTTTTTGACCCTGATGTCGCAGGATCATTTCGTGCATCTATGACGGCTTTGTATGGAGTCGTAGAAGAGCTTGTGAAGCGTGTATCGATCGTGTCGAGAGCATATATGCTCTTCACGTAAGAGAAGAGGCCCATCCCGTGCGCATTTGAAGCTAGCAAAGAAAGGGTGGTTATTAAAGTTCAAAGCCGGGAGAATATTGGCAGATGAGAAGTTGAAAAAGGACCGTAAGGAACGTGGTGGAGGAATTAGGGGTGCCTCCTTAAATGTCGTTGGTAGGTCGTATTTTCTGGAGTTGTCACGGAATCTCGAAATCAGGGGACCGGCCGCGGTTTGGCTCCATGCGGTTAGCGTGTATATTCAATTCCAGTATCTAAAAATAGCTTCAAAGCTTCACTGGAATGAATTTCGACACTTCACATTATTCAAGTTTCCTCTAGGCCTTTGCCTTACATCTCAATTGCAAAAAATTCACTTTCGATGTCATGTTGCTCGTAAGGATTTCTCAGTCATCATCATTAGTCCTGAAAACCCACGATTTGATCATTGCTAACTTTGCAATTTTCATCAAGAAACAAGCCAATCAGATAAGATAATAATACATAGAGTCAGGGTTTTTAATACCCATAATTTCTTCAAAATGACGCTTTCCCAGAGCCTAGTGCTTACTTGTCCTAGAACATTTGGGTAACACCGTATCATCCTTCCCCTACATTGCCATGGGTGCAACTGGTTCTCTTTCGCTGCTGTTGACGTCTCGCAGATTTCCTAAGCGATAGTCGTACTCGCTCGCAGCCATGGCATCCATTAAATTAAGGCACTATCTCCCTTCAACACATATTATACCCTATTTATCTGCATACCGACTTACTTTAGTAGACATTTGCATATTCGGGACTTCTTAGCGTGCAAAAATTACCACTTCTAAACCTATTGATCTAAGCATGTAAAAACCACCCTAAATTAGAATTTGCCGGAAAGTGAAGACCCGGATGAACCCTACAAATCTCAAGAAGGCACTTTCCCACCTCAATATTCATCATCAACATTTTCCAGGGACCCCGGTGTCTTTAACAAGTGGAAAAGCGCATAGAGCAGAAATGGGGCAGATCCTTATAAGTAAAATGTCTTCTGCTTGATAAATTTGTGGAAATGAGCGTTAGCTTATTAGTATATCATTGATAGATTCCTTTTGGACCCTTGTTCCTGAAAAAAACTTGGCTTCTAGTTGGAGGTTTGCCCCCCATTGTTCTATTAACGAGGTTCTCGTGCTCCGGCCTTCTTCATTACGCGAGTGTACCAAAATATCATTGCGAAAGCCATGTACTTTCATACGGTTAAAAGACGTACCAGAATTGTGGTTGGAGATCTAGCAGTCACCATTATCCCAACCACGTGTCGTTCCTCTGAATCATCCAACTTTTATACTATCCATTAATACGGTACAGAGGACTAGTGGCTTCAGTAGAGCAGGCTTCTTTGGTGCCACTACTGGGTGACATCGTATACTTGCGTTCACATTTAGAATATGGCAGCAGTTGAAATACGGCACCACGAGACCCCCAGGCCTCTCACGAGCGTACTTGCTTACATGTATGTATGTGTAGTGAAAACTTCAGCGTTTGCCTTTTCTACCACAGTTCCAGCAAACATAATCCCAAATATCCGCTCATTGTAGGAGCAGTATTAGGTAGTACGCTGTGTATACTACAAGCCTCAAGTTAGGAACCGTCAGATCTGTGGGACTGCTTCTTCCCTTTTAGTAGTTTTATTTCAAATAATATTAGAGTCATTAAAAAGAGTTTAATAGTGCTTAGAAAATTTGCTGCTATTACGGAGTGTTCATTTAATCCCTTACTACCAAGCGTATTGATTTGCAACACTTTCTAAAGGCCTAAAGTACTCTACCATGGCCTTCCTAAATCAGCCTGGAGTGCTAAGAACTACCGACTTGAAACTATCTACACTGTCACCCGTTGAATCCTAGTACCTTTGCTATTGTATTGAACCACGATAGCAAGAACTTGAAGCAAAGTGACTCAGATTAGAGATAATCGCTACTATAAGGGCTCTCGCCGAGCTTTGAATGAGAAAGGCCGCTAGTGAGCTTGCGGATGGCACCTAGGAGCATCTTTATGCGAACGACAAGCAAGGGGAGAGAAAATTAATACCATTAAGGATAATAGAAATAAGGGATGAAGCATGTGTAGACTAGATACTAAGACATGGGTAGTGATACTTATAGTCATGGAGACGTGTCTCTGGAGTATTGGAATGGGAAGAGCAATGCAACTAAAACATATTTGCGAGATAGGTCCTCAAATTTGTATTTATGTCAGCACCATCTAACATCGGCATCCCTGTCCTAGTGTGTTTTGAAGACTTGTTGTCTTCTTGGCATTAGCACTCTTTGATATTTACTCCTCAGGTCAATCGACCCTGTGGCCGTCCTGGCCTTATGCAAATATCCCAGAAACTGTAGCAATCTGACTAATATAACGATTACTCTTTGTTGGCTCATGTACGACGGTAAGCCCAAGGGCACGGGCTAGTTTCGATAGGTCTAAAGTAGTCCTGATTCGTGGTGTTCACTTGGAGGTGAACTTGTTACTACATCGCGAGGAATAAGCTTATGTTTAAGTGGTATCTATCACTACGCTCCTACTTGATTAAAAAGACAGCCTTATATAGAACCTTCGTACTCTGGGTCAACTAGTCGATTCGACCACGCGACACTATACCTGATTTCCGCAGCAGAAACAGAATTTTTAGCACCAGGTTTGCAATTTCAATGTGAAGAGATATATCATAATTTTGTAGATTAAACATTGATCATATTTGTACACTCTCTAAAGTGAGAGTAAGAATCCCATCGCCAATGCATAACAACCAGCCCCTAGTATCGCTCCAACGCCGTAAATGCTTATGCAAATATCCTTAAACATGAACCCTTTTCCCATCCGAAAGCAGAAATATCTATCATGTTTCCATGATTCAGACTTCTTCCTGGGGAAGAACCTCTCCAGATTCCTTCCTCCCTTCTTTCTTCATCAGCTCCCTGGAGGCTCTCTTCTCCTCACTCAATCTCTCCTTGTTCGCTTTCTTAGTGGCTTGCAACTCCTTTCTTTTAGCTTCTTCTTCTACTAAACCTGTCTTCGTGACTTGATGCTCCTTGGTAAGGTTTTGATGACTAATAAAGAAGCTTATGAGGAGTCCAAGTGCTGCGAATGCAACATACATGATCCACATAATCCGTAGAGAGTCGGCAAAAGCTTCCCGAGCGACTCTCCTCTGGGCTGGGGGCAGTTGTCCAACAATGCCTACACTTGCCCCTGCTGAACCACCAGATAAAGCCTGTGCGGCTTGTGCGCCAAGCGAGGAAATGAGTTGCGGAAGCTTCTTTTGCATCTCATTCTGGAAGACTACACCACCAATAACGACGGAGATTGACGTTGAGAGATTACGGACAAAACCGAATGTTGCTGTTGCCGTGGCAATATCTCTTGGTGCGACAAAGTTCTGAAGAGCAATCAGGGGGCTCTGGAAGTTTGGTCCAACTCCAATACCAGCAACAATTTGGAAACCGATAATCTTCCCCCAGTTGGCTGTAGGTCCGAGATCGATCAAGAGACCAAACCCGAATGTCATGAAGAGCATGCCAAACCAGATTGGTGGGAGATATTTACCTGTCTTTTTAATGAACACGCCAGTCATTCCAGAGACAATTGACAGAGTGAGTGCCAGTGCAAGAAGGTAGACTCCGGAAAGAAGTGGCGTCGCACCAATGACAGCTTGGAAGTAGAGTGGTAGATAGTATGTCCCTGCGATAAAGACAAAACCATGGCAGAAGCATACGCCTAGTGCTGCGATATTAGATCTCTTGTTGAAGAGGCGAAGTGGCATGACTGGGTAGCGAGCAAACTTCCATTCGTTGAGAACGAATAAGCCAGCTGTAACGATGCCAAAGACAATGAGGCAGACCACGGTCGCAGAGCTCCATGGATGAGTGATGCCACCAAACTCGAGACCGAGAAGAAGCATCAGGGTACCACCAACAATGAGAAGACTGCCAGCCCAGTCGACAGCCTTCAGACCGTCCCAGACTGGCGTTTTAGGATTGTCGAGATGGAGGAAGAAGCAAAGAGCAATGAAGACGGTTCCAGTAATGGGGAGATTGATGTAGAAGCACCATCTCCAGCTGACTTTTTCGGTGAATACCCCACCAAGAATTGGTCCAACAGCAGAAGCAAAAGCCCAGACCATGCCAACCATTCCAAAATACTTTCCTCGATTGCGCATGCTGAATAGATCGCTAATAGCAATGTTCACCAAGATAATCAAACCACCACCACCAATTCCTTGGATACATCTTGCTGCGATCAACATGCCAATGCTAACACTAACCGCACAGAGCAAACTTCCAATGAAGAAAATGGCGGCTGCTATCAGCAGAATCGGTTTTCGTCCCCAAATATCGGAAAACTTGCCCCATGACGGTGTGCTAGCGGCATTCGCAAGCAGATATGCAGAACCAATCCATGTATACCCGGCATTCGAATGGAAATGTTCACTGATCGTAGGGAGAGCAGTCGTGATGATTGTGATATCAAGAGCAGCGAGGAAAACCGCCGAACAGAGAGAGAGCATGATTATGAAGGTTTGAAGTTTTGTTCGCGACGCTTCGGGCTCTGCTGGCACGGTCTTTGGTGCTGGTGCTGGTATAGGTTCCTCCATACTCGTTGTATCGCCCTCATTGAGAGTTTCTTTCGAGTAGTCATTGGGTGTTATATTGGTCTCCTTATGACTTCTCGTTTGCTCTTCATTGATCTGGCTGTCCATTGCGGCTTCTCGTTCTGTGCCAGAGCCTGCCATAGTAGTTTGCGCTTTCTCTTCGCGCGAACTCATTATTCTTGATGTTGTCTTATGTATGTGTTGACCGTAAAGTTCTTTCGTCTAATTTTTGTTCTTCTTCCTAAGAAGCAAGTTAGTTTAGAAATCGGACATGGCAGAATGGTGAAAGATCGCGGCGTATGACGTCTGTTCCTACCTTTGGAGTGAATGTGGCGGATATCGTTGTTGTGATTGTCTATGTCGATGCCATGTTGTATCACGGACGACGTCGTTTTTCATATGAATTTAAACTTAAATTTGAGACAACAACATCGGCGCCGTGTAAGAGCGAAGGCGCGAAATTGGGAGTCATGTTGGTATAAATTCCTTGAGGCTTATTGACTTGACCGCCCGCGTCGTTTGTGCGGAGTGCAGCGCAAAAGGAATCATCGAGGCCGGAAAATCGGCACGGCACGTTTCAGCCAATTACATTTAATCCCGAAGATGCATGTAAGTGTCTTTATCCTTGCAAGTCACGAGATCGGGGTCGGAAGTAAAGTCTCGGGACCGCAAGTTCTCACACCTCTCCGATCAACAAAATCCATGATTAAAAACCGATTAAACTCCACATGGAAAGAGCGAGCTGTTTTAATTCCGTCTCATATCAAACAAGATTTCGCAACCAGGAGGGTCTCGAAGTATCCACTTCCCATCAAACAGCTGTCAAACGTTGCTATGTGACAAGGGCTGGTCATTATTCGGTGCCGAGTGCCGTAAACCATAAACCATCAACTAGGTAGGAGGGTCGCGATTCGTGGTGAGAGTCTAGTGTAGTGGTGGTCAGCATTCAAATCTTCCCGTCTTACCTGTCGTGCAACTCTAGGACCTGTAGTGTTTACTTTCTTTTGCCATTGGGTAGCAAATCACCTCCAAGATTCAGAAATGATTGTTATTAGTCAGTGATCGAATTATCTGTTTGTCGATGTTATTACAGTATTTCAAGAGTGCAAATGCGTAAACGAAAGGAAAGTGTCGATTTGGGATTTATGGGATATGTTGGTTGAAATATAAACACAAGCTGTAAGTGAAATTTATATTGGATTTCTAGTAATTGCTGGCTTTAGCTCCCTGATTAGTAGCTTAATTAATTTGAACCACGTTCCATTTCATTACTTTCAACTCTACTCGGCCTCGTTCTCAACCCGGCATTTATCGTAAGTAACACCGTTACAAACAACGAAAATCTAAGCAGGACGTAAGGTAGAGTAACCCACCTTGCAACTCTCTACCACTGCAATGTTAGGACCCATTCCCAAGTTAACATCTCTAGCGGAACTCACTTCATCACAATACTTCCCAAGCCTATCATTTTCAGCCGTATTAAAGCGCTTTAACTAGCCACTTCATACCTTAAGCTAGAAGTGCCTAGCAGCATATTCTGTATCTTTTTGCAGCTGTGAGAGCGATATTGTACTGTTATTGTTATATTTGATGAAGGCAGAACCATTGTTGGAAGTCAGGTGTCCCCGCGAAGTGCCTCAAAGCCTGTACAAAATAGCTCCTACGCTGGGGATCCTTTGTTCTGTATATCATGAATTATTCCTATACTTTCCTTCTCAAGCACGTCAATATCTCACCTTGAGGATAAAACTCGGTCGAAGCAAACACATCGTCAAGAGGACTGAGCTCAGAATCGATCCAATACCAATAGCTTTCATAACCTAATAACCTAATAACCTCCAGTTAGGAGATTAGATGAGAGAAAGCTGATGATAAATCTTTGTGGCTTGTGATAAAAGACTTCACGGCCGTGTACACGCGATCTTTTCCTGCTTTCGATATTTACAGGTGCGATGACATTGGTAGTTAGCAGTATAATAGAACGAGCGAATAGGTAGAAGGTGAGAAGCAGTCTTAGGGTAAATATGGTGTTAGCATTTTGTGTATCTGAAGAAAGCTTCGCGCTTTTATTTGAGTAGCTCTTCAGAAGTGAGAAAATTTCTTTGACCGCAAAGTTAATAGAAAAACTCGGGATATTACCCTGAGGAAGAGCATCCTCAAGACTTATACTTCCCTATATGCGCCTGCACTCTGGGTATATCCTTGGCCAACGCCATTTACTAGCAAGTATAATTTTCGAGTTGATGGTACCCCGTCAACTTCCAGTTCACTTTGGGTATGGAGCTGCTCTCATACTATTTCTATCTATGGGAATTTGTTCCAGGTACAAGTGTGATTCAATTTCAAATTTCCGACATCTAAGTTACTCTATATCAAATAACCACAAATAAATGGAAATTGATAAGCCCATATAATCAACAACTAAGCAATAGCTACCATAGAATAACCTATAAACAAAGAAAAAGAGAAAAAGAAGGATATCGCCAAGAATATATGTCTAGATACAGCCTCTCAGCCCCTTCTCAACACCTTTCGTGCTATCAACAATCCTCTGGGCACTTCTCTGGTGCCCCTGGGCTCGCCCAGCCAACTTTGTTCGGGCACGCACAAATATCCGCCTCAAAAAATAAGATATTCTCCTTCGTTACTCTTGGAAAACTAACAGTGTACGGACTCCTGACACCCTGGAAATTCTGATTGCCATGTTTAATAACCACCTTTGGCTTAATAACCATACTGCAAGTCCAGTCACCAGGTGCCGGACATTCAACTTGGATTCCGTCTTCAGAGCCTTTGGAGGTAGACTTTGAGATGGCGGCGCTAACACCTAGTTCGAAGATTTCTTTGATTGAGAGACCTTGGGAGTGGATATTAGTGACAGAAAGGGGGGAGGAAGTGGAGAAAGGTACCAAGATTTGCCCCGAGCTCAATCGTATAGCCAACTTCGTAGGATTCTGCGTGCGAAAGCTGTGAGCCAGCTTTTCCGCTTGCGCCGATGTTGAAGTATTTGCCCTCGCCATTTTCGATAGATGTGATCTCATAGGTGACAGTTACTGGTTGAGGGCCTTGTCTGGATTCCAAGACCATTGGGGAGGCACTTGCGCCTAGGAGGGAGGTGATGGCTATGAAGGTGACCAGGGAAGAGTATTGAAGGGAGAACATTTTACTGTTTGTCAACTTGTCCTATGAATTGGTGAAGTGGAAAAGGTATTGAGGAATGGAGTGATGCTGAGAGTGGGTGCTTAAGGACGAAAAGTATGCATTGTCAACGAGACTTCATTGACTTTATACCTCCCACACCGAGTGACAGCGTGACACAAGCAAAGCCCATTAAATTATATACGCATCCCAGCAGTAACAAAATTCACTTCCGTTGAGCATACACGGGCATATCTTCTCTCGTCACCTCGATGATCAGCACCTTCGATATGAGATCAAGGAGCGAGGCCTTTTCATCCCGAAGGATGGAAGCAGGAGATGTTTCAAACATTCAATCCAGTCTCCCCAGCGCAGACAGGTTAGCATTATCCAATCAATAATAGATATCTACACCCAGAGCATGATTTTGTGGGGTACCAAGCCTTGTTGTAGAGGATGAGGCGATAGTCGATCAGCCACGCTCTTGGCGATCCTCCTCGATAAGCGACCTAGAATAAATATGCTGAGGTCAATTTTGTACAACACCAAAGAAGTGGATGAAGAAGCAAGGTCGAAATCAAAGGTGAACGTGTTTGGCCAAAATAATATGCTTAAGATTAGACGACTAAGCATAACTCCATGCTCAGGCCTTGAAGATCATTCGTCTCAAGTGAAGGTTTAACAGTCCTCTCTCCATCGCAAAATAAATCTGTAAAGAACGGACAGAATTGACTAGCCTCCCATCGCAAGATGAACTCGTCGTCCCAATCATACCTTTAGACGAAACAATGGTATGGTGGTGAATTATTAGGTTTCTATGCATAAACCGTGATACCTTGACCTCACGAAATCGCCGAAAGTGGTGAGGACCTCGTAGGTAAGGCGGATTTAAGAAGAGGCAGCTCATGCATACCATTATTAGAGGTTTCATGTTGTAGAAACCTGCGTTTGCATCTAATTGGTGACCCCGGGGAATATATTACTTGGTCCTTTCTATTATTTGTGGGTAGTGAATATCACGGCTCCTTTGAGGTCACTAAGCCCCTTTTCGAGGTCTTCGGGTAGCCAAGGGGTGTAGTCGGCGGTTAAAGGAAGATATTAACCCATACAAATCGCTGTACATGATATGTACTCTATTTGATCTAGACGGATTTTGACACGATGTGAAAGTAGAGGCAGGTCATCAAGTGTTTTTCATTCCTTACATCTGTCCCTAAGACCCCATACCGTAACTCTTCACCCTGCTGAAGAAGAAGGCTTTATCATTGCGGAGAGTGAACACGCCAGTATCATCAGTAAGCAGGTTATAATTCCAGAAACCTTGCCACACAAGCTTATTATTTCTCGCCCCCTTTCCGGCACTGCGCAGAGCAAGCTTCATTCGATACATGTATCTAGCATTTGCTCCTTCGGTCTCTACGAACAGATCACCTTCAGAGTCTTTCAAACTAGCCTCGGGATTATCGAGAATCGTGGAGAGTCGCCAGCGTCCTCGGAGGGAATTCTTCATTACCACCGAAGGTAGGTGTAGCGCGCCACCTTCACGATGAGTATCTTGTAGCTCTTTGGTAAGATGATGAACTACATCCGCTGGCTCGTCCGTGGAAACCAGGCTGATGACTGTTCCGTCACGGAAAAATCGAAGATATCTGTAGTATGTAACGATGTGCACCGGACTATTCCATGTGACTTGGTTTGCTGAGGCTTGGCCCGGTCTAATATAATTCACTGTACTAATGTAACATCCATTGAAGCGGATTCGAGGCCGATTTCGGAACATTTGTTGCCAGGAGGACGAGTAAGCATCCAGAAGTGTCTCAGTGATGACTTCCTTGTCGGGTAGAAGAATGGGAACTGTTGGTTCCTCTGAATCCGAATCATTTTGGAAGACCAGAGGATCTTCATTCAACAATCCCCCAAGTACTTCTCGCTGCCATTGATAATGCATTGCTCCAAACCCAAACTCCGAGCCCACACATATCCGTTTCCATATTTGTTCTTCTGTCAGAACAATATATGCAAGGCTCTTACAGACCTGCGCAACTCTAACAAATGATGCCACATCTAATACGGCCACTTCTGTCAACACAGATACCATAATTTCGTTTGGAAGTTCTGCTATAGGGCATGGTGGTGGAGGAGTTCCCTCAATGACGGGAGGCGCTGGTTCAATTGACAGACCAGAAAATCCCGCGATGAGCTCTTTAAGAGATTGTGGGGGTCCGTCAAGGGAGTGGTGGGCACTGCTCGGTATAGTTGGTGATGCATTTGAGGGATTTGGGTTAGAGGGTTTCGAGGTAAAAGCAGATGGCGGAAAGTGCTTGCTTTTGTATTTTTGATCGACTTTATGATCCATCTAGAAGCCAAGTTAACTTTCATGCTCTATCCAGAGAAAATATAAATAGTAAGATGGAAGTTTCAGGTAATAAATTGCTGATAAGAATTGAAGAATCTAGACACTATGATGCGACATTTCCAACCTCAAAGCAATGAATTATTCACACTCTCTAGCACAATCACCACTCTAAACTGAAAGATGGGGTTTACACTCACGCGAAAAGCCTTCCGATAGAGGTTCAAACTATCACCAAGATTTCCTTGATTCTCCCTCTCAACAGCTTTCTCATAATGCTCTAGCGCAGATTGCGGTTCTTTGCTTGATTTCGAACTTTCAACAACAACGCTTTCTCGACGTCGTGGCTCATCTAGCCCAGGGAATGCTTGAGGTTCGACATGATCCTCGTGTTCTTGTAATGTTTTACTAGTTGATGATCGTGGAATTGGTGGTGGTTTGCGTGGGGCTTTCGTAGATTCTGTGGATTTAGAATTTCCCACTTTCGCGGATACTTCCTCGCGCCATTGCCGGCGGAACGCCTCTAACTCTGGGTTCGTTTCTTCCATTATATATCGCCTGCTGGCCTCTTCTAATGCGATTGTAGTATACAGTCTAAAAAATGTTTAGGTAGGGAATTCGTTAGGTACATAGAGGTTAAAGTAAAGATTGTTTTCGGTGTGTGACTATTGACGGCGAGCTTTCTGCAAGTCTTATCCGTTATCGACGCCGTCATGCAAGTCTGAGCGAGCTTACCCCTTGCTAGCTGCAACTAGTCGAGACTAGGCCTTTTAGGATGTTTCTGCCAATTACTTTCGCCCGCGGTCGGAGCTCGGCCTTTTCGCATGGAAATTTTTAGCCCTCGGAGGTAGGTAGCCTACTGAGTTTGGCGACATCATCGACTTCTTGGATGAATCAACTACCTTCCCAGCAACCAGACTTCAAACAGCAACCGTGGAAGTGCGCTTGATCATTAAGTTGGCTCTTAGTGTGCAAATTGTTCTTTGCATCAATGCCCAACCGCTGGGATCGCCCTTCCAAGCCCGAGCCAGAGTTCGCCACCACTTTCGATAGAGTTCAGGAAGAGAGGAGCTGGGGAGGTCAATCGCACGACAGAATACATAGAGATGACCCAGTACCTAGAGTTGCATCAACGATAGCCATGACTGGCGAAAATGAGGATGTCGAAATTGACATCACTGCTGGTCAGAAGATGTTGTCGGCCATGTCTGGAAGTCTGTTGACTTCACTACTAGGTGCGCTCATATTCAAATTAATTAATTAATTATGCGAATACTGATAATAGTTTTGCAGTGACTCCCCTAGATGTTGTAAGAGTTCGACTACAGTCTCAGCCTACTCAGTCATCCCTCACCACTATATCAAAGCTGGCCGCTACTGCACCTGGATCGTTCAGCAATCTTCCACCGAACTTAGGAGTTACAGCATGTTGTCGGGAGGTATTTTTTGCAAACAATACTGCAGAGTACTGTATGGCAGGGCCGAAGATCGGAGAACTGGGACATAATGCTGTCGGCGCTGTGGAATGTGCTGTAGAAGAGACGCAGAGGAAGACCTTCACCACAACATTCGATGGTCTGCGAAAAATTGCGAAGACCGAGGGAATCACAACATTGTGGCGGGGACTATCACCAACATTGGTCATGACAGTTCCGGCGAATATCATATATTTCACGGGCTATGACTGGCTACGATTTAACAAGCAAAGTCCTATTCAACGAATGACTTCAGATAACTCACATATTGCCCCTCTGATAGCCGGATCTTTTGCTCGAATACTTGCTGCTACTGCTGTTGGTCCTATCGAAATGTTTCGAACTCGAATGCAGGCAAGCACGTCAACTGGAGGCTCCCACTTTGCCGAAACAATGAAAAGTATGGGGGAGATGGTGGCTAGCCATGGCTATAGTTCAATGTGGAGGGGCTTGACCTTGACACTTTGGCGAGATGTTCCCTTCTCGGGTATCTACTGGTGGGGATATGAAAGTGTAAGAGGTATGCTAACTGAAGCACGAGAGAGGAGTCGAGGCCGTCCACTTCAGAAGGGAGCAAGAGCGCGGACGAGATCACAAAGTCGAGAGAACCATACCGCTACATTTACGGACAGTTTTCTCGCTGGTGCTACTTCTGGTGCTGTTGCTTCAATTTTAACCACACCATTTGATGTTGGAAAGACGAGACGCCAAGTCTTCCGGGACCCTGGGCCGATTTCTGGTGCTGAGAAATTTCTTGCACCAGAGGAGAAGTCAATGCCAAGATTTTTATGGCATATTTTTAGAGAAGAGGGATTTGCAGGGCTATGGAAAGGATGGATTCCAAGGACGCTAAAAGTTGCTCCCGCTTGTGCAATCATGATTAGTTGCTACGAAGTTGGGAAGAGGACATTTCGAAGTGTGAATGAGAGAGCGGAACGAAAAGAACGAGCCGTGTAAGAGGATCTACGTCACATCTCCCATCTGGTTTTATATATGGCGTTGAGCGGGATGTATTCCCAGTCATGGGACTGGGTCTTATTTATGCATAGCGATTCGGGCGTTTCTCGATACGACCATGTAAAATTAAATAGAGAACGAAATCAGTATATGTAATAATTTTTTGCTCGAGCAACTCTTGAGAGGAAGGATGCGCTCACAGTCTCCCTCATCCAATCTTTAGAGATTTGTCTCCAAACATGATTCCAACAGATCAGAATGACTCAAAAATCAGGATGCACAAAAAGATTTCCCAATCCTTCCCGACAATTCACATAGAGGCGTCGAGACGTGCTGGTTGGAACCTGATGGCAGCCTGGATGACAATCGCACAGACCGCTGACACCGCGTACCCTTGAAAACCATTTACGCGACCCAACGCGACCTTCCCGTCCGTCTCCAGCCTTTTCAACTTCACGTCCCCTTTCACTGCTATCCCTTCTCCACAACCTCAACATCTCAGTTCTAGCTCTCAATTCCTAACCTCCAAACTGTCTCGCCTGCTCATCTCCCGCTATCGGCCAAATATTATCATGTCTCTCAAGCGAAAAGCCGGAGACCCCTTTTCTTCTTCTCCAGCTGGAGCGAAGAAAACGAAGACAGGTGATATTGCGTCTTTCTTCGGCCCACCCAAAGTTATCTCCTCGACCAAAGGCACGGCAAAACAAAATGGTAATTCAACAGAAGAGGGTGAAAGTGCCTCCACCGCAGCAAAATTCGATAAAGCTGCCTGGGTCAAGAAATTGAGCCCAGAGGTAAAGGATTTGCTTGTATTGGAAATTGAGAGTTTGCATGAGAGCTGGCTGAAGGAATTGAAGAATGAGATTACTAGTAGGGAGTTCTTAGAGCTGAAGAGATTTCTCAAGAGGGAACATGAGAGTGGGAAGAAAATTTTCCCACCAGCTGAGGATGTATATTCTTGGTTTGTCTACCTTTCCTTGTTCATTCTATTCTGGAAATGATGATTCTAACTTGATATATGGTATAGGTCACGACACACCCCCCTAAACACAGTCAAAGCAGTAGTCATAGGTCAAGACCCCTACCACAACGACAACCAAGCCCATGGCCTATGCTTCTCCGTCCGTGCTCCCACTCCCGCACCTCCCTCCCTAAAAAATATCTACAAAGCCATCGCAAACGACTACCCAGATTTCTCTCCTCCCCCAAATAACTCCGGTCTCCTCACCCCTTGGGCAGACCGTGGCGTCCTTCTCCTGAACACCTGTCTCACGGTCCGCGCACACGAAGCAAACAGTCACGCAAACCGTGGATGGGAGAAGTTCACACAAAAGGTGATAGATATCGTGGCTAGTAGTAAAGAGAGGAAACATGGGGTTGTTTTTCTTGCTTGGGGAAGCCCCGCTGGAAAGAGGGTGGGAAAGGTGGATCGGAAGAAAAACTTGGTGTTGCAGAGTGTTCACCCGAGCCCATTGAGCGCGAGCAGGGGATGGTTTGATTGTGGGCATTTCAAGAAGACAAATGAGTGGTTGGTGGAGAAGTATGGGGAGGGAGAGGAGATTGATTGGAATTTGAATGTTGAGGCTGCTGAGGCTGATGCCTAATTATCAACTCTCTCTTATTGATAAAGGGTATCTAGGCGTCCTTTGAAACGTGGGTGGAGGCTAAGGGAGTGGTGGGTTGTTGGAGTATTGTCGAAATTTGTAGACGGCGGATTTGTGAGCATATTGGGATTTGGCTAAGTATTGCCAACACACTCTTTTTTTTTTTCATATTAAAGTTTGGCGCTCAGGCGTTGACATATTAGGATTCGCAGTCAGTTAAGCTAGTAGGCTTATGGAATAATACTCCAGAGACTGGACAAATTACAACGTGTGTTAAAATCTGAACGAACGCCTCCCAGGCCTCATGCTTTTATATAAATAACCCAGATATCTCCATTCAACAGACATTCTCCAAATATCAATTGCTACTAGTTCGCAGGATGTTGTAGTGTTCTGAACACCTCAAAATTGATCCCAACGATTTCGAGATTCGACGCAATGAAATTGTAAGATGTGCAAAATCCATAAAATTATACTCCCCGAGTATATAATCTCGATGAGCTAATCTGGTTGTTCAAGAGGGTTTGCATCCTAGTTGACCTTGAGTTGCTCGAAGTCATGACGTCAAGCACCACCTTCCTTCTGATATTATACAGTCTCTCCCAACCATAATACCCTAGAACCGTGAAATGTAAGCTCTCCTCTTTCCCTGTCTTCTTGTCGGCCGTCTCGCTTTATCTCATTTCTCGAAGCACTCCAAAAGCATATTTAACGATGAACTATTCGCTTGTCTTCACACCTTTTGACTCGTATTACTCGGAAACAGAAATTACAACAAAATGGTTAAAGAAAATGATATAGCCATCGAGTATGTTTTCCTCTCGAAAAGAAGGGAACATTTATTTTTAAAATAATCTACGGGGAGCTCAATGTCCTATATATGCCCATGTCCAATCTCGGGCCCTGGCTCAGATCCTAGTCCTCCCAGGAATCAGGGTGACCAAAAGATGATGACTCAGGTGAGAGTGTTGCCGACGAGAGTGGTCGCAAAATAATTGAAATCCTTAAGAGAAAAAAAAAGAAATCTAAGAAAGACTGCAGCAGATATGATGAATGTGAGGCTTTCTTTTTCTTTCTTAATCCTATATCGGTGGTTGGGAGTGGATGAATGACGGGGTGAGAATATTGATTAGGTCAGATTTAGGAGGGCTACAAGCTCGAAGAGAACAACCATGCTACCCTACAAAACACATGAACGATTGTGTAAGGCAGCCCCAGCAAGGCTAGCTCCCTATCAAGTTGCCCCGCTTAGTAGAAAAAGTCAATGGTGATGTAAATTATTTCCTTCGAAGTTTGAGATATGTTGTCCACTATACAGAATATATAAATAATTCCACGAAACAGGATTACCCAGATAGATCAAGAACCACATAAACAATATCGAGAAGTTGACACCTCACGAAATAGCATCGAAAATGATCTGCTTCAAGGAACTTCCTTTAAAATAGTACCAAGGAATATCATTCCGAAGTGGGATATCCCTGCCCCCATATAAAGTATTATTGTTTGATAATCATCCCCACTGTCTCATGGCAACTTGGGCAGACCAAAACGCTACTCAGGCTCAACAACTATTTCGTCTTACAATGTTTGAATGGATGCTGAAAGGCTAGGTGCAAAGGACAACATTCAAGTAGGGTTCTAGAGACAATTCGGATACCGAGGAATGTGTTCCATTGAAATGAAGCTCTGTCGTTGAATGAGCCAGTGAAACATTTCACCACAACGCTTTAATTGTCTGAAATTCCGTGCGGGGTGTAACTTTATTCCAGCCTCCAAGTTAAACAAAACTAAGACAAGAGGAAGCATACTGCCTACCGCTCCAACTCAACTGGAATCAATTGGAGGACCACCATCGTGTGTTTCACCGTAGGTTGATGAGAAGTTAGACCTAACCTACCGGAGAATTAAATAGCACGCTCAACAGCTGGAGATATCGACGGCAGAAACCATGTGGTGAATAAAAATACGAGACTCTCTGATGCATGAATTTGGTTAGGCCGACAGCCGCAAAAGCTCAAGCCATGAACATTCTGCTACAGCTGTCCGAAAAGGCTCGAGCGGATGCACTTGATCTCGGGTCAGGAATATTGTCTTGGGTATTTTCGTGGGGACGAGGTTGCATCAATTGGTGATGCAAGTGTACATTATTCAGGTGGGATGTCTCCCTGCTCAGTGCTCAGGTTCGCATCTTGGATATGATCTACTGGCTGCAGTTCGCACGACGGGACGATGGTCATGTAATGGGTCTTGCCACGAGCGACAGCCAGCGAATGCGGGCTCGATGGGTTGTGATAGATGCGTTGGCAGTTGGCCCTCTGCAGCGAGATGAGCGGGAGATGGGGAGTGAAAGTGCTCTGCAGCTGAGGTTGTGTTGGCCCTGACAGGGGGCGCGTAGGGTGCAGTGGTCCTTGAATGTTATACCGCCGCCAATATGAAGCAGCTTTCTTTTTTTCTGAAGGACCGCCAGCCAGTCCTTGTCGCAGCAGGTCTATATTCGAATTCCATTCTTTAATTCGGATCATCCACAAACCACAGCTTACTCATGGTCCTCAGAGCCGTCTCATGATCCCTCCAGCACTGGAATTTCCCTCGATGCTCCGTACATCTCCAACACACACCACTACACCACCGGCAGAAACATCGTTCGCAGTAGCACGCACAAAGCTGCAGGCACTACCGGACAGCGCCCCGCCTAGACGCAGCACTCTCTGCATCTCCTCCTCCCGCTCCAGCGTGGGACATTGCGGCCTCACCGCCTTCGCAGACGCGCTTCCAGGAACACCGTGCGAAGCAATCTCTCCGCCCCTGAATCGATAAACTTTCCTGTCCAATTTTGTGTTGATCGCCTCACCGATCCCCCTTTCCTTCAACTCCAGGTCGACGTCGACGACAGGAACTTCACGAGGCCCGTTCCTCCGCATGATATCAATTTGTGACTGCGGGACAATCTGCTGCACGACACTGCGATTCTGCGGCACACACTCGCATACTTCAACCCCCCCGTCCTGAAAGTTCGCGCGCTTTGGACTACGCCGTCAACAACTCACCATGGCTGGCTTCTTTTCAAGATTGAAGGGGAAAGATGGGCCAACGAAGGCATCAAAGAAGAAGGGCGCACTCCAACCGGTTGTCGATAATACCCCGCCGAAGCCACGATGGGAGGACGCCTGGACGCGCAAAACGGTCGAACCAGATGAGGTTCAGGAACTTCTACACGGATGCACCGTTGAATTGAAGTCGAGAGGTATGTATGAGGACGATTGGCGTTCTTGAGCTATCCGGAGTGCTATCGATTATGCAAGATTCCTTTGTTCCCTGGTCACACAGGCTAATTGTTTGCTTCCAGGTTTGGATATGCCATTCCTCCTTCTACCCTTCCGACCCACTTCAGATCCAAGCGCGGCGCGTACGTTTATTCGACACTTCTTTAGTGATGGAAATAGATTATATGGAGAGAGTTTGGCACAAGAGTTACGGCTGACAGAGCCAATGGTGATGTTCAATGGACTCTTTGAAGGTTGATGAGGCTAATATAAGCTAGGTTCTGTGTAGTGTCGTTAAATGGTGCTGGAGTAGATTACCTGGCGGAGTGGTATCATGGGATGCCTACGAGTTATTCAAAGTCGGAGAGTCCGGTAGGTTGATTGCACCTGTATCAGGGAGGATTCCATCTAATCTATTGTGAAACTCAGATTCAAATATGGCTCGAGATTCCTTTGCGACTTTTATACCCCTGAGCGTAGATTCAGATTCACGTACCAAAATTATTTTTGACTTTTTTGACCTACTTTCAGCCATTGCTGCACATTCAAAGACAAATGGATTAGGTGGACGAAAATTGTCAAGATTAGCAGGATGGTGGGCGTTTGAACATAGCGATGCTGGTAACGGTTTCGAGGGTGGTTACAAAGGCTGGGCATCGTAAGTGGTTTTGGAAGTGCGTGGAGTTTGCGGTACTAATATTGTTATAGCTCTGCAGATGCTGCCAGTCACCTGTTCTTCGCGTATCTTCGATCACTGTCACCAGATTCCGTTCGAGGCATGAACGGAATATCTAACCTTCCTATGTCCCTTCAAAAACTAGTCCAGGAAACAGAGTATCCTCCCGAACGACCATCGCTTTTGCAATCATCCACTACAAAGGTTGCCATGATTGTCGACTCAGTCTCGCCAACGCCATTTTCGCTTCTTAGACGAGCAAACCATTTCCAATACAGGGATGACGACAGAGCTTTACAAGAATTTGCAGAATATGAGGATCCTGTCAAAGCACTGACAGATGAATGTCGCCGAGTCCTCAAATCAATATCGTCAGCAAATCAGTCCCAAGTCTCAAGTTCAAAGGAGTCCACTGGCTTGCGCGATGCATCTTGGTCAAGATTTGAGGATATTGGGTTTTCTGGTGGACTGGACGAGGCAGAAGACGATGACGAGAGTAGCTTCGCGAAACGTCGAAACCCTCAAGGACTCCGCTCAACTCCACATCCTCGAAATGCTGGCTTAGGCAGGCCTACCACACCTTCTTGGGCGGACTTCCTTTCATCTGGTTTTGTTGACGAAGCACAAAATGGACCCGCCCCACTACTGCTACCACCTGACAAGATTCTACCACCAATTGACACTCGTGGACGCAGCTCTCAGTCCCATCGACCACGACTCGAGTCTGAACGACATCTTGAACCTGGCGAGCTCGCAAGCATTACCAGATTTGACTTGGATGATTCATTCTGGTGGGTATGGATTTCAAGTTTAGCGGGCGAGGAGACGCCAGAGCGGAAGGCCGCTTTTGGAAGATGCGCTCTAATTGAGACAGTGATCCGAGGCGGTAGATGGCTCGTCATGGAGGAAATGGTCAAAGGAGCTGCTCCAGAGCCCGAGGAAGGTGCTTACATCGCCGAGAAGAAGAGCTTCTGGGGCCGAAGTAAGAAGACAAAAATGGTTCGAAGAAAGTCAACCGGCAAACAGGCTTTGGAGAATCCCAGTACAAGACCACAATTTAAGACGAGCCACAGCGAACCTCTCAGCAAGACCAGTATTGGACCAGATCAGCATGCTCGGATTCAGGCAGCTGCTATTCAATTACAGCAGAGGCAGAGGCAGATGGAAGCCGAACAACAAAGAGGGGCTCGCCGTGGTCGAGGTGAGATGGAGGCTATGTCACAAAAGACGAATAGTGTTTTCACCTTGCAACCAGTCATAATGTCAGAAGCATCGCCAGCAATGAAATGGGCCAACAAATACGACAAGGATGCAATTCGAGAAGCATATCTTGCCAACACAAATCATGGGCGCGGACTTGCTGAAGCGACGATGCAAACGAATGGGAATAGCACTAAAAGCCAAGACACCCTTCGGCCAAAGGAAAGAGAATTACCTTCGGTACCTTCAGCAAGTGGGCCACCTGTGCCATCAAAGACTCCGTCGCCACCTCCAGCCTCTTTCCCACCTACACCCCGCCCATACGATACCGATGACGAGCATGTTCAGCTTTCGGAGAAGGCGGCAGAAGTTGCTCTTCCACAGGAGCCCCATCCATCATCGAATGCAGGTCCCTCGTCCCCAATGCCACGGGTGGAAGAGCCAAGCATGGAGCTTACTCGACCATCTGAAGAGCAGAGCAGCTCTAGCCCTGAGAATAAATCTAAGCATAACAAGCTGAAGAAGAAGGAAGCCGGAGGTGGAGGTGCTTTCAGAAAGATGTTTGGGCGAAAGAATCGCCAATCTACTGTTCCAGCTGCTGTTGAGCAAGACACCAATGGTGCTTCTAATGGACTGCAGCCACCTGCTCCAGCTGGGGGTCTTGGAAGACGGTTGTCGAATATGCGCAAGAAGAACAATACCGTTACGTCTTCAGAGCCTAGCCCTGTTTCCAGGGTGACCGCAACTCCCGAGGGAATTTCGGAGGATGACATTACCCCAATCGCCTCACCTGGCCCACAGGCATATGAGCGATCGTACGAGCCTTCTGTACAAGAGAGCATGTCTCGCGTGGACACTAATGATGCCCATGAAGCACGCCAAGCGTTCTCTAGCTTTGACCAAGGACCCCTTGAGGATGTCCCAGCTTTCGTACCAGATTCTCCTACAGTGAGCGATGACGATGCCGCTCCCCCAGCTATCTCAAGAAACAGAGAGGATGGCGGTCCACTCCAGAAAGAAGCCTCTCCTGCTCTGGATAGATGGGCTCAGATCCGCAAGAATGCTGCAGATCGTGCTGCTCAACGTCAGAGCGAGGAGCAAAGCAGGGGTGGCTACAGCGCAAAGACTGATGGTGATGATGGTGAGACCAGTGGTGAAGAAAGTAAGTACCCTGAAGAGGAATGGTAATCCATAAATGCTAACTATTGTAGCAATTGAATCTCGAGTTGCAAGAATCAAGGCTCGTGTCGCTGAGCTTACTGGCAACATGGAAGGCACTGGAAGCCCGACTCGGAGCCCCCCAATCAGCAGCAGACATTAAACCCATCTCACGGACCCTCTAATATGTTTATAATACTCTCCGGTTTAACCCAAACCTCCACAAGTTTACGCCATACTCCATGGTTTCCCATTGCGAAAGCCCCAACTCTATCTCGAACATCTCGCCCCAACTCTTGGGCTTTACTTACAACATCGACACCGCCTTTCCTCCCACCTGTTTATTATCAGTTTTTTGTCGGATTAAAATGATTTAGTCATCAGCTCGCCATTTTGGTGCGAGCGAGACATTAATTCACGATGTGTAGCACACGTTTCTTGAGATACCAATACCAGATTGCTAGCGATCTTCTTTCTTGGCTTGTTTTGAGCAACATTTGTGCTTAGTTGGGGGGGATGGGTTTGGTGATATATGTGGACTCAACGGAGTCAGTGGCTCTTTTACCATTTGCTTTCGTGCACCGGTGTGTGATGGATAGCTGAATGGAAGGGGCAAAGAGGAACTGTACTATCGAGCACTATGTGAAGGGAAAGAGAGCAAAATGGGAGACAGTTCGAGCAATTAGATACCATATGTTGAGTGTTAATACAGTTACCTTGATTGTTGTTTGCTCTCAGCTCTATTTGTGATCCTGTCAGCAAAGGGATCTCACTAGCCATGCTTTTCTCAGCTTCAAAATGAGATTTAAAATGTTACACTCTTTAACTGAAAAAAAATGGAGTGATCATCAACAATATTGCTCCCCTCGTTTAGCAAGCTACGCCTCCCCATAGAAATTCTCAGCTTCTAGCTCATCGTTATGGTTATTCGAATATGTTGGCAGGAACATTGCCTACTAATCGTATGCACTATACGCCTAGGACCTTCCATGGCTAAGGCCTCTCCCAGTCCGAAAATATTTGCTACGGGACTTTGGTGCATTCTTTAAGTATGACTAGCTAGCACACCACCTTAAAATTGCAGTACTCGAATATATATAGTCCCAAACCACGCAATACACTTGCGGTGCTCTGAAATCACTTGCAAAGGTACCACATGTTTCCACCACTAATCGCAGCAGAATAACATCCAGAATGTCTTTTTCAACCCCCTCACTCGCTGTCGTCCTCTCAATAACACAAAGCCTCGTACTCACAGACAGTATGGGCGGGACAATATAACGCATCAGATGACTTGAGATCCGGCCAAATTCCCAACCGGCATTAAAGGAGTAGCAGACAAGTTCTATTCCCTGCTGCTCAAAATAAGAATCTACTCTCAGCAGGAACTCAAACCTGCGGTGGTTGCGCCTCTATAGGTTACGAATAACTCATGGAGTTACGTTCGTATAGCAGGGAACCAACTACTTCAAGTACGGTAACCGCAACGCCCCTTCCAACTAGACATGCCCCTATATCTTTCATGTCCGTAAAGCCAGTCCAGGGTTACGAAGTAGGAAACATAGACCGAATAGTATCTGTATTCCCAAGGGCAGCTCACGGACCAAACCTACGAATCACTAGACTATAGCTAGTCACAACCTAATACCGCTGCACGATTCGAAATAATGCGGGATGCTTTGTTAGCGTAGAATCGTACGGTTTGACACAGTCCTGGGAATGGGACGGAGCAAAAGTGACGTCGTAGGGAAACAGCACTGGCAATTCGAAGTCAACGATGAATGATACTAGACCGAGCCGGTGGGGGATTACAAAAATTCTGAGCGAGAATTATATTTTATTAAATAATGTGGAGTTCCAGGGTCATAATAATCCGGATATCTTAGAAGTAGAAAGTCGAAATTTAAGTGCGGCGGAGAAAAGGGACAGGAGGAAATATCCTATCAGAATAAGTACAACTTTGGATACGCTTCCCTAAGAGCTACGAGGAAGACCTAAGAATCTATTGTCGCAAAGTTACAAAAAGAGCTTGGAAAGTGATGAGGTAGATAGTCTGATTCTCTGGAAAGTGTATTTTAGATCGCCTCGGGAGTTTTTGCCGAGAGCGAATGGGAAAGGAGGAGCGAAGAAAACACTCACTTCCTGTGCCTCGAAGAAATGCTGACATCGGGTCACTTAAGAATTAGATGGAATAAATTACGTAACGCAATATATAACAGTAAATGGTCTGGAGTGCAAGTATAACATAGTAATGTGCAGATAACTAGGTTTTCCGCTAAAGATAATTCGCCGCCGTTGTGCTTGGTTGTGACGAGCAAACCTATCACGTGCGCCACACGTAAACATAGGAATGGGCATATGCTGGGAGGCATCGATGAATTCTACTTGTTTGCGAGGTACTACTAGTTCCTTAATTGTCACGGAAAACGGTGTGCTTGAGGCATATTGGAGAGGCTCTCCGGTAGTTACTCAGTACTGACTAATCACTTCACGCTCTTGTACATATAAATAGCTATGTTCCTTTAGTTCTTCTAGAACCAATCGTCATTTTATCTATATACTACGCTCACTTGAGTGCCTTAGTAGAAGCTCACCCCGCTAGTACAACTACCCCACGCTATGTGACACTAATATTATGTTGTCCTGCTTCTAGCTACGTTGCACCCTGCTTTTTGGGCTTCTAACATCGGATAAGCGAAGAAGCCTCCTGTTTTCTCACTTCCATTCCTCTGCGCCGTATAGACCTCAATAAAGGAGCACCGGAAAATGTGAGAAGACAGACGGTTTTTCAAGTACTGCAATTTTTATGTGGCGAGAGGGATATTTTTTGGGCGCCTCATCCTCGAGTCAACAAACGAACTTATCCAAAGGCCTCATTACCTAATTTCTCGCAAGGACTTGGTGACTTTGCGATGCGAATTGCTGCAATGGAACGCAAATTCCACTTAGGGATACTAGTTGCCTAGAATGATGGAAAGTGAAAGCGCAAAGTCAGAGGAAACATGTATAAAAAGCGCCAGAATTTCCATCGAGAAGAAGAAACAAGATAGCAAGCACGAACTTCGCAGTACCTGCTCAACAACAACGATAACAGCAACAACAGTCTTCCAAGGCATCAAACAGTTTCCGCTAGCTCTCTCATCATGTTAGTTCTGAACACCGCCCAGGCCGTAGCCATCCTCGCCAGCCTTGGTTTGAGCTCCGCAATGATGGTTCCTACCGACTTCACTGACGGCGTCTGGACCTCAACCCAACATAAAGACGGTACCATCATCACTACATCACTTTCTAATCTAGCAGCTCCCGCCATCATCACTCGCTCTGAGGCTCCCTACACTGAAAATGCTGCCACTCGCCTCACCCGGTCCGCTAAGTTCCTTGGAAAACGCGATGGCGATTGCTGGGGTTTTCAACTTGACCAAAGTGGTGTTGACACCGCGGTTGCTGGCCTCCTGAATTGGGCTGACAGTGGCGGTCATGACCTTTGCTCCCCACCCAATTCCAATCAATGGATTGGTGCGTTTGCTGAACAAACCTTGGTGTATTATTACATTGACACTAGAGGGAGGTGTGGAAATTTGGACCAGAATGATGTGCATTTCGTTCTGGGACAGATGGATGCGAGGTGTAAGCCGTATGAGGCAAGTTGGTTTAGTACTCGTGGTGGTGGAGGTTTGATTCATTTGTCTTCGAAATTTTTAGGATAGTTATTCGCCGATAAGCACTTGCCATCGTCATTTCTCACTTCATCTTGATAAAACCTTTGGTTGCACCTTTGCGTCAAGACCCAAAATTTCGTGCTTCAGTCATATTCCAAGTTTCCTTATTGACATTAAATCGTCCAATCACTCTCTTTTCAGTTATGCCACCTTTTCTCTCATTTCTCATTCAGTCCTCACTTTCTACTTGAATCTAGTATTGCCAGGCATTAACCCCACTAGCAGTATAAGTCCTCCACTGGAAAAGCGTGCAATCTGTTGCATCAGTTTTCAAGCTTCTCGCAAAAACCTGATACACGCCACTCTCCGTAGCATTCACAGGACACGCTAAAAAGCTGTTACTCTGGAAGTTCATCGGTACGGGCGCGCCACCAGCTTGGCTTTGGAAGCGATCCCACCCGTCAAGGACAGAGCCGGTGGGCATGAAAGTTGAATGGGCAGGTGTGTAGCCGATTGCTCCTTCTGGTGTGACGAAGACTTGCTGACCGCCTGGGACGGCAACATCAAGGGAGAGTGTGTTATTTCCACCGATAAAGACAGTGCTAGAGCCGGGGAAGAGGGTACAGTCTAGGCCCTCGACTTCCGGGCAGTAAGATGATGGATCTTTTCCCTGTAAAATGATAAGCATCATGCTAAATTTTGGACTTGACAGTTAGGGGATACTTACAATGAAGAAAGCACCACCATTTGCTTGAATGGCTGAACCAACCCAGCCAGTTGTAGGATTCCAAGCACCGCTGGTGAAGGGCCCAGTTGGAGCAGTCAAAGCAGATGCAACTGCGATGAGAGAGGATACAGCAATAACAGACTTCATATTTGTGACTTGGTGTGAGCGAATGTGGTGTGCTAAAAGCTGATTATTATTGGATTAAAGATTCTGAAAGCGAATGTGATGGGTGAAGAAAACAAACAATGGAAGGAAACTGGTGGTTTATATAAAAACCATATTCAGAACCTTGTTTAGTACACCGCAGGGGAACCGAGTCTTGGCACAACGTCGGTTCCTCCTATTGCGGGCATGGAGAAAAGCCTAATATACAAGCGACCTCGTATTCTACGGGGTGGGCCTTGCGGTACTCGAGCCACCGATAATTTTTGGTGAGATCGACAGGATATCATGGAAGCTTCTTTGTGGTCCCTGGGATTGATACGAAGGTCGGAGTTGGTACTTTGAAGGGAAGGTTGCTTGATGCTTTGACATTTCTCAGGCTATAATATAACTAAGGTTCGTTACTCGAGTGCTAGAAAGGATAAAAGCGTTGCACTTTGAAAATCTGCATATAAAACGAAATACCAGAAAAAAACTTTTTTGGATAACTCATAAATGACATCGGTGGTGGTACGATCGATCTAAATCTGCATGACAGTTGTGGGGTAACAATAAGCCAGACCTTTTCGGGCACAATTACCGCCTCTCATGCGCAAGATCGCTCGGCCCCTGATCCTTCCTGGATGCTTCCGAGTTACCCGGCGAGGGGTCTCCCGAAGCTATCCCTCAAGTTATGTTTAATTCACCGCATCAGACCATTTGATGTTTATTCTGGGTTTCCCTAGGTCGGCTTCAACTTTTTCTTATACCGACTTAGTTTAAGCGCTCCTACAGTTACTAAGTACTAACTAATCACTTCGCACTTTTGTATATATAAATAGTTACGCTCCTTTAGTTCTAGAATCAAACGTCTAGTTTTATTAAACTAATTCGCTTACTTGAATACCTTAGCGGGAGTCCACTTTGTTGGTACAACTACCCCACGCCACGTGAAAATTAGTGGATCTGATATGTTTTAAGTCCAACTGTGTTCTCTTCTTGTAAAGTAGTGCTTAAGGGTCAGATAGTTCTAACCCGATTAACGTTTCGTGAGATCCGAGGTCTTGCATTATTCTCGCGGACTGCTCGTACTTGCGTTACCTAGATGTTGAATCAGGGAGAATATATATATATAAGGCCGAGTTGCTTGTCAATTGCACAGGTGAGTATGATTGGAAAATATGTTGATTGATCGAGAAACTATATGTGTGTGTTTTGCTATTTATATTATGGAATTGTGGTTGTGGGCGCTAGATTGGCTAAGGTTGCGCTGGGAGTCATCACTTATTCGACACTAGAGAACTTTAAATTGACAACTCCTTGAATTGTAAATAACTAATTTATCACATTGGCGGTTTTAGAAGGCGATGAGAATCTCCAATTCAAATGCTTTGTATACTACCAGGCACTCTTTCCATTTATTTCTCTTACCAATATATGGCATTGATCTAGACAACGAGCTTCCATTGCGAAACACTCCTCACAAATATCAAAATTCCCATTATTACAAACCAGGCAATGGTAATAAGTATCTTTATTAGAGATATCCAAAACACAAACATCGCAAAATTTCATCTGCTTATCACTCGAGACCATAATTAGCGTAGGAGGCAAGTCACCTTCCAGAGTATTTATGCCATTTTCTTTATAGTTTTTGAGGAGGAGGTCAGCAGTAGAAGAGTGCCCAGTCTTTCTTGCCCACCATAAAGGTGACCGACCGAAGGTATCTTTTGCATCCAAGCTACGACTTTTGGTTAGAAGAAGCGCTACTATGTCTCTGTGTCCCATCCTTGCCGCAATTGACAGTCCTATCAAGTTATAGTAGTCCTTAGAATCAACGTTAACTCGATCTATAGTGACTAGGAGCTCAACAGTAGCTCTATTTCCACTCTTAGCTGCGTATAACAACGGCGTCCGATTAACGCTATCCTTTGCTTCAACATCGGCGTCATGCTCAAGCAGCAGCTGAACAATCTCAACGCGCCCGCTCGCAGAGGCCCCGTGCAGTGGTGTCTCTCTATTAGAATTAGCCACATTAACATCGGCGCCCTTGTCGAGGAGTAGCTGGACGACCTTGAGGTGGCCGTTTTGGGTAGCCCATGATAGCGGCGTTCGACCGTAACAATCTTTCAAATCAGGATTATAAATATTTACCAGGTCGCGTACCGCATCATAGACTCCGAAGTATGCTGCTAAGTGTAGCCCAGTCATTTGCTTCAGAATTTTTTGACTATATTCCACGCTATTTGGGTGTAGCGTAATACCCACTAGCACTTCACTTGATGCCTCGACCTGGGCTTGTTTTTGAAGAAATTCTATAACTTGACATGAAGTCGAAGCCTCTCGAGCATGATGTCCCCAATTATGTGCCGCGTAGTTGTATAGTTTGTTTAATGGAAGCCGTTGTTTAAACTGCTTATAGTTTTGGCAAATTCCACTCTCGAACTCGTTGAAAGAGAGGTACGTAACGCAAATCTGTGTGATATTAGTCTGCGCATTAGGGAACCATTGCCGTTGAGCTCGCTCAAAGTATTCCTGAGCCGTATAATGGACTAATCGAATAATCTCACTTTGCTCGTCTATTGTAACTAATCCAGCGCACACAGAAACCATATCTTCGATTTCTGGAATATTGTCTTCGTCAAGCTCTGGTTCGTTTTCCTCCACTGAAATAGCGTGTTGAAGCTCTCCTATAGTAAGTGGCCTCTTCGCGCAGGTAATCCATAAACAGCACATTCATGGCTAGTCGCCGAAAGCCTGCCTGTTGCCCATTGATCCTCTCCATTATCTGCTTATATGCTAAAGATAATACCTCAAGCTTCTCATCCTCAGTATGCCTTTGAGATTTCCTGTGAAACTGCTTTAACGCACTCTTCACTGCCTTTACTGTCGTCTTGTCCTCAAGCGAGCTAAGGTAGAGCTGTGCTAAGAGGAACCCTACTCTACATTAACAAAAGAAGCCTTGTCTAGAATTAGCAGGATACTTACATTCCATCGACGGCCTTTACGATTTCCGTCTTGATTGTCTCTTGAAGATTTGGTTTATTCAAAACAAATGATGGGAGCTGTGACATATGACCATCTAGGTACCTCTCTATGTCGTGATTAGTTGCCCGGATCTCCAACTGCATAGCTTTATTAAATTTTTCGATGATTTCCGGAAGAAATCTGGAAGTGGTAAAAAGATTAGCTCCGCACTCGGCTTGGAGACTAAATATCTCTAGTAGCAATTTTGCCCGGCAGCCATGAGATACTTGGCACTCATCAAGCGCATCGATAACGATAAAGACTCGAGAATTCAATTTAGCGACAGCTTGGAGAGATTTAGAGATCTCATCAAGGGATAGCCGTGTCCTTTTTACCATATGTCGATTATAAAGATCTTTTACAGTACCTGGCAGAGACGGCTGACTCTCAGCTAATTGTTTTAGCAGGCTCGTGAGCAAGTTGTCAATCTTCTGCTCTTCTTGACGCCGGAAGTTGCAGTAGATATATGCAATACTAGTAGTTGGGTCATTGGAAAACCGTGTGGTAAGCTCTTCTACTACAATTGACGTCAGAATTGTCTTTCCTGCCCCGGGAATTCCTGGACAGAATAATGTTTGCCTGTCGGTCTCCACCTATGCCTTGAATTCTCCCGAGTCTAGAAGCCATTGCCCAGTTCCTTCCTGTTGCCGAGCGATAAAGTCGCGCTGCTGCGAGACAAACTCGGTTGGGGTAAGCCAGTTGAGAATGGCCTGCCGCTCTTGATTCTCTTGCCGCTGGTTGGACTCGTCTACACCACCTCTTATTACCATGAAAATCTCTGCTTCAGCCTGGTGCCATTCCTTTTGTTCGTTTCTTGCCTCTATGACCTCTTTGTACGTGCTTGCTCCAAGCACTGCTGCATCAATCGAGAGCATGTTGTTCAGGGTTTGGCATTGCCGGCAGAGGTTCTCAACTGACTCTCGAGTATCTTTGGCTACAAAGGCCCCCTTTAACCTCTCCCAGCCCAGCCGATAGCCTTTACTTCTCTTTTTCAATTCTTTCAATAGAGATTCCAACTCCCTTTCGCAGGTCTTTAGCATACATTTCGTATCTGTCGTTGAAGGCGCACTCGGTCCTAGTTGCGAAAGTAGCAATGAAGGTCTATTATGAAAGGCTGCTGCAAAGTCTGGGTTGAGCAGAAGATTGGTGTTTGTTTCAGATAACACGTTCTTTAGCGTTCCAAGTTCTGCTATGAATGTCTTGACATTTTCCGGTGCATCTTTCCAGTCCACTCCAAATTGGGCCACTACTTGTGTGATTTGGATGGTCAGACTAATAACGCCGATGATTCCGGCTCCAGTGCTGAATGGGTCTGCCATAACGCGGTCAACTTAGATAGAACCTGTAGGAGTTCAAATCAATCCAGCTTGCAAAAATCTATGCTTCGAGTCTCGCCAGGCTACAGAGCTGTCAGCAGCGAGCGTCCCAGAGCTGGCAATGAACAAACCAATAATAAGCGAATAAAATATCGGTTATTCGGTAATATATCGGCAATATCGTATTCGAATATTGGTTCAAAACGCCACAGACACGTGACACACCATTTCAATGGCAATCTATTAACAAGGGGACTCCGTTACAGGTAACTGAGCAGCACAGCTCGTAGCTTCTTTCCTCCGGAGGCCACTGCCGTGGAGGCCGGCTAAACAACTTAGGGTGAAATCCATCCCCTTTAAGAGGATAGGCTAAAGAGTTATATGACTAAACCCGTGCGAATACGTCATGTGATCGGACTTTTTAATGCATAGATATAAGGAGACTCCGTTATAAGTAACTGAGCAGCATAGCTTATAGCTTCTTTTTTCCGGAGGCCACTGCTATAGAGGCCGACTAAACAACTTAATATGAAATTTATCCCCTTTAAGAGGATAAGCTACAAAGATAGTTGCAGTAATTGCAAACCATAGTTAAAGATATTTAATAGAGTTGAGAACGAAGCCCCTCTCTACTGAGGAGACACTACGACTTATATGGACCTTCACACTCCTAGATCTTCTGGATCCTCAAAGGGTCCTCGGGCCCAGCACGTGGCCCATACAGCTCGCTCGTCCCTAGTCCCGTCCTGAAGTCACGAGTCCTTGCCGGGTCTTCCGGGCTATAAGAAGCCTTATAGCCTTGAGGCTATGGTTCGGTTCAAGTCTTCGTTCCTCATTTACGTGTCCGTAACATTAAGCCAGCGGTACGCACAGGCAACGTCAAAAAATTCGCCCCTCAAACTCCCCTCCTTCAAACGAAATGTTCCTCCCCTGAATAGAACCTACCCCGACTCTTTCGTAATGCCCTCCCTCGAGTCTCTGCACAACGACCAGTACATAGTAGTGTTTCCCTTTGCGTGCCCTTCTAACGGCCCTTCCAACGACCACACACTTCAATCTCTGAGTGTCTGTTATGTCCTCCCTATCGAACTTCAACCACCCTGTTTTGTTGGCCCCTTCAGCAAATATTGCGCATTCCGTATTCTGCGGTTCAATTGTACAATTTCTGAACTCTCTCACCGGGCCTTGCAGTTCAGCAGATTTGCTCGGTTCCCATTTGACGGCGTCACTCCATTCTACCTGCTCGAATGGAATATCCATATAACTGATCTCTCCCATATATCCCATCCAGGACCACGACGGCACATTCCAATCTGACGGGTATTTTATCCTCTCCAATCGCTTTATCTCATCTCCAGAGACCGGAGAACGTTGCCACAGGATGCTCCGGTGTAGGTAACACTGGAAAATGCCGTAGCTCCCTTCAGTTTCGAAAGCCCTTGCCAATCTGCTCTGCAATCCAGAGATCGCAATAGACTTGTCAGTGGGGTTTGTAAGGGCAAGCCTTGAATAACGCTCAAAGAGGAACTTAAAGAGAAGGGCTCGGTTTTCAATGCCACGAATCGAAACAGAATCCGGAAAATTAGAATCACTTAGGAAATGTGCTTTCATGCTAAAGATAAAAAGTCAGATACATAATTTCTTATTCACCCGCGAGGTAGTTGATATCGCCTTTAATAGAATGTGAATGTGGATATATAAAGGCTCTGGGGGGAATTTTGGATCTTAACGAAATTATAATCAAGCTCGATAGAACTTACTTTGTCATTTTCATGAGGCTCTCACAATGAATTCCTTCACTACATTCCCAATAGGTCTGCTTTTCAGTGAAATGAATTGTCCGACGTGATAAGGCTCTCTCTTGTAATACCCAGCCACGTTGACTTAGTATTCCTTCCTCTACGTCGCGGGGAAAATCGTCAATGTTTTGGCAAATGTAGAGTGGTATATCTTGGGCCAGGACCTTCACAAACTGTCTTTCTGGTGACAGTGGGCCGAGGAATCCTTTAGTAGAATCTTCAGCTGAGCTGGCCGCAATCGTACAATAGGCAGAGCTAAAGACTGTTTCCATCGTCTTGGACTCTCTGACCCAGTCATCTTTGTCATCCTGAATTATGCAAAGCGAGTCAATCCAGAGGAATCGTTCACCGAGTTCTCGAGTAACTGTGACAGCGTCTTGAAATGTCTTCGGTAGTTTACCAAAGTCGATACATTTACGCAATGAATCGATATTGCAGCCTAAGGTGCAAAATTTCTGGCTCTCGTTCAGCTTACCCCAGCAATGCGACAAAGCGATATATCTTCCTTGTTCATCTTTTTTGGTACAGTGAAGACGTAGTGAACCCGACTTCCCAGGATCTCCTACATCAAGAACCCTGGTGGGCAGTGAGGTGCGGGATCCAGTGGAACATCCATAATGATCTTTGTCGCAAACTCGAAGCCACTCGCGAAGCAACTGAAAATAGATCAGACTCCCCTTTTTGGGCAATACTGGAAGTCCGACTTGGATATCATCAGGAGCTGCATCAGATCCTATTCATAAAAATAAAGTAAGCAGCCATGTAATATAATGTCTTCTTCCTCTTTTTCTAGACAGGGCTAAGTGTATTTTACATACCTAGAGCCACACATAGTCGAAACACAGGCAGTTCATAACCATCCACTTCCAACATCGAGCCACATCTAGAGACTATAATGTCTTTTTGATCTTTTGCACTAGAGATACCTAAGTTTAAGCATTGCAAGAGCATTTTACAAAGCCCACACGACTCTGCAGTTTCTCTCAGCTGGTCGGGCTTGATGTTACGGGAGAAACTCCAAGATAATATATTACCACAGTCCCAACACAATTGCGAAAAGGCTACTTCTTGAAGTAGTATATCCTGCTGGCTAACTCGGAAAAATTCCCTCGCAAAATTATTGTTTGTATGATAAGACCATGTATCATCAACCTATGTTCAACTTAGTATAGCATTGATCGATTGAAAACCCTGTGTACTACTAGCTCAACTTACGAGCTACACCCGCAACCAAGACAACGTTAGCAATCTACGCACTTTTTTTTTTATCTGGGCCCGGTTTACTTACAATCTACGTCCGTAACCAAGACAACGTTAGCAATTTACGCACTTATTTTAGCTAAGCCGCGTCTACTTACAAGCTATACCCCCAACAAAGGCAAGTTAGCAATCTACGCGTTTCCTCTTTATAGGCCTGGTCTACTTACATCCTATACTCGTAACCAAGACAATATTAGTAATCTGTAAGCTTATTTTACCTAAGATAGGCCTCCTTACATCCTATAACCGCAACCAAGAAAATATTAGCAATCTGCACACTTGTTTTACCTTAGCTAGGCCTACTTACACGCTACACCCGTAACCAAGACGATATTAGCAATCTATATACTTTTTTTTTACTTAAGCCGGGCCTACTTACAGTCTGTACCGGTAACCAAGATAATATTAGCATATATATGTTTATTTTACCCAGCCAGCCTTACTTACTCGCTACACCCGCAACCAAGATAATATTAGCAACCAGTACCCTTATTTTACCTTAGCTGGGCCTACTTACACTCTACACCCACAACCAAGGCAACGTTAACAATGTACGAGCTTATTTTACCTAAGCCAGGTCTAGAGTCCACCTACAGGCTACACTCGCAACAATATAATATTAGTAATCCACGCGCTTATATTACTTAGACCGGGTCTACTTACATCCTATACCCGTGACCAAGACAATATTAGCAATCCACGAGCTTATGTTACTTAGGCCGGGTCTACTTACATCCTACACTCGTAACCAAGACAATATCAGCAATCCGCGTACTTATTTTACCTTAGCTAGGCCTACTTACGTACTGCACCCGCAACAAAGAAAATATTAGCAATCTGCGCACTTATTTTACTTGGCTGACTTACATCCTACACCCGCAACAAAGACAATATTAGTAATCTGCACACTTATTTTACTTTAGCTGGCCCTACTTACATGCTACACCCGCAACCAAGACAATATTAGCAATCTGCATACTTGTTTTATTTTGGCTGGGCCTACTTACACGCTACACCCGCAACCAAGACAATATTAGTAATCTGTAAGCTTATTTTACCTAAGATAGGCCTCCTTACATTCTATAACCGCAACCAAGAAAATATTAGCAATCTGCACGCTTATTTTACCTTAGCTGGGCCTACTTACACGCTACACCCGCAACCAAGACAACATTAGCAACCTGCACGCTTACTTTACTTTAGCTAGGCCTACTTACATGCTACACTCGCAACCAAGACAACATTAGCAACTGGTACCCTTATTTTACCATATCTGGGTCTACTTACGTACTATACCCGCAACCAAGACAATATTAGCAATCTACGCACTTATTTTACCTAGGCCGGGTTTACTAACACCCTAACCCGCAACCAAGACAACATTAGCAATCTACGCACTTATTTTACCTAGGCCCGGTTTAC
Source organism: Tricladium varicosporioides (assembly GCA_021365295.1). NCBI lineage: Eukaryota > Fungi > Ascomycota > Leotiomycetes > Helotiales > Tricladiaceae > Tricladium > Tricladium varicosporioides. The sequence continues at coordinate 1,821,434 of JAJTIW010000005.1, read as the reverse complement.
TTACACCCTACACCCGCAACCAAGACAACATTAGCAATCTACGCACTTACTTTACCTAGGCCCGGTTTACTTACACTCTATACCCGCAACCAAGGCTACGTCAGTAATCTACACGCTTATTTTACCTTAGCTGGGTCTACTTACTTCCTAAAACAACAGCAGAATATGGTTAGTAATCGGCACCTTTACTCTTAGCATTCCTACTTGCAGCCTATAAAGAGGATCAAAATATATTAGTTACAAACTATAATCAAAGTTCACTTGTATAACTTACAGTAAAAGACTCGGACTTATCACTTGGAGGATCATTAGTTAGAAGCTTGTTGGCGGGAGGTTCGATAGCTAGAGGCTCAGTAACTAGAGGATTAGTAACCAGACGCCTGTGATGAGATAGTCGCTCATTCATACCTAACTTCTCCATATTGTCTGATGCTAGGGAACACCTGCTATGCCAAAATCCAAGCTAAGAACAACCAAGATTCATACCAAGGAAAGCGGGAATTGCGCTTGCTTTTAAGCTGAAAAATAAAAGCTTATCCAATCGAAAATTGCCACGTGCGATGTCGGCAAACAGTGCTCGTTTTCCAGAACATGTGCATACACAGTTGCTTTTTGATCGCCTGCAATCTGCCACCTATTTTTGTTATTATTCGCTGCTTTTATTGAACAAAATTATCCTAAGATCTGCTCGTTTCAGGGCATCAGCGTTCGCGGCGCGCGCCTAGTAAAGTGTTAGTATGCCGACAAAAATTCGAATCATATTCGAATATTGGTAATATTGGCAATACCGATATTTTATTGGTCCGTATGCGAATACGGCTTATTCGCTGCCAGCACTGGAGCGTCCGAACTCCGTGCGCACGGGCCACAATTATGAAGACGGCAAATCGCAATTAAAATCACAACATTACTTACTATTGTACACTTTTAATAAGTGCCACCTCTGTTGATCTATAGTATTATACCTACCTATTATTTTAAAGTTCCAATCATATATATCCTTATCACGAATTTGCTTTTAATATATTGGACCAGAGAATTAGTTACTTAATACTAAGGAAGTACACCTCAATTGGTGCACAGCCCACCTTGGACAGTAATAAATAAAGTCACGGGTTAACTGAGTAATTAATGTTATTAAACGCGCTAGTATATCGTAGGCTATTAATTCAGGAAGTATTTCTAGTATTATATTAAACTATTCCCCAGGGAAGGGAAGTGTCGATTCACCAGTAATATAGAGCAAATCACGTATCGTACGTAACGTGCTGTTTATAATCGTTGTTGTTTTGTGTTGTAGGAGCACGAGCTTGAATACCCCTCCATGGCTCCCGCCATACTAACCTAATCAGGACTAGTTACATCGTGTGATAAGTCATGTGACTTAGCTAATTATTTGTACTGTTGCAACTAGGTCTGGGACCTGTTTCAAGGGTACGCTTTGGCCTAGTGCCACACCCATATTATAGGCTCTGGGAGCCCACCTGTAAAATAATAGCTGGTCTTCTCCTTTATGGAATACACTCTTTTGACCCCATTTACCTGAGATTTCAACATGTACCAACAGGAAGGGAGGGTTAAAGCCTAGGTGAAATGATAGGAACCCCGCCAGTGGGATAGAAAATACAGTGTGATATAAGTTTCACCTATATAGAACCTTACAGGATCCTCAATTACGAGTTATAATACAATGTTTCGAAATTCCGTAAGGCTACTGTTTATATATTCTCTAATAAAAATTATCATCAGAATGTAAAGGAATACTGATGCCTTTTATTTTGAGATATTTCGAGGCTTCTTGGTTAGATGAGGTTAAGGGGAAATATATCAATTGCCTTATTTCTATTACTTGAGGAATTACATTCATTGTTGCTAGAGATGCTGAGAAGAACACGCTACCGAACGTCTGATACATGATAGAATGAGCTAACTAACATAAACAAAGGGACAATACAATATTACAGTCGATTCACCAATAATACAGGGTATATCATATAGCGTACGTGACGTGCTCTTTTGTATTTGTTGGTTGAATCTTGATTGTTAAGTTGTGGAGGAGCGGAAGCGTTATACTCATACTCTAGTTCTCGCCACGATAGTCTAATTTGGATTAATTACATCATGTGGCTATCACTAATTATTTATGCCAACAATTACCTTTCTGTGGAATATATTATCGAGGCCTAGAAATAAATATTTTTAATTTATGCGGGTTAACTAACTGTTGCTCACTTAGCCCTTCATCAAATCCGCTAACAGATACCAAGGCTCCCTACTCAATTCTCTAACTTTTACCGTAAAAAAGAGGTACGATTGAAAAGGCAACCATTAGCGCCAACACACCAAAATCCATGGCATGTCGCTTTTATTTCGCTGACACTGTTGGAATTAACGACTCCAGCCAATCGGATGACTAAGGGTCATCAACGCAACGCGATTTGGGAGGGCCTGAATCAGGGTAAACCAAGTCTATTGGGAACAGCGTACAGTCTCTTGCTGTCAGTTCTTGTCTTGTTACTGTCTAGAATTGTACAGAATAAAACTACGAAAAGTCTTCAGGCCACATATAGAGGACAACTAGTGAGACGTGCCTGAAACGCACGTGCTGGAGCAGTCACTTGCCTGAGGCCTCCAGGCCTCACATCAACAGACACCAGACTTGTTGAAAATCAGGTTACGATTTCGCGCAAACATCATAATATAACACCTATATCAAATAACAATAAAAAAATTCAAACTTGATTTGTTTTGAGTCTGGTAAGCCTAGCTAAACCTAATTACTGTAATACATTTTTATTTATGCTTTGTGATGAGACTTGCTTAAAAAAGAAAAAGACTATTTTTGGGTAGAATCGGGTTTAGCGCATCTCTCTTGGTACGACAGCAAGGCAAATTCCGAAAGCAGGAAAGTGTGTACGTGAACCTCGCCTAATTACCTTAACAGAGGAAATAGTGGGGACGCTAATGGTTCCCCTTTCAATCGTACCCTTCAGAAGCAGGCCGCGATATAGGCAATCCTCCCCGCATCACAGCTCAAGCTCAACTTGTTAGAACTAAGGCACACAATATCTTGTGCTATGTCTTTCTACCAATACCTTCCGCTTCCATCAGAAGGCGATTATATTCGCTTGCTCTCCTTATTGCCAAATAAAAGTGAGGCTGAGCCCTTACAATGCAAGCTTCACAACTATTCTCTACAGAAACTAAGTCCAGGAAGTCACCGGTACGAAGCATTGTCCTATGTATGGGGTGATCCATGCGAGACTCTGCCCATCTACGTAGACGAGAATCGGCTTCTTATCACGGTGAATCTACATGCTGCGTTATCACGTCTTCGTGATCACGCTTTTGAACGAATTATATGGGTAGATGCTGTTTGCATCAACCAAAAAAACCCAAAGGAGCGAAATCATCAGGTTCAGCTTATGGCAAGGATCTATAGCAACGCACTCTGTGTTATTGTTTGGCTTGGAGAGGAAACAAAAGACACAGATAGAGCACTCGAGAGTATACGGCTTGCCGCCAATAAAGAATTTACAGAGCGCTCGAAACTACAAGCAATTCTCAGTCTACTTCAGCGGCCATGGTTCCAACGTATCTGGGTAAAGAATAAACGCTCAGCTATAGTTACAAGACAACGCTAATATTATTGCTTTAGGTACTTCAGGAGGTTGCCGCAGCTCGACATATTGTAATAATGTGTGGCTCTACACAGATTGATGGATACGCGTTCTGCTTAGGACTAAGATCGTTAGAGCTCTCTAATACGACTTCTCTAGAATTGCAGACTCTTCCTTCAGTAACTTATCTAATAGAGCAAGCTGGTCTCCGGCCTAAATATATAGCGATGTTGCCAGGGAAGTTCTCTCTAAATATACGTTCTTTAGCTGAGCTATTAGACATGTTCCATACTCGCAAAGCCACTGATCTTCATGATAAGGTATATGCTTTACTTGGTATGAGCTCTGACGATCCTGGAAAGGCTGGATTACAACCCAATTATGAGATTCTATGGGAAAAGCTTTTTGAGGATCTTGTCAAATTCATTCTCGGTAATGATATATTCTTGCTCACTTGGGATAGCGAGGAGAAGGCATTAATCAAGAGTAAGGGTTGTGTTCTTGGCAAAGTGCTCTCGGTAAGAAACAATAATATAGAGAACGTGAATATTACATTTACATCCAGTAATGCAGCCTGGCGCTTAGGCGAGAAGATAGAATGGATTCTTCACGCGTCAGCGAAATCTATTCGAGAGCGTGATATTATCTGCCTCTTACAAGGCGCTTTAAAGCCTACGATTATTAGGCCATATCATGATCGCTTTGTAATTATTATAATTGCGGTTACTCCTCTAAAGGAGAGCGGAAGTTTTCAACAGCTGGAACTCCCCAAACTAATAACATATTTCCCGCGTGACTTTTTACTAGTCTGGGACTGGGAACAGCTCCAGGAAGAGTCGCAAGATCGAGAAGAATCAAAGAGCCGGGTGTTCTTAGACTCAGCGTCTTACAAAGCAATATGGAACGTTGCATTAATATTAGAAGACGTGAAGGAGAATCAAATTGCAGAAAAGAGGCTTCGAGAAGCCTATGAGGGCTATGAGATAGAGTTTGGAGAAGAGCAGCCTATACCAGAAAGTCGATATGGTCTGACACCACTATCGTGGGCTGCAGAGAACGGGAAGGATACTATAGTAAACTCATTACTTGCAGAAGATGGCATCGATCCAGACTTGAAGGATAGTCAATACGGTCAGACGCCGCTCTCGTGGGCAGCTCAGAACGGGCACGAAGCTGTCGTCAAGCTACTACTTGCGACTAGCAAGGTCGAGGTCGATTCAAAGGATGGAAACGGTCGGACGCCGCTCTCATGGGCAGCTGGGAACGGGCACGAGGCCATCGTCGAGCTGCTACTCGCGACTGGCAAGGTCGAGCTCGATTCAGAGGATCAATACATTCGGACGTTACTCTCATGGGCAGCTCGGAAGGGGCACGAGGCTGTCGTCAAGCTGCTACTCGCGACTGGCAAGGTTGAGGTCAACCCGAAAGATGGAGACTGTCGGACGCCGCTCTCGTGGGCAGCTGGGAACGGGCACGAGGCCGTTGTCAAGCTGCTACTCGCGACAAGTAAAATCGAGGTTGATTTAGAGGATGACAAGGGTCGGACACCGCTCTCGTGGGCAGCTGGGAACGGGTACGAGGCCATCGTCGAGCTACTACTCGCGACTAACAAAGTCGAGGTTGATTTAGAGGATGGCAATTGTCGAACACCGCTCTCGTGGGCAGCTGGGAACGGGCACGATATCGTTGTCAAGTCGCTACTCGCGACTAGCAAAGTCAAGGTCGATTTAGAAGATGGTGATGGCCGGGCGCCACTCTCGTGGGCAGCTGGGAACGGGCACGAGGCCATCGTCGAGCTGCTACTCGCGACTAACAAAGTCAAGGTTGATTTAGAGGGTGGTGATGGTCGGACGCCGCTCTCATGGGCAGCTGGGAACGGGCATGAGGACATCGTTAAGTTACTACTCGCAACTAGCAAGGTCGAGGTCGATTTGGGGGATAGGAATGGCCGGGCGCCACTCTCGTGGGCAGCTGGGAACGGACATGGTATCGTTGTCAAGGTGCTACTCGCGACTAGCAAAGTCAAGGTCGATTTAGAAGATAGCAATGGTCGGGCACCGCTCTCGTGGGCAGCTGGGAACGGGCACGACGCCATCGTCGAGCTGCTACTCGCGACTAACAAAGTCGAGGTTGATTTAGAGGATGGTAATCGTCGAACACCACTCTCGTGGGCAGCTGGGAACGGGCACGATATCGTTGTCAAGTCGCTACTCGCGACTAGCAAAGTCAAGGTCGATTTAGAAGATGGTGATGGCCGGGCGTCACTCTCATGGGCAGCTGGGAACGGGCACGAGGCCATCGTCGAGCTGCTACTCGCGACTGGCGAGGTCGAGGTCGATTCAAAGGATGGCAACGGTCGGACGCCACTCTCCTTGGCAGCTGGGAACGGGCACGAGGCTGTCGTCAAGTTGCTACTCACGACTAGCAAGGTCGAGGCTGATTCAAAGAATCGTGATGGTCAGACGCCGCTCTTGTGGGCAGCTGGGAACGGGCATGAGACCGTCGTCAAGCTGCTACTCGCGACTGGCAAGGTCGAGGTCGATTCAAAGGATGACAACAGTCGGTCGCCACTCTCGTGGGCAGCTGAGAACGGGTGCGAGGCTGTCGTCGGGCTGCTACTTGCGACTGGCAAGGTCGAGGCTGATTTGAAGGATGTCAACGGTCGGACGCCACTCTCCTTGGCAGCTAGGAACGAGCACGAGGCCGTTGTCAAGCTACTACTCGCGACTGGCAAAGTCGATGTTAATTTAAAGGGTAGCGATGCTTGGACGCCGCTCTCGTGGGCAGCTCGGAATGGGCACGAGGCTATCGTTAAGACGCTACTCGCGACTGGCAAGGTTGATATTGTTTTCGAGGAAAAATACGGTCGGAAGCCACTCTCATGGGCAGCTCGGAATGGGCACGAGGCTATCGTTAAGCTGCTACTCGCTACTAAAAAGGTCGAGGTTGATTTAGAGGATGGCCACGGTCGAACGCCGCTTTCATGGGCAGCTAAGAATGGGCACGAGGCTGTCGTCAAGCTGCTACTCGCAACTAGTAAAGTCGAGGTTGATTCAGAGGAAAAGTATGGTCGGACGCCACTCTTATGGGCAGCTGAGAACGGGCACGACGCCGTCGTTAAGCTGCTACTCGCGACTGGCAAAGTCGAGGTTGACTTGAAGGAAGAAAATGGTTGGACGCCGCTCTCGTGGGCAGCTTGGAACGGGCACGAGGCCGTCGTCAAGCTGCTACTCGCGACTGGCAAGGTCGAGGTCGATTCGAAGGATAGTAACGGTCGGACGCCGCTCTGGTGGGCAACTAGGAACGGACACGAGGCCATCGTCAAGCTTCTACTTGCGACTGGTAAGGTCGAGGTTAATTTAGAGAACAGCGATGGTTGGATGCCGCTCTGGCAGCAGCTAGGAACAGGTACGAGGCCATTGTCAAGTTGTTATATATATACAAAAGGAAGTTATTAAAATTAATATAAAAAGAAAGGTTAAAAATATAATAAATATAAAACTATAAAAAATATTAAGAATTGGGCCTTTGCTGGGTCTATTTATAATAGGTGCAGAGAATTTGGCAGGTGGGATCGGCTTATATTGATTGAACTGCTACAGAAGAGAACTCTACAGAAAGTGACGTCTATTTATTATTGTCCGAGGTAGTCTGTGCACGGATTGAGGCCAACCTCAATTCGCTTAGCCAAGGTAGTTACGCGACCGGTCTACACTGCATTTCCTTAACAAAAAATTTTAATATATTTATAGAACTAAGGTTATTTAATTTTAAAGTACTTATCTTTTATTTTATAATAGAGTATGTCAAGTAACGTGGGATAGTTGTACCAACAGAGTGAACTTCTGCTAAGGCATTCAAGTGAGCATAGTAGATTGATAAATAGGACACTTGACTCTACAAGAACTATAAGAGCATAGCTATTTATATGTACAGGATCGTGAATTGGTTAGTCAGTACTTAGTAACTGCAGGAGAGCTCCTTCAGTATGCCTCAGGCGCGCCATTTTCCGTGACAATACGTAATTCAAATACGCATTTAAAGCGCTGCGATGCAAGATTTCTGCTTAAAAATTGAGCACTACAAATTCTTAAAGTAGTAAGGCTTAACATATGATCTCGCTAAAACCTCCGCCAAGGAAATTTCAGGCCTCAGCAGCCGTGCTAATAGTGGCCTTTCAGTCATCCCATTTCATACCAGCCACAATAAGCTAAGCATAGTATCACATGACTCTCTGATCAAACATGAGTGTTAGGATCAACGACTTCAGCTAATTGGATGAATATCATCAACTTAGGAAGGTCTTGAAGGCCATACGTAGGACTCAATCAAGATAAATCAAGTATATTGTCACGGTCTATGGACTGCTTGTCTTCTCTCTGTCCTGTATAGAATAAACTACGAGAGTCTTCATACCACACATATAGAGGGCAACTAGTGAGACATGTTTGAAACACGTGCTGGCGCCGCTATATACATTAGGCTGCCAGGTACCACTTCGTCAATGGGGTTGGCACCATACACTCACCCAGAGTGATTCGCCATGACTGTAGAAAATGAAAAAGGTAGGCCTCCAGCAAATACAGACAAATGGTAACAATCTCAAATTGAAAGTCTTAAATCACTGTTTGTACACCCGCAACAATGAGTCAAACCTGTTATTAAAGCAGTGGCTTAACCTTGAAATAGAGGGGAAAAGGTCTGTATGAACATTTGTATGTGTTGTATCACTTTTGCCTTCTACCTTGTCTAGGATTACATGTCAGACAACCCACTTATTACAACAGAGAGGAAGAATGCAACAACATCAAGGGGTTCGATCCGAGGCACCCATGATCTGTATTGGAGTGTTGCAGTGCAACAGCGCCAGGGGCGGGTGACTTCGACGCCTGGTTGTGACCCTGTAGGCGCAGTCGTCTAGGCTTTACCACTACTGGCCTCCTTCAAGACAACCCTCCAATCAATCTCATCTAGGTTGTCGGCGTGGATGGAAAGATTGAGATTAAGGGCCTTCTTCACATACTCCTTTGTGCTAGCGTAGATCGTGCGAAGCTGCCCATTACAATCAGAACACCACCATAAATAAATTGAAAGGGGAACATGAAGCGGGAACTTACCCTGATATCTGCATTATCCGGAACCCAAGCGATGAAGATAGTCCTTGTTCTGTGCAGTAATTAGTGGAAAGTTGGTGACCGACCTTGCTTGGGTCTGAATTTACTCCGCACCTCTTGCCCTCACCACCAAGATCATATTCGACATCGTACACAGCATAACGAGGAGCGGGCTCTCCTTTGCTATCAACAGCGGAGGAAAGCCTCTGAAGGAAGACCTCATAGTCCTGTTTAGAAGAGGACTCTTCTACAACAACTGTCTGCAGGTCGTCGGAGATCTTGTAAATGATGAACTTTATCTTGTTTGCGCCTCTTCCGGAACGGAGTTCATTGACTGCAGTGATGCAAGCGCCCACAATAGAAACACTAATAACGGCGGGGTTAATATGAGAAGCGGATGACTTGGGGGCAAGATATTGGACAGATGCGAGAGGTTATCAACATACCCAGATGGCATCTGTAACAATGCCAGTTTGTCAGTGAAAATTTTGATGAACTTAAGAGGTGGGATACACATACAGACATATTTCCCTGTTTGAAGATAAAGTAAAACGGATGAAAAAATCCTGATTCACTGCGCGAACAAGTAACTTAGAGCCATGCTACACGGTGACACGCGCACTAGAGAATCAACTTACCGGATAAGAATACCAGATTGAAAAGGGTTTAACAGGGTAAGAGAATAAAGATATAAAGGAAGGTTTGTAGAAAGAGGAACAGAGTACAGATAAAGACAGAGGGGTTGTTGGGCGAACATCGGTTAAAAATTACAGTGATCATTAGCCATGTTTAGATCGAGGGAGATTAACCAGTCACACGACTCAGACCGCTCGAAGTCTAATTCTGAGAAATAGGGATTACCAGGGAGGTGAAATACATTGCGAGCCCGAAGGACACCGGTACCACGGGTCCGCGGTTCCGGCACCCCGAGAAGTGGGTCACATTTGTCACAGCCAACATAGTTTTAGTCACTTACTCAAGTAGGTCCTTGGGAATAGCCTTTTACTTTCGTACAGGCCGTAATAATCTGAGGTTTTCTGCCTGTGCTTCTTAGATTGGTTTAAACTAGGTGGAGTAACTGCTAAGAAGAATGCTAGGCAGAATAAGAGTAAAAAAGCTATTTTTGGGGAGGGGAGGGGGATAGCGGCTTGCTAAGATCCCAAGGATATAAGTATATCTATTCAATTTCCTTTCCCGTCTTCTAAATCATCCCCACCCACCCAAAGAACCATTCCATATCGCCACTCCTACTACGAAAAACGTCCTCCTTTCTCTACTTCTTCCACCCCAAGACCATCTATCCCATCTAAATGATCTTGTCTGTTTATATTTTTGAATCCTAAATTTATTTCCCTTCCATTCTTGCTTGATTATCTATTAACCACAATGGACGGTAAGCTACATGATACTTCAGTAGTTTAGCAAGTTTGCTCCCATCTAACTTCCCCTCTAGACAGCCTCTCTTATTCCTTTCCGAACCTATCTATTATCATTGAGATCTATAAATTTCACTAACCTATACTTTTGATTATAGACGAAGTTGCTGCTCTCATCATCGACAATGGGTATATCTTTCTGCTAAAGCTGGTCGAGCCTTCGGGGCTCTGGATTGCCCTCTATCACTATCCGGACTATTAGTCGCTACACGGAACCCTCAACCCCCTTCCTACCCTTAACTCATCAAATCTACATCTTTCATCTCAGATCGCCATTTCATAGCAGGCCCTAGGTACTAACGAATTGCTTTCTTGCAGTTCGGGTATGTGCAAGGCCGGTTTCGCAGGCGATGACGCTCCCCGTGCTGTTTTTCGTAAGTCAACACCACAAGTCATTCCTTCCTCCATCCACCCTTCTATCTCGGAAGGGATATCGAGAATGGATGGCTACTTGCCCTTATTTACTCGTGCACCATTCTCCCGTTTCGTCCTCATAGACATTCAAGCGCTGACCTTGTTCCACTAGCTTCCATAGTCGGTCGTCCGCGTCACCATGGGTAATACTGTCTCTACTTTGCCCCCTCCCTAAAATACAAACTAAGGACGTAAAAGATATGGCACATTAAAGGTTTTGTCTCGATCATCGTCGTCGTAGGAAAATGGTCGACTGACGTCAAATTCTTTATTCTAGTGTCATCATTGGTATGGGTCAGAAGGACTCCTACGTTGGTGATGAGGCAGAGTCCAAACGTGGTGTTCTTACACTCAGATACCCTATCGAGCATGGTGTCGTCACCAACTGGGACGACATGGAGAAGATCTGGCACCACACATTTTATAACGAGCTTCGCGTGGCTCCTGAGGAGCACCCCGTCCTCTTGACTGAGGCCCCCATGAACCCTAAGTCTAATAGAGAGAAAATGACTCAAATTATCTTCGAAACCTTTAACGCCCCCGCCTTTTACGTCTCTATCCAGGCAGTCTTATCCTTATACGCTTCTGGTCGTACAACCGGTATTGTCCTTGATTCCGGTGATGGTGTTACCCACGTGGTCCCTATCTACGAGGGTTTCGCCATTCCACACGCTATCTCTCGTGTCGATATGGCTGGCCGTGACTTGACTGACTACCTCATGAAGATACTAGCTGAGCGTGGCTACACCTTTTCTACTACCGCTGAGCGTGAAATTGTCCGTGACATCAAAGAGAAGCTTTGCTATGTTGCTCTCGACTTTGACCAAGAGCTCCGGACCGCCTCCCAGGGCTCTAGTTTAGAGAAGACTTATGAGCTTCCTGATGGACAGGTTATTACAGTTGGTAATGAGCGTTTCAGGATTCCCGAAGCTCTCTTCCAGCCTGCTGCCCTTGGTAAGTATCAGTTTCTCGGAACAATATTTTCTACTCTGGGTAGGTTCGTGAGTCTTGGAGTATGTAATGGGAGTTAAAAGGCTATTTTGCGACTCACGAACGACATCCCCAGCTCCTCTTCTTTCTTAGTCAGGCAATACTGACTCCGAGATTCTGATGAAGGCTATGAGAGCGGTGGTATTCACATTACTGCATTTAACTCTATTATGAAGACCGACGTCGATGTTCGTAAGGATCTCTACGGTAATATTGTCATGGTATGTACAGAGTATTCCATTTCCTCATTTGGAAATAGAAAATTAACACACTTGACTAATCCCTTCTCTTTTGAATTTTAGTCAGGCGGTACTACCATGTATCCCGGTATTGCGGATCGTATGCACAAAGAAATCACTGGCCTTGCTCCTTCCTCTATCAAGGTCAAGATTATTGCTCCTCCTGAACGCAAGTACTCCGTTTGGATCGGTGGCTCTATTCTCGCATCTCTCTCTACCTTCCAGCAGATGTGGATCTCCAAGCAGGAATACGACGAGAGTGGCCCCTCTATTGTTCATCGGAAGTGTTTTTAAGCTAAGAAATTATATCTTTTAGTCCTGAAAAGAATATAAACGTTCATACTAGTTCTTCGTGCCTTGATTGGGTCCAGTTTTGTGTTATGCCGCATCCACCCAACAACAACTCAATAGATATAAGATATATTAAGTACTGTCCTACTCCCTTCCGTATTAGATGATGAGAAGGAAATGTGGGCTGAGCGAAAAGAGGACTAGTTTACCTTTCCGTAAGATAGGAAGTTACTTTTCTCTCCGTCCAACATTAGTGTTGAATACCAAGGTCTCTAAGTGAGAGTACACGCCAAAGAATGAGGGACTGAGAGCCTGAAGGATAGCGAGTATTGCTCTAGGAAATCCTGGAACTATAGCGATTGGAAGCCTAGGATCAGAAATTTCGGTTAAAATCTTGGGCGATATTACCTTTGACATGAGGCGCAAGGCCCGGCCTTCTGTTGTTATGCTTATAATAGGAGGTTATTTTGTTCTTGGGCAGCAAAACATATGCTTAAGTTAATTAATTAGATAATCTAATTAGTTGAAAGGCTATTATGATTGCTCGGGTTAGGAAGTGATACTTTCTGCGGATAGTGCTAAATGGGTGTATTTTGATGCCATAATTGCAGAATCTACGTAACCTAAAGAATATTCCAAAGTTTTGAGCACTATCAACGGAGCTCAAAAGACATTTTGCATCTTCAGAGAGTCCTGATATGATTGTTTTCCATATTAACTCCTAATAATACAGAATGGATTTCCTTCTCTGAAACCATGTCTATCGACTGTGGAAGATTTAACCAAACTAGTTCTGAATTAACCTAAGTCACGCGGATAGACTGTCTAGAAAGCTGAATCTATCCCATTTCAATGATGGCCGTCTCCGAAATTCATCCCCCATAAATCCATCGCAGACGGGCATTCAGTAGCCCAGCTGCTTAGAATGGTAGAGATGTCATGGGCCTCGGAGTGGGAGAGAGGATCCAGCATATCTGACTCTAAGGAATTTTGCAATGACTCTGGTTGGAATATAGACACTTGGCCAACACTAGGAAAAAGCCGTAGTGAGTCTTCTTGTGAATTGTACGCTCCAACACAGGAATTTCGAGTTTCGGTCAGAGCTCTAGCGAGCCGTGCAAAGGTGGCACAGATTTGATAGAGGCGTTCGGAGCGCTGCGAAGTCCCTCGAAAATTTTGCAATGTTCCAACTATGTCATCGAGAAGCTGAACATCCTCCAAGCTGGTCGCTGCAATGGCATGGAGGAAGATGACGACGAATGGTGTGAAAGATTGATACAGAAGGACCCTGTAAAAATGAACTGGCTGACAAACATGGAATGGGTGGAAAAAGGCAGACTGACCAATTGGCATAATCGGTGTCCTTCTGAATGCCGGATCTCTGGTAACTAGAAAAGCAGCGAAGGTGGCTCTGCAAGCTTAGGCGTGCGGCCTGGAAACACCGCCAACTAATCTCTGCTCCTGTTCTAAAAGCCGATGATGCTCGCAGAAGCGACGTCAAGGTTGAATAGTATATTATTTCACAGCCGTCCCTAGACAGCTTAAATATTTGGTAGTGGCTAACTTGGCTCGAATCGATCTAAATATAACGTCATTGACCCCAGAACACGTTGGGGCAGGCGAGTGGTATTTCACTTACCTGTTCTAGTTCGGCATGCCATTGCTGCAGGGCAGTTTCAAGCTCATTTATACACTCCATTCGCTCGGAGGTTGTTATTTTTAACACCGCGGCTGAGTACAGTCTGTCATAAATCCGGCCTTGGAGCTTGGCCAACTTAATACCCATGATGAAAGATTCATCCCAAGGTCGGAGAGCAGGATCTGCTGAATGAACTGGGTACTGCCCGTCAATCTCAAAGTCCTGTATATTAGAGGCGCGGCCGAAGAGTAAAGACATATTCTTATCAAATACGTATATAGTCCAGAATAGTCGGCGCACGTTCTCAGCATTTCCGCTTCGGTCGTTTTGATACATCATCTCGCGATGGTACCCGAGCGTTTGACAATGACTGGCCGCTGCGGAAATGAGAGTGCAGCATAATAATGGTTTGCCGTCATCCTGCGCTTTTATCACCTAGAGGATAAACAGAACGTCAAAAGATGTTAGTGACAGCAATTCGATTGTCTTTTTGCCGACATATGATTCCACTTACCCCCATCGTTAATGCAAGAATGTTTTCGAAGCTGGGTACAGCTAGCACATCGTACGCTTCGATCCCAGCATTAAAGTTCTGCTCACACTTAGCCAAATGTGCTTTAAGATCATACTCTCCGCACAGTGGATCCTGCATCGTTATATATTCCTTCAGGAGGAAATAAAGAATCCCATGCATACCCGTGACATGGCCGAGAGATATAGGTTTAGTAGGAAAGTAGACCTTTTGGCAGAGGCTCTCGATCAAGGATAGGTCGTTTACGGCATATGAAGATAGGAATACGGGCGGGCGTTCTACAGACATTAGCTATGTAAATGGCGCCGTAGGAAATCCCTCTCCCCCTCCCCCCTTCCTACCTACACCGCTAGTGAATTGCGCATACCCTTGATTTTTTGTAAAATAGCAACCACCAGCCCAACTGGCAAAGGCACCACCGTCGGTATGAACCGCGAAGCGGGGTTTCGAGAGAATGAATAATCTTCTAGAGATGAAAATGTGCTAGTTGGTCGAAGGAGAGTCTCCAAGTAGCTAAAGGATACGTCCAGGCTCGATCCTTCTCCAGCGCCCTCCGAGTTAGCAGCCCTTTGAGCAACTTCGCTCGCTTGGACGGACTGGTTGGTGAAGGAGGAACTACCTTCGTACAACGTAGCCGTAGTCGTAAGGTGAGATACAGCGCGTTCATTCTCGGCCGTGATTTTATCCGAAACTGGAGGAATTCTTGGGTGCTCAGAGGCGATGCTTTGACTCATGAGCTGGTGTTCGATGTGGCAAAGACGTTGTTCGAGACGTTCAATGTGCTCCTCCCTGGGGTAACATGAGATTTGTCTGGGTTTGAATGTCTGTAAGACCTACAACTTCGTTACCTTGTCGGGTTTCGGACGACTTTCTAGTCTGGAACTAGTGTCCTGACACGCAATGCCAGAAGTTTGACAATTTGAACAAGGGCTTGAGCGATCACAGCGAATCTACAGCCGCTTGCTTTAGTTTACGAGTGATATTCGAGATTTCCATATCCGTACCTTGCGTATTTTACATCCTTCACACTGAAGGAATCGTTAAGTTAGTTATGCCTGTATCGAGGGAGAGATCAACTGTCACATGGACCATACCGCTCGGGGGACTAGTGACTGTCGGTGCCGCCTCGCTTGAATTGTTTCCTTTCCATGCATTCCTAACATGGTGCTGATTAGTTCGAGTGAGATTGATTTCATTCCAAGAATTGAAGTTGTCGGGAAGAGAAGGGCGGGACGAGTTCGAAGCGAGGAAACCTCGCTACCACGGGCCCGCGGCACCCGGCACCCCGGGAGGTGGGTTGTCTCAGTTTTCGGTTATTTGATTGGACACTAGTAAATAAGCTTCCAATAAGAATACGGTGTACAGATCCAGATGTAGATCACCAGTGCAGAAATACCCCCACTGCGCGCTTGTGAGATCCTACGACATCTATCTGATCTAACATAGGGAGCTCTTGAGAAGGTTGTGAGGTGGGGTAGGGTAGGGTAAAAGGAAATACACAGATTAGAAATGGTAGTTGGCCAGTATGTGTGCAACTAGAATTCTGTCTTCGCCGCTTTTCTACTCTCTTTCACCAACCCAATTTCGCTTTCACCACGAATTCATCCAGTTCAGCGCAAGCAGAAATATTCCTTACATTGAGCATCTACCAGACACCTAGGTTGACCCAGGATTATGATACACGCTAGTACTATTATACCTAGCTTGATTTACACACCGAAATAGGAGCCTCGGCCGTCTAACTTCTGACCCTGCACACATTCGTTCGGAAACATGATAAAATAACTAGTTATGGTTCCCTTATTCTAAATGACTACCTGTGCTCACTAGCATCCACTATTACGCGTCAACACCCTTCCGCTAGGCTCCAAGGTCGGACATAAGGATCAAAAGCATCTAGGCTCCTTCCCTGGGAAGTATTTATGATATTGCGAGCGGCACTGATCTATTTTGTACATTTCAAAATCATTTTAAGTAACTTCTCACAGACAAAGAGACCGTGGATATGTCGCAACAAAAAACACAGCACAAAATGACAGGAAGCTTGGAGGTTGAGCAGCTGACTCCCCTGGATTTGATCATGCCAAGGATATACACTGGCGTACTGTTGAGCTTCAGCACTGCAAAGTCAAATGCGATGATCTTGCAGAGACTTCAGCAGACTCTTGATATCACTTCAAAGCAAATACCATGGATATGTGGCCGGGTTTTCCCCTCCAGCTTGTCCTCAGCTGGCCAATCTTCACTCGAGATTCGCTGGGGTGTAGTCGAAGAAACGCCTACAATAAGGGATAAAGGCTCTATCGAAGCATCATATAAAGCATTGATTGCCGGTGGTCTACCTCTGACCGCTATTCCTGCGAATGTATGGCCACTGTCTGGCTATATAGATGACGCACTATATGCTGCTGGAGCTCCGGTGTTTGGAGCAAGTCTTTTTCGGTTCGGAGACAATCAAGGGGTAGGCCTTTGCGTCTGCATCCATCATCAAGTTGTAGACGCGGGCGGGTTGGCAGAAGTTTTACGACTCTGGATTCGAAACATTGCCGGTTCTGAATTACCCTATGAAATTGGGGATAGATTCGGTCGGCTTTCCAAAGCACTGTCTTCTGATCTCGCTGTCGTTTCTTCCCAGTCCCTCGACAGTCTCCTTGAGGCACACCCGGAGTACTCAATTGCACCCCCAGCCCTGCCATCGGAGTTTCCGCCCTGCATATCCAAGGTCTTCGCAATCCCCATGACCTGGATCGATGAGATCAAAGAACGGCTTTGCAAACATACTGAAATTGTGCCAACTACGAATACTATCCTCTGTGCGTTTCTCTGGTATATAGTGACTCGGATCCGCACACAGCGCGATGCAGCTCTTTCTCCAAATGAGACTAGTCGACTTGCAATGGCAGTCAACGGCCGAAGACGCATAAGTCAACAATTCTCAACATCGCAACATCCTTACTTTGGAAATATCATCCTCTATTCTGTGGGTCAACTGACAATCGGAGACTTGACCGCATCTGAGCGAGAATTGGTGCATGGACTCGCCAGAATTTGTGACGCCATCACCAGGTCCAACTCACCTACTATAATTAATTCTCGACATATCGCCCAAGTGTACAGCCTAGTCGAGAGAGTTGATGACTACAGGTCCATCTCTATCGGCTGGGATGCATTTAGTGGACGTGATCTAACAATCACGAGCTGGGCTGATCTGGAGCTCTATGATATGGACTTTGGTCCAGAACTTGGGAAGCCAAATTTTGTAAGGATACCTTACACAGAGGCAGATGGCGTTTGCATTGTATTGCCACGAAAGAGAGCGGGTATCTCTGTCAAACCATCGAGCGACGTAGTTGAAATTGTGGTGATGCTTCGTCGGGATGATATGAAGGCTCTAGAAGGAGATACTGTTTGGAAGGAAATAGTAGTGTAAATGTTAAATTCGTTGGTATCAACAGCTCCAGGGAATCGGATGAATAATGTCATCAATGCAATGAGTTCTTGAAGACCACACGCAAGACTTAATTAGGGAAATCAAGTATATTGTCTACTATCAGTTGTCTTGTCAAGTCTTCAGGACAAGCTACAAAAGCCTTCCGGCCACATGTGGAGGTCAACATGTGAGACATTCTGGCGCCACAGGCTGTTAGGCACCACTTCAATAGGGTTTCTAATCTAGGCTAGCCACGTGGTGACAAAATATACCTAGAAGGTTCTCTTGATTAGAATATTGTCATATAGTATATAAGCATCTATTCCTTCCTCTCCTTGAGAGAATGGGGTAGTCAATACAAGCAATATACAACAGTAAACTACCCGGGTTATACATTAGAATGTTCAGCCACGGAACCTTGCCTTCTCTAGATATTATTCTACCATCATTTATATCGGGGCCTAGGTTGCTGAAGATGTTGCCGATGCGTAGGATTATTAGCGAAAGTGCTGAATCTGTACATGTATTTCCAGTCTCTTTTTGAAGTCTGATGTCGATTACTTACAACCTGACCTCCACTGACCAACCAGTGGATTTGAAGCTAAGCCTGCTAATTGCATATGTGGGTTGGATTGGGAATTGATTGATCTTTATGAGTGAATGTGTTTTTGGAGTACAATGCAGGTTGAAGTTTGTTTGCGACGCTAGGCCTAAAAAAGCAGGCCCATACACAGCACTCATTCAACAATAACTCTATGTGCTCATGCTTCAATTCCATCATCCTTATTCATCACTATTGTTCTCAAAACCAGCTATTTTATCAATGCATTTGAGCCGTTATTCTAACAGCATTTATGTCGCCCTATAATATTTGTAATGTAATGTGCGATAGTTGTACCGACAGAGTGAACTTCTGCTAAGACATTTAAGTGAGCGTAGTATACTGATAAATGAGATGCTTAATTCTAGAACTAAAAGAGCATAGCTATTTATATATACAAGATCGCAAAGTGATTAGTCGGTACTTAGTAGCTGCAGGAGAGCTTTTCCAGTGTGCCTCAGGACTGCTGCTTGTGCATTCTCTGGTTAACAATATTGTTAGAACGTAGTGGAATACTAGTACTTGTTATTTTTGGATCGAGAATTATAGCTGAGATATCACAACCAGCTAAAACCCACGTTTACCTAGGCAATCGAGTATCACTGAATTCTTCAATATAATGTAGGCCTTTCGCCAGTGAAATAATAGTTTATCATTCGATAAACTAATCGCTAAGGAAGGAAAGAAACAGCTCGAGTTTAGGTGGGGTGATGATAACCCCTCCGCCAGGATAGAATATACAGCGTGACACAGGCTGCTCCTATGCTAAACCCTTACAGTTTCCCCTATACTCAGTCAACACTACTAGCAATTCCTCTTTCATTAATACCACTAAATTATCTACATGTCGAAGAGTCTCCCTAGTCAGCTCGACCAAAGCTTCTGCTCCTCCCTCGTTTTGTTCTCCTCAATACTAGGGAGCCCGATCAAATTCTCGAAGTCCTCACTCCTTAAGCATACAACCATGACTCTCTAACCGCAGACGTCTACTTAGTCCCCAGAAACACGCTAAATTTTCCTGTTTAGCATTTGCTTATGGAACCCATTTATTAATACTCCCACTGCACTACTAACTTTGTATTATAGCATCTATATCAATTTCAGGAATATTTTGTTCTGATCCAATATGTTTAAATATAGGTCTTCTCTGAATTATCACTTTTCTAGTAGATTTGAGCCAAATATTCTGCGAAAAACCATTCACTAATTCTCATTGTGCTCCAAAAACCTTATAACAATTGAGATGGATGCATGGGCTTAAAGTTTACTGTAAAGTCACCATCTGCAGCCAACTATGATTTCCTATTCTTTCGTAGCTCCAAAGTTGCCAAAGTAGAAGTACCAAGTTATGAACTAGTATCTTGCATCGAAATTATGCCCGAATTACTGCCCTTACCCCCATTTGTTCCGTATCACACCGATTCACAGACTGTTGTCTATTAGATATAGAGATAGCGTTCCAGACGATGTCAACTATTACCACATTCCGAGATGCTTATGTTATGATTGAACGGTTCATCGCTAGTCTTATCACCAAGAGCGGGGATTTATTTGGGTTCCGCCACGTAAGTCGAGTAAGCCTTTCAGGGTTTATCTTCACATAACAGCCATAAATATAAGGAAGATTATGAATCCACCAGTTAAGATGGGTACCATCGTCGAGGGAATCGAATCCAAGCTTTAACAGCCCCTAGGTAGGCGAACGGACTGTAGTGACGAATGTGACCAACTGTCTTTATATTGGGCCTCACCTATCTGTTGTAAGTGTATATTTACCCCTGATTGGTGGTTAATATTATATCCTAAGCGCAAAGCGGGATATAATTTCTAAGCTTTCCAATAGCATTTAAGTCTGGCCATCCACATGGCTTTATACGTATAAACGATACTGTCATCTATATTATATTGATGTTACAATAGTATTTCAAAATATTGTTCTATTAGTGGCCAAATCTTAATCAATTTTACCGTCTACATTAAGCAGATATTACAATCCGGCAGTTGTAATCTATGCGACCCCACAAGTAAATACCGACAAAGAAGGCCCCGCTTTATCTTCTCTACAATCCTCAATTTCTTTATTACAATTCCTTAAATTCAAGAGCATTAGGAAGACAATTTTGTGGTTGTCAGAAATCAGTATTCAAGATGCGCCCAACAAGTCTCGCCTTCCTGGCCAGCGCCGCCACGGCCCTTACTGATATCGAACACAAACCATTCATGCGCAAAAATATTGACCCTATTGTCTTCCCAGGGAAATATGTATCTCACATGCATTCATTTTATGGATCTGATGCGGTTACCAAGGACTTACCTACAACCGAGCAACTGCAAAAGGGATGTCCTTCTGGCGAGAACCCAAATGACCTTTCGGTATATTGTGCGTCGCTCTTCCATGCAGCACGCTATCTCTAAAGAATAAATTTAAAAGCTAATAGAATTCATCTAGGGGCACCAACACTGTATTATGTGAATGGAGAAACATACACAGAAATCTATCCCGCCACCTTCAAGACCTACTATGAAAACATCGACAAAGCCGAGATCCCCTTCCCACCCAATTTCTATGCCGTCGCCGGCTCCCCAACAGCACGGTCCCAAGCTGACGTCCAGGAGAATATCAACGCTCTAACCTGGTGGTGCGATGCCGGGCCCGAAGACCGGGATTCTCGCCCTCGGGCTACATTTCCGAGAGTTACGTGCTCAGCGCACATGCAGGCAATTTTGAGATTCCCAGATTGTGTTGACCCAGTTCAGATCACTAATTATACGTATGCGGCGGCACACGGTGGAAGGTGCCCGAGTAATATGAAGAGGATGCCAAGCTTGAGGTTTAGTGTGAGATATGATGCGAGGAAGGCGATTCCGCAAGGATGGAATGGCATCCCGCCATTCAAGCTGGCTTGTGGAGAGGTGAGTTGTGGGATTGTAGAATAAGAGATGACGTACTAACATGGGAAAAGATTGGTGACGGCTATTGCTTCCACGGCGATTTCGTCAACGGTTGGTATGAAGATGCTGCAAAAAATATGTTGAAAGCAAAGGGACAGAGCTTCATGAGGATCGATGGAGCACATGGAAATGGAAAGCAGATGAGTGCATGCAAGGCAAAGGATGCAGACCCAAGCAATGGGACTAATGACTATAAGAAGAGTTTGGAGATGATGGGAAGTGGTTGATAACCAGGAGTGTAATCCTTCCAATTGACTGTGTCGAGGCTTCAGTACGGATATTTCAGACTATTTTCGCTTGAAGCCCAAGTATAATAGGAAGAAAATCCTTTTTGGAAAAGATTTAATGCTTTATATTCATTTGAATGCGACTTTTGCGGGAAGAGAGAGCTACTTAGCTACCTGAAAGACAAACTTAAACCCCCTTGCCTTACCCTCTTTCAGCATCCTCAGTCCTTTCCCTACACCATCTAGTCCGCCCTCAACAACTACGAAAGGATGTCCCTTTAACCTTCTATCAGCCAGCATTCGCGACACATATTTATAAAATACATATGCCCATTCCGGATCACTCTTGACAAGCCCTTGATCTAGAGGCTGCTTTGGCATTGAAGCCTTGTAGGCACCAGTATGAACAGTACCAACATAGGTATAAATGATGCTGATGCCTTCCGGTATGGAAGGCTCATCGTATTTATTTGCCCCAGAAACGACCGAAAGAAAGGATTTCTGATTAAGTGTTGAAGGTGAGAGCATCTGAGACACCGAAATCCATGTTCCCTTAGCAGAGATGGCGTCAAAAGCGTGGTGGCACGGTGTTGCTTCGGATCAAATTAGTTGTGTGTATCTTTAATAGATATGAGGCAAATGCTTACTCTTCAAGTGTTCGTCAACAAGCTCTTTCAAGGCATGCTCTCCAACCCTGTAGTCGAACAACCGGTCGCCTAAATCCTCATCTAGAAGCGGCCGAATATGAGACGTGCTTTCTCCCGCAATCGCAACGATTGGATGAATATTTGAGGCGCGGGCAAGCTTAACTGCAAAAGTTCCCAAAGCACTCCCCGCACCATAGATGATCAGAGGGGTGGGCGGGTCTGAATTTGAGCGGGGTGACCATGGTGGGGGAAGACCTTGGCGACGGAACAGAGTGAGTCCGGCTGTCATAATGACGAGGGGAATAGTTGCTACTTCTATTTATAGTTAGAGAAAAGATCAAGCCACCAAACAAGCCTTTTACATAGGAAGATTCCAAGAATTGGCTAGAGTCTAATGCACGTACCTTCAAATTCCAATCCATCTGGAATCTTGAAAACGGTGTGCATTGGTGCGACAGCATATTCGGCAAAAGCGCCATGATCAGTCAACATGGGATGAAATGCAGCAACTCGATCCCCAATTACGAATTCTCCAGACTTTCCGGCATTTGTACCTAGTGTGTAGACTGTTCCTGCAATATCATCTCCACTATTGCAAGATATATTCAATGTTGTCAAGTGTAACCAATCTACGAATGAGTCAGCTTAGTGCAATACCATTGTAAACAGACTTAAGAGAAACCACTCTACCTTTGACATTAGACCCAGCAACATGGACCTTAATTATAATCTCATCAGGACCTGGAGTTGGGATCGGCACATCATGAACTGTTGCCGAAACATCTGGTGTTGGGTGGACAATAACTTCCCTCATCATGACACTAGCGAGATATTTTGAAATGAAAAGAATATGAAACCCGTTTTACCCCTACTGCGAAGCGCTCTTTATTATCCTTGTTGTTAAAAAGCGAGGAGGATGGGACGTCATCATTAAATAGAAAGAAAATTATAATCAACGGATACTCATGCTCAGTAAGCTGAGCTTCCGCTTACTTTACCTCACAGGCTGCCACACATCTACTGCTAAGAAGAATTGGGTGACAAACACATTGATTGTTAATGAAAGATGTGAAAATGCAGAGAGTGGTTGCATGGTGTTGTGGAATTGTTTTCGAAACGTTGCATTACCCATGTCAATTGCGGTTACCCACACCGCTAAGCTCGGCGCCCACCCTGCCGCCTCCTTTTCACGGGGTTTTCCCACCATCACCGTCAATCGAACTTCAAATGTTTGTGGTGGATAATCCGGAGGGTTATCATCTGTATTCTGGAGAAAGCGGCCCCTCGAGTTGCGACGAAGAACTCGAGCCAGGAGGTTGGTAACCCAGGCTCCGACAATTCTGACGCCGAGGCTGGATCCAGAAAGATGGCGGCACGACGGAAGGACGTCTCACTTGGCAGACATCGGACGAGTTGAGGGGCGGTTATGTATGTTGCTACACGGCACGGAGGTCAAAATATCGTCTCGCCCTCGATATCAAATTTCCAATCTGTGGTGAAGGATAACTTTGACTTCGCGGTGGCGGGTTTGGCTGCAGCAGAATATCAAAGTGACCATAAAGGGGGGTCAAAGCTCCCGAAACTTGAAGCACCTTTTGTGTCACCATGTCGATTGGCCGGGTCGCATGAGAATATGGACCAGTAGAAAGGCGATCAAGACTCTAAACTGATTAGTATGAACTGACAATCCCAGGAAGATCAGACTCGGAAACTCTGAATAGAGGTGGCGTGCAGACCGGGCTTGAACGTTAAAACATCTACTGGGCACCTTATTATCTGATACCTGCGCGCGTGGGTCCAAGTGGCCACGGTGGTTTTTCTCAAGAATTTCTTCAATGACTTCAAAAGTGGGCTGGCTCCTAATTTCCTTCTATGACTTCCTCATCCATTCCTCTTGATCGAGTCTTTAGGCCAAAGGCTGGCAGCACGAGTTCGACGTCCTCCAGTCCCGATAGCATTTCCTCCATACCTCGAGACGTTACGAATCGACCAGCTATCAACATGTCAACACCAGTTTCGGCGGGCGGTGCGAGGGGGACGAGGACGCCGAAGATGCTTGAGTACGAACGACAAGCAGAAGAAAGAGCAAAGGAACAGGAACGAATGCAGGAAGAACGAGATCGAATGGCAGAAGAACAAGCACGACTCCAGAGAGAACAAGAGCGAATAGCACAAGAAGAATATGAGATGGAGCAATACTACGAGTCGGAAGCACTGAAGCATGCAGAAGAATTAAGACTTCATGAGCTGGAAATGCGAAAGCATCAAGAACGCGTGAGAGCTCATGAGAGAAGACTCCAAGATCATGAAGCTAGTGCTGAAGCCTTTGCAAGAGTGATCGCCATGCCCGCCAAACCGGGCAGAGATAGACAGATCTCCTTTTTCGCGCCAAAGAGAACGGGGACGAATGGGAATGGCATCGGCGGAGTGAATGCAGACGGTCCACCTGCACAGTTCCCAGGTGTGTGAAGCGGAAACAACGACACGTGATTGATTTCACAATCTCAAGTCATCCATAATCCTCTCCCAAGTCCTCCGTCGAATTTTGAGGTATTCCTCCGCGGTGAGCTCTTGGGAATACAACTCTCGAAGAGTATCGTGGTGTTTTGCTGTCCATCCGGCGAATTCCCGTGACTCTAGGACAGCGTGATATTTGAAAAATCCCACACATTTACTCAATATGCGCTTGGGACAGGATCCCTCTACCAAACCCACCTATGAATTGCGGCTGGTTCGGCAAGGCTGTCGTTGGTTGGCGATCCGATTCTCTACAGCGAGATTTGGAAATCTGTATGTGGCAACTTACCGATGCGAGTGGGATAACGTATCATGTCTGTTGGGATCTTTCGAAATACGAAATACAGTAAGGGTAACAGAACAAGGCGTTAAGGAATTAGAAAAATTAATGGGTCTTATGATGTATGATTACCTTCTGTTCTTGGTCTGAGGAAGCAGAAGAAACGGCCTATCCAAAATCGATTCTTGCATGGGGCGCATGGTGTAGATTTAGACACTGTATAAGTGGATTCGATATGTGTTTGTATAACAATCTAGGGATCGATCTTATGTTCTTGCAATTATTTAGGATTAGTATAATATACTAGCTCCAACCCTGAAAAGATGAACATTGACCGGGAATTGTATCAATTCACAATATTATCTCCCTTGAGGATCTATGTATTTTGAATGTGGAATCAGTCATTGTAGTTCTACCCAAGAAAGCATGACCTCGACGCCGCACTACTGCAGGATAAATGATACAGTTTAATTATTATCAAATCAGTCCTCAAGATCTCTTCTACAGTTCTTGCTCCCTATGTAGTGACAAGAAGACCGCAATTTCGTTGGTTATATCTCACGATTCCAGAAGCGGCAAGGTCCAATCACCTACAAAACAGAATATCTACCTTGCCTATTGCTAACATCACAAGATTGTTCACAACCTCGAGCTATACTCGCAATCTCTACGGTGCTCAGGTGTTCATGTGTCCTAGCGCTACGGCAATCCCTAATACAGTACCCGGAAAGTGCGGGGCAAAAATAGCGGCTGCTGCTTATCCTCCTCCTTATCTTAAGGACTCAGCAACATCCGACAGGGATGAAAATGAAAACAACACAATAGGTTCGTAGTATCCTATTGAAATTCTATCCTCCATCTCTTGCATTCTGGCCATTGATACTAGCTTCTCTAATAAATGCTGCAGACTTGATTATTGATATAAGTCACCTATCTCTATAGCCTCGGCACTATATTCCGCAAGTACCTAATTTAAAGGTTGACAACATTCATTCTGGTCTACGCAAGCGATATGAAAAGGGCGGGGGTCTAAGTTTGGGAGCTAGGCGCCTAAGGCAAAAGACGTTGCAAAGGTGTAAACGCTGCTATATCCAAAGTCCTTCCTGGTATTCATCTCGGTGGCGCTTTGCTCGCTGACCTTTCAGGTATGGTCTTAGCGTGAAATCCCGAATTGGTTCAAAGTCAGGTCCAGTTATCAATGAATCCAATGGCGAATCCCCCCAATTGCAAGTACTGTCGGTTTATTGTATTGGCTATGTGTTAGCTCTTCCCTGACTTACAATACAAGGTTTGTGGGGGGATTAAGCTGTCCGCTATTTTTATTCAATGAAGCCTACTACTGTATCTATCAACGAGAATGATGATATAGGCTAAGAAACGTACATTGAGTTATATAATTGCAATACTATATGTAGGATAGCTTACCGGAAGTTGCGTGAGTTAATATATTTCTCGCAGCCGCCGACAATACAATGCTGTACTTGGCCTCTAGGCCTGATGTTCCTCCATTACCATTGTTAAGAAAGATATTTGGATTCCTTCAGAAGCTCCTATAAACATGCTGTGAAAGCCATAAAGCATGTGAAAACCCTAATGGTAATAAACTTCCAACTCGACCACTTTATGTTGGCGAAGTAGTAATGAAATTTGCCTTGCTACAACTACCCAGATTTTAACCTAAAGCATATCACCTTGAGCTATATTTGGGATGGTATCGGATTCTTGAAGACGGATCAAACTCCATGACTAAGAAAGCAAGGTATCACATGGGGTGCTTTACCTAAAGCTTTTCAGGATGCCGTAACCGTCACGCTACAATTCAACATCCACTATCTCCAGATTGACCATTTCCTGAAGGACAACACTCCTCCCACCAGACACCTCCACTGAGACCACTGAGCACAAGGTGCTGGATATATCAGGAAGAGTGCATCTGTCATGAGCAGAATTCATTATCCGGCCCTTCGGATGAAAAGGCTCCAATTACATATATAGTTCTCTTCATGTTAAAAGGCGTTTAAAGTCCGGTTGGACATAGCATTCTTGTTGTTTGGTAGCTATACAATCCTCAGCACACCGAGGGTCCCTTGAACAAATTGGCGTTGGTGTCCTGGTAACGAAAGAAATCTCTTGGATTCGCAATACGAAGCACAATACAATAAACCTTGTGTAAGTTGTCGGCCATAACTTCACCTTCATCCCAATTTTCTGCTCCTTTAGCGAGATTTTAATTCTCACCCCTAAGCCCTAAGTATATCATACAGTAGTTGAAGACGATTCTAAACGCAAACTAGGTTTCAATGAAGATAAGCTATTGGCAATTTCAAAGTAGCCGTTAAGATTCCGCACTATGGTTCATCTGAGCACCCTGCAGGACTATAGAAAGAGAATCTTACCTCTGATCTACATGGCGCCGCAAATATAGTGGCGGTATTGGGGCGACCCATCACAGAGACTCCGAATATGCGCAACTGAAGAAGACTCTAACGTGCTATGCCTGGTTCCTTTTATTTTTAGGGGTAGCAACATGACACTATGTAGTGGCACACGAAAATCAACATTGTTTGGGGAAGTAAGTTATCATCACCACTACTGCCCTTCTCGCACTCTTAACTTGTGGTCTAGACGGGTAAACTTGTAGTCGATCACGCCCATTTAGGGGTCAGTGGTATGATTTTTTGTCGATTATTGTTTATTCGGAGGTAGCTGGGAAATGTTTGCAATGTTAATAATTTCCAGGCTGGTAAATACAACCTGGAGACTTGAAACTTACTGCTCCTCACATAGTAGGATGGGATTTCTCAAAAAATTCACACTCTTTAGTGGTAATTATATTAAAGGACTTCAAAAACTATCAATGTTTTACATCCTAAGTTACCCTAAATTAAAACTTAGATTCTTGTTTCCACTTAACTAGATTGGGAAATTGACGAAGACGGTGATGTTGCATGGGGTACAAGATGCTGTATACCAAAGAGAGTGACTAAGTCTAAATCTTGTCTATAATTCTACCATCTGTCTACCTCATGTCCACTCTAAATCCTAATTAGTTCCATCATGACCTCATTCAAATCAAGCTCTGGTCTAAACGCCGAATTCTAATCTGACCAATTTAAAACCCCTCCAACTCCTCCCTGACTTCCATGAAACTCGGCCGGTCCAAAACAACAGGATTGCTACACTTCCAATGCAAACTATTCAGCCCCTCAATCCTATATGCATCCTTCTCATCCATAATACCCTCCCCATCACCATCCACTTTTCGCTCTACCAAGCCCAACAAATCCTCAACCAAGTGACCAAACGCAAAAACCTCCATCTTCTCGATGTACTCAGCGTGAGTATGGGATTTAGAGTAGACAGTTGCAGCGCCGAAGTCTCCTAGCAGTGCATGCCCAGAGGATTTATCCAGGAGGATGTTGTGAGCGTATAGATCGCCATGTTTGATTCCCTTCTCATGCAAGTGTTCCGCAGCACTGGCTATTCCGAGGAGGATGCCGTGCGCCATGTCTATTGAAAAAACCATTTCATTATGGAAAGCGTCTCTGGTGCAAGACTCGAAATTTGGCGGAAGACCAAGATTCTCATATGTAGGTGGAATAAGTTCCAAGACCAAGCCGAGTTGTTCAGGTGTGGGGTGCGAGTGGATTTGGCCAAGGGGATTGATGAGATTAGAGTGTGGACCTGCGGTGATGGTGGCAAGCATTTCATCCGCAGGTGAGCCGTCGGAGGTGATGGCACCGCGGAAGAGCTTGATGGCTACCTCTTTGTGCTTCTCCTCCTCCTCTTCCTGCACTTTTCTTCTCCAAGAACCCTTAGAAATTACCCCGCTTGCTCCTTCACCAAGCAATTGCTGTACTTCCAACTCCTCCCAGTGCACATTCTCGAGCACAGGGTTAGAGATAGAAGTTGGACCCAACGGCTGCGCACACGGATTCCCCGCCCAACTCAAAAAACTCAACTCCGGTAATTCAAAAATCCACGAGGGCAACACCTCAAGCTGATTCCCACTCAACCTCAACAACCCCAATTTCCTACACGCCCTCATCTCCTCCGGCAAACTTTTCAATTGGTTCCCAGCGAGCATACACTTCTGCAATCTCTCGCACTTCCCTATACTCCTCGGCAACTCTGAAATCTCATTTCCAGTTAAAATCAGCCATCGTAGCCTGCGCGGGAAGGAGTTTTCTGGAATGGTAGTCATGTGATTTCCCTTGAACGCTACCATTTCCAGGGAGCGACATTGCGAGAGTTGGCTAGGGAAGACTTTGAAGTTGCAGGAGGAGAAGAAGGCGATTTTAAGGTTGTGGAGGCGAGAAATGGAGGTTGGGACGGTAGAGAGAGAGGGATTGTTGGAGAGGTCAAGGTGTGTTAGCGTGGAGAATGCCGTAAGGATTTCCAGGGGGAATGTAGTTAGGAGAGGTGAGGAGATTTTGATTTTCTGAACACCCTTCTTTTTGCATTGGGCTAGCTGGACGTCTAGGTCCGTGGAGCCGTTTGTATTTGATGGTGACATGGTGATAAGGAGTAGGATCTGTGAAGTGATGGAAATTTGCTGGGTCAGGAGTCGGTGAGGGTTGACAAAAAGGTTGATTACTAGCAAACGATGAGAGTGAAGCAATCAAGGATAGAACATGATGATAAATGAAAAAGTGGAGAGTAGAGGTTGAAATAAAAGTCCTAAAGAGCGGCGCTGACAAGAAAGGAATAAAAAGACACAATTTCAAATTTAGCCCGAAGTAGTAATCCCTAATCTCGTCTTATCTTAGCACGTGTCTCGGTATAGCGTTGATCCGTTCCGAGACTTCTCAGTCTTGGCTGTGGCTATTAGTATAGATTCTGGGGCAGAGACACGTTCACATCTTAATACAACGTCAGACCGTCAAGACTTGAAGGTTCTCGGCTCGTCGTTGAGTATAGAGATATTTCACACTGAAATCAAGGAGGATATATATCATGATCAACATCATTTATTCATCTATCTAGATGTCCTTTTGTCCTCCTCACTCCCCCTCCCCTCCTCCACTCAAGAAGATCGACCAACGCCCAAGAACAAGCAAAGGGTATCTACAGAAAAAGGGTGGTGCATTACTCATTTTCGTGTAGATGTCAGAGCCCACTTGATTGCTTGAGCTGCTCGTTTGCGCAAATCCATCAATACAATTCCACCCATTTCGTTCCAGTGAAAAACGCCGCCCAATGCAATCGCGAAAAGATGAATCAACCAACCATTGCCTAGAAGAAAGATGATTATAAGATCCGGCCTTCCTCAGAAACACCACCAAATGTGCCCAGATACTGGGAAATGTATAAAAAAAAGACAGTAGAATATAGTATTTTGGTAGTCCAAGCACTTTCGTTCAAGCATCATGCTTCATTCTCTTCGAATCACCACCATCACTGCTGCCATCCGCGTCTGGAGTCTTCCTCTTTCCATTGCTGGTGTTTGCCCCTCTATCACCCGAATCTTCTCGCAAGAAACTTGGTCCTGTACCAACAACTGGTGTAGCGAAGTTCAAAGGACTTGGCAATGTATTGCTGTCATTGCTTCTGAAATTCCATTCTGGATAGAAGCTGCTTGGGCTAGGTAGGAATTCATTGGTCATGAAACGACTTGGAAGTGCCGACACGGGAGTGTCGATCATGTTTCCGCTTGCGTTTGAGTTTTGTGAAGGCTGCGAAACTGGATGTGGACGGGCAAATGGATTTGGTGGCCCAGACGCTCCTGCTGATAGAAGTGCCGAAGCAGATGGTGAAGGTGGTGGCAGGACAACACCGGAAGCATGAGAATCTGATCCACGGCCGTTCTGGCGCTGATCAGACGATGTCGCATTGGCTCCGGATTGGGGACTGGCTTCTGTTCCGCCTGTGGCACTTCCACCATTTTCCGAGTCTCCTTCCGGGATCTGCACCTTCAGGACTGGACGCTTGGGGCCTCCCAACTGTGCTGAGTTCGTCCTAGAAGGTGGGGTAAATCCATCAGGCATGGACGACATTGAGGTATTACGGTTCTTGTTATGCGTATTAGCGCGAACCGGGGCTGGAGGTGGCGGGGAGTTGTTTGTATTCTGGCGCTGTACAGATCCAACATCCACAGACTGAGATCTATTCGACATTGGCTCACTCTTGATTGGCTCCGCATTTGATGTTGAGGATGCCCAATGTTGCGAGAGAATGGAACGTGACTCGTCGATTGGCGTAAAAATGCTCACGCGGGACTTCACAGACATGCGCTTCACGGGCTCGAGCATTTGATGCTGCGGAGGGGATTGCTGTGGCTCTGGCTCCTGCTGCTCCTGTTGAGGTTGTGGAGGTGGTTGGTGCACCTGTGGAATTGGCTGTGGTTGCGGTTGAGGAGGAGATACGCTAGGATGCGACCTCGGCCGTTCTTGCTGCTGCTGGAACGCTGGTGGCATAGATGCTCGTCGTTGCTCCTCCATGAAGACCTGGTGCTGAGCTTGCTGAACCTGTTGCGGGTGAGGCTGCGGCTGTTGCTGCTGAGGAGGTGGAGGACCATAATTAGGGTATTGTGGACCAGGCCCTTGTTGCGGGATACCTTGAGGAGGACCCTGCATCTGAGGAGGGCCCTGCATTTGCGGCGCCTGCATATGAGGGGGGAGACTATGCGGATGCGGGGGTACATTTTGTCCATTGTGCGGGTTGTAGATAGCTGGGTTTGGCATGTAAGCATATCCGTTTGGTGGTTGATGCTGCTGTTGAGGGACGAGAGAGCTCTGCCGCCTAGGGAGGTTTTGGTTCCGGGAGGAAGGCCTAGATCCAGGATGCGGTTGTGGGGTATGCTGGCGTTGCTGTGGATGGTGTGGAAATACCCCATTTGGAATTGGTGGTGATGCAGATGGTGTTGCTTGTCTCATATTATTGATATTGTGAAATTGTGGTTGATTCGGGAATTGGTGAGGAGGCATCATTTGCGGTTCTACCGATCCATGGATGGAGGGATTGGATCCATCGTCATCATCGTCGTCGTCCATATCCTTTCCCTTGCCATTGAAGTCGGCCGGGCCCTTGTGCTCGTTGGCTCCTCCATACTAGCGGTTGGTTAGCAGGTGCCAGAGGAAAATCGCGTGGGTTTGACATACGTATTGGTATCTGGTGAGAATCTCTCCAATATCGCTACTCGAGTACTCGTAGAGCTTCTTGTTATTGCCAAATATTATGACGGCGACATCGACAGAGCAGAGGACGGAAAGCTCATGTGCCTTCTTAAAAAGACCACCTTTGCGCTTGAGAAATGTGCTGTTGATAGACGCGATTAGCCACGGTTCAGCTGGGAGAAGCGAATGAAACATACACAGAGCGGTTTCGATCATCCTTGATGGCCTTGATCTCAATCTTTCTTCTCCCCATCGCGGCGATGCGCGGATTTTGTGGAAGGTATGAGGGTTCTTTGAATTGATCCAGCTCCTCGGACGTGTCGGCAGAACCGAAAGCTTGCGGAGGTGGAGGGTTGAGAGGAAACAGGCTGAAGGTGTTTCTGGCGGCGGATTCAATGCTGGCGCACGATCGCGAACATCAAAATCGACGGGCGCTTGGGTGGTGAATAGGAAACTATACTACAGATGATGCGACGAAGTCTATGCAGTGAGGGAAGAAAGGTCGAGGGCGCGTCGACGTGATGTTGCGATGGGACGAGCTGAAAGGAATGAAGAGACTGTTGCGACCGAGGTCTTCTAGGCTTCAACTGAGCAGCAGAATGGGCGATGAAACACAAACAATAGTGATACAGCGGGGATTTTCCGGCGCAATTGAAAATCGGGGGCGGACGAGAGTGAAGATATAGCAAGTCGCTCGTCGTGCTGCGCGGTACCTTGGTAACTTTTTTGGCTTGGAGTTCAGATAAACTGATAGAGGATTGCGATGCTAAATATAGAGAAGAGTGGTGGTCGGTGTTGGTCGAGGAAGTTTGTGGGCGTGGAAGCGGATGCTAGGTGGGAGGGAAGAGATTTGGCTGCGACAGGGCGTGCGCCGAGTGAGAGTTAGGAAGAGCGTTGTGACAGGCCGACGAAGCGGATGACAGGGGAGGGCGACCAGCATTCGAAAGCCCTGGACAAGAGAAAATTCAAGTAAAAGCAGCAGGCAGAGTGAACAGTTACTCGATCGTGTAACCAAGAGATTATATGCATCACGAGAGGGAAAACGAGTTATAGTACGATCGCGACTCTCTCAAGATGTTCATGCACGTTTTGATACCTATCTCTTGGTGTTGAAGCACATGGTGAGTTTTGTAACTAGTGAAGTCTCGAGTGAAGTCTGTTGCTCTCTCACCTTTTCCTGCCACTTTACCGCCTCTTCATCTGGCCGGGAAGAGAAAAGTGGAGTGAAGAGAGAGGAGGCTGCAGAAAGAGCCATCAAGCTCCTCGTCAACATCACCACCTTCAATCACCGCGCATCCTACCCATGACCTTTCCCAAAGAGCCTGTCTTTTCCCCTACCACCTTCTTGCTCTATCTCATGTCAGCGCAGGTGAGAGCGATGATGCATTGGATGCAGACGAGAGACGGTCATCTCAAGGGAATTAACGAGTTAGAGCTTCCAGCGACTTGCCGGCCCTCTGGTCCTCTAGTTTGGCTGCAGAAGTTGTGGTTCATCGCTGATCCGTCATACCACACTCCTGATACCAACAACAACCTTCAACGCTAGAACCCCCTCGAGTTGGCCTTCTCGAACGCCATAGGTGTACAAGCGTCTCTCTGCCTTCCAGCCTCTCCCACGCCCAACCAAACATCGCGACTCTCCGTCCGTGGTAAGCGCCTGAGTAGATCGTGGAGGGGCAAGCGGAGGTCCGACTGGCCGAACAATCCATCCACGAACATCAACATCCTCTGGTTTCTACCAGGATGGCTGCTGACATCTCCAGCTTCAGCCTGTCACGGGAGAGGGCTGCAGAATGACCCCAAAATAGCCTACATCAGGGTCAATTTGTTTCTGCTTCACCCACCTAATTGCCCAGCTTCGGCTCATATTACCAACAAATCACTCAAGCTTGGCGGGTTAATTAGCGTGCATTCTTTCCCGATTGAGTGCTTTTTGGCCTCGTGCACCTCCTCCTATCCCCAGATCGTCAACACCCGTACGAATCTCTCTTACTTCAAACCCTCCTCTACCCTGTCCTCTCGTCTGGATTAATCGGGTTGACCTCTGAGTGCCCGATATCTGGGGACGTTGCTTCTATTCTTGCACACACACACGCACAAAGATATGCAGGTACAAAAGACCAATGCAGCAATATCAATAGCCTCATCCCTGGGCCGTGACGCAAGATCGTCTCGGTAGAGACCACAGCGTGGGGACGTCAAACAGAGGGATTTGGGTTCTGAGTACCCGCGTCAGCGGCCCTGAAAGGTCTAATTTTGTGCACCATTGATGAATGCATATTGTACACATGAAACGTAGAGGATTCAGGTCATCGTAGTAGATGACAAAGAGTGTTCTGATCAGGATTTACAGTCTCGGACGAGCAATTGTTGTGGTGAACGTCGTGATCCTCTTGGTTGGGACCCCCCTCTAATATCTCCAACTAGACTCTGCCTCGGAACAGTCCCGAGCCGAAGACATCGCCGTTGGTGATCCTTCAGTAGAGCAGTAATCGATAACGATTCGGGACGTTGGCAACTTCTCGTTTCCAGGGAGGTCGGGAGATCGGGAGGTCAGCCTCTCAGCAATGTGAAGACAAGGCTACCCCAACATGCCAACTACCGTTGTTCCCACCACAGGCAAAATGCAGTGTACTCTAGACAATGAAACGCATAATCTTCACCACGTACAATGAAGTAATTTTCTGTATCCTCAATATGAAATTCCGGCAGTTCAACAACAGAACTGTTTCTATGGACATGCTTCGGCCCCACTCCCTCTCGCTTTGATTGTGCTTAGTTACGTGGTACTTCGAAGTTACAAAGCGCAATGTTACCTCCCAGCTCCACGGGCTTTCCAATTTTCCACGAACGATCCAGTCGCAACTCACCACCTCAGTTCACTCCACAATCGCACTGTTCCAGCGTCAACCTCTTGGCCGAACAAGCCAATTCTCCAGGTCTAAGATCAATTCAGACACCGTGCCTTTGATGCTGGCTTGACAGCGATTTCTCCGTCTTACTCACACCCGCTTCCGCTAAACCCCCGATTCGGTTCTGCGCAACACAACTCTGAATCCCTCACTTCGACCCCCCTGAACGTCTCTTCGGTCTCTCGCTTCCAATTGGCACGTACCGTCGTGCGGCTCCTGCATCCCAGCCCCTAGCCGGGATCAACCGCATGTCACTACTGCATCACATCTATTTATATCTATTAATAGCTCTGCTGTCTCGATGATGTCTGCCCCGCTGTCATTCACCGCACGACATCACAAGCTCACTCTGCTGCATAACTTTATTGCTTTCCAAACCTGAGATGTATTCAACAACCGTTTCTTCACATTATCTCCGCGACGTTGCATCGGCCTTTTTCCTGTTTGTGTTCGTGTGCGCGAGTCGAAAGAAAATATTATAGATCGGCGACCAGCAAATCCTGCATTCCAAGTCTTCGGTACCTCAGAACCGTTGGAAGCAGCTTTCCTCAGCCATGTACTCGCCTATTAACGCCGTTGCACGTCAACCGGCTTTTCACACTTTCATCCCAGCCTCCTTTAACCTCTCACAGCCCAGATACACGACTTTCATATGCACACATCTGCCATGCTTCCGAGATATTACCTGTTCTGGTAGTTCTCCATTTAGATTTGTCTTCCACCTCCAGATTAAACGTCTGCTAGTACTGTTTGATGTGTTAGTTCCAGCCTTACCGATACTAACCATCCTTCTTTTCTCCCATGTTTACAATCCCCTCGATTCTCGATCTATTTTGAAGATGATATCCTCCACAATTTTCCTCCCTACACCACCGGACGTGCCGGGCGCTTATTACATCTTCACCAATGTCAATATGCAACACTAGCACCTGCACAGATCTCCATCAGACAGGACCCAATACCAATATCTCAAAGGGGTAGAGTATATTTTGGGTTCCCCCCTGAGCACCCCTTTTCAGTTTACGCAGAACATTCTTCCAACTACAGACGAATCTCGACACACCACCTCGCACGAGGCATGGTCAAACATTTTCATCCGGTTCCTGCATTTAATCTCCGTATGTATTACATCTTCGCACAAGTAGTGTACGCAACCGCGATTACATGCCCAGTTTCCATGGATATCGTGCACAAAACACATGGCCGGTCAAGAAATAGCACTTCACTCCCTAGCACGCACGCGGTTCTTCAGAATAGAACCTGAAGTTCGGATTAACGTTCTAGTTTACGGGATAAGCTATCCTTTCGATGACTTCAAGCTTCTTCTATTGCCTACTGTTCTGTTACACAACACTAGGAGATGTCAGCGTCCCACTCAACCATTTTCCAACCGCAGGAGACATCCCCGACATACGTGTGCCTTAGTTTCCAGAACTGGTCAGAACCGCACATCACCTGCGACCTTCCCGTGACGATAAATAGATTTTGAGTTCTTACATAAGCCCAACGTTCTTCACATCTTCCAAAACACTTCTTTGCAGATCGCTTATTGCAGTCTTCATCCCCTGAGGAACTCAAGTCGAGTCGCCTCGTCTCGCTCGCCCCCAATTGTCAAGCGACTCAACATTCATCAATCTCACCTACTTTCTTCTCCACACCACCCCCGGAGACTCCCGCCTCAGGAAATAGATTTTCAGTTCTGATGTCACTTATTTGTTCCTTGCGTGTTCTCAAACCTTCGGTGCATGTCACTTGTTGCCAACTTGATCCCCTGGAGCACAACCTACGATGGACTCGTCTCGCCTGTCCCCCAAGTGACTAGCGATCTACTCCACGCTTATCAATTACGTGCACACCTGTGTATAACAATTTAGACCCACCTATAAGATTTTATGCTCTAACACCTCATTGATCAAGAAATAGATTTAAGATATTCTGTCAGATTATTCTTCTCTGCATATTCCAAAATACTTCCATACACTTGCCTCATATGGACATCAAGTGACTACCTGCTTCTTCTCACGTGAGCACACTTCGGCGCGCATGGCACCTAGGTTCCATTCTACAAGATAGACTTTACTTCTTATGTCACCGAAGTGTTCTCTCTATGTTCCAAGATCCTTCTCTTTAGATTCCTGGATTGGATGGGAAATTGTCCGTTCTGGTCATTCTCGCGTCGCTGCTCATGTCTTTTGATCAGCCTTATTGTTCCACGCGCGATTGGACACGTCTCTCTTGCTTTCCATGAAGGGATCTCGGATTTCCATCTAAACGGATCAAGTCAGATCACCCTGCATTACATGTACTTTAACCTTTCCCTCTTGGGCCCCAATTTATTAGTTCTGTTAGTCTTCAAGCTTCATAATGTTGGTATCATGATTCTCGCTTCGCACTTCTGCTTCATTTTTGCCCTTCGCACCAACAACCATTTAACACGAGATCAGATCATTTCTTGTTTTCATTAGTTAGAAGTGGTGCCACCCTTACTTAAGCAATCCTTTATTTTGATTTTGAAACATATCTTCGTGGTTCTGCTCTGTGCCTTGTTTCTCAAGAGGATGTTCCTGTGCTCGCTTCGCGCATCATCCTCCTCAACCCAAGAACTCGGGCTTCCCCGACAACTTTATCCCTTCCGAATACTTAGCTTCCTTCTCCACACACAACCCCCCTTCGTTCCCAGGTTTCCCAGAAGTGCAAATGAGGATGTAGTGCTTTTAGTAAGAATCATCTCTTTTTGTTGAACTGAATCCTCTTTCAATAAAAGCTACAGTACATAACTTAGGTTTGTTGACGGCGCAATCCTAGCAGTCTATACAGTCGCTTCGCAGCTGCTCACGATTTCTCCTCGTCCTTGTCAACTTCATCTTACTTCCCCAGATCTCATACTCGAAAAGTCATTCCACAACGGATCCTCCCGCAACACGTAAACGTGTACCCATGGTTCTTACTCAGATGTTTCGAGATCCGCCACAGCGATACCCTCGAATCGTAGCTGTTCTTGCGCAAGCCTCAGTTCATATTTCGAAACAAGTTTAGAACATGGTGGTCACTCATCAGCTCTCACGTTGCTTCACAGCCTCACATTCACCCCGTCAATGTTCGTTATACATGCTTCGAAACAAGCTCATTATACGACTGTACACCCACATGCTCACAGTTAACTCATTAACTCATCACACGCCTCTAGGATCTTCCCTAGTACCTAGCAAGCTCACGTCAACAATAAGGCACTAAGCATGTACTCCTCCACACTCTTCTTCGACCTGAACGACACAAAGCGGCGGCAAACCCTCATTGGTTAATATCTACCTTTCAACAGCAGCCAACATTGAGGCTGTGACCGTCCCAAGCTTCTGCTGCCACTTACCGTCATGTTGCCGTCGCTGATAGATGAAATAGACGCTCGGGATATCATCAGCCTGAAGCTTGACCAGTCTGGTGAGAGCACTGGAGTGGGATGACCATCAGAAGGATCTTGAGGGGTAAAGAGGGGTCGCTGTGCCCCATGATTCTTATCCTTATCTGCCTTGCCACCGTCATGCTGGCGAATTGGCGCCTAGGTGAAGGTTTGGAAGTTGTAAGCGATGGTGGGTTGTCGCAAGCGCGTTGGAGCCCGATGGTGGACTTCACTCGGTTGGAAGATAATGATGATAGATGTCGGAACGGGTATTGATCTTGCCCTGCACAATATCTCCAGGCCTTAGGGCTCTGTTCACTCCCTTGCGGACCCTAAGAGACTGATATCAAGCGATTAGCATCAAATCATATGCTGTATGGTAAGATCGTTACTGACAAATACGCGGTCATCACCACAACCATTCAATTTATTCATTCCACTCTCTATGATCTTCCCAGCCCTCACGATAAGTCCATGTTACAGCACCTCGCCGCATTTTACAACCGCAGCCGAACCCGCTTTGTCGGCACCCCTTTCTAAGCGATGTAAAGGAGATAGACAACTCAATAACTTGACCACTACCAAACAGAAACCACCTCCCTCCGCCCAAGAGGTAATTCAATTCTATTTAGCAAGGCAGCGCACTACCCCAACTCACCACCAGACTACATCTCCCAGACCCCCCCTCCACTTAAGGCCTATCATCAACACTCCTCCCGATATCCTCCGATCCCCACTTTTATCATTCCCTCCCTCTGTAGAATCACCATCTCCTCGCACCACTAATTCACACCAGGAATTCCATTCCGGAACCAACGCTCAACCAGCTGGACATCATACCATCCATCTCCTAGGCGTCGGTCATCTCGATCCCGCTAAGAGCTCGCCGAGTGAGATTTTAACCCCCTATCACCCCTTCTGGTTTCCCGTCTCTGGTTTTCACGGGCGGCAAGGAAGGAAAGATGCCCGTTGGTGAGTGCTGGAGGGAAAGAAAGAGTAAACTCCGTATGGTCTATTGTGGATGGGAGAAGTATATGCTATGAGGATGAAGTGAGAGGAGAGGTTAGGTTAACAGGGTTGGTTTGGTATATAGAAGCTATGTTATGATAAAGCGATATGGTTTCTTGAAACAAAGAAATTACAAACTTGAGTAGGAACGCTTTGGAGATGGGGGATAGAACGACTGAAAGAGAGATGGTGATAAAGAAGCTTGGGGGTGGGAAGTTCTGCTGTGTTGGATCACTGTTGAGACAGCCGAGAGGTGGGCTGTAGTTATGTGGTACTAGTCACAATATGTCAAATATTAAACTGCATACAAATTTTTGATTCATCAAGGGTCTAGTTACACATCCACTACCCCCGTAACTATTCTCCATATCGTCATCATCAAAAAGAAGAAAATAGAATATTCTCATCAGTGTTTACTAGAACTAGAAAGTGATATTACCCACGCCAATGAAAAGAAGGTCCCCGACGGACTCACAGCCTTGTAGCCGGTGCCCAGTCGGGCCCTCAAATTTTCAAAAACACAGACGCACATTCTCTCTCGTAAAATCCAGATATATCCTCCATCGATGAAAGGGATCAGGTTTCAGTGGTGCAACTAGCCGTAATTATGGCCAGGACCTCAACAATTCCTAATTTTGCATCCATAACAGGTCACTTCCTTCACCCACCAGCTTCTTTGCTCGTTCATTGATAGGTCAGGCTCCAGAGGCGCGACTGGCCGTAATGGGAGCCAGGACCCCAGTAATTCCTAATTTTGCCATAAATAGGCAATATAATGTACCACGAGAAAAGCTCCTCCACTTATTCCATCCTAATGAAAATCGAAAATCCACGCCAATCGTCACCCGTGGGAACGAGAATGCCTCACTAAATTATGAAATTTTCCTCCAAAAACACCATGCTCCATACCGTGCTAAATGTATCTTCCTCCATGGCGACAAATCACTAATCTTGACATAACTCCAGTTTTCCAGATGTCGTGTTACGCGCGCTGCGATTTTTGATACGGTAATGCCTCCAACGCCGGAAAATGCTGAAATACCAAGCTATGCGTTAAATAGCCCATATAATTACAAGTGTGAAATGAAAAGAGACGTGAAAGGAGGTTGGTGGTCTGTAAGTTAATGGCCAATGCCAGGCTTGAGCTCGTCCACCACTGCAATCCATCAGGTGAGGTAGTGAGTGTAGTGCAGAAAAGACAAGGTTGTAGTAGGTCAATATCAGATGTAGAAAGCGCTCGAGAGTGAAATGAATTGCAGGTTTTGTGCTTTTGTAGTCGGGGTCGATGATTGTGATGCGAAATATACAAGGATCGCGAGGACGTGGTATGAGGTAGGACCGTGCGCAATTGTGGGGTCGCAACACAAATACAAGGGAAAATCAACCAAAGGAAGGTGCAGTAATTGCTCCAAATCCTCCGGCGCTGGAGCCGTTGTCTTCTGCCTTTAGTGTACCATTGAGCACTGGGCAGAGCCTGATGAAGAGTAGGTGTTAGCAAATTTATATCATGATAACAAGGAGAGGGTCGAAGAAAGAGATGTCAAGGTTTCTGATATGGGAAAGTAGACCACTGAGCCACAGTTCCAATCATCTCAACATGGAGCTATAAATCGCGAGACAGTACTTTTTGTTGGTCTTGATATGGCCGGTCTGACCACAATTAGCGCATTTGCGAGTTGTGCCCGTTGGCTTTTCGATAGTAGGAGCTGGAGTGGCTGAAGGAGAACCAGCGGATGCAGGCATCGGAGAGGCACGGTGGAAACCCTTTTGCTTTTCACGTCCAATACGGCGATCCTTGTTCTTCTCCAAACGACCCAGTTCGGATACAATCCTAATCCGAGTTAGCAATGGTTTTTATGAGGATAGGCTACAACATACTTTTCCTTCGCGATTCTATCTTGTTCTGGGTCACCAGTAGGTACATAATCATAAACGCTGAAATATAGTTAGTAAAAATGAGGATCCAACAGGATATAAACGGAGGAAGCTTACTTGATATTTGCGCCATCTCGTGCACGGCAACGTCTCATGTATTCGCGCCAGACCTTCGGATCCTTGACGATCTCGGTGACCTCCTCGGTTTGACCAAGACTGTTCCTGACTGTACGAGTAATGCGCATCATACGGCCTGAAGTCTCGTTGGTGCTCATTCGACTAATTTGACTAGCAGAATCGTCAAAGCCCTGAGTGCCAGATGAGTTGCCATGAACAGCGTTAAATCTATCGTCCTCATCATAAGCCTCCAAGTCATTTTCTGGGTGCTCATAAGGATCAGTCAGGTTGGCCTTTTGCTTTTCCCAGATATCAACACAGGCAGCTTGATAAAGCTCCTCTTGTTTCTTGACATTGTATCCATGCCCA
This sequence comes from Tricladium varicosporioides, assembly GCA_021365295.1. Taxonomy (NCBI): domain Eukaryota; kingdom Fungi; phylum Ascomycota; class Leotiomycetes; order Helotiales; family Tricladiaceae; genus Tricladium; species Tricladium varicosporioides. Next base: position 1,779,712 of record JAJTIW010000005.1, on the reverse strand, counting down.
CCATTGGCCTTCTTTTCTGCAGCAATTGCGGCGGCAGAGGTGGCAGATGGACCTTGAAGAGCACCAACGTAGCCACCCTTCATCGATGTCTTGATCATACTGATTGCCAATCCGCGGCCCGAAGGATCGCCCTCTCCATGGAGCTTGAGCATAGCTTTGCCATTTGATGCTTCTAGGAATGCTTTGCTTGTACGCCATGGAGCAAGCTGGAACTCTAAAGTCTTCTTGCCATCTTTGTCCTCGTCAGCATCGATATCTTTATCCTCGTCATCATCCCGGCCTTCTTTATCAGTAACCTGATAACCAGCATCTTCAAGATGGCGAACACCAACTTGCATGGCATCGAGGCCACAGACGTCCTCAGGTTTGATATAGTTGCGGATAGTGGTTTCATCAGGCAGAATTTCACCAGGCTTCATCTTCCAGAGCTTCTCAGTCTTATCATACTGGAAGTGATCCTTGAGCTTTTGTCTATTTTGCATGTCGGTAGAGCCAGCGATATGCTCCGTGATCTCTGAAATCTTCATAGCCTGGCCAGTATTATGACGCATCTTCCGCAAACCAATCATCTTCATGCGGTACTTGGCAGCATTGGTAACCTTTCTAGAATGGGGCCCAGGAACCTCAACCGAAGGAAGCTGTTGACCAACTGCAAACAAATGGTCGATATTCCGAATGTGCCACTTCATTCCATCAACACCAGTGCTGCTACGTATGACAAGGAAATCCGTGTTTTTCGGCTCATGCTTGAAGATTGGAGCTCTAAACATTGCATTGTGGATCGCACGTACAGTTTCACCAGGCTTGATCTCCCCAAAATGGTTGAATGGTGACTTATCCTCAGGAAGGAGCGCAGTGACATCACCAACCTTATCTTCAGGAGGAGGCCGATCGTTATCTTCAGCACTCTTGCGGCGGTAGTAATTGATGATCTTGTTTCCCATTCCAAAATTTGAAAGGACAATGGGGTGTTCTTCCGAGTACTCTAGCAAAGCTGCAGATGAGTAATGCTCGGCGAGGGTAAGATCCTTGGTGCTCTTGAATATCTCATGGGTTTGCAGACCCTTAACCTGCTTCTTCTTTCGAAGGTGAGGTTTCGAGAAGGTGATGGGTTGATTCATGATTCGGTTGAACTTTAGAGAGGGTCTATGGAATGACCGAGCTTCCTTCACATATAGCTTTGTACGGTAGTATGGCCACTGTAGTCTTAGAGCTGGCATACTGTGCTCAACACTAAGGTTGCCAAGGGTGGCGCGTACCTTCTCCTTATGATTTTGCTTGAGAGCATCATATGCTTCATCATTTGAAAGATTGAAGCGTTGGCTTAAGCTTGAAGACACGCCTTTATGAACTCCGTTGTTGAGACGACGACGCTTTGTAGGACCGTGGTCTTGTGTATCGACCAAGAGGTATGGATCATTAAGGTCAAGGAGAACACGCTTCGCAGCTCTTTTGGTATCTTTTTCAAAGTCGTCGAATGACGGAACCTCAAAACGAGGAGCGTTGATATAGTCCCTTTCGACGGTTTCAATCTTCCGACGCTTGGAGGAATGTCCGAGGAATTCTCGATCCCACTCATCCATGCCCTCTTCTTCAGCCTCTACTATAATTGGCGCAGGAACTGCGGCATCAATCTTTGCCTCCCAGTCCTCGCAGATGATCTCAAGATCGGCGAAGGAGAAACCCCCGACCTTTTCAGATGGATCCGGAACCTTCCAATCTAGATCGTCCTCGCTCTCTTGCTCATCTGAAGAATCATCCACAATAGCGACTAAACCCTTTGCCTCGGCTTCTTGGATGCGCTTGCGCTTGTCACCTATCGCTGGCCCAGCTGTACGGAACGACTTTTCCTGGTCTGGTGCAAGGTCTAAGCTGACTTTCGTAGGATTAAGTGGCTTGGGAATTTTCTCTGGGTTTTTATAGACCCAAGTGGCTGTCTTTGGTGGTATAAGGGAATTCCAAAATTGCGTAATGCCTACTCGAAAGCCGGGAAACAACGTCTGCACCAGTTCCTTCTGGTTCTCTGGTGGCGCTGGAATGGATGGATCTTGATTCGTATCGGGGCGGTGTTCAGGAAAGTTGATTGAGATTAGATCTTCCTTAGATTCTGTAGCTGGTGCTGGCACTGGCATGAGTGAAGGAAGTGTCAATCCACTAGTAACTTGGGGCGCTGGCGCAACGCCATTTTGTGTATATTCGTCGTGTTCTTCACCGAACATTGGTGATGAGTCTCGGCCATTTTCACCCTCACCCCATAGATCCTCGTTTTCATTGCTTGTACCTGCCTCGTTGCTTGTGCCTGTATCATCCGTGAGACTTGGTACATCTGCGACCCTGGTGCCTGTAGCTTCTTCCTCCTCTGGTAGATCATCATCACTGATGTCTGCAAAATCTTCTGCATCATCGGCTCCGGTGAACTCGAGGGGTCGATCAAAGTTGAGCATTTCTTTCATTGCAGCCGATTCCTCCTCATCCAACTCTTCCACATTGAAAGCTCGCTGCATAGCCAGATCATCTTCCTCTTCTTGTTTCTTCCACGCAGCTTCATCGAGATTATCCTGCTTTTCCCAGTCCACCTGCTCGAAGTTGACAGGGTCCGCCATCGTGACGGTACGGTATGTGGTTGTCGCAGGCAGCTCACAGGCTCAAAATAGTGTGGCGTGCAGTGAGCAAGGGGTAATTTTCGATGTTCGGAGGACACGCAGGGCCCTCTGGCCGATGCGTACGTACTGAGGAAAAGACCGCGTCGTTCGTGTTGCCGCCGTCGTGGGAAGTCGAGGGTCTTTGCGACAGTTTTATAGCTGGGAGAGATCGCGTTTGAAGGAGAGGGTGGTGCCAGTCATACGCGAACGGCCGCACAAGGCTGAGATCCCACTAAGATCACGTGAATGGCTTTTCGGCGTAGTAAGCTCTATACTCGATTCAACCAAGTTAACATATTTTGTATGTATTTGAAGATCCCACTATCTCTTCTGATGGCTCATAGCAGGTATAAAGTTGCCTATAAGTGCAAGCATGCTTCAAATTTCCTTCCTAAATTAAGGTTACTTTTGATCGGTCTTCACATAGAGACAGCGAATTTTCATACAACACCAACCCCTTTCGCACTTGAAGAATATTTCCGTTTTTATTCATGGTGGCAGTGTACACATCTTTTCAAATCGGTCCATATGAATAGAGCCATTTCATATTCTATGTTGCATTTTTGTTTCCCTGCATGGTGACGTTGAAATAGTGGAACGTATCATCCACTAGTCGTTACTCTTCTACAAATCTAACTCGTCAGTAACTTGCCCGTGGGGCACGCCCTTCCGCATTGTTTTCACTACTTCACTGTTCTCCCCTTCATACATGAGATTTTAAGATACCACCAGTAACTCACAGGCGTAGAAAATAAAGCTTACCGATCAAGGGCTTCAAGCATCATTTTGCCTTAGAGAAACTCCTACCAATCATTTCCAACACCCCAAACAATATTACTCAGATAATAAATAGGGGTCTTGATAGTTGCAAGCATGGAAACAAATTCTCTATACCCCGTTGCAACGAAGGAGGAGTTGCAGAATTTATACGTGGGGAGATCTTTGAAAGATGTTGCTACTCCAGCGGCCGTTCTCGATATCAGCAAGCTGAAAAGCAACTGCAATCGAATGTTGGAAGCTGTTGACTCGCTGAATTTTGGATGGCGGGCTCACATTAAAACACACAAGGCAAGTACTTAACCATTTAAAACATAATAAGAACCGAAATACTTGGAAGTCGTCATCGTTCTTTTATCTATCTCCATAATCATGACATACACCTGGCTAACAACTCGCCTGTAGACCATAGAACTCACTCGCCTCCAAGTCGGCAGCGGTATCGGCCCCGTTAACATCATCGTGTCAACTATTATTGAAGCAGAGCATGTCCTTCCTCTCCTGTTAGAATATAAAAATTCCGGAAGAGCAGTAAATGTAAATCCCATCCCCATCCCACTTTTGAGCAGAGTTGATACTTCCCAGCTCTTATATTCCTTCCCGATCACCCCAGCCGCTGTTCCCCGGCTCTCACTCATCTCCAAGTCTCTCGGTCCTAATGGTCTCTCCCTGATGATCGATCACCCAGATCAACTCCAAAGCGTGGTCACTCTGTACAAGGAGTGCTCAACCGCACCCTGTATCTTCCTCAAAATTGATATGGGTGACCATCGTGCTGGTGTAGTACCACGAACTGCTGCCTGCTCTGAACTCATAGCCTCTCTCCTTGCCCTCCAAACTGCGGGCACTGCTTACTTCTTAGGCCTCTACTCCCACGCTGGGCACTCCTATGCCTCCAGTTCCCGCTCCACAGCTTTAGATTACCTCCGCCAAGAATTTGAGTCCCTCCTCATAACCGCTACCTCAGTCCACTCCTTAATCCCTTCTCACCCCCTCATCCTCTCCGTTGGTGCAACACCAACCACAACCTCAGTCCGGAACCTCCTCTCCCCTTCCGAATCTGCGCCCGAAGAAGAAAAGATTGCGATTAACACATTAAACACTGCTATACAGGCCATTAGGGATGAAAAGTGTAGTATTGAAATTCATGCGGGTGTCTACCCCACCCTCGATGTGCAACAACTCGCTACACATGTTCTGCCTCAGTCGCTATTATCATGGGATAACCTCGCATTTACGATTATTGCTGAAGTGGCGAGTCTGTATCCTGGACGAGGGAAAAACGGCTCGCCAGAAGCGCTCCTCGGAGCTGGGTCTTTAGCACTAGGGCGAGAACCGTGTAAAGCTTACTCAGGCTGGGGAATTCTCACTCCTTGGAATCGGCCGGGTGTCTCTAGTCAGGAGAATGGGCCAGAAGATATTAAGGGATGGGTGGTAGGAAGGGTTAGCCAGGAGCATGGGATTTTGACTTGGGGTGGGGGAAGTGAGAAAGCAGAGGAGGTATTGGAAATCGGACAAAAAGTAAGGATTTGGCCGAATCATGCTTGTATTGCTGGGGCAGGGTATGGATGGTATCTTGTAGTTGATGGGAGTAAGGAGGGGAGGGAGGATGAGATTATTGATGTTTGGCCGAGGTGGAGGGGTTGGTAGAGGGGTACCACTTGCTGGTACAATTTAGTATATTTGCCATGATTTGATGATGTTGTAACATGGAGAGAAAGGTGCAAGGCTGGATGAGAAGCACTACTAGGAGTTTGTGTGACAAGACACCTGCTTGAAATGTAGTGCTCAGCCATTGCCATTTCTTCTAAGCTGGAAATCATAATAGAGGTATATCCAGCAGACACCATACGCCGGTGCACCAAATGAGCAAGCCTCTCAAGCCAGCCAACCATCCAGAAAGCAAACTTTTGAAACCTTAGTCACTATATCTATCATTTGCATCTTTTTTCTACAACGTTGGCGCCAAACTCCTCGTATTCCTTCTTTGAAATCCACATCTGGTGAAATGTGCCTAAACTTCCCAGAATGCTACCTCCAATCCAGCTGCCAAATCTCCGCTCATTTGTTAGACCTGCTGCTTGGATCTTGACACGGGCACCAGGGAACATAGCAGTAAGTTCGTTGTGTAACCGGTCTGTGAAGCCATTAACTAGAGATGACCCACCCGTCACGACGACATTCGAAAGAAGTGCAGCGCGCAAATCAACATCAACGGCATTGATGGATGCTCTGACCATCTCCGGAAGTGTCTGCGCTTTGGTCACAGTATTCTCTCCTTGAGCCTGATATGGTGGGGCTCTTTCATCCCACATGCCCTCCGCAACCATCATTCGTTCTGCACTCCACATCTGGTTCGAGCCATCAGGGAATTCAAAGACGCGCCCTGGTTGTGCTCGAACATAATCGACATTTGTAGTTCCGGCTGGGTTTTGGGAGTAGAGACGACCCGGGCCATTCCATACTTGCACAACTGACTCCTTGAACTCGGTCAAAACGCGCTCCTCTTCTAGAGCTCGGAAACTGTCTGTAATTTTATTCTCGTACTTCCTATATGTTGCTTGCGCGGGAGCGCCTGCATCGACAGGGGTCTTCGATTCGATCATGAAGTGGGGAGTAAGCTCGACCTTCGGGTCCATACTGTTGAGGAGTGTTCGAATTTGAGAGGACAGCCAATTGCCTGCCAGAGGTGATTTTTGTACGCTCTTCTTAAGAATAAGTCCATCATGTATCGAAATTACTGAGGTTGTTGAAGCTCCAACATCCACAACTATCGCGGTCGCCTTCCCTGCTCCGAAAGCAGCCAAAACACTGTTTCGTGCTAACCAGAACGCAGGACAGCCCCAGGACTCCATCGCGATCTCAATTGACTTTTCGCGGTTTTTCGTAGTATTCCACGCAGTCTCGGTCATGAGCAAAGGGTGTTCCTCGAGAGCTTTCTCACCTTCTTCTACCCCCTCCATTTCCATGTCCATATCCTTCGTGTCATCGTTCAGCCCGTTTGTTCGCGGATCGGATTGCTTGAAGCTTGTGAGTCGTGATGTGATCGCATATTCCCATAATTGGGTAGCTGTGTCCCAATCCTCCACGATGCCTTCCTTCGACATAGGATTTTGAATCTCCAGTCCAGCCAATGGGTTGTGAATCGCATCATCCCCAAACATAAATTTACCACCCTCAGCTACCCCATAATGCGAATTTACGAACGACTTCGGTGTATCTTCTCCCGCAAAGCCTGCACGAACGCTTGAGTATCCCGGATCGAGGATGATTGCTGATACTTCATCTACAGAGGGAGCTGTAAGTAAAAGTGATGTTTTGACTAGAAGGATCAACTTACCTCCTCCGTACACATCTGTGGGCTGCATAGACGAATTAAGAGTTTGCGAAGCCATTGCGAGCGCGACTTGAAAGAAGAAGTAACGAGAGTGGTGACGGTAAGCGCTCTTTACTGGCAATCCACAGTGTTGAATGTTGAATTGCGCCCATTTGATATGCGCAATGCAGTGTTGTACGGCTGAGCTTAGAAGCAGGTCGCGCACTTTGGAACCCCGCCGCCCAACCTCAAATTGACAATTTAGACAACACAATTTGAGATCATGCGAATTAGTTTCTTTTCGTTGAAGTCTTATATGTAGTTTAGCTCTACGGTCTAGCTTGCTCCATATGTAATTTCGAGAAAGGAACAACCACGATTCGAGTTCCCAGTTGGACAAGACAACTTAACGTACATTGTAAATATCCTCGAGTTAGTCTAGACGATAGCTGATAATCAACACCATTTGAAATCATGTGTTAGATGGTGGATTGTGGGTTATTGGTAGTACAGTTGGCAAGTATACAGGTATCTTTTACTCTAATAACTGCTTCACAGCTAGGCTCTAGTGTATTTGTAGTGCTACGTTCCCCTGCAACAGAACTTTTGCACATCAGTGAAAATCTGTACGCTTTACTTGCATACTCTATACATAGCTAAGTTTGTTCTTGCGAAGTCTAGTATAACCAATTACCCTATACGGTTTGTATTGGCCTATCACAGTGTATAACCGCTTTGATATCTCACATGGTATCTTTGGGTAATGGACTCAATGTCAGAAGCTTAAATAGCAGAGGTGCGAAACAGCTACAAGCAGGATAACTCAATTGATATTCAAGAGCTAGTAAAACAAGAAAACCAAGGGATACCTTCCCAGTCACGCTCAAGTTCGACTAGCCAACTTAAAATGATAGCAGCCTTACCACAATATTTCTACCCCATAGCACAATCTATCTAATATTATACGCTCTGTACTGGGCTAATGAGTTTTCTAGGTAGTGATTACTCTTCTATCTCTTTGGAGCCCTCCAGTGTCTCCATAGCATCCAATCCAACACCAGTCAGAGACCTTGAGTTTAGATCAACTAAAGCAAATCATTCTCAAACCGCGTCGAGGATGTAATAGTCACAATACAAACTGCCGTCTTATCTACGACATGCATAATCGCCTGCTCCCAGATCCAAAATCCCACGACTTCTACTTCATAGTAAATGTTGTCCACGATATTAAAGTCGTATATTGTCCCTATTGTGTCAAAATTGTATCAGTGATATTTACTCTATCTTAGGATATTGTGCCACTTGATATCTTGACCGAAACACATGCACTTGCGCTCTTTCTCAAGAGCACATGAAAATTTGATATAGCTACCTGAGGTTCTACCATCAATTGAAAAAGTTCCCGCTTTAAAATCTATCGTCGACCCGGTAAGTCGTTCTAGTCAGCTCGATAAAGAAACAACAGGGCAATGTCTCGATCTCTAAAACAGCCATCTAACATTTCTATCCAGACCTCGTGGCTGAAAGTTCTGGTTGCCTACTAGCCTTTTTATTTATCGATGATTGTTTAAAGCTGTATTAAATTGCAAAAGCTAGCATTCTCCCCATATGATTGACATATGTTGGAACAGAGGCCAGTAAAATCAGACTCATAGATACACGGGGTTCTGGAGCGGGTAGTCCTTACATCGCTTTGAGCCTCACGAAGATTGACAACCACCAAGCTCACATTTGAGTCAAGATTGCAACATATAAACTTGGCACATTTGCCAAAAGTGTTTCAAGATGCCATCATAGTCCTGTATAATTTAGGCTTTCTCTACCCTGAAATTGACTGTCATTATATTTTCTAAGATGATACAGTTGATTAGGAGGGGTCCTCTAAAATGGTACAAGTCTACGAAATGCCCGCTTCACCATCGCGACAGTATCATTGCCTAATTCTGAAACATCCCTTTTGAAGTCTACTCGCGATAATTTAGGATTGAGGCATCTAGAGTAGCTCTATTGATAATTGGTAATTTAAGAATGAAAATATAGTGAACCAAACTAGTCTACTCTTGGTTTAGTGTTGAAGGTCCTCTTTCAGCAAGGGCATAGGTTGGTCCATGAAATCATGCTCTCCAATCGTGTTATAAATTTTATAGCGGTCAAGCTCAAGCTGCACTATATCGAATAATTTTAGTGTGGATGTTTGACGAGGACAAGTTTAGTATGACTTTAAATCTAAATATTTGATTCTGCGTATGGCTCAAATTTCTAAGCTCGCCTTTCTGAGTTAGCATCACATGGCTAGAAACTATAGCAAAAACCAATTAACCTTGACTTGAAGTAGGCTACCCGCGCTATTGGAGTCACTTGAAAAGTCAAGCAAGTAGTCTACTCAGATTAATTTACCGATCTCTAGAGGTTGAATCTATTTGATGACATACGCTAGAATCTGGTAGGGCAGCACCATTAACCTGCTCTTTTTGATCAAAAGACCTCAAGATCAAGAACACTATTGCTGCTCCAACCTGGCCTTGGGAGGCTGTTAATAAATTAATTGATTTTACTAGTAGGCTATATCTATTAGTAAAATGGAAGGGAGTGTCGAATAAGTGATGACTCCAAGCGCAGCCTTAGCCAGTCTAGCGCCACAACCACCATTCCATAATATAAATAGCAAAACATACACATGTAGTTTTTGAATTAATAAACATATATTCTAATCATACTCACCTATGCAATTGGCAAGCAACTCAGCCTTATATATTCTCCCTGTTTCAGCAGAGAGGGAGTGAACATGCTGTCTAATAACTCATATAGAAACCTAGAAACTCTCAATCTATTAAAATAGCCTCAATATCAAAAAATTTATCAAGGCTTGACTCGGATCTATCAAGTATGTTGTAGGCCGTCTGTGAAATAAACTACAAGAGTCTTTAGGCCACGTATGGAAGGCAACTAGTGAGATACACTTGAAACATGTGCTGGCGCCATCATATACCTCTGGCCGCCAGGTGTTATTTCAATATGCAACAAGACAGAATCTAGGTATCGCGTTCTCATTCCTAATATCAAGGGAATGTCACATCGAATTTTGGAGATTTGGTGATACGCATCCCTTTTAATATATAAAATCACGTATTTAGTTTTCGTATTACTCCTCCAACGCCATACAGCCAGAAAAAAAAAAATTTAGCCCTATTCTCTCACCAAGATTTCCCAAGTCCGACTAAGGAAACACCAGTATGCCATCCTGGGCATAGCTAGATTGATCGCTTTTGCGTCCATGTCACCAAGTAGACCAGCTTTCATTTAGAAACGCCGAACAATTTTCCCCCTATGATTTGGGTCCCTAAGCATAATAATTCTAGAAACCCGAAGATGTCGTATTCTCACAAGAAACGATGGAACAATACTTTCTCTTTGTATACTTCAAACATGTTGCTGTCTCGCTCCTCCTAAATCCTTCCAAATCAAACTCCGTTATTCTGCTCCCAAAGTTGGCTTGGAACTCTGGTGTTGTGTAACACCCAGTCTCACTATACACAGGACTATCGAGCCAGAAAGTCCCCATCCGCGTACAACCTGTGTAAGATGGGTTGTCTAATACGTGGCATTCGTCGGAAAGTGGAGAGACCCAGTCCCATTCGAGAGAGGAATTAGCGAAGCCTGAGACGAGTTGGGAGACTATTGTTCTCTTGCGGAGGAGGTGAGGCAAAGAGACGAAAGTTGCGGAGAGGTCGAGGGGACCGGATGTGGGAGGGGCCGAGGTACAGAGTTTTGGAATTATCTGAGTTGAGTTAGAAACTTATTTGCGTTAGAATAATGATATTGGAACTTACCGGCAAGCGACGACATCTATCCTCCCATAAGATATGTGACGAGTTTTGGGAATTCCATACAGACAAACGAGACTCAATATTCATCCCCAGCAGAGTCCCCTTAGCTCCAATCACAGTATTGAATGCGTTCGGCTCATAGAGCTTGTCACCGTTTGTAATTAAGAGATACTTTGCACTACCACAGTGGTTGGGATCCGATATGTTAAGTTGCGAGATAGCCCAGTCAGTAGCGTTATTCTCATCGCGAAGCCCTCCAGGAGTGGTGACAAGTTTAACTCGAGGATCACTGATTTGGTACAATAACTCTTCGATTCCAGGGAGCGCGGTTACGGCCTGAAACACAATTGCTTTCCACTGTTGATTTTTCTGTCCTATGAGAGAACCCAACATTGTCGGTAAGTTGAATGTAGAAGAAACTCCATGTCTCCCATCTGTGCGAACGAGAACACAGACGTCCAAAGGCGGATTTTCAGGTCCATTTAACTCAAGAGTGCGTTGGAGCGTTGCCTTTAGCCTTTGGTCAGGCCACAAATGCCTTCCGTTAGAGATTTCAAGAGCCTTCTTCATTGCCCTCCCATACCCGTCCCCAAACTGTTTACTGGGCTCCAAGGCATTACCCTCTCCCCACTCATTCAAAGATTGAACAAAGAGAAAATTCTCCGCACCACGAGGATTAGGATCTTCCTTGATCCTTTGTAGCATTCTGACTATGAATTGCTGGAAGGACTTGGGATGACAGAATGGTTGTGGGGCACCCTGTCCATCGTTTATATGACGAGGAGTAGAATCCCAACAAACAAGCGTACCCCGGTGATAAATACGGGAGGCTCGATTCGTTAAACTGTGTCGGGAACCGTCGACGTCGCCAAGGTGAGGTGGGAACTCATTCATAGCATCTGGAATAGCCTGGTTCCATTTATCTCCAGCTATCCTCCATCTTGTTTCAATCACATCCAGACCACCAAGGCCCTCATCCAACGCCCATTGTCTCCAAGCGGCAAACATATGCGGCCCCAAATCTCCCATATGTGAGGGTTTGTATACCAAGAATTGGATTCGTCCTTCCGACCGTATATATTTTGGATGACGAAAAAATGGCAGGAGCCAATCGAAGTGTTTTCTCCAGTCCTCCACTGAACCGTAATCTTGCGCAATGAAGGTTTTGCTTGAATCTAGACCATCCCACCTCGCTGTCCATGGTTCATTTGCCCAATTGAGCATGAATGGGGTGTTGGGCTCTCCATCTGCAAGCATTGCTTGAATTACTCCGTCCATAACTGGCTTGCCAGCAAACCAATAGTGATGATAAACGGCGCCGTAGAAACCCGACTCGAGTAAGAATTTACCTTGACGCTGTCTTGTAGAAAAGTCAAGCCCGTTGTAGTATCCGACTGACTCCGCGGGTCTGATGGTTTCCAGACCCAGACTGTTGTGAGTTACTTGAAAAACATTATTCCACTCTGTGAAATTTGCGCCCCAGATCTTGTCGTTCTCAGGAAAAGGATAGTACTGTGGGAAAATATAGGCAATTGGCTTTACCGAGTAATCAGGAACCGGTGGGGCATCTACTGTATCAACGGGTTTGACTGGTGGTAAGTCAGTTTTCGAATGAAATGTGATAGCAAGAAGGCATGCGAGTAATGCAAGGGTGACTAGCCATCTCTTCCACTGTCTTGCCTTTCTCTGTATGGCAGACAAGACATCACACGACAACGAGGGCGCCAGCCGCTTCAATCTTTGGAAATTCCACGGATCCGGAAGACTCTCATATGGGTTATCAGATAAAGACAAAAATGGCTGGGTCTCCCTCATTATCATCTCCCCTTGCTCGGCCCGTACTAAAAATAAAATTTTAGAGAAGTTAATCATGGTTCTTGAATAGACATAGTACAGTAATGAATGTTGGAGAACAAAATATTAGGAAATGGGAAGAATATAGGAGATCAAAAGGGGTTCACGATAAATTTGATCCAAAGGCTCAACGTTGAGATGATGGGCGAAATAAGAAATATATAAGACATCAATTTCATTTTATTTCAAAAGCTGAAAGACGCAACTAAAACTGACACATATTTCAAGGAGGGCCATAAAAAGCAAAAGAAAAGCCACAAGCTTGTATCTTTTGCCAGTGTGTTATTTTCAGCTGTAAGTGGCTAATGAAGCGTGATAACACTCCCGCTGGAGGAATATCGTGTAACACATCCGGACTTTCGATGTGAGGATTTAAAATCAAGGTATTGCTATACAAATCCCACATCAGAACAATTACTCATCGTAGTGCGATTAGAATTTGCGAGATTACACAAAATGACATCCCTTCGTCAGATTCCCAAAATCAATCAGTGGTAAGCGTGTGGTATAGAACGCCGCAAAATAGGAAATTGTGACCCTCACACAGTGATAATTGGGAAGGGATGCTTAAGAGGCTTCGGATGAGCCAATAAACACACTTGGCAATCATGGACGTATTGCTTTTCTTCGACAAAAATTGGCACCTGCCGTAATCACGTCTCGAAACAGCCCCCAAAATCTATTGGCGTAGTGAGACCGATTTTGGTTCTCCATTTTTGCTGAACCGGTCGTATCATAAGTTATTGATCATTAAGCAACCTCCTAATTCAACCTAGTCACTGCACCCGTAGAGTAGAAACCTCTGAATTGCTATTTTCAGAGTTAAGATGTAGGTGTGGCTGAATGACTAATCAACGGCATTTGCCCATTAGGACTGATTGTAGCCGCAATATTGCTCTTGATCCATGAACCCTGCAGGTTCCCGTCCTGAAGCCATTTCTCAGGAGATATCTAAAAGGAATATGTGATCCGGGAACGGCAATGCAGTTAAGGGGTGTTCTCTGATAAGTATTGCCATAGCTTTAACACCATGATTAGCTGCTTTATTGCCACTCTTTATGCAAAAGGAGCTCCTCTGTGGGATTCCGTGCGGAATTTCTTCGACTTCTAAATTTACTCTTCGTATTACCTTTTCACACAAAAGAAGTAGTTATCATGTCCTTTATACAATCTTACCATAATAAAAGGGCGGAATCGTTCCATTTGCGGTCGGACTCAACACAGAGCATTGAAAGTTTGGACTACAGTGAGGATCTGATAGACGAGAACGACGATAAACAACAAAACCCAACAACTTCACGAAATCTGGGCACTCTGGTGTTATATATGTGTAGGAGTATATTGGAAGAGCTCATCCCTAGCTTCGCACAGCCTGCAAAAGGTGCACCTTCAGATTCAGTTCACAGAGAGGGGTTTAAGACTGCTTGGCTTGATGGACTCCGTGGTGTGGCATCCTTGATGGTCATGATACATCATTCCAGCTGGCTCTGGTATCCTAATCTCCTTCAAGGATGGGGTAGTTGCCCCGAGTGTTACCATTTTGTTCAATTACCGATTATAAGGGTTTTCTATATGGGATCGGCGATGGTAGCTATTTTTTTTGTGGTTTCAGGATTTTCGCTCAGTCACAGAGCTCTGGGTTTGATTAGGTCTGGTAGATTTGAGGACTTCCTGGATGCTCTCTGTTCTTCAACATTTCGAAGGGGGATCCGACTGCTAATGCCTCCAATTGTATTAACATTTTTTATGATGTTGGCCGCAAATTATGGTCTGTACGCTACAAGCCCGGGTCATCGACAACCAGCACTCTACGGATCGCTTTCGGGGAACTTGAATGCCTGGTTCCACAGTGTTCTCAGCATGTCAGATATCTTTCGCCCTGTTTTTTACAAGGGAATTTCTTACGCTGTATATGTCCCTCCATACGACCCAAACCTCTGGACGATCGACGTGGAATTCAATGGCTCGTTGGTAATATTTCTCTCACTTTTGGGTACATCGAAATTGCTTCCAGCGTTCCGTCTACTCGTATTTATAGCTATCAACCTATGGCTTTTATATTTCGTACATCCCTACCTATTCCTCTTCATGAGCGGCGTTTTCCTTGCAGAACTCCACCACATCCGCGAAGATTGCAGCTCTCAACAAGCTCAGGCCACTGAGCTGCCCACATCTCTTACCCTCAATAGAGTCATCAAAGAAGCCATATTCGAAAGAGTGCCTTCCAACGCTTGGATTGCATTTTGGACAGTCAACTTCATCTTTGCACTATATATCATAAGCATGCCCCTTGTGGAACACGGTGCTAGAGCCTCCCCTGGATACATCACACTGGCTTCTTGGCTTCCAGTACAGTACAGGGCAGCCTATGTTGAAGACCAATTCTTCATCTACTTAGCCGCGGTGCATCTTATCTGGATTATAGACAACGCGCCTTTTCTCCAAAAAATATTTACCACTCGAATTGCTCAATATCTCGCTAAGATTAGCTTCGCGTTGTACCTGGTACATGGTACTTTCTTGTATACGATGGGTCTTCGCTTGAGTAATTGGATGCATGCGAGGACCGGTACTGAAACTCCTGGACAATATACGTTGGGAGTACTCCTGACGGCTCTGTGTGTTTACCCACCTTTGCTCGTGACGGCAGATTTCGTGTGGAGGCACGTGGACAACAAGAGCGTATCATTTGCGAAGTGGTTGTATGTAAAAATGTCTTTGCCGAAGCGAGCAACACAGTCTACACACCAATACTCTGAGTTGCGTGGTGTACCGGGTTAGATTCATTGTTATAGAATATTGTACAATCTTGTATTTTGGCTTGATGAGCGTGATGCTGGGTTTCTCTAGGATGCTTTCCAACAGTAACTTTCATATGTACAAATTTTTCAAAATTGTAGATTGGA
The DNA here is from genome assembly GCA_021365295.1 of Tricladium varicosporioides. Classification (NCBI taxonomy): domain Eukaryota; kingdom Fungi; phylum Ascomycota; class Leotiomycetes; order Helotiales; family Tricladiaceae; genus Tricladium; species Tricladium varicosporioides. The sequence continues at coordinate 1,764,390 of JAJTIW010000005.1, read as the reverse complement.
CACTGTGTTAGTATCTCTATCACTTAAACCTTACCTTACCTGAAAATGGACCTAAATGCTTAATTTGGCGTTTCCAAATTGAACTTGGCATAAATAGGGGCATCAATCACATGATGCCCCCTCTTAGGATGCACTTGATACAACAAATCCTGCCCGATCGCAATCAATTATTTTCTCTCTAATATTTGGCACAGATTAAATCAATAGCCTACTACAGCCAGTTTCGAAAATTTGAGAGTCCGAATCCGATAACAAGGTGGTTCAAAAGTGTGTTGGAGCCTAGCCAAGAAAGGTCCCCAGGGTCACACTAAGCTCAATACCCTTCAACTCAAAGGTTATGGTGACTCTCGAGATGAGACAATATAATGATGCGGAACGATGAAACACCTGATTAGTGTGACCAGAGGATACAAACAAGACGAAATCAAACTTGGTGGAAGAGCTTACTTCGTGACTACACCTCAACAGTGCAAAGCGATGAAAGATGTATATATATGGGATGATAGTTGATTAGAACATGATCAATACGAAGTTTTAGTGACATTTCAATGACTACGTTTATTCACAAATCACTTAACTTTGCCACAATCAGAACCTCCACTAACCCAACCACCAGTCAACTCCTCTTTGTGAACCCGCAAATCTGCAACCCACGCAACATCTCCCCTGGTGACATAATCTGTCCCCTCTTCAGAATGTGTTACGCCAGCAGCAGCGCCGTTAGCAGAATTAACAGCAATGTGTTCGGGTGGGACTGCTCGCACGATGACAGTGGTGGCGGGAGATACCGGGAATATTGCTACGGCAAATCCATGGGTAAGGATATTAATAAGCTAGAGGCTGGGGAGGTGCTGAATGTTCCTCTTTGTAGAAAGGTCGGAGGTGAGGGGCCCGCGAACGGAACAATTGCAAATGGGACTGTGAAGGGGATGATGTCAGCAACGAAGAAGGGGGGTGCGAAGGCAACCACTAGTGGAGGGAGGATGAAACGACAAGAGATGTACTCGTTGTAAGATCACTTTTGTTAGGGATTGAGATATAATTGGATGGGGAGCGTTACGAGGTTTTGAGAAATCCCACTAGTTTGGGGTACTCACTGGGCTGTGGGTCTTACAGCTAAACTACTTGTATACTTTAAATTTTGTCTTTTATGTCGTATGTTGATATAAACAGTAGAGTTTATATTAGAGTAGTAGCTCATACTGTGAGATAGATAACTGAAGGATAATTGCCTTACTGCTCCCCAGCCGTCATCTAGGGGTCATTAGCGTCATAATTAACCCATAGGCGATATTTATTAGAATAGGGGGGGTGAAAAGGCCGGCATAATCTGTTTCATTCTTGGTGTCTCGGATCGTCGGACTCGCTCGCTCTATATCATCGACTTAAGATTTGATGTATAAAGTTCGAGTCGAAATATTGCCGGGAAGGAAAGTAGGGTTGTCGCTAGGTAGTTATCAACCCTTTCCTTTACTCGGATTGTCGTCTCAGGGTTCTCTTTGCCCAATAGAATCCCACGCCAAGTACCCAAACAACAACCAGGATCACAGCCTGCACAGGTGCAAAAACAGCTCCTCTTACAACCACAAATCCACTAACAATCACAAAGACAGCTGGAATTGCCACAAGTGGCTTGTATGGTCTAATCAAGTTAGGCTCACGGTATCGCAGAATAATTGCTCCAAGGACTGTAAGAAAGAAGAATGAATATTCGCCCAGGCCGTTAAAGGTGAGAAGAGCTCGAAAGTTTCCAAAGAGGATGTATAATGTTGAGAGGGCCGATGAAAGAAGTAGTGCATTGATTGGAGCATCGGATCTGGGCATTTTGAGTGTATTTTGGGAGTCAGCAGTAGGGTGGGAGTTCATGCCAATCTTTCCGACGACAGCAAACAACTGAGGCAACCAGTTCATGTTGGCAGCAGCCACTGTCATACGGCTGCTCACGAAAGAATTTCCAAGCAGTGAGCCAGCCACAACTAAGCATACAAGAACTCCTGCAACAACACCAAAGCCCCGACCCATGAGCCGGGTGATAGCGGTCTATGCAAGTTAGCATTGTTATGAAAAGACTTGATAAGTCGAAATTTAAAGCATACCACAGCCACACTATCTGTTGTGGAAACCAAGTTCCACGGCAAGAGAACGTAGTATGCAGCATTGGCGGCAATAAAACAAAGTATAATTGTGGGAACAGCGGTATTGATAGCAAGCGGAAGCTGGCGGGCGGGAGACTTGAGTTCAGCTGTGATATATATTCCCTGTAGAGGATGAGTTGCGCTGAGCTTCAAGATATTCAACCATATGGATCACTCACTTTGTCCCATCCCGAGTACGCCCATAGAGCACCATAAAGTGCCGCAGAGTAGTGCCCGAGCATCTCCCACTCACTCAATTTATTCCAGTGTGTTGTGCTTCCATCAGGGTTTACACTATCTCTAACCCCAAACCAAGGCTTGTTGGACCAATCTCTTCCCCCAATATCCATATCCGGATTCAACGTTCCAAGAATGACGACAATAATACCTGCCGCGACAACACCTAAAATAGTGACAAATTTGATAACCACAAAGAAGTTGTTAAGTCGAGTGCTTGCCTTTGTACTGATAGAATTAGCACCATTCATGATGAGCATTACGAGAACAGATAACAGCTTGTGCTCTATTCTTCTAGCCCCATCCGTAATGCCAGCAGCAGAAAAAATGCTTTCGATGAAGACTATGCTCAAAATTGCAAGTGTTGCAGGCATAACAGCGACAATCCATGTCCAAGCAGCCAAGAAGCCGAAAATGTCACCAAAGATACGCTGAAGATATGGCTGAACACCCCCTAGAAACGAAGTTCAGAATTTTTGGTTCTTGCCTGATAAATGACCTGTAAAAGGGAACAAACCTTCACCGGGAATTGCAGTACCCAGCTCCGCCATAGTATTAGCTCCGGTCCAGGCAAGGATACCTCCTACCAGCCATATAACCAGGGCTGCACCAGGTGACGGAACATTGGCATCGATTGACCCGGGGGACGTGAAGATACCGCTCCCTACAACAATGCTTATGATGATGGCGAAGGCATCGATAGTTCCTAGATTACGTGTGAACGTACCACGTTCTTGTTGGGGAGCCCTCCCACTGCTGTCCGCAAGGAGTGGACGGTGCTCTCCTCCAGGTGTTTGATCGTTATCTGTCATGGCTATAGCTTGTAAGGGTATACGTGATGGGCAGACGCAAGAGACGAAGCTCTGAAGGTTGCATTAAAAATGAGTCAATGGCGTGCTTGTCCCGTGACTATTAATATTTTGAATATCATAGAAAACTTGAAGAAATATACAAGTACAGCAGGATTTTTAAGCCTCTAGGTTCTCTGAGAAATGAAATGCAGAAAGTGCTAGGTGCATGTTGATAATCTGGGGAAGATGTGAGGTTGAAAGGTACTGACCGGGATCATCAGCTAAAGCCCCATAAGCCACAATTACCAGCCACATGCGGCTGAGGAAAGGGACAGCTTTTGTTTGGCTTCACCAACCCCCTCGCAGAACTACAACCACGTTGTGATCGCTACACAAAAGAGAGAAGACACAGTATTCGACTTGGCATACTGGTTGCAGCTTAACTGCAGCTTTGAAAGCAGCAACAGAGACCTGTGGTGCTGATTGCTGCCCATCAACTGCCTATCCACAGCCGCGTAATCAATCAACCCCGACCTCAATAACATCACCGACTTCCTTCTCAACCTTCCCACTTCAAAGATCTACTCGAAATCCGCCAAAATGGTGGGGATGAATGTAAGTAGTTTACCTATCGTTTTAGGAGTAAGGTATGTTAGTATCTGACAAGAGTAGATATTCCGAATCCTCGGGGACGTCTCACACACTGCGTCGAAGTGTATCCTCATCTATGCAATCCATCGAAACCACAGCTCCGAGGGAGTGTCTCTTATCACACAAGCTCTTTACTGCGGCGTATTCGTCACACGATACCTTGACCTCTTCGATAAACATGCCTACGAGTTGACTACGAAATGGAATTTCGTGCTCAAGATATTCTATATTCTCAGCTCGCTATATATTCTATTTCTGATGCTGCGGGTATATGCGCGAACTAGGGAAAGAGAAAAGGCATGGAAGTTCGGTGGCTTTTGTCTTGCAGCAAGTGCAATTGGAGCCCCGCTTATAATGATGATATTCAGAAAGAAACGGGAATGGCATTTTACTGAGGTCGGTACCACTTCTTCTTTTCAAAGTTTCTATATCTGTCTGGGCTAAAGTTAATAACTATTCATTAACAGGTATGCTGGGTATTTTCCATCATTCTTGAGTCTGTCTGCGTTCTGCCTCAACTACTTCTCCTTCGGCAAACGAATGTGCCAACAGTAATCGACTCTTTTTACCTAATTGCGTTGGGGTCATATCGTGGTCTCTACATTCTGAATTGGATCTGGCGGGAATTTGACACCAATGGCCGGAGACCCGAACCCATATCCATAATTTTTGGCGTTATTCAGACAGCATTTTACTGCGACTTCTTCTGGGTATACTACTCGAGACAGCGTGTTAAGCTGAGACATGGCGGGATTGTCGATGCAGATGATATGGGAAGGGGATGGCTTCTGCGGACTGTGTTCGGAAACAAGCGAGTAATGGGCAACATGGACGACGAAGAGAGTGCTCCGGCTCTCGGACACGAAGACGAGGAAGGTGGAAGGCCTGTCCCACCAAGAGTCGGATCGAAGTGGGGCTCTCGTGGAATCAGCGTCTCTGCTGATGAGGGGGTTCTAGCTGGAGAACGAGAAAGAGAAAGTGTCTTCCAAGGCCAGGAAGATGGAATTGTGGATGCTGGAGATCACGATCCAGACGCGAAGATGAACGATCCCGATGAGTTAGCCAGAGTTCTAGAAGATGATGATGATAGCGACGACGGAGTCTTGCCGTCGTCAAGCGATGCTTCAGTCAGGGTTGGGAATGGATCAGAATGGAGAGATGGAAGCAAATAAGTTATGTCGTAGGATTAGAGTTGCTTTGTCTACGATCATGTTCCAATACCCTTCTTTTCAAACATTTCCTCATTTCCACTTTCTTACAAACGTGATTAGTGTGTTCAAACGCATTTGTTTGAAGCACATGCGCTCTTCCCCCTTCTAAAAACCAGAGTAGTGTGCCGATATCCTTAAGCCTGGCAGTAAGGCAGGATGATGACTGACATAAACCTCTAAACCACTGGCGCTACTAGAGCCCTAAATTCATGGTTTGGATTGCATGCACTTTGAAGCCATCCAGACAGGGGGTATTCAAATGAACGAAATATTGTGAACCTTTGGATCATTTCCGTGGTAAAGAGGCATGGTGTATCTTATACTATTTGTGAATAGTGCGATTCCCATTTCTATATGAAATCCTCCGGGTTGATTAACGCTTTAGAATTTTTGTAAAATAGAGCTTCTGCTCGCTCTGCACTTAAAACTACAGTTGCATTGTGTGACGAGGTGGCTTTCAATGACTATTTTCTCAAGATCCTAAACCCATGGAGTTCTACCTTTCGAAAATGCTGACTCTAGGATAAATTATTACGTTTATACCTGTAACTCGCCAACGGAAAAACACGTATGAAGGTGACCGACGTAGACCAGAAAATTCGCAAATTGATCCTTCTATAACATGACACAACTAAGAATTCACAAGAACTTCTACAAGGTCCTGGAAAGGGCCCCGACTTTAGGACCGCCAAGCTATTTACTATGGCTACTCCCTCTATTTTGAGATCATCAGCCAAGAACTGCCTTTGGTTGTTAATGAATGAGATTGATAAGCCACCAAGCGCGGAGAAAGTAATAGTTAGAGTTGAAGCTAGCTTCATACATCAATCCCAAACTAGTTCCTTGGTGCGAAAAGGCCAAGTAAAATCTGAAATTCAAAATCCATGAAAAATCTTGCCGTGTGAAGTGGCCTATATTGAGCGAAGTATTCCATCCAACCAGCACAGCTTTATTCATTGCCATAGACTCTTGAATTGTATATTTTTTGATTCACCCTGCTTGCCTCTCTCAGGTAAAACCTAGATAAATAACTATCTAGATACTCCATATTTGTTGTGTTAAATTGAAGAAACCCAATGAGAAGAATTCTGCCCTTTCCATTTCTCATATAAAGGCGGTGAAACATTCAGGTTACACAAAAGTTGCTGGAGTTGCATTGGCAAAACCTCATCGCACCTAGGCTCTACTGTTTCTGTTTGTGCTCATGACATTCGACTTGTTGAAGACAACTTATCAACTCCACTAGGAGCACGAAGTTTCCAACTTGGGTCTGTACATCAAAAACGTAACAAAACACGCAGAATACTGAATTCGTGGGTTAGGCAGAATCATAATGGCGCTCACATGCTCAGAGCCGCTTCCTCCAATCCTGTTTTCGGTTCCATCAGACCCAAAGCCAGATACACTATTTCAGGTGTTTGAGCAACCCTTCCATGTTAGCTCAACAGCTCTCAAGATGCATTCAGCTTTCTTCCGGAAATTTCTCGATTCTCCAGACAAGGCTAAGCTCCCAAGTCACTCTGGGTGTTTCAAGTATAGATGGATCTCATCTATTGATTCTGAAGGAACATGGTCGCTTGTGTGCTATACACCAGACATTGAGGTACGGTATACTTTCTTAAATGGCCTAGATCTAAAATGTATGACAATGGGTGGCATTATGATATGTTTACTTTTAGCTCACTCAGCTCGTTTTTCTTACTTCATATCGCGGTTCTAATTACGAAGCCATGGTGAAGCTCTGTAGAGAGCTACACGATAGATGAAATAAAACTGCTATGCCTTTTTTTTAATAGCTTAGGCCTCTGGCCTTCTTGCTGACCTTATATGATAGAAAGACTCCCAGGAGGGGACCAATAAATTGAAATCAGATAAAGCCACGGAAATCAATGCTTTCAGATCACTCATGTCAGCTATTCACATGTATCCCTTCGATGTAACGAACGTCGCACAGCTTGTTCTTCTTACGGGTTTGGCAGACTATTACTGTGCCTTACCAAGGCTCTCTGATGCTCTGTACCGCACCTGTCTCCGGAATCCACATACGATAGCTGAAATAATACGCCTCAATAGCTGTGTCACTTTGGAGATTGCGGCCAAACTGCGCAATGAAGTGTTATTCAAAGAGTGTGCAGCCCATGCTATTAACCCTTGGGGTAACCCTGCTTTCCGACACCACGCTTTTGAAGATCACCGCTTAAAAGAGATTCTGCAAATTACCTACGGGAACCTTTGCGAAAAGGTTGTCAACATCCAACAACAGATTTTGCTGGTTCAAGCTAATCTTGAACCTAAGGATTTGCGCCAGCACTTCCATAGAGCTAGCGATAATGTACTGCCAGGGTGCTTGCAGAGTGTTGGGCTCCTCCCGAGCACACAGAAAAAAATCAACTTGCCAGCTTACTTTAGGGGGCTTTCCAACTCACGGATAGGTTTACCTCCTGGTTTCAAAGATGTTATTGCGCCAATCCTGTCCAACAACTTAGTCCTTGCCGGTAGTGGCACTCGAACAGATGCTGCGGGGAGCGATGGCTTTTATTACACTTACTTCCTATGCACTAAAGTTCCCGATGAGAGCCTTCCTTGGGATTTGAATGATATGGATTGGTAATCTTGAACATACCATAAGAGTATCAAGGGGATATGTTGCGAGAAGCTAACAAAAAATTAAGTAACGATTTCTAATAAAAGTTAGCATGGACACCGAACCAAAGCCCAAAAGAATATGTGACTCTGATAAGGATCCTTACTACACAGAATCTAAATCGCCAAAAATGGGCAACAAAGGGAAAAGTAGAGCTGCGTTCGTATTTAATATAAGTTGAATTTGAAAGCAGTGGAATTTGGATAAAGTCAATAGTAATCGAACATTCATCAGAAATTGAAGTTGACGCACTTTGCGCTAGTGGTCCGCACAAAAATTTCACTGTATCACCTGTAGTATGTTTCTGCCATTCTTTAGATCTTACAATCTAGGAACAAAGGAAAATGTGATGAGACAATTATCAAAAGATTTTTATAATCCTTGAAGCACACAGCATTCACCCCTTTGAGAAAAATGCTTCCTCATAGCACGCCATCCTGTCCTTCTTTTTGTTTCCAATTTTCGATTAGCTACTGAAGTCGAGATGTGAAATCTAGAGCTTCTCCTACCCTGTAATCACCTTTGCAGTCATATCTAGCTCTGAAACCGATATTCCAAACCCTTTTTACTACGCCTGAATCTCCTTAGTCTTTCACCTGGAGACTCCTATGATGAAATGATAGAGTTTTCTACTGGCTTCGCCATTTAGATTTAGTTAGGTTGTTTTTTGTTCTGAGGATAGGGGTTTATCGTCATAGTGATCATTGAACTCGTTATTTATGTGTCCATATATTGATGGTCGTGGATTACAAGTCAAACCAAAAGTCTTTTCTAATTCAAGGAATTCTAATAACTTGGGTGTATTTACAATTTCATCTACTAGAATAGTCTACTTATGCATCTCATGTCAAAACATTCTACCCTTTTAGAATACTAGATTGCTTAAATATCCACATTCCACTCCTTATCGAAAACGTATAGAGCATCCAAGCGTTCTATTGAGAGAGCAGAAACCTGCGTTTCCGGACTGTTAGAATAGAATGATAGGATCATGGTATCTATATTGAGCGCTGGCGAGATTCACAGTCTAGTCCTCGCCGATGCTCTTGAGGAAAATACCCCAGAAGAAGTGTGTTTTCATTCGTTAGAGAAGTTTGGCCTTCGTGGCCAATACGGATTGTTGATTATTTGGCATCTCGATGGTGGTTTATAGCAAGCTCTGAAACCTAATCATATAGATCTAAAGATGAGGCGTTAGTCGGTGGTTGATTTAATATGTAGGATAGAAGCTCGCAGTTCAAAAGCTTGTCTGATAGAAGGCAGAGCCAAGGAGCGTCTTCACCACCGTCACAGGAAATAATACAACACCTTTGCTCGTCATTTAGTTCGGGATCCCTCGGGAGTGGTTGTAATATGTTCGCGTTGAGGTTGGTAGGAGGGTGAGGAAGCGAGCAGATATAGGTCGCATCGTTAAGTTACTATTCAACCTTTGGGGTTGCTTTGTCAAAAACACTCTCATGGAATATATAGAATGCATATTGTAGAATAATTCCAATACGAAGAGGCTCCCTCAACTTTACTCTGTTACAATCAAATTTACGTTGATGTCAGTGGACTTCAAACATTTGCTCACCACAACAATTTCTCTCGGTATGGCAAGAATCATAGCCTATAATCCCCTTTCAACCACTGCAGATGTCGGCAGCAAGCTTGTTACATGCAGAGCATCCCATAGCCGTTTCTACATCGTGCTTCATCATATCGGTTTTGTAATTTGACAAGGAGCGTTTCCTAGTACCTACCATTTTGCGCTTCATAATTGAAATTTTGGGATCTGGGATTGAGACACGCAGAGGCTTAGTTATAGAGAGTAGTCGATGGTGTGGTTGAGAGATAATTACCAAGAAGAGATGAGCGAAGCAGGGAGTGTTTAGTCAATAAATTGACCCACGAACCTAAGTAGGAAATGCTTCTTTTCGCAAAGCCGATAAGTTAACAAGAGATAACTTACAGTTAATAAGCAATACTGATCTATTGATTCGGGCAGTGATAATTTGGGCACACAGGGACGATTAGATGCGGATAGCTGACCATCCCGTAACCTGGGAGCAGGTTATATCCTTTGAATTGATATTTCGAGAGCCTAGTGTTAAGCCCTATAATGCTTTTGAGGAATGACTGGAACGGATTGAAGTAGTAGAATAGACTTTGGGGAAGCCTACGGGAAATATTGGAGAACGAACGGCAGATAGAGTAGAGGGAAGGAGGGAAGGGTGGAGAGGGAGAAGCCAATGGATGGTGAATGAGCGGTGCATTCCACGATGGGCAGTCGAATTTTGAGCTAGGGTATATACGTTGCAGTTGAGCACCACCTTGACACAAACTTAGAAGCAAAGCCAAAAGGCTCATCCATCCAAACTTGCCCTTTTGTTACTCTGATTCCACAGTTCTCGGCAGCCATAATGCACCAGATCCTCCAGACTACAAACAGCCAATTGATTCCAACTTCGATGCAAAAACCTCTCGTTATATTATATTTGATCTCCTCACAATTTCCTAGAAAGCTAGAATTTGGCTGAGATGAATCCTTGATCACGGAAGACAGCCCTGCGCATGACGCGTGGGATAGTATATGAATTTTACCCGGCCACGCGGCCCAACCTCCAATTGCGTCGACTCGATTGAAAATGTCCCAGATATACAAAAATATTAAATATTTCCCCGCAAAATCGATGGCAATAGTCTCGGTACTTGAATAAGCCTCATAGTAGCGACCCAGTACCTGCGGCGGCTGTGGTCTGTGGGTAGTTTGGCTATTTGCGGATTTGAAGAAGTTCCACGAGACAACATGCTTTGGTTAAACATGCCAATCACATATTAAAGCGACTGTAATGATCACGGAATCAAATTATATCAGTACTACAATAGGTCACCGCCATGAGAAGCACATTTGCAGCTCTTTCAGTGTGGGTCTCTGCCTGGCAGCATTTATGGACGTGACGCCAGCTTGTAAATGAGCCTATTAACGCTGTTGTGTAGTCCCAAATCTGCAATGTTAGAAGTTTTGCCAGATCAATTGCAGCATGAAAAGATGGTATGTTCTTGTAATAGTGGCGGATGGAAGGAGAAAGAGGAATACTTAAAACGCTGGGATGGAAGCTAAATTTTTTTTTTAAAAGAAAGGCTAGACTTTTTAACTTGCCCAGCAGTTGCAAATAAAGATTCACTACCTTTAGCACCATGAAATTTGACACAGTCGTCGTGCCTCTGTTATTGGCAAAACTTGCAACTGTCCACGCTCATGGATTACCACAACCAGCAGCTGCTCTCGCCCGCCGACATGCTTTAGCTGCAGAGTCAGCAAAGACATACTCGAGCTGTGCTGGCAGGGTCCAAACCCGGGATGCTACAACAAGAAGAGATGCTAAGACAAAATCATTTGTGAACAATTATCTATTAGGCCGTGGCCTTGAGCCAAACTTTGACAAGCGCGTTGAGTCAGCCACTACTTGTGTCTTGGTTCCCGAAGAGGTAGAAGGCCCGTATTGTAAGTAGCATCCGTTCATCACTCTTCTGCTCATCGTACCAAAGTGATTCTAACATTTGCTAGATGTTTCCGGAGAGTTGATTCGGAATGACATTAGAGAGAAGGAGGTGGGAATTGATCTTCTGCTCGATGTCCAATTGCTCAACGTGCACACATGCCAACCGCTTCCAAACGTTCTTGTTGACTTTTGGGCTTGCAACAGTACTGGGGTATATTCTGGTGTTGCGGCACAAAATACAGTGGTAAGTGGTAAGATGAAGCGAGTCAAATTGTTATATGCTGACTGGCTAAGGGCCTGACATTTCTGCGTGGTCTCGCAATGTCTGACAAAGATGGGATTGTCCAAATGCAAGTTTTCACGATGAATCAAGTTGAGCGAGGCTAATGTCACCAGTCTTACTAAAGTGCCTGGTTGGTACACTGGTAGAGCCCAGCATATCCACGTAAGTAAAAGTTGATTGTTGGTGAGTTATAAAAAGATCTAATGCTGTATAGGTGAAAGCTCATGTAAACTATACCGTTTCTGGCGGGTTACTGAAAGGAGGTGCTGTAGTACATGTGAGAGCATCCCTTCTTCACACTACGCCAAGGTGCTAATGTGCTCACGGCATAGACCGGGCAGCTGTACATGAATCAGTCTATCCTCAGCGAGATAAATGTACTGCCAGCTTACGCGGCTGACTTGAACCCATTCACGCCCAATGCCCAGGACTTTATCTTCACAGGTGAAGCAAACGCAACAGCTGGGTATGATCCATATCTTCATGTTACCCGTACAGGTAAAGCCCTTAGCGATGGTCTTTTGGGAAAGATTACTCTTGCTCTTGACCCAAACAAGGCCGCCGCTATTGTCGATATGGGTGGACCAGGTGGTAACTTCACTGGACCACCTCCAGGTAACTTCACAGGCTTCCCACCCGGTTTCAGTGGTTTCCCAACTGGACAGCCACCGCGGTCAACATCTAGGGCAACACCTAGGTCTACGACTAGGTCACCTGCGCGATCAACAGCCGTTTTGACTGGTTAATTGGGGGGAGGGTGTGCATGGTAGCGGTGGTGAGGAACCTCACTTGAGAATGTTCCTCCAAGAGAGTAGAGGATGGAGGAGCTTGTGTTGTGTTATTGTGGGTATAAAGTGGCTTGTTTCCAAAGGCCCTCCATGACTTTTCTAGAGCTCCTGGTTCGGAAAGAATTGGCATTGGTCGAAGCAAAAAAAAGTGGTTGAAAAGTCGTAAAAGCCAAATAAAAACATAATTGAGTGAGCACTCAGTCTTTTGAGATGTTTGTCGGGTGGGCAAATCTTCGCGATGACTTGGACTTTGAACGTAGCACCGAATTCGCCTGGTCAATCTGCTGATGCTCCAATACAACCCTCTAGGTCTTGCCCACCTCTCAAGAGATCTTGTTTTTCGGTCACATGCTACGGACTTATCAATAATTTTTTTTTGGCAGCCACAGGGAAATAAATCTAAATTTTACTACTGTAGAGTAAGTTGTTTCGCCTGACAATTCTCTTCGGCCTGGTTATGGTCTTGCTGCATGACCGCAAGACCTCTCGTCTCAACTGTTGATTTGTACATCAACAGACCCAAATCCGAAGCAATGCTAGCTATTGTCGACCCAGCAGGATCACTTTTTACATATTGAGAGAAGGTTGGATTATTTTCTAGAGGTCTTTTTTTTCATAAATACTGTTCTTGCCTGTTGCTAGTGGGTTTTTGATTAATTGTTAACGCCGCTGAAATTCACAGTCCAAGGGAATATTGAAATTCTGCTGGGCGGAGAAGCCTCGGCAATGAAAGTTTTGGCCCCGCTGAAGCAACCGCATTTATAATAGCAAATAAGCACAAATTTTGACCAAGCATGTTTTCTCAAAGGCAACTTGGCCGAGCGGTTATGGCGCCAGTTTCAGGTAAACCTGAAATCAAATATACTGGTTCGAAAGAGCGTGGGTTCGAATCCCACAGTTGTCATTTTGCTGTTGGTTCTTAAACCAAGGATGCTTTTCCTATTCCCAGCTAATGATGATATTGATTTCTTTTTGTTCTCTTCATACAATAAGGGACATCAAGAAATGTATCATTGTACACAATATACATTTTCTTTAATCGCTTTTTTATTAAAAAAAAAAAAAAGGGACTGGAAACCCACTTTTAACCGACTCCCACTTTTGGAGATGTACATAACACGATATAATTTGTAGATATATGTACCTTAACGCCGGATATCCTTCAAGCAATGGTTATTATTATGTGCATATTCCATTTTCAAAAAGCCTTACCTGCCAAAGTGCTACAGTGATATTTTTATCTAAGCGAAGATCTCGGTGTCTGCCCCGCAATGTGACCTCGAGCCGCCGCTAACCCATATCAGGTCTTGCAGACGCACGACGACTACCCACGAGGACAACACCCGCAAGCCATCATCACTCCTCCTCAGATGTCCGCGTGCCCAATTTTCAGTCCAAGTTGCTATTGATATGAACATAGATGTCTTCATTATTTCCTCCTTGATTCCTTTCCTTACTGTAGCTCCTGCCCTCATTCTCTAGACCTTCTTCCCACCTGTTCACAATGCGCACGCTCTCCTCGAAGAGCCTCTCTCTTCTACTGCTTTGCATATCCTCCATAGTCAAACCAGTAATTGGCACACCGACTCAGCATGCACAAAAGCCGCTCTTCATCCCAGACGACTACGGACAACGGCCTCTTCCTTCGAAGCCTCACCAACCTTCTCTCTACCCAGCCTTTCTTAACGCGCTGGACGTGTTACAAGACGAATATTTCGCAACATGGCAGGGAACATGGCCAACGGCCATAGATTGGACTGCTGCTGTGATTGGGACTTATATCTCCTCCGCGCTCACCACAATTTCGAGGACCTCCGCGCACAAAGAATCCGAGAATCTTGTTAATAGATACTTCTCCCAGCTCATCGCAAGTTATTTCGGTCAAGACGCATTCGGATTAAGACAAGAAGCATATGATGATATGTTATGGGTTGTTTTGGGATGGTTGGAAAGCATAAAGTTTATAGAAACTCATTCATCGTTGCACTATGAGGACGAGACATGGTATGGCACTCAGTGGTCGAGTGCTTTTGCGCATCGAGCAAGGATATTCTGGAATATGGCAAGCCAAGGATGGGATACATCTCTCTGTAACGGAGGCATGATCTGGTCGCCCTACCTCGAACCATACAAGAACGCTATCACAAACGAATTGTACATTACTGCATCAATATCCATGTATCTATATTTTCCTGGCGACGACAATACCTCTCCTTTCTCAGGCACAACCGCAGCCCCACCCGGCGTACCCCGCGATCCGAAATATCTCGCTGCCGCAATTGAAGGATACAAATGGCTAAAGGGAAGCAACATGACGGATTCTCAAGGGTTATACGTAGATGGATACCATGTTTCAGGCTGGACAAAAAATAACACCAGCGGCAACAAACGCTGTGACTCGCGAAACGAAATGGTCTACACTTACAACCAAGGTGTACTTCTCTCGGGCCAACGAGGTCTCTACGAAGCCACGGGCGCAAAATCCTACTTAGACGATGGTCATCAACTTGTTAGAGACGTCATCGCAGCTACCGGATGGTCCTTGGACACATCCTCTCCTGTTGACGCTGATTCCGGAAACAACGAATCCCTTGGGAAATGGCATGGTTTAGGTAGAGGCGGAATAATGGAAGAAGCTTGCGATGCGCCTGGTTACTGCTCACAAGACGGCCAAACCTTCAAAGGCATCTTTTTCCACCACCTCACTCTCTTTTGTGCCGATCTCCCTGACCACCTCGTTCTCCCCGGCGAAGACTCCACTTTCCACCCTATCCTCACCCGAGAATCCCTCGAAGAAACTCGCAAATTCCACAAAAAACAATGTGAGCGATACAGTCATTGGATTAGGCATAATGCGAAGGCAGTACTTACGACTAAGGATAAGGTTGGTAAATTTGGAATGTGGTGGGGTGCACCTATTGGTAGGAGGCCGGGGATTGGGGATGGGAGGGAGATTAGGGTGGAGTTACCAGAAATGGCGGTTGATTATCGGAACGGAGGTGTACCGGAGGATTGGGAGGGAAAATCCAAGGGCGTTGTCGCGAAGCTGACTAGGCTAGAAATGTGTTCCTGTGAAATTGATGTTGTTCGAATTGTCGATGGTAGCGTCTTTGTCCCAGAGCAATATGGCCTCGGTCTTGGAACCCTTGACCTCAATGATCGTGGCCGAGGCAGAACAGTCGAAACACAAGGGGGTGGAGTATCTGTTTTGAGAGCTGCATGGGAGATTGGTGGTGGAGGTTTATGATCGTGGAATATATATGCTTCATGAATTTAGATATACTTAAACAGGCTAGCTTTGTATACATGGGATGGCTGAATGAACAGAGGGTGGGCATTGGATGAGGGCGTTTGGATAGCATTTTACTTAGACATATTGATTCGGAATCATATTATTTTATTAACCACTTGGTATATTTGATATTAGGTAATTTCTATCTGATTTAAAATCCTGTTTCAGTTTACCTTTTCTACGTCTGTGGAAGGTTCAATCTGCATTCTTTTATACCATGAATATACGACGTTAAACCTCACTCACTAGCCTCAGCTCATTCCATAGGTAGTCATCCTCATCAATGTCCACACAGAGGAAATAGCCCTCAGACCAGGTGCCTGATTCTCTAGATTCGCTGATGTCGCAAAGCGTAGGACGATTTTCATAAAATTTTGTGCGGAGTGGATGGTGAAATATATGACCGTCAGTATGTTTCAAGGGAGGGGTGAAGATTGTGATTGTTTTGTGTAGAGAAGGTCGCCCTTGTCTTTTCCGTTTGTTGGCACCATCCTCTGCACTACAGTTGTTAGATTGGCAAGATTGTTGCTTTTTATAATTGAACAAGTCGTATTTTGTGAGGCTTGCCATGTGCGAAAAATCTCAACATCATTAATCCTATATTGCTCATTATATACGGAAAAGAAATTCTCCAAGGCTGTTTCTTGGTGGCATTTTTCTCGTTTATCAAGTTTCTCTACCTTATCATTGTTCTTTGTTTCATTTCTCCTTGCTACAGGATGCTAGCTATTCCTATCCTTCGTAACCCAAGAGTATTTAAACAGAGTTCCTGTTTAATCACTTTCCCTATTGGAAGATTTTAGGAAAATTTAGAAGAAAGCTAAGTGCAGCGTTAGAAAAACTAAGTGAGCGTAAAGTTCTGAGAGGGAATGAACCATTTCTTAATCTGTGAGCTCTGTTATTTCAAGATCCCGAAGGGATAGCTTAAGGCTCAGAGTGTGTAACACAGAAAATAAGCTTCGGGCTGTTGATCCTGTTGTGCGTCAAAATGATATTGAGGGGGGGTGGCTGATGGGATTAGGACTTTATATGAGCCAAATCTTTAGTTCTAAATTGGGTTTTAAAAGTCAGAATTAATTGAGACGCTTTTCTAGCGGCGATTCTGTGTTCTATGTACCCGGAAATTTCAACTCCTTAAAACTCAATATTATCACAATCTCGTGGACCTCGACACCTGGGTCGCCATTTTTATTCTTAACTTTTCATATCCCTAATAAACACAAATAGAAATGGCGACCGACCAACGGTTGCCAGTTTCACAATACGTGTACTTTTCAAAAGGGTTGCCACAGTTATCTAGAAGGGCTGTACAGATACTCCTTCATACTGTGGTCTAGTCAGCATGACCAACTACCGTTCATGAGTGTGTCAATTGGCTTATCAGGGAGTTCATAAGACCTTATGTAGGCAGCTTAAGATAATACTTGAACAAAGGTAGCCGAATCGGATGCTGGGATTGGTTCAATATATTTTGTTGGTGACGATACCACGCCATATGTTGCTAATTTTGCCGCACTAGCCTATTAATCTACATAGTGAAGGAAAATTGGTAGGCTCGGAGATAAATGGGGAGACTCGGGTAAGCTTTCACGATGGTGATTATATGTATTTGAACGACAGCTTTATAGAGATATCAACAAATACATTAAGAGTATTTCTTTAACATTGTGAGAATGTTGCGGTAATTTGGAGAGAGGGACGTTTATGAATTATCCACCGCAACAGCAAGGGACTTTCGGCTAAATGTGGGTAACCAACCAACCTCAACATATCATAAGGTGCAAACTCACGGCGTATGATAATACAATGAATAAAATTTTGAAAACTAAATTTGTAGATATTCGAGAGCATGATAGACTCTGGAATGATAAACTAGTAAGACCCAGCGGGCTGGCACCTTGTAGCGGCAGGAAAGAGAACATTCATCCATTGTGCCTCATTTATGTCAGCCGAATTGCCGGGCACCCTGTAGCAGTCACGTACATCTACAAAATGTTGTTCCTTACCCGGTACCGCAATTTATTACAACCTCAAGACAATCCTGTATTCATGGAGAGCTTCTTTCTATCTTGAGACCTCGACACACATGTAACAAAGAGTACGTTAGTTGCTCCGTCTCTAAGAACCGTCAGAATAATGGCGTTTCTTCTGCATATCATAGTGGCGCTTTTCTTTTTTATGTTAAACAGTATTTGTTCTGAGAATGAAACGTCAATGCCTCTATATAAACAACCCTCCGCGCCGATCGCGTCTCGAATTTCCGATCTGCTCTCCCGCATGACGTTGGAGGAAAAGGTCTCCCAACTCTCTCCGGGGGATATCGCCTTTTGGATGAATACCACTACAAACGCTTTCAATCCCACCGGACTTAAACTCCTTGAACTTCATTCAGGTCAAATTTATGTTGGCCGAGTTATGCCATCTGACTGGCTCGCTTCAAACGTCAAAATCGCCCAAGACTATCTGGTACACAACACCTCGTTGGGAATCCCGGCGTTAATTCAAAGCGAGGGAATTCATGGGTTGAGAATCGGTAATGCCACAATATTTAACTCGCCAATTGGGCAAGCATGTTCTTGGAATGTGGACCTGATTGGAAAAATGGCGGGGGTAATTGCGAAGGAGAGTAGAGCATTGGGGGTAAATCAGATTTTTGCACCATTGGGAGATTTAGCGAGGGAGTTGAGGTTTGGAAGAGTGGAGGAGACATTTGGTGAGGATGGGTATTTGGCGGCAGAAATGGGATATGCTTATGTAAAAGGTAGGGCTTACAGATGATATCGGCTTGAATCTACTGACTTATCTGCTTTCAGGTTTACAAAACGGCAATGTCAGTGCGACTGTTAAGCACTTTGCAGCTTTCGCTTCACCAGAGCAAGGTTTAAATCTTGGCCCAGTTCACGGAGGAGAGCGAGAACTACGAACAACATATTTGCCGCCATATAAGCGTCAAATTATTGATGCAGGAGCATATTCAGTCATGTCATCATATAATTCCTATGATGGTGTGCCAATGATTGCAAATCACCATGTCTTAACTGAGATCCTGAGAGAAGAATGGGGGTATAAATACTGGGTCATTAGTGATTCTGGTGGCACAGATCGAATTTGTGATGTTTTTAAGATGTGCAAAGTGCTAGACAAGAATGCAACTGCAACCTATGTGAGTCTCCTCCAAACCTCCAAGTCTTTGTATTTCACTGCTAAGCGGGAGCAGGCATTGGAAGCTGGTAATGATGTCGAACTTGGTACCAGAAATTTTCATTGGGGTGCCATCCCTGGTCTAATTCATTCTGGAAATATGCTGCCAAGTGTACTCGACACTGCAGTATCTCGAGTGTTGCGGGCGAAATTTGCAATGGGCTTATTTGAAAATCCATATCTTGGTCTTCCTTCAAATGAGCAAGTATCAGCAATGCATACAACTAATCATATTGAACTTGCTAGACAATTAGATGCAGAGTCAATTGTGCTACTCGAAAACCATAATTCAATTCTGCCACTTTCAAAGAATGCTAATATCGCCGTCATTGGTCCAATGGCCGACTTTATGAATGTAAGTCACAAAGAGACTTTTGCCTCTAGTTCAAGAGCTATCGCTGATTGCAGTAGTACGGCGACTATGTAATTAATGGAAGTCAGTACCATGGCATTACACCATACAAAGGGTTCAAAAGAGCAAGCAAAGGAGGCACGTGACCAGACCTTCCTTTCACCAAAACCACTAACACTGCAAAGTTGTGACGTACTCGAAAGGTTGTGAACGCTGGTCAAACGATCAGTCTGGTTTTCCGGAAGCAGTAGCATCTGCCTTAGCGGCAGACGTCGCGATCGTGGTTGTTGGCACCTGGTCGGTCAGTCCCCCACACTTCCCTTCCCCTTTTTCATGCCCCACTAAAAACCAACAAGCGAGATTCCACTGAACTTTGGCAAAACCTCAACGCAACGACAGGTGAACACGTTGATGTGTCTTCCCTTAAGCTCGTCGGTGCCATGCCTCACCTTGTCTCTGCTATAGTCGCTACCGGTAAGCCGACGATTGTAGTTTTCTCCTCCGGAAAACCAATAACCGAACCTTGGATCTCGACGAAAGCTTCCGCGCTGATACAACAATTCTATCCTTCCGAAGAAGGGGGGAATGCACTTGCAGATGTCATATTTGGTGACGTGAATCCGAGCGGCAAATTGAGTGTAGGCTTCCCGTATGATGTTGGAACGACGCCGGTGTATTACGATTATTTGAACAGTGGCAGAGAGATTATAGATGTTGGGAAAGAAGAGGAAAATGGAACCCTGAAATTCGGTCATTCGTACGTACTAGCCAGCTCTGAGCCATTGTATGAGTTTGGATATGGGAAATCGTATTCGACTTTCACATACTCCGAAGTGTCGCTATCGAAGACAACAGTAGCGGTAACAGAGACCATCATTGCGACAGTAAAGATCACAAACAACTCAACTAGAGACGGGACAGAAGTGGTACAATTATATATCAAGGATGTCATAAGCAGTGTTGAGGTTCCTAATATGCAATTAAAAGGCTTTGAGAAGATTATGGTAAAAGCTGGAGAGGCAAAGCAGGTGAGAATTGCAATCAAGGTGGAGGATTTGGGATTATGGAATATCCGGATGAAATACGTGGTGGAGCCAGGAGAATTCTTGGTGCTCATTGGCAGTTCGAGCAAAGACTTGAGGGGGAATGCGACTTTTACTGTTGTATAATGCGTGTTGATGTACTAGACACACGGGCCTTAGTGAGGAGCTTTCTATTTTTTTCTTCGTGAATAATTAAACTCAAGGTTAATTGGGGGTACAATCACAGGAAGCAAAGTTGTAACCTAAATGAAATAAACGGGACATGTAGGATGTAGGGTTAAGAACGTGCAGGCACATTTTAGCATTGTATGAATGCTTCAATAAAACGTCGGCATGGCCGTTATAGTGGGTATGATTGAAAGGGCAATCATTAGCGTTGCAGTGTTAACTCTTCGTCTCTTTGCTATTATTCATGTTTCTCAGCAAAATGACCGAGCTTCTCGATCTCTACCTGGATAAGTGAAAATGCCACCAAAAGCTCGCAGTTTCCCCTAGGAGGGGCATCTACTTGCGAGGGATAAGATGGCGGGTTGATGGTACCAGATGTGCCCAAATACAGATCTGCCTGACTACTGTATATGTTCGGATATTCTATCACGGTTGCCTACCTGCATGCTAACTAGGGTAGCAAAACAAAATATCAGGGAATTGATTGATACGAGGAGGGCTATCTATGCAGGTCTGGAAATCAAATTTTAAAAATGTTATTTTCTTTCAGGTAAATAAATTAACATGTAAATTAAAAGGCATCCTGATTTTAAGGGTAATACGACGTGCCTCTATGACTCAGGTGAAAGCAGTAGCTGCTCAGGTCCAGAGACGGAAATAAAAAATTCTTTGAGAAGATTCCTTTGCTAAACTACCTATTATGCGGCGTGACTGGTCATTTAATACCAATTAAGACGAAGAGAACAATTTTTGAGTTTAATAACCTCTGAAATGTCAGGACCAGCTACTTTTAGCAAAATCCAGCTTTCCAGCTTTAAAAATTGTGTATTATAGGATTATGAGTTTCTCGAAGTAGATATATTAAAGATTTCAGCTCAACCTTTTCCCCTTGCTTTCACGAAGGATATAATATCAGTAGCATGACGTCGACCTCAATACCAACCATCTACATTTCATAACTCAAATTTTTATATTGGAGCCCTGAGCACGCTTCCAAAGTTGTCGTCTTTATCCAATCTGACCTTTACGTGACCCATAGCTCTGATCTTATCTGAAAAGGTTCCCTCAGAGCTGTACCTTATCTTTGTTTCATTATCGAGGCCGTAGAAAAGCATAGCTAAAGCACTTCCTTTCCAAAGCTCGGTCTTGGTTTGTGAGCTGCTGAGTATGGCCAATGCTAGAAAGATAGCTGTGGATGTCACAACGAAGAGTGGAAGTGCAAGCCAGGCCCACTGCACTTTGACATAGGTTTCCACCCTTGTTGCAACCCCAGGTACTTGTACTGCCCCATTGAAAGATCGAAAGGCAGTTGTCATAGCAGTCGCTAAATCGCTCATTGCTTTTGGAAGCCCGAACCCTTTCTCGTAGTAATCCCAATAGAAGGTTTGCACCACATCGGTATCGAAGTAAGTGGTCCCCGAAGAAATTCCAACAGTTAGATTGACGACGACAAGCTGAGCATGATCGAGTCCTTTGAATGTGGAATTTCGAGACGCACTGCCATTTGTGAACAGAGTTGTGAACCAAGACCGGATCCCAAGTGAAGCTGGTTCGCTGATAGATACAGTAATATTGTCAGGTGTTGTAAGCGATATTGGGGTTGTCCCTTTGCTTCCGGTAGTATCCAACACAGACGAATTATGTATAGTTGAAGTGACGTTCTCTACCAGTTTGCCATTAGTGACACTAGCTTCAATCTTTTGAGCGCAGTACTCAAGTGAACATTGAGATGCCCAAGGATTATAGTTGAGAGGTTTCCCTTCGGCAGATTCAGTTCCCATGAATATTAGTCGTATGATGGTTGAATAAGGCATATCTCCATGTGTACTTGGTACAAGACTAGTCATACTGAAAACGTGGGTATTGTTTGTTAACTTGGCACCCTGAGGAACTTGCCAACCACACCTTGACAAGTCCGAATAATCACCACTGCAATATCTTGTCATAAATGGTGTCAGGTCGATACAGCGACTACAAACACCAAGTGTAGTGATTGTTGGGTACGTGCAATTTCCTGTTGGGCAAAGTGGCCGTGGTAAAGATGGTTCTGATTCAGCGAAGAGTCCAATAAACGCGGCGGCTTTCATAGGCAAAATTGGTACAAATCCGTCTAGAAATTTTTAGAATAAACATCAGGCTCAAATATGAAGATGACGGACTTACTTGGAGAGCTGTCACCAGGGAGTGCTCCAGTGTAGTTCATCGCAGCCGAAATGCTTGCTTCGTGGCTCGAGACGATAGTTCTGGATGGATAGGTAGCAATCTGCTGAGAGAAAGGGCCTAGCATTAGGGCAACAATGGTGATAATAGCACCAAACGATCCTAGAGGCCTGTTAATCTGTTAGGTTAAGCAGATATACCTAGGGCCTTGCTCCTCACCCTCCCTTTCTTTTCCCAAGTAATTGAACTGCTCCCCATGAACCTCGACTAGCTTCATCAAACAGCTCCATGTCCTTAATTGGCGCTGGCTTTTGTTTGAACCATATCCACTTAAGCTGACTAATTCCACTTGAGAGCACCACAGCAAGGGCCGTATTCGCGACTGCTGTGATAAGGGCGATAAGGGTGTTGAGTGTGATACTGAATGGCCAATTGGGTAGGGATGATTCTGCGAAAACAGCGAGAATGGCGATAATACCTCCAACTGCAACGATACTTAGTGCAAGACATGCCAGCTCATTGATCCAAGTGACTCCTGCGACAAGATTCGGCTTCTTATTGAATGGAGTTCTAGGGCTTTTGTGATCGCAAAAAGTGGTCCCGCCGCTCCACTGACCGTGATTATTCGGAAGAACGTCGCTAAACTTAGTGATTGTCACTGGCTCAAGTGGTTTCCTACGAATTCTCGATTGTGCTCTGGCTAAATTTCAGTCATTTCACTTAGAGCCGGCAGTATTACTTACGTAACTAAGGGAATTTCCTGTTCAGCATGTGTTGTCCCCTCATTCGACTCATATGGGGTTTGAATATCCATTTCTATAGGGAACAGCGAAGTAAGATCAGAGTGCAGATCCAACATGCCGCAATAAGCCATCTACTTATTGCCCCGCTTGAAGAGACAAACAAAAGCCATACGCGTGTGGTAGCATACATTCTGGTGGATTTGCGACACAAGCCCAGTAAAGTGACGAGGAGGCAGAGCATAAGACATACGAGAGTCCCTATTGGAGAAATCCTACTAATATTATTGAGCGATTGGCGGATTGGGTTGAGCATTTTGTTTCACTATACATGAAAGATTTGGGTTTCGTAAGGGTACATTTCTGGTATTTGTAAAGATTGTCAATTAGTTACTCATATAATGGTTTGTGTCAAGTTTCTAACTTTTTATATAAATGAAAAAAATATTTTCTTGATCCTAAATCCCAGGAGTATTATTATAAGTTTGGCTGCTCCTAGAGCCACTTAGCTATTTCACTGCACAGAGAACTGTTTGCAATATGGGCAAATCATGTGGAATTTATTTCAGTACGTTTAATTATGGTGGCGTGGACCCGATTATACGGGTTCTAAAAAGTAAAGTAAAAAGGTCTCAAGACTTAACATATCTTGAGAGCTATGCCTCGAGGTCAACCAACATCCTTTCCACTAATTTCCAACAACTAAAACAATGCGCCAATGCGGCTCTGGTGGTTGGTTTGAGACATGAACGAATTATGAG
Organism: Tricladium varicosporioides; assembly: GCA_021365295.1. Taxonomy (NCBI): domain Eukaryota; kingdom Fungi; phylum Ascomycota; class Leotiomycetes; order Helotiales; family Tricladiaceae; genus Tricladium; species Tricladium varicosporioides. The sequence goes on along the minus strand of JAJTIW010000005.1, from coordinate 1,740,448 downwards.
GGACGATAACGTTAAAATTTAAGGCCTCCCCACTTGGTTTACGAGAAGCCCCCACCTCCACAAAGCGGAGTTATCAAAAGAAACAATTTTAATCGAGTTGAATTCTATTCATCAAGTGCTAGATATAGGCAGATTTGCCGAGGGTACATTCGAGAATGTACAAGAATGTCATCGAGCCATGGTTCATGGTGCGTGCACCACTCTGGAGGCGTTATAATACGCTACGAAAGTCTCATAATTCATTTTGTACGGATAACTCCGTGATAGGCGCTGCAGTCTACGGGCATCTTCACACCGACAGCCTCATTTCAACGGCTATTCAAACAATGTTCCCTTCCTTAATACAGTTATGTATATGGACTTCGCCCCAAGTCCTACTACGAAATCGCTTAACGTTTTTCACTGTAATATAGAGATATGTGGCTCACAACATATTAAGTCTCGCTAATTTTATTCACGCTAGTCCTATTATTCTACGTAACCCCGATGCTCTTCATAGGCTAAAACTAAAAATTTGAGTATGATGAAAAGGGCAACGATTAGCGCCTCACTAGCTAGCCAAGTATTTAATGACTGGGGTGGTGCTGCCACCACAAACGGTCTAAGCTGATATTAGATTGTTCAGCACGATAGTGCAATTCAACGATTTCCGGCTTCTGCTTGACTGGAATAATCACTACGTTTGCAAAGGTTTGTGTAGCACTAGTAGTAAAAACTTGTGTGTTAGAAATGTTTACCTACAGGTGTATTATGAATGCTTATATCCGATATGCCGAGTTACTCTGGGGTGGAATAGATTACCAAGTAATCGGAAACTGATTATATTGAAATTAGATGTGATTGTTGTTGAAAATCTGGCAAGCAGAGATTACTCGGGAAATGGCAATAATCCATATGACTTATTACATTACGCAACTAAAAGTTAATGAGTGACAGGTATTCCGTTTATTCTCAGTATTCACAACCTAGTTGTATCTATTTCTCTCCAGGGCTGAAAAAAGCATCTGGGGTGTTATTAAATTCTAAGCCACTCTAGTCACTAGTCTGGTTTTTTCTTTTCCCACTGAAGACAAGAGTGTATCACGTGAGTTGAAGAACTAGGACTTTCTGTTGAAATATAGTGATACAGTGTACGCTGTACAGCTGTAGTTTATATACTAGACGTATATATAGTGTCAATCAAGCTCTATCAAAAAGTGCAACACTTTCTCTCCAAGGCATGGCTCTTTCGTGAACAAATGGACGAGGAGATTTCAGCAAATTAACTATGATCTACTTGGTACTAATGTTTAGGTGATGCGATTAGGCTCGGTCACATGTCCAACACGCTACACTTGTAACAAAATGGTTGACCAGCAATATATCATTTCTTGCCAATAAAAATATTCTCAACTCCGGCCTTTAGAGCTTTGAGGTGACAGGGACAGGCATTTCAAAGTCAAAAGCCATGTTCACAACTGACCGTGCTATGCCCATACTGAAGAGATATCCACCCTCCATTCCTACCCATCAACCTCATTAGTAAATTATCGCAGGTGCAAAGGAGGGGAAGGATCTCACCATAAGCATGAATAATCTTTTTCCCATCAAGGATTTCCTTTTCCACTCGCACTCCACCACTCCGTTGAGGACGAATCCCAACAATATCCCGTATAACTTGGAATTCGTCGGTAGGGAAGCCTTCAGGGAGATTTTCATTAATTCTGCGAAAGATCTGAGGATTTCTAAAGTTAGCAGAATTCTCGGACTATGTTTTTGCATTGGCTCTTACGTCTTGTCTACGATCATCTTCTGGGGAAAGATTTCTGCAACCCATTAGTGCCTTTTGTTTATGGGCGCTGTCACCCCCCCAAACATACAAATTATCAAATTCTTTAATGCCTCCCAAGATGCAAGTGCCATCCCCTCGGGGAAGTGCGTAAGTGTAATCGTTCACACCACGACGAATCCATATTTTATCGAAATTGCTCCTAACAAGTATGGTTTGGCCTCGGACCTGTTGAACATTTGGATCCTTGACATCAGTCAAAAATCCGGAGCCCGTTCCAGTCGCATTGATGAGAATGTCATGGCCCATACCACCCAGTTCCGATAACGACTTGAAGTTGCACCTCTAAAATATTACTCCAGAGCTTTCAAGTTGACTTCTCATCCACGGTAGAAATACTGCAGGGGTAAGAACAATACTTTTATCTTCGAGAATTAGCATAGTACTTCGTTGAAATGGCATACTGACATGACATTCCGAGAACAGCACCTGGAGGCATTTCTTCTTTTGTCATGAGACGAAACTTTAACCATCAGAAAATTGATACTCTTTTCCGTTCTTGGGCATAATTCTTACTTCTGGCATCAAGTCACGATACCACATTTTCTCCAATGGGGCGTAATCGATTATATCAACCATATCTATCCTCTTCAAAAAGTTATATGTCAGTATAGATTTTGTTGTCAAGGTTCAAGAGAATTCACTTTGACGCTAGATTCGGGGTGACTTCTTGCAAGTTTCCAAAAGTACGAGAATGCTTGTAATTGCATTTGTTGCTCAGCTGGTGTAGAATTGTACGCCCCCATCCAGACAGCTCCAGCCCATGGACTTGACCATTCAAGTGAATCAGGGTCACCAGGAAGATTTCGGGCGATTATGGTTACTTCATAATTCTTGGGCATGAGACTAGCAATTGCCATGCCAGTAATACTAGGAGGAAACGTTATTAGCGACAGGTCTTTTTGAAGGATTATTTTCTGGCTCAATACCCTGCTCCTACAATAGTGATCTTCGTCATATTTGGCTTAAGTTTATTCCAATTTTTGATGAATATAAAAAGTTTGGAAAGTATTCTCGTACAATCAGCTAGATACTTTTCATCGCAAAGCAAGAAAAAGGACCGCGCCCACAGCACTGAACTTGAGTTCTTCCCAAAGGAACCTCTTTGGCCACCCAGCGGGATGGAATATCCGCTAGGCTAATATACATGGTTTAGGCACTACATATCCTTCAATGAGCTTAAACAAAAAAAAATATTACGCCTTATCATCGCTTTCAACTTCCCAACTTTGAAAGCTCTCTGAACCTATACGCTCAAGTGCAATGTCATTGTTCCCACCTTTCTCCCATAGTGGGTCTAGGTTTTGGAAAAGGATTGCTTATCAGCATATCTTTCCCCACTTTCAAGTTATCATCGCCTACAACATCTACTTTGGTCGCCAAGCCTTCGGATCTTGCAAAAGCGCTCTTGCTCCCCTATTGCAATTTTCGCATTGACCTCGATCCAAGTATTCAGCACAATCTCGATTTCCTCTCTCCTCAGCTTTCTCAATGCACAAGCAGTTATCATTTATGGGTCAAGACGACCCACTTTTATCGAGACGGAGAAATGAATGATGAATTACGGGTGCCGACTCGGTGCTGGGTTTGAAGATATCATTTAGAGGCGGAAATGATAAATACTTCACAAGAACTATTATAACTATTTCATAATACTTTAAAAATTTGTTGGCTTGTCTTGGTTCTTCATCAAGTTGCAACAATGGAAGCCGGACTCACTGACAAGGCCAAGGAAAACAACAAAGTTATTGGTGTGGGCAGCGTTGCTTCTGGGTCTATTGATCTAGTTGCTTTTTCTGAATATGATGAATATCTCAGACTCAACGAGATTTTTACCGGTGATCGTCGGAAAAGACTTGTTCGAAAAATTGAGTATGGAGGCTATTTTCTTTTGCTTAGTCGACATGCTAACTATCTTTTGAGCCTCCACGTTCTACCACAATTGATCTTTCTATATCTTTTATCCTATGTAGATCGATCCAACGTTGGTATGTAAACCTTGAAAACCCCTCACCAATACTCTGGAGGTTAACTAGTGCACAGGGAACGCAAAGCTGTTTGGAGCATTGGCAGACTTGGGTATGTCAGGTCAACAATGGAACACGGCATTATCTGTTTTCTTTGCAACTTATGGTAAGAAACTAAAAGGAATTGGCTAAGATACAGCTAACTCATTTTAGCATTCGGTGGGGTGTATGTTAATTCGGGTACTATCAAACAGAAAATAGACCTAACAATTTCTTCGTAGTCCATCAAATATTGCCCTAAAGAAGTTTGGACCAAAGGTTTCTATAGTTTCTTTGAAAAGCCTTACTGGATTTAGGATATGAGTAATAGCTGATTGTTAATTAGATATGGATCCCAACTTTAATGATATGTGTTTCGATTGTGCTTATCTGCGCCGGACTGCAGAGCAACTTCGCGGGGTGGACATCATTCAGGGTCCTATTAGGGCTCGTTGAGGCGGGAATGTACCCTGGATGCAGCTTTGTTCTCACGAATTGGTATGCGCCACATGAACTTCATTCCCGGATGACAATCTTTTACTCAGGAGCATCGGGGGCTGGTGCTTTCTCTGGTTTGCTTGCATATGCAATAGGACGTAAGTCTCCATCCTACCAACACTGAGTGGATGCTTACCCTCTCACGTATTAGAATTGGACCACAAATGGGGCTACAGAGGTTGGAGATTCATTTATGTTATTGAGGGTCTCTTTACATTCTTCATCGCCATTGTCGCCTTCTTTCTCGTGCATGATTCTCCTGCAAAAGTGGGTAAATGGTTAACTGACGAAGAGAGGCAATACTTGCTTCTCCGCCATAAATTCTCGGCTGGTGGCACTTCACCCATTCCAGAGAAAGAACTATTCAACATGAAATATGTCAAATTATCATTCAAAGTAAGTGACTTCAATTTTTAAATAAATATAATGGTACTAACGGTTTCTGAAGTCATTCCATACTTATGCAATGTGAGTGCTCTTCAAGAGTGAGCAATGCAATGTAGAAGGGTAGTTAATGGTATTTTTATAGTGCCTTGATCGAATTTACCATCGCTGTCGTAGTTTATGGTATCTCATTTGTTTTACCAACCATGTAGGTTTCGAAAGAATGCTCCAGTTTGCGGTCTTTACATGCTAAGTGTAAAAATAGCATTAATAATCTTGGGTATACGGCAACCACTGCGCAAGCGATGACAGTGCCACCGTACATATTCGCCTGTCTTGTCACTCTTTTCTCAGGGTGGGCAGCAGATCGCTACAAACAAAGGATGCTTTCTGTCGTGCTTCCGAACATCATGGCCGTCATGTAAGTTGTGTGAATACTCGTTAGTTAGCAACGTATGCTAATAATCGTTAGCGGTTTCGTTATCATTATTCCGAGTGTTAGGCATTCCTCACTGACAGGCTTGACGCGTAGGTCCTTAGAAGTAATTAGTTCTCATAATATCACTAACCCAGAGATGTAGTCTTTGGTGTGTTTCTTCTAGCTGGCGGTCTATACCCAGTATCACCTGCTGTCATGGCCTGGACCGCTCTCAACACATCTGGAACAATGAAACGAGCAGTTAGCTTAGCCTTAATGCTTTCCTTTTCTCAGCTTGGTGGAGTAAGTTTTGTTTCAATACGTGTGGATATTTTGGCTAATTGATTTCATAGATAATGGGTTCCAACATATTCATAGCAATAGAAGCGCCAACCTATAATATTGGGTATGGGATTTGTCTTGGAATGCTTGTAGTTTTTGGAGTTATATGGCCAATCATCTATTTTTTCATTCTCAAAGGAATTAATGCTAAGCGAGCGAAACTCACCAAGGAAGAGATTTTTGCGAAATATTCTGAGGAAGAGCTTGCCGAAATGGGTGACGAGAGTCCGTTGTTTCGATATTCTACATAGATGATTTTAAACATGGGAAAGTTAAACGTCGTAGTTGTAAGGCCCGAACTGTAAAGTATATTTACTTTCGAGTCCACATCCTGTTATGGGAGCAAAGTAGATACCAGTTCAAGCACCAGAAAGTTCTTTAATAATGATATGGTTATATATTCCTTATGCATAGATGAATATACATACCCCGAAATTCCACTGGCCAGAATTTATCAAGGTTATGTGGGCCCATGAATTCTGGGGAAAGAACCTGGCACTCTACTTTCCGAGAATGGGGGTAGTGGGGAACGCCCCCTGATAAGCCAGGTTAGCCAACCTCAACCACTTCATTTCTGTGAACTTCCATGCTCAATTAAGATCACAAAGTATTCCCCTTTGCTCGTGATCCACGGCTTAGTGACTAATGGTATCCGGAAAAGTTCCATTTTACGGTCGAAGGTCGACTCCACGAACAAGATCTGGATGTCTCTGCTGTAGGAAGAGAAAGATCAAATGTGATGGTAAATTGCTGCCATTCCATGGCATTCCATTTCACGGCTGACGATTCCTTAGAAATACGACCCAGCTGTCAAAAATGCGAATATCGTGGCCAGAAGTGTGTATATGGCTACGAGCTAACATGGCTGCAAGGAAACACTCCTCAAGACAGCCAGCAGGAATGGTCAGCCAGACAAAAAAGAAAAGTGTCCCATAATTCAAGGAGCCACTCAGAACTATCCGAAGGTTTTCATTTTGTTAATTCTCCAGGATGCAAACGAATCAAGGTTTCTGGGTATTTCCTGAACACAACCTTCGAAGACTTTGAAGACCATCCGCTGAGCGCTACTCAGACCCGGGAAGCTACAAAGCCGAATCTGAAACAAGAAGGCCGAAACCCTAAGCAAGCTGAGATGGAATTCTTCCTTGTCCCTGTATTGTCGGATTTTCATAGCTGCGATATATCCATGACCGATAAACTCCTCCTAGACTTTTGTGAGACTTGTTGCTTAAACATGATTCATTTTGGAAGACTAACAAGATAGCAGATGCAAATAGAATGTGTCAGAGCTGTACATTGCTCGATGGACATAACAACAATTACCGAAGTATTGTCATACCTCTGAGTCTTCACTCACCATTGCTACTGCGCTCAGTGCTTGCTGTTGCTGCAAATCACGTCAAGGCACGGAATCCGAATCTTGGTCCAATTGCGCTCCAGTATCAGGGATCGACTCTAAAATCACTGAGTAAAGCTCTAAGTGATGTAACATGTTCCATCTCGAAAACGGAAATGCTTGGGACCATCTTAATGCTCTGTCTCTTTGACATATCTCGAGGTACAGCAAAAAGCTGGATGAGACATCTTGAGGGGGCTAGAAGAATCCTGGAACTCCCATCCTTTAAACAAGGCTCTAGTTTTCAGGATGCAGTATCATCATTCTTGGGGCAATATTTTGCTTCACGTAGCATAATTGAATTCACAACGTCAGGTGATTTAATGGATAAAGGTTTCCTTCTCGATGGTGCTCGATATTGGCTGAACAAGATTGCAAGACCAAAGGAAGAAATCAATTGCTTTACCGGATGTTCCAACGAACTTCTAGAAATTGTGGTTGAGATCTGTGAACGAGTGAGGGCTCACAAACAAACTTTCTGGCGGCGAGATTGCCAGGCTCAGAAGAAATGGAAAGCTAATATCGAAGAGAGACTGAACTCTCTCAGCCAAAGCCTTGCGACATATCCAATGACGGACCCACGATCATCACCCCCTCAATCTATGCCGCGGGTTTCCTCAGCAGCTTCCGTAGGTAACTCAGCGGAAGCATTTAGACAAGGTGCTATACTTTTGCTTCACCAAATAGAACCGTATATCCCCTCTGATGATCTGCTTGTTCGGAGTTGCACTCGAAATATTCTTGACCTCATGCACACCACTCCACCACCGCTCTTCGCTGCGCGAGCTAATTTCTTTTGGCCTTATATTATGGCCGCTTATTATGCAAAACTTGATGAGGATCGAGTTCTTATTATGTCACGACTAAGCGAGATGGCAAAATATGAAGGGTTTGAAGATATCAATAGTACACAGCTCAAAATCGAGACGTTCTGGAAACGGCAGGATTTGGATGTGGCGGGCAAAGTCATGACTATAGGAGCGTCCCTTAACTCCAAGAGCTATAAGCTAAAGCCTATTTCAGATATGAAGGAAGAGATTGGGCTCTCCGGACTTTCCTAGTAAAAGGTGGTTGTATGTGAATTGACCTGGAGTGATGAGAGCCTTATCATCGCCAAGCGAGAATTCTGAAGGCTTAAGCGTCACGTTCCCAATTTTAGTATTTGAATCAAATAAGTTAGAGCTGATTTACTGGTTCGACCCCACTCTTGATCCGGTGGTTCCTATCTCGCCTACAATTGCTCCCTCCTTGAAATCCAACTGGAGTCATGCATCACGTGACCATAAACATTCCCAAGTCGTCACTTCAGTATTACTTTGTTATATCTGGGCTCGTTCAGTGGTTTAACTGCCGTAGGCAAAATAAAACTATCAGTGGCTTGGGACTTTCTTCAAATCTGCGTTGAAGCCTGTCTACTCCATGCATTTCTGGTTTTAACACGATTCCTCTCTGCTTCAATCCGCTTAATTATACAGCAAGGGAGAATAATAATGTTGTCCAAACCAACCCCAAAAATCATCATAGTCGGAGCAGGAACATTCGGCCTCTCCACTGGCCTCCATCTGCTTCGTCAAAACCACCCTCCCTCCCAACTCTTACTCCTCGATAGATATCCCTGCCCCTCACCAGACGCAGCATCAAACGATAGTTCTAGAGCAATACGCCCAGACTACCCTGATACATTTTACGCAAGGCTTGGCCAAGAGGCACTACAAGCCTGGACTGAAGACAATGTTTTTACGCAACATTTTTATAAGAGTGGAAGGCTTGGCGTTGAGCCAAAGGGAAGAGAAGGTGATGGATATATGCGGGGCAGTGAAGAAAATTTGAAGCAGCTGGGGATTGATGGTATTAGGAGTATGGAAAGAGGAGATATAAATGAGAGGTGGAAAGGATTGAATGGGGAGATGGAGGGGTGGAATATATATTTCAATCCTGTGAGTATTTTTTTTTGTGATACTTCAAGGTTGGAAGAGTTCCTGATCATATACAGGAAGCAGGATGGGCAAATGCCCGAGAAGCTCTCAAAGCTGCCATGGCAGAGTATGTTCGACTTGGTGGTAACTTTCTCTGTGGTTCACAAGGAGATGTTGTATCTGTCAATTATACCGAGTCTCAACCCGAGACCGTAACTGGTGTAGTTACAGCAGATGGCAAGACTCATGAAGCAGCAAAAGTGCTCATCTGTGCAGGAGCATATACGCCCCAGCTCATTGACACGGGTACACAAATACACCCCATAGGGTTATGTTTAGCCCACTGGCGTCTCACTCCAGCTGAACTAGAAATCTGGAAAGATCACCCTGTTGTGGATATTCGACATCGAGGGTACTTTTTCCCTCCTGACAATCGTGGACTAATGAAGATGGGGGTTGGTGCTACTGGATACGGACTACCTGGGAAAGGAGGGGTTCCAGGAGAAAGCAAGAATGTTGCAGTGCCTACAAGATACTCTTTAGTGCCAGACCAGGGGATTCCGAAAGAGGCAGAAGTGGAGATTCGGAAGATTCTGAGGGAGGCGTGTCCGAGTTTGGCCAATAAAGAATTTTTTGACATGAAAGTGTGCTGGTATATATCCTTATTTAAGTCAAACCTGGGCAAGAATCTAACATGTATACAGGGATGGTATGACACCAGATTCGAATTGGCTTATTACACCGCATCCTACAAAAGTTGGACTGTTTATCGCTGGCGGTGGTGCTGGACATGCTTTCAAGTTCTTGCCAAACATTGGAAAATACATTGTTAAAATGATGGAAGGCACGTTGTCGAAAGAGTCTGCTGAAAAATGGCGATGGAGGGCCGGACATCCAGATCCGAGCACAGCGATGCAAGGAAGACCAATTAAAGATTTGAAAGAGGCGCTGAGACCTGCGACAAAGTTTTTTCCTTCGAAACTCTGATGCTGAGAAACTTCGGGGTAAATTTGCACTAAGTGAAAGTATATATAGCCGAAGTCTTCAAATTAACAAAGCGCATGTACAAGAAAATCAATGTTACACAAATTAGCTCCGAGAAAACACTCACCCTCTCCGCTATATCACTACAAGAGCTCCCATCCACCAAGCCCACCCTTTTAATTACCTCACAATAAAATTGGCACTCTCTCCACTAACCTCACACAAATCCGTCTTCTTCCTCTGCAGGCCCCCCAACTCAACTCTCTCGCCCACCGGCTCCTCTTTAAGTTCCCCCAGCTCCCCCCTTCCGTCTTGCATTTCATGCACATTCGTCCCTAGACCTGGACTCCCCACCACCGTACTTCCGGGACTCATCGGCGCCGTTTCCTCCCACGTCCCTTTTTCTACGTACCCATCTGGCATATTGAATCCGCTCTCTGCAGTTGCTTCGTGTACTTTGATGGCATCATCTTGTTGTTTTTTGAGTTTAGATTTGCGGATTAGGAATGCCCAGAAACATATCCCAATCAGCATCCCAATACCAGCAATAACACTAACCACAATTCCCGCTTTCGCTCCTTTACTTAAACCTTTATTTGGTGCAGGAGGGAAATTATATCCCTGGACGGGGAAGGCATAGATTGGTTTTGGTGTCGCGACAGCTTCGCGGTACCAGTAGTAAACGATATCTGAGACAGTAACACGAGCGTTATGCGATGCGTTTAGGGGGACGATAGAGGGGCCGGCTTCCCAGTAGGTTACTGTTTGGTTGATTTTGAGGTTAGACTGGCAGGCTGTGGCGGATTCATTGAATGTGTAAGATCTTATATTTGGATTAGTTCGACTTTCATTGCCCAAAAGGATAGGTAAAGGGTGGATGGGAAACATACGTGGGACAACAAATTACCCCAGTGGTCTGTGCATCAAAGACTTCCGTGGTAGCCGTATAAAACAGCTCTGGGCATACAATTGGTCCAATGTCCGTTTCTGTCAATACGGGAAGTGAAGCAAACTGGTTATACGAAGATGTAGCTTGAGGTGGAAGACAGAAATCCGTTTTATCGAGGTATTGGCCGACCCAAGGGTCGAACGCCATCAAAGAGGCGGTGCCATCATTGTAGGTTGCAGAGAGGAGATTTTCGAAGCATTCCGTTACCGCGGGCCAGGTAGTAGTAAGTGGGATATAGGAGGTTATTGTGCCAGAGATAATGTCAGGTGGATGAGACATAGTGTTGAGAAAAAACTGAAGTGGATGTTGACGTGTGGAGAGAACGTGAAGAAGTCTTGGGAGAAGCAGAGAAATTAAGGTTATTTGGACTATGATACGGTAGGGGAGGATTTGATGCCTCAGCTCCTGTCAAGGCCCCCCCTGGATGTGTGACGGTAAACGGTGCTGAAGTGACGCTTATGAGACACTCGTGGCGTGCTGTAGAGCCATAGAAGGATATGATTCGAGGACAAGTGATTGTTATCTCCAATGAGCCTCAGGAGGAATAGGTAAGCCCACATGCATGGAGTGACATCGGCCATAATATACATGAAGGAGGATGCATAATGCTTGTCTGGTCCACGAGTTAATATTACTCCACTTGGAGATCCCTTCATTCTTGTAGAATCTAGGAAGCCCTATTTATATTCAGCAAGGGATGAGATGCTCTTCTATGTCAAGTCCTTTTGTAGTACTGAACAAGATCAAATCACAGGCGATTGAATCTCGAATAACGCAGTGAAAAGGTGAGCAACCAGTACGGATAACATGACGGATTATACAGAAAGGAGAACCCAAATATAACTGAGCCAATCCTAACGAACAATTGAAGAACCACATGTGTGACAATCAGCAAGCGTCCCAACGCCCCGGCGCAATTCAAATTTCTCATTGGTCGTGAAACGTTTGAAGGCGCTCAGTGAAGTGTCTTCCTGTGAGCCTTTACGAGCCGTGGACTTGGCGCAACACCAGGAGTCAGCATTGGGGTCGCTTGGGGTCGCTTAGGAAGAGGCACAGCTCAGCCCTATTCAAACGACATGCTGCAAAACTGAGAAAATGAATTGTCGCTCAGTGAAGAATGACGCACAAGAATTTGGAGAGTACAAAGTGACAAGAACTAATGTACGTGAAGAACTCCCACTAGGTAAGTTTAGGCCTGTTAAATCAGAAAAAAGCAGCAGCAAAGATGATTGACTTTAGAAATGAACAGCTACAAAGGGATGGCTTAGGAAATTATGAAAAAGGGTTCTAGCTTGTGAACAGCCAGGAGACTACAGGCCTAATGCCACATCCCTGCTGCTACTAAGCAAACGCGTGAAATAACGCGCAAGAAGAAGCGAATTGCTGCACTTTGGGAAATAGCAACCACGATTGGTGGCAACGAGTACACCAGAAATAGTTTGCGGAAAAGAGGAAAGACACAGAGAGTATCGAGTTGTAGTTTATAAATGGGAGCCACACTACAAAAAAAAGTATATATTCTCTCACCCTGAAATACTCTCAACTAAATCGCCAGTAGCGCGCTGAATATCCCTACTCTCTCAAATAATTTCTCTTGCGAACCAGGATTCTTGACATGTACGTCGTGTATAAAGCCGTAGTAATTAAGCAATAGCAGTAGCCATTTCCGTGGCAGCCTTTCCACTCTTTTCTCCCCAGATGACTTCTTCGTGAGTCGTAACGGGCTCATGAGCTTCCTCGTGCTTGTGCTTTTCACCCATAGCTGCCAGCGCTGCTGGGCCGACGCATACGTAGTGACGGAATTTCCTGGCTGGGAGTCGGGCTTCAAACTACTCTCTATATCAGTATTTACCGCAAAAAAGAACATATTCAGCTTGAGAATAAGCAAGAAGATGGAGAACAAACCATCTCATCAATCTCCTCAAACGTTCGGTTCTTAACCTCCGGCAAGAAGAACCACACCCAAGCCGCGCCAATAAAACAACTCGGCATCCAAATATACCCATACTTCGGGCCCCAATTTAACGCTTTCGGGTTAATGAAATATGGAGCAGTGAAAGTCGCCAGCCAAGCACCAAGGAAGCCAACGGAGGAGGCAAGACCGAAGGTGTAGGAGCGGAGGCGTTGGGAAGGGAACTCGCCGCCGCAGAGCCAGGCGTAGGTTGCTACCATACCATTGTAGCCGATTATGTAGAGGATAGAGAAGGCTACTATTAACTAGGAGGTTTGTTAGCTGGGTTGCGAGGAAGGGGTTGGGGGGGGAGGGGGGGGGATGTACCTTGCCAGTCTGAGTGGTTCCGGGATTGGCAGTGTAGACCGCTGCGACTACCATTTGGCAAAGACCGCAAATTATTAATCCCCATAAGAGAAAGACACGACGACGACCCCAGCGAGTGATAATAGCAGAGTTGATAAGAATGACGAGGACACCAACACCCGTAAGGATACAGGAGTTTTCGAAAGCGGACCCAATGTTGGCCATTTCGAAGAAGTAGGTTCCGTATGCTGAAGTAATCATAAGACATTGCAATTGCAAAAATGGAGAGAAGCAACGGGAAGCACATACAAATCATATACATAGCGCCACTCGCCGCCTGCAAACTTACTGCACCAACTGCAAGTAATGTCCTTCGTCTATCCACTGGATTCTTCCATATATCCACAATCTCCGTATTCTGGGCCAAATTCTTCTCCGCATCAATAACACTCTTAATATCTGCCAACTCTGCATCTACCAGCTCGGCATGTGGGCGAAGCCATTTTAAGGCCTTGCGAGCGGGCTCTTCGCGATCGTGCTGTAAGAGCCAGCGAGGAGATTCGGGGATGAGGAGGAGGCCGATACTGATGAGACCCGGGATGACGTAGACGATACCGAGGGGGAGGATATATGATTGCTTGCCGCCGATTTTGACAGTAAAGTTATCAATTATTGTGCCAACAAGGGAACCTGGCATGCTTCTTAGTATCTTTTGGGTTAAAAAGTTTTTTAAGGAGTATTAGCAAATACCAATGGAAGTCCAAGATTGAAATGAACCAATCATCAACCCTCTGTACTGGGCCGGGGAACATTCCTAGAAAGATTAGCCATATTCTATTAAGATTTTCTGAATTTGAGAGGACGTATGGCATACCTGGATGTACAATTGTGAGAAGGTCATCAAAAGTCCATTGGCAATACCAATCAATAATCTTCCAGCATAAAGTCCACCAATCTTATCTGTAGTCATCATAATGACATTGCTTACAATACAAATTATGCAAGCAACCCATATGCTCATCTTCCTACCAATAAACTTTGCAAGAGGCCCTGAAGTGTGTATCAGCAAAGTCCTAGCCGTATGAAAAAAGTGGGCTTTACCAGCTGTAGATGATGATAAGAATGCCCCAAGTATCATCAGAGAAGAGATCAATTGTTGCCTTCCAGGACTAATGTTATATCCAATTGGTGATTTTGGGTCGGCCTCTCCAAACACCTTTGGGCTCATCAGTTGATTGACTTCTCGAATTGATGGGTGCATGGAGTCGACTTACATGGAGAAAACCAGGCATAGCCTGTAGACCTCCAATGATGCCAAAGTCAAGTCCATATTGGAATGGACACATAGACACGAGGGTACAAGCTGCCATGCATTTCCAATGCTTGAGGAGGGTTTCCTTCTGAGGGTCCGACATGCTGACTAGTATTCGCGTTTTGTCCCTCCTTAGTTTTTTGTATCTCTCGCAATGATCCAGAGTCCACACCTTATCAATTCCAGGGCTACAAGCACGAGGTAGATATAGAAAACCTGCAGCAATTTGTCACTACTATCGCGATCGAGCTCAAGCATTCATCCAAATCTGCCGAATGCTAGACAGGGGCTGTTGCATAGCCAAGTCAAGGAAAAATGCGGGGGTGGGGCTTCTGCAGGAAGCCACCCGTCTGTTCTCCTCCCTTTCCAATATACACGTACATACTATTCCCAATCAAAGCCCCCAGCCCGGAAGAATGAATGCAACGCCAGTGTTATCAAGAGAAATCAATTGGAGAAATATATTCGGCTCGGAACATGCGCCCGAGATTGCTGCATATGGCTGCATTCTGTCCGATTATCACAAATGTTTCTGTCTCTTTGTCACGAGGCATAAGATCACTTCTGCAGGAACCTGGGTTGGAAGCAGCATATGTATGTACAACCGGTGAAATCATTTATATAACCGGTGAGGCAAACGAGAAGGCTTACATGTGCAGGAAGCAAGTTGGGGTGTCTGCTCGGTTCAAATCGTATAAGCACATTTCAAAACGACCAACTCGAGAGAAATTTGAATATTGTAATTCCAGACCAGCTCTATAGGAGCCACAAGACAGACGCGCATCAGCCGCTTCAATAAGAGCCCCACCATTGCAAGCAGGACAAAGCTGAGCTGGAACCAAATGATAGGAAAAGAGAAATGCCGGTGTAAAGAGAAACAAGCGCTATACTTGGTTGGGCACTCTTGCCGAAACACAAAGCTCGTTGCCACGTACCTCAAAGATTCTAGAGACGCCTCAAGAGCACGGGATGCACACCGAAGATATTCCGGATGAAGTTCTCCTGAATTTTGGGAAGACGGTGAACTACTTCACAGGGGAGAGTTCAAACCCCCGACCATGCATAGAGGTTGTTGTCTTAAGTTACACGGTTCCAAGTTCCAACGCATGGGGACGCTTCTTCGTCTAGACAAGACATAGTCGCTTGGAATTTCTTTGGGACAAGGGTAGCAGTTCATCAAGCCACATAGCAGTTGGCATTCCAAATGGTCGATTGATTTGACGCCAGTGCAGAAATTGATGAACTTAAGGCCGCTAACGTTAAGAGCCGCTGTGGGCGCTTCGAACAGGCTAAGAGGCTTTTCTAGCTTACGAGCTATTTCCATCACCGCAACCCGAAGCATGTGTTCTCTTATATGCTGATGTTGTTTGGTTTGTGGACTCCAAATATGGTACTGGGAGTAGAAATTCCCTCATGCCCCATCCAACCTAGCGAGAATCCAATATGGTGGATTAGGGATCGCATTCACATCACAATACACTTTATTGCTGTTTGATAGGCTGTGTAGTCGCCTCTGAAGAAGCATCGATGCTTTCTGATATAAGATAGATCGAGGAATAGGCGTCAATCCTTTGGGATCGCGCCTTGATGTCAAGCTGCACGGATCGGAAGATACGTTTAAATTAGTACTGCAGTAAGCTTTTGCTTACCTTGTTGTCAGGATGCTGTAGAACCACCTAAGTATTGCGCGTAACTATGTGCCATTTTGACTTTTGATATTCTGCCAAAAAAAAATTAGCACACCGAACCAACTGGTACTTGTGAAGGGCATACCTGGGTAGCAGAACGTTACACGCCGACATGTCCCCAATAGACATATCGGCAAGGGTTCCTTCTTCTTGCCATGAGCAAAATATTTGCCTCATTTCCAGTTCCTGTCTTGATTTTTCAACAACGCCCTCGATAGCCTTGTCCTTGATTCCCAATGACAACTCTCTCTATCTTACTCAACCATGTCCTCTTTCCCACCTGGACTGCGGCTCCTACTCCTTGCTCTCCCCTTCGGTGGTGCACGGCCGGCTCTGCCTTTGCTTGGGGGTGGACGGACGAATGCGAAGTCGACCTCTATTGTTTGCTCCAGCAGTTTTGTGTTATGTGCTCCATCGATGGCGGCGCGTGCTTCGTCGAGAGTTGGGTATTCAATAAGTGCATATCCCTGGATAATGACATTATATTAGCCGTATTCTTACACTGCTTGAAGAGACTTGCGCCCGCTTTCGCGCACAAGGACTTTTGAGTACGGAGTGCTCACAACCCCTCACGCAGAGAAAGAGCTTACCTTGACGTAACCAGTTCTTCGATCCAAGTTCAAATGTAGATTCTTAATCTCTCCAAATTCTGCAAACAAATCATTCAAGTCCTCCTCGCTCGCCTCTTCGTGAACATTAGTGACTATGATGATCCAACCCTCGATCGAGCGCACAGCTGTCGCACCGGCGTGAGTTGTCATTGATGCATTTTTAGAACCTCCCTGTGTTGGAGAGGAGGGTATATCAACGTCCATTTCGGTGTCTGCCATCTTGTGTGTTTTTTGTGTCGCGTGGCAGGTGTCGAGATGGGTGTTGTGGTGGCGGTGTTGTTGGATTGTAGAAGGCTTGAAGTTTCCGCGCCAAAGCAGAGTCGCGAATTTGCTTGTGGTTACATGAACAACTATCTCCAACATGATGCGCCAGCACCTTCAAAACAACCATTTCTTCAGGTGGACTTTTAGATGCACCCACTCAATTCTTCTATTAATCACACACTTCACAAATAAAATTCTTCTCCTTGTACACTTCACTAGCTATTGCTCACTCCAATATTCCTCAACCTTCAGAAATAAAGATCATTTCTCCGAGTGGGTTAGATGAACGACAATCAGCACTATGAATTCCGTGATATATGTATTCTCTTGCATTGCTAAGATTTATGTAGCCTGCTTCATTGGATACATCTACGAAATGCTTCCTTTGTCTAGCTAGTCGTCCATCATTCTCTTCTCTGGTCCCAGAAACCGAGTCGAAGTTTCTGACGTGAGAAAGCATGGCCAATTGTATCGAAGTCCTTGTACGGGAGCATCCCAAACCAGAGGACATTGGAAATCCAAATGTACAGCTAGTAGGATGCAAGCACGTTTTGTGCTTAGTTCCGATCATCTCTAGTGAGAGTTATCAATTCGAGAGAATTATATAAACAAGCCCAGTCGCCATGCCTAGTCAAGCTGATCTTAGCAAAATCCCAAATTCTCAAAATGTTTGAGCATCATAAGGTGATCGTTATCGGTGCCAGCTTCAACGGAGTCGTAGCTACAAAAACCTACCTCCAAATTGACCCTTCTGTGGATATTATAGTGATCGATGGAGGAAACTCTTTAGGTGGAGTATGGTCAAGTTCAAGGATTTATCCTGGGCTGATGTATGAAATGCCTTCGCCAATGTTGAATTTCTCCGACTTTGACATGTGTAAAGAGCTGGGAATTCAGGAGTGGGAAGATGTTACAAGATATCAAGTCAATGACTTCTTGGTAGATTCCCATTCTTCCATAAAAATATATATACTTATTATCACACAGGAACGCTACGCTCGAAAGCATGATATTCTGTGGAAGTGCAGATTTAATACTAATGTCGACTCAGTTCAAAGGAATGGTCCCGGGTGGCAGATTAGCGTCCATGCTACAGGAAACAAAAGTGCTCAGCGTAAGATCATTACCTGCGACAAGCTCATTGTAGCTACTGGTATTACTTCCAAGCCTCGATATCCCGATTATGACATGAGCAAATTCGACGGCATTTCTTTTCAATCCATCGAAATGGGCAACCGTCATGAAGAACTTGTTGCAGATTCTGTAAAGCATGTCACTATCATCGGAGGTCATAAATCCGCTTTAGAAGGGGTTGGACTATGCTCCCAAGCTGGAAAAAATGTTGAATGGTTAGTAAAAGCCAGTGGAGGAGGGCCTACCTGGATGATGCCGGCCAGAGATCCAAAGGGCAATCCGATGGCAAAGATGTCTGTAAAGCGTGCAATGGGTGTAATTTCTACGAGTGTCTATCATTCCGACAGATGGATTGACAGATTCTTCCATTCTGGGCGGTGGTGGCTAGGCACTTGGCTTTTGAGGTGGGTTTGGGGTGTCATCACAAAACAGATACAAGGTGACAAATATACGAAGAGCGAGAATGGTCATAAATTGAAACCAAATCCCGAGGTACGTTTCTTTCGTTGCTACCATCTCTCTTTTCCTTCCCTTGTTAATTTTATGCGCCTACGGATCTTTGTTGCCGTTAATATCAGTGGCTGACCGTTTACCACCTATAGTTTCTTTTGGTTCGTTCCCGGTGGAACTGTAGTCCACGATCGAGACACTGAAACTTTGCGATTGATTGATGAAGGGAAACTCGTCCACGTTTCTCGGGCCCATATAGATGCAGTCTCAGGGCATACAGTCAACTTATCAAACGGCGAAGTGTTCAATACAGATGCAATTGTAATGTGCACAGGCTGGGAACTTTCTGCTCCAGCAATTTTCTCACCTACTCTTGCACATGAAGTAGGAATACCAACATATTCTAAGGTCGTCCCCCACGAAGAGAAGGAACACTGGAAGGATTTGGATAATGCTGCGGAGAATCATATTGTGGAAACATACCCTATCCTTAAGAATCCACCAGTCAATCTCCATGTTCCCAAAAACATACTTGCCCCATTCCGGTTATTTCGATTCATGGCTCCAGTAGAGATGACAGCACGCGGTGACAACTCAATCATTTTCCTTGGTAACCTCGCCAACGGGCGTTTACAATATACATCCGAGATACATTTCCTCTGGGCAGTAGCATACCTAGAAAACCTGTTTCCAGACTCAACTACAGCATTACTTCGCGATCAAAATGCCATGGAACTCGATGTCGCACACGTCGAAGCCTACCGTAGAAACAGATATCTCAATTACCTTCCAATTCGCCTCAGTCTATCTGAGACTCCCGAATATGATGAAGTCACGCTCCGGGACCTTGGTCTTAGATCTGATCGGAAGGCAATGAGAATCCCAACTGGTTGGAGGGATGGTTTGGATTGAAAGCTTGGGTGGCCGAGTGGTTTGACGGATATTTTGCGGAGGATTTCACAGGAATTGTGGAGGAATTTTTGGAGGGAGTAGAACAGAGAAGTCCGGGGAGGGTCAAAAATCTTGGACAATCAATGACCAAAAGATAAGGTGATGTTGCTCCAATTGGGTTAAGATCGCTGCTTGCCTTTAGTCATTTTCAGTTCCATTTATCAATATTTGCTCAATAAGACACACTTCGAAGCGCCGACAGCATTTTCCCTTCTTTGATACTCGGGATACATTGTTACAGAGATTCTTACTATCATTACCAAACCCTTATGAATTCTCAACAGTTCATCCATTGTTTTTCCGCTCAACGCAACACATTCCCGATGAATGCCGAGCAACTTAGTCTCTCGAGGAAATTATTGCCCTCTTTTTCTCTTCCTTCCTGTTTTGTCCATACAACCTGGGAGTCTTGGCACCATCATTCCCATCAAACAATGATTTGTACAATGCGCGCCAAGAAGTTTCATGCAAGCATTGGGGATCGAGGGAGGTTAAATATCGGGTTTTCGGTGTGGATATTCAACTTTAATTGTTTATTTACAAGGATATGGTCTGCCAACCATGGTTGAGTTTGTGGGTTTCCTAGTATGAGTTGAAGAAATTCATCTTGTTTTAGTGGGAATAGGGTAATTTTAATAATTTTTTGTATGCTTTTCGAAAGTCCAACCTTGAATCATCGCCACAGGGGCCCTCGAACTTACTCAACTCGACAAAATCCATTTCTTGGCGAATCCTTATACCAGCATTGCATCATGTGTTCATTGCTGTCGGCTCCCATCATGTTGTGCAATATATATGATCGCCGCACTTCCGCAATGACTTTCCTTCTGCCTAATCATTACTTGGGATAGTCATTCATTTACCTTTCTATATCGTCACTCATTTACAATAAACGCGCAAAGATGCACTTCCTAACAAGGTTCTTATTCTTGAGCACTGCCCTGGCTGCGCGGCCATTCATCAATGAGCCAGACACAGGATTTGAAGAATACCTAGGTGATCTGGCGAAAGGGACCTTGCCACCACTAGATGATATTCGAGGGATTCCAGATTTTGATTATGCTGCAAGAAACTACTTGAACTCTTCAAGTTATACTTTCTACCGTACCGGAGCTGCCGGAGAATGGTGTAAGTTTACTGATATTACTCTTTTAAAAAATGGGGAACTAACAAGCCCAAGCATATAGAAATAATCTCGAAATATTCCAACGCCTTCGATTCATTCCTCGGGTCCTGAATGATGTCTCCAAAGTAGCTAGCACACTTCCGTAGGCTTCCAGTCTCCCCTTGACAAGATAATCAGCTGACTTATGTATAGAACAACCATCCTCGGGTATAACTTCAGCGCACCATTCTTCATTGCACCAGCGACACGTGCCGGGCTTGGTCATGAAAGAGCTGAGTTGAACCTGGTTGAAGGTGCTTTTGCTGGGAATATCCTCTATGTAGTAAGAAGGCATTCCAACTCAATCCGGTCACGAATATGTCGTTAATCGTGAGAATCAGCCCGCACTTTACGCAACATTATCAATCGAGGCAATCGCAGCTGGAAAACCTAACAATGCCTCCCAAGTCACATTCCAGCAGGTATGTCACAGTGTAGTAACTGGAGAAAATTAAATTTATAACTTGTGCTACGCAGCTTTATGCGGCCTCTAATATGACGATTGTTGAGCAAAATATTCGTCGGGCTGAGAAAGCGGGGTCGAAGGCTATAGTCTTCACTATTGACGCTCCTGCTACCTCGACAAGGCATCGTGCTGCGAGATATACGCTTGGAAATGCGTAAGTCTACCTCTTAACATACTCCAAGTTACTCAGACTAATGTGAGACAGGAACTCCGACACATCTGTCCTAACCTGGGACCTCTATGCACACCTCCGCAACCTAACCTCCCTCCCGATCATTCCAAAAGGCATCAACAATGCTGCTGATGCCGTCCGTGCCGTCGAGGCTGGAGCCCCTGCAATCTACATCTCCAACCATGGCGGACGCCAGCTCGATGGCTCTCCAAGCCCATTAGAAATAGCAATGGAAATATATGAGAAAGCCCCGGAAGTATTTAAGAAGGTGGATGTGTTAGCGGATAGTGGCATTCGGTATGGAACGGATGTGTTGAAGATGTTAGCATTGGGAGTCAAGGCTGTGGGGTTGGGGAGACCGTGAGTTCTTTTCTTTTTATGCTCACTTTCTGTTTGCAGCCTACTGTCTTCTGGACAATGGGAGAGGAAGTAATGAGCGATTCCTAACAGGAGCAATAGATTCATGTACTCGAACGTTTATGGTGTCGATGGAGTTAAGAAGCTAATTGAGATCCTGAAAACGGAGATTGTGGCCGATGCGGCGAATTTGGGAGTCGCTGATTTGAAGAATATCACAACTGACTATGTGAGTAACTTGGCCCTTAACAATCTGATTACTCCTTCAAACCCTAGATATCATGGCTAATTCGTGTATGTAGCTCAACCTAGCGGGGATGTACCAGAACTTTGTGTGATTTGACAGAAAATAGCAGGTTCTTGTACATACGTCCTTCTTTTGGTGTATAAATTTTGAAACCTACGGTCCGTCTTGTCAGAATTCTTCAATACACCCTAGACAATATTCTTTCCTCTTAATTCTTCAGTCCCGGATACTCGTATTCGCTCTATTCACATGCCCTTAACTACTAACGACTCATTTCATTTCCCTGTATCCACCTCACCACCTCATGCTTATTGTAGATGCACCTCCGCTCCACCTCCACAACCCCCCTGAAGCATAATCATCAATATCAATCCACTTCCCCAAAGTCCAAATGCTCCAGATCCCCCCAGGTTATTCCGCCTCCGTGTTCACATGATGCGGGGTCCTTGTGGGGTCTCCAACCTCCACCCCTCACCCAAGGCCCCACAAGGATATTTACCCTCACACACTTCACCGAGACAGAAAACAATTGAACCAATGAAGGAAAGAGGAAATACTATGGAAACATCGCTCCGAAAGGCCGAGATGTGTACCACATTAGAATCGCGTGTTTTTCGATCTTTGGGAAGGAATTCGGATGTGTTCCGATTTCTGACAACGTTTGTTTGTTTCTTTAAGAAGTTCTGGATCCTTAAGGTGTCACTTCTAGCATCAATTGATTTATTCAGAGCTTGAGAGTCATTGAATGGGTTCTTTACTATCCGTATTCTCTAGACAGTCCAACAAGATGCCAGCAGCAACGATCGTAGCAGACGGCGCGACGCCTCCTCCCTCTGGAATCAAAGTCGTTGTCGTCGGCGCTGGTCAGTCCTCCCTCCTGTCCTTATTTCACTCCGTTTTAATAATAATCAGGATTCGGTGGTCTCACTGCTGCTATTGAGTGTAAACGCCAAGGCCACGAAGTCGTCATCTACGAGTCATTCCCTGAGCTCAAAGCACTTGGCGATATCATTTCATTCGGCTCGAATGGAGGTCGGATATTCCACCGCTGGAATAATGGTTCTGTTTCTGCTGAAATGCGGAAGGTATCCATTGATTTGTCTGAGTATGGATTTAAGATCCATAAATATGATACAGGAGAGATAGTGGCGCACCAGAAGACGCCCGAGAAAGATCCAAACAGCCCGGTATTTAACGGGCATAGAGGAGAATTGCATACCATTGTTTTCGAATATGCACAGAGTATAGGGATACAGATAAACTTGGGCAAGAGAGTAGTGAGATATTTTGAGGATAAAGAGGGAGCTGGAATAGAGCTCGAGAGCGGGGAGGAGGTGAGGGGTGACATGGTGGTTGGGAGTGATGGGGTGAGGAGTAAGGCAAGGACGTTGGTTTTGGGGTATGAGGATAAACCGAAGAGTAGCGGGTATGCTGTCTGGCGTGCCTGGTATGTCACTTCCCCATTTATTTTGTTTATAGGTTTCGGAATTTCGAATATTGAGACTGTGGCTCATGAGAAGATAGGTTCTCAAATAAAGACATGATCGCCGACCCCCGCACCAAACAGTTCTGCGAAAACGGCGACACCTTCAACGGCTGGATTGGCCCCGATGTACACTTTCTCTTCTCCACCATCAAAAATGGATCCGACTGCTGCTGGGTACTCACTCACCGAGATGAGCACGATATCGACGAATCATGGTCCTTCCCCGGTAAACTATCTGAAGTCCTAGAAGTTCTAGAAGGTTGGGATCCAATGTGCAAAGCGATTGTAGAGAAGACGCCGAGTATTGTGGATTGGAAATTGGTGTATAGAGATCCGTTGCCAACGTGGGTTAGTAAGGAAGGGAGAATCTGTTTGCTGGGGGATGCCGCGCATCCGTTTCTACCGACTAGTGCGCAGGGGGCTACACAGGCATTGGAGGATGGGGTCACGTTGGCGGTTTGTTTGAAGAGGGCTGGGAAGGAGAATGTTCCTGCTGCTGTAAAATCATATCAAGAAATCAGATACGATAGAGTACGAAAAGTGCAGAAGACGGGGGAGACCACAAGAGATATGTGGCATAAGGCGGACTGGGAGAAGGTGAAGAAAGATCCGAAGGCCATTGAGCTGCCGAGAGAGGATTGGGTTATGTTGTTTGATGCAGAGAGGCACGCTGAGGAGGTTTTCGATGAGGTTGTGAAGAAGTTTACGTGAGTTCTCTTGGGGCATGGGAGCCGGATGGTAGTAATTGTTTTCTTAGAAAGAGCATGTCTCCGCGAAGAATAAAATCTTCATTGTAAAACCAAGCGAGAGAGTCTTGCGTGAGGTTACCAGGGTACTCCGTAGTTACCAAAATTACCTAGATCAAAGAAATTCAGCTTTCAGAGTTCGGTGCGATGCTCCGCTGTCTCTCTTTGTGAATTTACTAAGTGAGAACAGCGACTTCTACCTATAAATTATCCCCTCATTTACCTGGAAATTTAAGAGAGAGAGGTCTCCAATCCGATGCCTTAGTATACAGTAAGCCTTTCAGAGAGTCCCAAGTAATTTGGCTGAGATACAGACAGGACCGGTCAAAATCTCACGGCAATCATCGGTACTGTTAAATATACCCCAAAATTTCTCTCTTAACTCTAATTTCTAAACTATCTTAATTGTATACATCTTTAAGCCCGAATACCAGTCCCAATCCCTCCCACCGGCATCTTGCTCACCCCTTATTCTCCAATCACTCTTCTCATAATTCTCCCTCCCCATCAAGAAATACCCAACTCTCTCAAATACCTCAACCCCATCCTTATCCTTCCCGTTCCTCACAAGCACCAACCCCCTTGGCGTCTGCGTCCATGTGACCTCAAGAAAATATAACTCCTGCTCGCGGTTTATTTGCTCAAAAGATACGAAGTGTCCTTCTGGAGGTGCAGGCCGGTCATTTTGGTTCTCTACTTCGGGAAGTATTTCGCCTTCCCTCAGCATCTTTCTCGTAATACGCTCCGTTATTCCTAGCTGAGGATTAAAGTTCACCATATCCTCGTCTTTCTGCGTTTCAATTAGAGGCCCAAAGATTTCATTACCGAGAGAGCTATCGTCAGGAATGATATAGTCCCAATATATATGTGGCCTTATTTCAGGGTCCACTACTACAAAAAAAGCTATTATTTCATCGATAGATAAGCTTTGCATGGGTCCTGTTAGGGTTATTGACCCCTCAGTTACCTCGCCGTAAGACACGTTTGGATATCTGGGGGTTGTAGAAGCCGCATGAATACTCAGAAGAGTGTGGTGGGGACCATCCCATTCGTGGGAGGTGAAAATTACGCCTGTGTTGACGGAAGCGAAGGACCAACTTGGAGCGATATATTTTTCCACTTGAGAGGCTGACGATGCGGCTACTAAGGAAATTGCTGGTGTTTTTGATGCTTTTATATTGCTGGGACCTTTCTGGAAATGCTCCATAGAAATTGCCCTATTGTATTTCGTGCCTAGGTCATAGATTTGTGGCATGGTAAGGTGCGCTAGTTGATTATTATTACGGATCCTGTCCTGCTTCCGTGCTTCCTCTGTGAGGTGCCTGAACACGTTGATGGGACCTTCTATTGGCTTTTGAGGACAACAGTGCCATAAAAGCGCCCACGGTAGACTTCTCTTCCAAAGCCCAGCTAAGTACTGGTCACTATACATGCGGCCGAACTCGGAAGCAATGGCAGATAGCGCAGGGAGTCTGTCGGATTTAAAACTTATTTGGCGTTTACTGTAATGAGAAGCAATGATAAGCCAATTTTCCAACCATGGAGGAAAGCTGGTATCATGTGCCAGAATTTTCATTCCCTCATTGACTTGGGTAGCTAAAGCATTAATAGAATCGGAGAAAAACTTCTTTCGTTCTTGATACTGGGGCGCCGTAATTCTCTTCATAAGGTCGAACTTCTCCGGTTTTACCTGCTCTTCATCTAGACCCTGGGTATAAACTTTACTTAGGCATCTCCATTGCACGGGTCCAGAGCCATAGATAAGTAGCCGTGGAGAGAGCCATGCCTCTTGAAATGTCCACGCTCGGGACTCAATCACCTCGTCTTCAAACTGCTTGATATTGAATCCACGGGAGTCATCGGGGGAGAGCCAAATCTTACTCGCTCGTTCACCGTCTGGTTGTAGAACGTCCCAAACGAGTGGAAGGCAGAATGAAGCTTCGATTCGGTTGATAATCTCTGGTCTTTCATGGAGGAAGCCTTCATAGCAGTTATCCACAATTGCGGCTGAAATTGTCACAATAGCATTCTTATAGATGTGTGGCATCTGCGAGAGTTCTTTTGCTTTATCTTCATCAGAATCTTGAATGATACAGAGGGCATCGATCCAGAGATATTGCAAGCCAAGTCCCCTTGTGACCAAAATTGCATGTCTCAAAGAGGCTGGTAAGTCTCGCACTGCAATCCCGGCTGTGAATGTATTAAGCGTTTCTTCGGTTAGCAGTATTTCTTGTGGTCTATGGCCCCAACAATAACTCAACGCAGCATACACAGCTCTCGATGAGCCTGTGGCACCTCCCGTTTCCATGAGGCTGATTGTATCGATAAAGTTGCCATTGCTGTTACTGAGGTCAAGGACCCTAGAAGGGAGTTGTTTAAAGGCCATCTTTGGACATTCATCATGCTCTATGAGGCACTCATTTGTCCAACGCCTAATTTCGTTGAAAATTTCTTCAGTGACAACTTCTGGGCTTGCCATTCTTTGCTGAACATAATGCTCGGTAGGGCCACCTGATCCGCATTACTAGTCAGTGAAGTTATTTGTACTTCAAAATAGAGCGAATAAGTACTTAGAATAGGCTTCTTAAGGTGATAAAATTGGAAAATACACCACATACCGTTTGTGCAAAAAGCCATATGAAAAGTATAAGTTCTCTCGTTTTCCCAACTCGTCACACCCTCGAGGAGCTTTGGGTGGGATCCGAGGTGTTTTGCACGATAGGAATCATCTTTCCATAGATCTTGCTTTTGGCTGATTTTTATTGTCAGGCGCTTAAGGTATTTCTTTGACTGCAAGAAGATAGGTGTTTTTTCACTTTCCTCTTCATGGTCAATAGATATTGAAAGAATTGCAGCATCTCCGTATGTCTATTTAAGTTAGTTCCTAACTTGAAACAAGAAAAATATCGAAAATAGCTAGACTTAGACACTACCCCTCATTAAATACATGTACTGCGCAGCTTTTCTTGGTGGAATCGGGTCTTCAGCTTCTAGGGACACCCACTATTGGTACTAATAGGGGGGGCCTTCGGGTTCAATATTTCAATATTACACATCCATAATCATTGCATTGCAAAATAAATTTCCTTCAGCCAGAAGATTGCCTACCTTATTACCCTCAACCTTTACAATATGTGTCGCAAGATTCGCACACAGTGGGCAGGCTCCCTGCTCTATTCCAGTAACTTCATCTCTACCTGGTATCGCAAAAGAGAGAAATCGAGGCCATGTTCCAAGTATAATGCTCTCACCAGCACGCATACGCTGAATGTTCCGCTCTGTGATAGACCAGCAGATCGGACAATCCTTATAGCAGTTGGTTGTCGCCCCTTGCGTCTCCGGGTGGTATGGCATTATGAGTGAAGAAATAGACGAAAGCTGTGAAACAAATCAGGGTTAACAATATCTTGGATAAATACGAGATGTATAAGTCTGAGGAGTGTGGTGATTAAAAACCCGCTCTTGCTCTAGCTCTCCTTCAGCTGTTTCGGCAAGGTATGAATCTAGGTTCTCTGTGCTGTCTGGACAGCTGAACCTCAGGCCTAGGTCGCACGTGATAATGAAATCGTAACAACAGAGTCTGGGAGCCGAGCATATCCGGGAGTGCAATTCTTCAATAGTTCTAAGTTGTGAATTTAGCAACTTGATATCCCAAGGCCTTTAATTATATCAAAAATTTAGTAGTAGGTTACATATCTAGCAAATATGGAGAGAGCCACCGCAAAATGGAAGATTCGGAGAGCGTCGAAATGCAAGTAGATTATTTAGGATGGATGTAGTGTGCGAGTAATTCTGTAGTCAAAAAAAAAATAAATCGCAACGATTGGGAAAGACTCAGTCGATACTACCAAACAGAAAATCACTTGATACTGAATCAATTCTTGGGGAAGCGAAAAATATGTGACCATGAGAGAAGTTGTCAAGCTTCCTTTTGTTAGTCTGAAAGCCATGGTTTGGTTTTTGGTGTTCAAGATTCTGAATTTCGATTTATAGATGCTCGGTGAACATTTGAGGTGATAAAATACTGGGATACTTGAACCGTGGCCCCCGATTTCGAAGTAGTCTATTACAGGGCTTTGCGCTCGACATGCCACTACCATTTATTAATCTCCGAATATTATCTCATACGATAAAGCGAGTGCTTACCATTTTGAACGGCGCATTCCATGCGAGTAGTATCGGTATTGACTCTTTATAGGCGTCGTTTTTAATCGATTTCTCGAAATGGTCCATACTTTCCCATCCCCTAGCAACAAAAAAACATCTGGCTCTCTCGTCCTTGATGGTGTCATGCCTTTGCTCCTCTAAGATCCAGCCAAATCCTGCATCAGCAATTCCCTTTGTATCTTTCCTATAAATCTCATCAAACCTCAAGAAATCTTCTTCAATTTGTTTCTGGAATTCTGGTGTGACGAGAGAAGCTGGGAACCAAATTTGTACATATTCGACTACATTCGCCGTGGCAGGCCCATCCAACACAAATGCTGACCTGTTGAGGGATACGTGGAAAATGACCTGTGGATCGCCAAGGGAATTGCGCAAATTCGATATATAGGAACTGAAGTCCGAAGTGTTTTTAAAATCCATAGGGTCTTGGATACCATCCCATACAGAGGTGATTTGAATGGCCCCTTTATCTTGAATTTGTGTGCCAATGACAAAATGGCGAGGGGCCTCAACACTTTTGAGGGAATTGGCAGCTCTCTGGATTGTGCTGTCGACTGTTGTGGGTTCTGCACTAAACTGTATGATCTCGGTGACGGCCATCTTGTAGGATAAGATTTCTTCAGTGGTGACACCTTACAGAAGTTTGACACGAACACTGATGAGCCTCATCTGGTTGGAAGAAAGTAAATAGATATGAAGATTTTATAGTACCATAAGCCACGACTACCTCAACATATGTTAACCCTGAAAAGTATCGGAGTTAATGGAATTGGAATCAGGGTTTCCTTTCTGTCTCTGATATGATTTATAATAAAGGATTTATAATCCTAATCTTGTGATAGCATAGCATCAGGAACTAACGCTCCTGGTGCCGCAAGGTAATGAAACCGAATATTGCTATGTTCTGTAGGTGGGAAGAATTTGGCATGAATTGGTTCATGTCAAGGCTTGGCATTATTTCGGAGTCCGGCTGGTGTACCGAGTCCATACCCTGTCATGTACTCGCGAGTATTTCCTCTCATGGTACTGATTTTACTGCTAGTTGGCTCCACACCATGACCTACCTAGGGGCAAAAGGTTGCTCTTCATTCCTGAAGCAAAAAAATTCACTTCCAAAACGTGTATATCACGTGTTTATTTTGCTTTCCTACTAGGATAACTGGTGGGGATTAAACTCATTGAGCCTCAATCCACGCAATGTTACTCTTTAGAATTTTGGTACGTAGAAAGTTTTCTAACGGAAATAGAGAAGTGTCGCTTGCATGTTTCACCCCTTTCCCTCCCCTTTTACGATCGTCAGGCACTAAGGCTGCGGCGATACCGGCTTCTAGTCAATACCACGATTGGCTACTATGACAAGAACCTTGAATAGCTGCAGATTGTGCATCATAGGTTTTGATGAGTAACGACAGATCATAGATATTTGCTACACCGTCCTTCATCTAAAAAAAAGAAATTTCATCCTGAAATCATTATCACACATCGAAGTCAATATGGCTTCCTCCACTTATGAGATGCGGCATTCAAATCGCTCACAGCTCTCCCAGACATTCCATAATGATGCTTTCTTGAATACCCCGCTTGAAGAAAACTTACCAGGTGAGATCGAAATGCGAACTCTGCCTCCTACAGATTGTGGGAAGGAAGCATATCTCGTTCTCCTTGGCTGCACAATAATTCAAGCTCCAGTTTGGGGTGAGGATTTACTATCAAGCTTCCAACTCCCCCCACTTACCATAATCTAGGCTACTCCCTCGCTTTCGGAGTTTTTCAGGAATACTATACCACCCATCGCGGTATCAAAGGTTCCCCAGGCGCCATCGCCACCGTTGGAACAACTCTCAATGGCCTTATGTACCTCATGATGCCTTTTTCCTTCACGATCCTTACACGGTATCCACGCCTCCGCCGCTATTGCGGCCCCCTTGGACTCGTCATAACAGTTGCAAGCCTCGTCCTCTCATCCTACGCGACAGAAGTTTGGCAGCTCATTGCAAGCCAAGGTGTTTTTTGTGCCATTGGTTCTGGTCTGTTGTATTCCCCTTCAACCCTCTACCTGAACGAATGGTTCGTCGCAAAAAAGGGAATGGCATACGGCACTATTGGTGCTGGAAAATCCGCAGCAGGAGTAATATTCCCCTTTATCATGTCCTCCCTCCTTACTAAATACGGCCCCAAAACAACCCTCCAAGCCTGGGCCATCTCGCTCGTCATCCTCACTCTCCCGATCCTCTTATTTCTCAAACCGCGCATTCCAGTCTCTAACTCTACAAATTCCAAACCTCTAAACTGGAATTTTCTCAAGAGCGAGTTATTCTGGATTTTCCAGCTTGGCAACGTAATTGAGGCTTTTGGGTATTTGTTGCCAAGTACATATCTTGCAAGTTATGCGCACACGGTGCTGGTTACAAAGGAGATTACCGGCGCGGTATTGATTGCTGTTCTTTCTTTTGCAAATGTGTTGGGGAGTTTGATGCACGGTGTCTTGCAGGACCATTTCTCGTCTAGCACCGTTATATTAGTTTCTACGCTTGGATCAACGCTCTCGACACTCATACTTTGGGGTCTAGCGAAGAATCTTGGGGTGTTGGTTCTTTTCGCCGTTGTATATGGGTTCTTTGCTGGAGGGTTTAGTAGTACCTATCCAGGGATTGTTAACGAGATGAGGATGTATGATGAGGGGGCCGATACGGGACTTATCATGGGTTTCTTGCTTGGTGGGAGAGGGGTGGGATTTGTAGTTGGGGGACCTGTAAGTGCGGTGTTATTGAAGACAGGGTGGAGTGTTGTGAGGGAAGTTGGCACATTAGGTTACAAGACCGAATACGGACCAGTCATATTATGTACTGGGGCTACTGCATTGTTTGGAGGTTGGGGCTGGATGTGGAAAATGGGCAAGAAGGCGGTAGCCTGCTGATTGAGAAGGTTGAACGTTATTTTATCATCTCGAAACTGCTTAGATATGTAAACTTTGAAGGCCGCTTATGGAGATCTGAGTTGGTTTATTGTTAGATTATGCCTTACTGTTGTGAAATCTATTTATCATATTGTGGACACTTTCTAAATCTATTGAATAATGAAACAGTTCTTGCCTCGTTAAATGAGAGCTATTGCGAAGACTTCATTTGTCAAATCACTCTGAACACTTATTTGAAGATGCCAATCCATATTTTGATACTTGAGGGTTATTTATCATCCGAAGCAGCCATCTAAAAGGCGGTTCTCTTCCTAAACGACTTGACAATCATTCGTTACTCTTAAATTACTTTTTAAAGCACATAAATTAAATCTAGTAAAGAGCGACATTAGAAAAGATTATTTCATTCACGTCAAAATTCCAAATGCTGCAGAACCATTTTCTCTTAGTATAGAAGGCCTTCATTCAAATATCTCTATTATTACATGCCCTAAATTCCAATTCTGTCTCAGAACGCCAAGCGATGCAGTCAACTCCTCCGATTATAGTTTATCTAAGCAAGGTTTACAACAACCTTTCCAGTCTTCTGGTTCTTGGGGACCACAACATGTAAGATACCATTCTTCAAAGTGGCACTGACAGAATCATGATCCACCCTCTTCGAAAATGAGAAGCTTCTCGCAAACTCCCCAACCCGTCGCTCCGAAACCCAGTATTTCGGCTTCGGAGTTTGTTGTTGAGCTTCGGCAGCCTTTTCGGTTTCGGCAACAGTGGCAGTGCTGGTAGGGGTAGTGATCGGTGCATCAGCCTCATCATAATCATCTTCAACAGTTGCTGCGTGTGATTTCTCAGATGCGGTATCTGAAGTAGCCTCAACTGCTGCATCCTTCCCCTTCGCCTCAATAACTACATCTCGGGTTGTTGTTCCTCGGATGACAAGAGTTTGCGCATCCACGAATTCAATCCCGACATCCTTCTGTTCAATGCCTGGGAGTTCACCGAACAACTCATACGCGCCTTCTACTTCTGTGACATCGAAGCGGGGAGTAAAAGTCTCCTTTCTCTCTGTTGGTACACGCCGGAGACATTGCTTTTGTTGCTGGCAATGTTGCGGTTGGGAAGTACTATCATCTAATTGAGAGAGAAGTTGGAGGAAGTCCGTCTCTGATGGAAAGAGCTGGGGGTGTGCGAAGAAAGGCATTTTGATTGTTTGTTTTGATTGGAAAAGTCTTAGACTTGGAATTGGGGATATAATTTTTGATTAAAGTTGTGGAAGAGGCTGTCTCTTGGTGAGGAATCTGATGTTGTGATTTGAATGATGAAAGAAGATCTTGGGACGGTTGGAGCTGGGATTATATACCCCGAAACCTCCAAGGCGTCAGTGAAGACGCAATCATATTTGTGGCCATTTCGAGCTTACACGATGAGTCGTGATCCTTCTTGTTGACTCTGGAAGTATCACGAACGTTGTGGAAGTTTGTAGAATTGATCACGTGATAATAATGGAAAGTGGCGAATGACAAATCTGAATTTGGTAAGATCTGGTCTTACAAACAACAGAACAATCGAGAAGCGTTGCCTAATTGCTTGAAACACCTCCTGAAGTAACTCTATCACTAGTTTTGGGACGAGGAAAGATTAATGGCAGGTTGGAGAGATTGTAGGTGAAGATGGCAGTTTCGCCTGCTTGGTAAAGGAAAAGGAGGTGAGTCACGTGAAATAACTGCTCTGAGGCCAGGGCAACTTTCCGAACATATCTAAGGACCTATGTTTTTCTTCTGGAAAAGAAGTTTGAGGTTCGAAACTACCTAGACCTCTTCAACCAGTACTATGCGGCTTACAAGAGTATACCCTTACCTCAAACGACGATAGAAGCGCAGGTTTACTACACATCTTCAAAACTCTATGGAGCTACAAAAAGAGAAAATGTGCCTACCGTGGCGGGAAAATTCCTTAAACCCCTGCTCTCTCTAAGAGTTATGGGAAAGACATGACGGGTATTCTAGGAGTGTGATGTTATGAACCCGGAGAAAGGAGCTTGGGAGTTGAAAGAAATTGGCCCACTAGGATATTGAGGGTTGGCTTGTTACGCTGAGAGGGAGGGGCTTATAATCAAAGGATAGAAAGAAAACAAATTTGCATGAGCCACTGAAAAGAAAGCGCATTTTGATTAGCACGGAGAAGTGACAACCAGAATTCGCAGCATCGAAGCTTGCCCTAGATTTTCATCTATTATCAGCTAAGCCTTAGCCAGCCCATGCCCTATGACTTGCCAGGCCTAAGAAAGCCAAACGCCTGTTATACAGAGTATGCATCTTGTCCTTTACATACGCCACACTCATAACTCCTCTTCAACGTCCATTGCATCGCCATTTGCATGCCCGTTCGAAATATTCTTTTCCTTCGGCGCACTTGCTTCTTTGTCGATCATCTGCCTCGAGACAGACACAATATTATCCTCGATCAATTGTTGTCCAACATCTTCCAAGTGCTTCTTTGGGTCCACCTTCCCAACGTATCTTGTCTTCAGCTGATCTTTAGTCAACTCAGTCTCTTCCTTTACGCGCTTCTCATAGCCCTCCGACAGCCCAACAAGCTTCTGTAATCTTTCCTTGTTTCTATCCGCCTCGACACGGAAGTCGTCCATTTGAAGGCCTTCAGTCCAAACATGCTTGTGGAGATTCATCAGCATATTTTCCTCGAGCGCAGTTTTCCGATAGTTGATTCCAATGCTGTAGTAATGTCTGTTCAGGCCGTGGATAAGTGCTTGGATAGAAGGTTTGTTTAAATGACCTAAGTTGGATGTGCTTTGTCGAGGTTCCTGACCGAGCATGAGAGATTGTGGATTGATTAAACGGAAGGCATCGATGACGACTTTGCCCTTGACAGATTGGATAGGATCAACGACGACAGCAACGGCCCGGGGTGTCAATTGTTCGAAGGATTGTTGGGTATTAATATCGACAGAGGAGAGCCAGCATCCAAATCCAGGGTGGGAATGGTACCATCCAACGACTGTTTCGGGGCTATTGAATGGTTACTATCAGTATATGAACAAAGGATGGGACTGATTTTGCATACCGTCCTGTTTGCCGTAACATATCCATCATCTTAGTTTGAAATACTGGATCAACAGCCTCAACGCTGACACCTGTACCACTTTGCGGCATGGCAAACACATCCACCACCCGCACGGTAAAGTCATCCACAAACTCTCCCAGCATCAAACCCATAACCTCCATTGGTACACCTGCCCGTCCATGTCGCAACATTTTCAGGAGCGCTAGAGATGATATGTAAACTGTTTCGGAGTTGTCTATCAGATTCGTGTTATCCTGTACACGTGACAGTTTAGCTTACAGTCTTTATGTAGGTGAATTTGTTCACTTTTAGGAATAACTTACAGATCCTGGGGCAGCACTGTTTAATCCTCCCATCCCGCTCGCTGAAGCCAGCATGCGGTTTAATCTATCCATCTTGAGTACTCTGTGATATTGTCGTGGACCTGGGTTTTGCGAAAGGATATCGAGATGTGCGGATGGGGAAATTGATTGCCACGGTTTTGGGATCTTTGAGGTTGTTGATACGAGTCAAGCTCCAGGCAAGCTCGAACGCGAAAGCTCATTAGCGCGCAGCCATGTCACGTGCATAGATCAGCCTCGCTCGACACTTGGGTAGCCTTGTGACAAAAAGGTTCTTCAAGTCCTATTTTAGAGGGGGACAGTCTCAACACTCTCGGGTTCTAGTCCCAATATCCACAGGTATAGGTGACTTATCTACCTGTCTCCTGAAGATTCCCATTATATTCTAACAATAAGTTTATGCTACTTTTGGACAGTGTGCAGGGGACTTCGGCAAGAACCACGCTAGTGCGCCTCCCCAAAGCTCCCAAATTCAGTCGCATTATCAGCTCCTACTTCTTCCCCTCTTATCACCAATTCCTACTCTTTCGACATCGCCACAGGCTTTGAAGGGATCGCAACGCATTTAACTAGGGCATTTCTCCTTTTTCTTAAGAGACCATACTTTCAAAAATAAATACTTTTTGCGCTGGTCACAACGTTGAGCTTTCCACGATGACCTCCTTCGGGCCACCAATCGATCCTCCCACGAATGGGCCTAGTCAGAAGAAGAGAGTCGCATATTTTTATGATTCCGATGTTGGAAATTACGCATATGTCGCGGGGCATCCTATGAAACCCCATCGAATTCGGCTGGCGCATAGCTTGATCATGAATTATGGAGTGTACCAGAAGATGGAGATTTATGTACGGCCGCTTTCTCATCCAATATCATAGAATCCCAAGGAAACCGTACTAATCGTTCCTATAGCGTGCAAAACCTGCAACCCGACACGAAATGACCCAGTTCCACACAGATGAATACATCGATTTCCTGCAAAAGGTCACGCCAGACAACATGGACTCATTTGCAAAAGAGCAAGGCAAATACAATGTTGGGGATGACTGTCCAGTATTTGATGGGCTCTTTGAATTTTGCGGAATCAGTGCTGGCGGAAGTATGGAAGGTGCTGCTCGACTTAATCGAGGCAAGTGTGATATTGCGATTAACTGGGCTGGGGGGCTCCATCATGCCAAAAAGAGCGAAGCATCGGGGTTTTGCTATGTCAATGGTGCGTCGACCAATATCGGAGTGGGGAGCAATTTCTGACTGTTCTAGATATCGTGCTTGGCATCATCGAGCTTCTCCGATTCAAGAAGCGTGTTTTATATATAGACATTGATGTTCACCATGGTGATGGTGTTGAAGAAGCTTTCTATACTACCGATCGGGTTATGACAGTCTCGTTCCACAAATATGGCGAGTACTTCCCGGGCACTGGAGAGCTTCGCGACATTGGTGTAGGCCAAGGCAAGAATTATGCGGTCAACTTTCCTCTCCGTGACGGCATCGACGATGTTACCTATAAATCTATTTTTGAGCCTGTCATTCAAAGTGTTATGGACTACTATCAACCAGAAGCAATTGTTCTTCAATGCGGTGGAGATAGTTTATCCGGAGATCGCCTTGGTTGTTTCAATCTCAGTATGAGAGGACATGCGAATTGTGTCAATTTCGTCAAAGGATTCGGTATGCCAACATTAGTGCTGGGTGGTGGTGGGTACACAATGAGGAATGTCGCTCGCACTTGGGCCTATGAAACAGGTGTTCTTGTTGGGCAGGATATGAATCCTACACTACCGTTCAATGAGTACTATGAGGTGCATGAATTCCCACCTTAAGGCTTAACGATTGCTAATATCTCGCAGTATTATGGGCCTGACTACGAGCTTGATGTTCGCTCCTCAAACATGGAAAACGCAAACTCAAAAGATTATCTTGAAAAGATCAAGATCCAGGTCATCGAAAATCTCAAGAAAACCGCGCATGCACCATCAGTCCAAATGACAGACGTGCCAAGAACAACCTTGACAGGCGCCACGGATAACGATGATGATGAGATGGACGATCAGGATGAGGATGAAAATAAAGACACACGCCACACAAAACGACGATGGGACCAACGAATTACTAGGGACGATGAGCTTGATGAAAGCGAAGATGAGGAAGAAGCACGTGCCAACGGTATCCAACCGCAAAATGGTCAAATTAAACGCCGCAACATCATGGATTACCAGAACCCAAACACTGCTGCATCAGATGTTGATATGGATAGTGGTATGGTTACTCCAGATGTCCGCCATGAAGTTGATGATGTTGTTACCGCCATGGCCATAGAGGCAAATGCAGAGGTCAACCAAGAGGTGATGGAAAAGAAAGCTCTTAATGTGGCTGCTGTGGAAGCTGGCGAGGTTGGTCCATCGAACGCGCCATCTCAGGCACACTCCGTGAAGCAAACAGTGGATGGCGAGGGAGATGTTGAGATGACAGGAGATGCAACTGAGGCTCCTACGCCGAAGGTAGAGGCGGAAGCACCGCCAGCACCCACGATCGCATCACCTACTACCACGATCGCTCCCAGCGCTCCAGCACCTGCACCTGCACCAGTCGCTGACACTAAAGAAGTTGTTGCCGAGCCTACTGTTGAGACTACAGAAGTAAAACAAGAGGGTAAATCGGAGCATGCAGAAAGGGACGTGACAGTTGAAGCATCCAAGGAAATCGCTGAAACTTCACAACCTTGAAGAAACAACAATTTAATTCTAACATATGAGGAGTTTTCAAAAATTTCGACGATCAAGCGTTCCCAATTTCAACTGTACTATTCACATCCATTGGGCGGAGAACACTAAGCGGGGCGTCTTTGGAGTCGGAAGGTCTTGGAGGCAGGCGATATACAGGTCTCCAGCAGAATAGCATGGATCAGGATGCCTGTGTCAATGATATAGAACATGCCTTAACATCTGTGTTGTAAAATAGACAGCAAACAAATAAAACAATGGCAATTTGACAGCATTCCTTGAGGCTTTAGATGTAGATATTCAAATTTTGTGATTACCCTAGCGCAACTTACTTATCAACATCATCGCCACAGTCACACTAAAGCTGGATAATTAGCTTGCGTAATGAATTGTGACTAAAATTCTGTTTTGCTATTGACGAGTACTCATTTAATTGCTATAGAAATCTTCAGACGAAAATTTTGTAAAATTCCAAAGTTGAGTTAGTGCGCTCGCTTAAGCGATTAGGGTTTCCACTCCAAAATTGCAATCAACCAATTTTCGCGACGACAACCACCTCGAATCTTCCCCGAACCAACAATCCATCTTTGACACCCTCGACTCGATCAAGGATTCTTCAATAAGATGGCAAAGATTTCGTAGGTCTCCCCACTCACCATTTGCGATTGTGCCTGCTTGAGGAGGAGGAGGGATGCAGAGTGGTCTTCGCGACCAACACGGATTTTCGTGGCTCGAAAGAGGGTCAATAGTGATATATGATGCGAATGGATTGGTTTAGTGGGAAGGTGAGAATGAAATGCTAACTATTCTGTGCGAATAGACGCGGTGCCCCTGGTGGCAAGCTCAAGATGACTCTCGGTCTCCCAGTGTATGTCCCTCAAGCTCGAACAATCCTCGATCCTTCTCTCGAATTCGAAACCGCAAATCATGACCACGAATTTCAAACTAACATAATAAACCAGTGGCGCAGTCATGAACTGCTGCGACAACAGCGGTGCCCGTAATCTCTACATCATTTCCGTGAAGGGTATCGGTGCACGATTGAACCGTCTGCCAGCTGGAGGTGTTGGAGATATGGTTATGGCGACTGTGAAGAAGGGAAAGCCTGAGTTGAGAAAAAAGGTCATGCCTGCTGTTATCGTCAGACAATCGAAGCCATGGAGACGAACGGACGGTGTTTTCTTGTACTTTGAGGACAATGCTGGTGTGGTGAGTGATGGATTTTCCTTCTCCTACAGGTTCTATGGATCGCAGTTTTTACGGCAAGGGTGGCTTTGAGATCCAACACCGGAATATCTGAGTACATTTTGGGGAATTGGGCTAGATGAAAATTCATATGGAGTGATAGAATCGAGCCTAAATGGAGAGGCAGCAAGCAATTGAAGCAAAGTACCACGCTAACAAACCCTTCGCAGATTGTCAACCCTAAGGGAGAGATGAAGGGATCAGCTATCACTGGACCCGTCGGAAAAGAGGCAGCTGAATTGTGGCCAGTAAGTTCCATTCCCCTCAAGATCATATCTAACGGCATTTCTAACAAACCCTCAGCGTATTGCATCCAACTCTGGTGTCGTCATGTAAAAGGTTGTTTTCTTTGGGGTTCCGGCGGGGAAATGATATGGGACGGTCTGCATCGCTCTTGTTTGCTGCATCAGAATAAAGAATACAACATACAAGATCAATTGATCGTCTAACAATTGAAGACTTCCAACAATCTTTAAGACCTCCTATCTTAATCCTGCTATAGAAAATTCGCGCAATCACTGCCTCGACTGGTCCGCTCGTGACCCTAATGTAAAAATGTGTAGGAAAAATTCACGAATTGTGGCGGTGGCAGAGTGTATCATAACAAGAATCAGCTTACGGGTTCTCGAAGCCATGCATCCCAATAGAGACAACGATAGCACGCTGCAGGTATGGCGGCTGGTATTTTCCTCTCAAACGGCTCTCTAACTTTTGAACGTTTCTAGGTCAAGCCTTACAGCCCAAGTGGCGCAATCCTCTTTCTCATTCGTTGTATCTACCCTGATACCTAAAGAGGCCCCTCACCTGGCCCATTCCAGTCCGCGCCGTAATTCTGCACCTTATTTAATCCAATACCAACCCCAAATATTATATCCTAACCATAGCCTAACAACTTTCACATGCGGCAAGCTTGTTTTCTGTTGTAATGGTTAGGATGGTTTGAAGGCAAGTTAATTATGGAGTATCTAAAAAACCTAACTATTTGCGTGGGGCTGGCTCTAATTGTTGCATACCCCATCATAACCTTCTTCATCAATCTCTACACATGGCGCTCGCGCTTTCACAAGTTCAAGGCACAGGGCCTCGTAAGTCTCCCCTCCAAACTTCATCTATGAAAAGCTTCACCTGCTAAACATTGTCCAGCCAATGCCACCCCACTCAATTATTTGGGGCCACATACCCGTACTTATAGGAATCGTCAACAACCTTCCAGCCAATTCCCATGGCCAATACCTAGCAGACCAACTACGAAGGAAATACCCTGACTTAGGACCAAACTTCTACCTCGACCTCTACCCCTTCGCCTTCCCCATGCTAGTCCTCGCCTCAGCCGACACCCTGGCGCAAGTGACTCAGGAACAGCCTCTTCCTAAATTCCACATCCTCAAGAAGTTCTTTTATCCGTTGACTGAGGGAAGTGATATTCTCAACATGGAAGGAGAAGAGTGGAAGAAGTGGCGCGGGATACTAAGTCCTGGTTTCAATGCTGGGTGGTTAATGGGTTTGGTACCGAAGCTTGTAGCAGAGACGGAGTGGTTTTGCAAGATTTTGGAGGAGCATGTAGAGAAGGGGGATGTGTTTACTATGAAGCCTTTGACAGATAATTTGGCAATGGATATGGCTGGTCATGTCATTCTGTAAGCCTTCTTTCCTGCTTCTAGTCCTCTCTCTTGAGCATGTGAAAGCTATGGCTAATGGGCAGTAGGGACAAACACTTCGACTGCCAACGTATTCCCAACCCCTTTGTCCATAGCCTAACAATGCAAATAAACTGGCTGACCTTCGGCACGGAGCCCAACCTCTTTCTTCGATACCATCCCCTACGCCCACTAATCCACTGGTACCACGGCCGGCGAGTAACGTCCTTCGTTGAGAAAGAGGTCTCCACCCGTTTCGAGAAATCAAAATCATCAGACTTTGTATCAAACCGGAGTTTAATCGATCTTATGCTAAAGGCTGCACCCTCAGCCCCAAACGGAAAACTAGACCCAGACTTCAAAAAAGTGGTGATGGTAAACCTCAAACTCCTCCTCTTTGCCGGCCACGAAACAACCTCCAACTCGGCCTGCTATATATTCTACCTCCTCTCCACTCACCCTCATACCCTCACCACTCTCCTCGCCGAGCTCCGTGCCACATTCGCCCTCGCCCCCTCCGTCCCCGAGCAAATATCCGCTAATCCTGTCATCCTCAACCGCCTCCCGTATACCAATGCTTGCATAAAAGAATCAATGCGTCTCTTTCCCGTTGCATCAAACGTGCGAGGCGGCCTACCAGGTCATATTGTTGTTGATAAAGAAAATAATAGGTTTGAAACCGATGGTTTCATGGTGTGGAGCTGTAACCATGCTATTCAGCGCGATAGGGGGATTTGGGGGGAAGATGCTGATGAGTTTAAGCCAGAACGCTGGCTCGACGCAGAAAAGATGGCTAAAGTACCAAAAGGTGCTTGGAGGCCTTTTGAAGCCGGCCCCAGAAACTGTATGGGGCAGGAGCTAGCGATGATGGAGCTTAGGGTGATTGTTGCTATTTTTGTTGGTGGTGCTCAAGGAGACGGGAAGGTGGGTGAGAGCGAGAGGGGTGGATGGGTGGTGAAGGATGTGTATGGCGATAAGAAGGAGATGGATAAAAGGAGGGGAAAGGGGTGGGAGAAGTGTGTTTGGGAGGTACTTGGGGAGAAGGGCTATCAGGCGAGATTGGCGGAGCCGAATGGGGATCTGCCTTGCAAAGTTCTGCGGATTGTGTAATACAATAGGTGCAGTGGTATATGAGTAGCTGTATTTCTACGAGAGGGTGTAGCAAAAGCCT
Organism: Tricladium varicosporioides; assembly: GCA_021365295.1. NCBI lineage: Eukaryota > Fungi > Ascomycota > Leotiomycetes > Helotiales > Tricladiaceae > Tricladium > Tricladium varicosporioides. The sequence continues at coordinate 1,699,141 of JAJTIW010000005.1, read as the reverse complement.
ACTGTCTTACAGAGCAGACCTCGAAAAGCTCTGCTGGGGGTACAGTTGACTTCCCCACAGTCTTCAGTAGGAATTAATTATATAGTTGCGTTGCTGTAAAAGGAGTAAGCAGCAATTATGTGGCTATTCCAGGGTAAATCCTCGTGGGGTCTGCTTCTCAACATGTACAACTTGACCTCTCCAGTCTTTTTACAGCCCATGCATCTGTTTCACACTATGCATGTTGCTGATGACAGAGCTACATAATACCTCAATTAATAGAGGGGGTTTAGAGCAATTCAATAATGGTACATTTACCAGTGCCCCCTCTAGGCCATGACTCATTGGTAACGAAAAGTGGACCCCCATTCTTCCTCTCATGTTCTTAGTTCACCTCTTACTGGAAGAAGTGACTATAGAATCCTTTTAGAATGGTAGATTTGGGAGCAATTGCTAGGCTCATAGGGACTGGTGTTAGATCCTTGGCTACCTTACTAAAATTCAGATCTGCGATTGGCTCAGTCGGTAATGGGGTTTGAGTGATTGGAACAAAAATTTCCTTCTTTTGCTCTATTCTTAAATAGCTTTACTTAATACTTAACTAAGCAAAATTGTATCGCCATTCTATTTTCACTATTGCAGTTTCCCCCAAAATTGTCCCAAAATGTCAGACTACTTTCATCAAATTAGACAAGATAATTATAAGACTACAAAAAATCAAGGCCGAATAAAAGATCTAGTGAAGAACTTTATCAAGGCGGTGAGATCGACGTTCGAGAGACCCGAGGTTCAGCTCTTAAGAAGCACGTTAGATAGTTTCAAGATAACGTTGCATATTTTGTTAACTACGCTTGACTCTGAGTAGTAGATCTTCATGTAGAGGCACGGGCTACTTCCTACGGGAACTATTATAGGAATGGAAATGCTACAATTGGAAGAGAGTTTCTATGTTGAGACTTAGCTTAAGGATGAGCAAGAAGAGGCTGTAACTAGGGGTCTTATAACTGCGCAGTGCTGTACTGTTTACGAGGTCGAAAAGTTGGAAAAGAAAATGGTGACGATAGAAATCGTGAAGAAGTATCCTTTGATGAGAACAAGGAATTAATGAATGATGATGAGCCTGAACTCAACTTTCCCGGTGCAGGAAGGCTGGGGGGCAAAAGAGGATATTGGTATTGCTCATTGAATGATCCACATTAGCCAAATTCCACATGACTTGCGTTAAGCGTGGAAGGGTAATTCCTCCACCACATTCAATCAGCTATTACAATTTCTTCAGGGCTGGGCAGACAAAGTAGAAAGGCTCAGTTGAGGGATGAACCTTCTTCCTGTTTAAGGCACAAGCCTAAAGGAGGATTAGACTTCCGTTATATCATCCTGTGAATTTATCTGTGGGGCCTTACTTACATATTTCTAACCTGGTCATTTACATTTCATCTTTTCTGGACACCGAGTTAGCGGCAAGACCTCGATCACGTCGAACAAAGCATACCATTTTGCTTCAGTTATGATCTTATTGTGATAGTGTTTTGTAAATGGTATAACTTCAGATGCCAATGCTGGGTTTTTTTTTTTTTTGCCAAAGCATTGGAATCGGATTCATATTTGATCTCCTAGAAGACTGGGTTGCGGAGTCCGGGTGGTAACCAGAGAGATGGTTTAGCGATATGAGCTAACTTTATGTTAGATTGTTTGTCGAAAATCTCACCTGTGTCAGAAGAATGCACATCCTTGGTAGTTGAGGTAAAGAATAATTGAATTTCAAGCATGCCAAACCGCAGGCGGAGGTTGAGGGGAATAGTGACCCTGGCAGCTGGGTGCATTTAGAAAATGGCGTGGGTAAAGGCTGCGGATTAGACATGTTTTTTGGGGATAGTGAAACATTTGGTCGCTGGCGGCCACTATTTTATGTTTTGTAGAGAAGCTGAAATGAATTGCAATATACCATATTCTCGATCCTCTTATCGTTCCTCCTTTCTCCCCCGTCAGTGCATATGCCAAGCCATTCGCGAATACCCCTTTTTCATCCGCTCGCCTAATCCTCCCCAACAACTAGCTTGCACTTCCTATGCCAGGTCTGGGTTTCTCTTTCACTAATGTGTCTATAAGTGCCATACTTGAGTATTAAATGCTTCACGGCTTTGTCACTTTGTTACCCAAAAAATATCGGCCTAGTAAGGACACTGTACAAAATTAATAAAGAAGACTGACAATAGACTTATCGTAAGTAAATACAATTTTATAGCGGAGGGCAACAACCAAAGGTTGCCTAACATTCACACTCCAAATGGTCAAGAACTATTAGAGGGAGAAAAGTAACAAGAAGCAGCTTCCCCACAAAGAGTCGCTGCCTGGCAGGATGTCTCACTCCACCACGCTAACATAACCTAGGGTTCAAACTCAAAAAGCCAGCTCGTACTTTCCCCATTTTTAAAGCTGGTAAGTATATTGTTATCTGTCCTTAGATATTCAAGCGGCGTATTCGTTAGGCTCGGTGACATAGTTGCTTCCTGTATCCTCTTTTCACCCCACTTGAACATTAGTAGCAGCACCAGACTTAGGCTTACTTTCATCATACCACACAACTTCAAACCACTTTTATCCACAAGCGCCACCGTCATCCAACACTAATCAATTTGTATTTGCGCTTCGCAATAGCTCTATTTACTATGCCTGATAAGCCGACCTCAACTACATCTTCCTCACCTTCTCCCCAATACCACCAAATTGGTCATGGCATGTGTGCCGAAGTGTTCGCCTCCAGCACTGGAATAGCATTCAAAAAGGCACATTCAGCACCTATCAAGCATACCGAAGTACGTAATGACGCATTTATGCACAGAAAAGTATGCGCAGCCTTCAAACGACATAATCCACAACTGATTCACGTCCCTTCGTACCTGGACTTGATTGAAAGCCAAGATGATTGGTGGTGGGAGGAAGTCAATTCTCAGCTACCAGGCTCGCACCTTCCGGAAGCGAAAAGCAAGGAAAGAAGGCCAGTTTTGATCATGGAGCAGATTCCATTCGTGTGTGAGGGCATAAGGGAGACAATAATGAGGATGTTCTGTCGTCCCGATTTATTTCAGACGTCTCAGAGAGATCCGATGAATGAGGATTGTCTCCTGAGGCTTTATCTTGGCCTTCGATCTTCATTGGAGTTTATATTTTCTCCGTTTTCAACCAGCTTCACCCTGCGAAATTATCCTTACAGTCTAGAGAAAATTGATCTCGATCCTGTGGAGGTTGCGCTGAGCAACAAGCTCTGGTTTGCTGATGCAATAGCAGAAGGCCTTGCAATCCTGCATTGGGGTGCAAGAATTGATGCCAGAGATGTCGAGTTTGTACTTGGCTCTATACCTGAACAAGAAGATGTTGGTAGTCAGAATCATGGCAGATCGACAATAGAGTTTAAGTGGAAACTTAAGAAAAACCCGAAGATCAATGATCCTACCAATGATAAACCCCCGCCTGAAGTTCGGGAGGCAAGAACACGAGTGAGAGAAGTTTCGAGAACTAGAGATCCATCGCCATCAAAAGTCATCGTAGGATCTGGTTCAGCATGTGTCTGGGTCTTAGACTTCAACCAATGCGAGGAGATCACAATGGATGAAAAGGGGTGCATCAAAGCGGCAAAAGCACTTTGGGACAATGACCCGTATTTTCCCAGACCCTTCACAAAGCAAGATGGAGATCTGTGGGAACATTTCATGGAGAGATATCTTCACCACAGCGATATCGTACTGGAGACAGAGAGCGAGGAAATGCGGAAATTGCCCAAGTACTTCATGGTCAAAGTTGTTGAGATTGGGAAAGCAAGGAATGCCAAGGAATCAGTTTTGGATGGACCTCCGAAGTATGGATTGCTAGACCCTCCCAGGGACAGGTAGAGTGAGGTAGCATAGAGTAGCATAGGAACTAAGTGATACCCCGATTATGCGAATTGTGCCTTCATTCCTTTCTGCCTAATACCAAGTTTCAACTTCAGAGTAAGGAGCTTCATGCCAAACTTCCACAGGGGAATGGTAGTCGGGAGAACAAAAACTGATAGTCACGTGCAATATAATATATATACTGAGCATATTTGAGGGCGCTTAATTTTGCGGGGTCCCCGCATTTCCCTGGATAATTTCCGCTGTAACACAGTTAGAGTTACACCAACCTACAGGTGCGTCGATCCTTTAGATTGCTTTGGTCGATCTGCCGTTCCAAACAACTGCCGCCGAGCATAATAAATTGATCATAAATTGATTTTGGTGGATCTGGTGTTCCCAGCAACTGCCGCCGAGCTTTAAAGACAGATCTTATGTCGCATGTGTTCTGCAGGTCCAGTGAATGATTAAGGATATTTTATTTCGGTCCCATTCTACAATTCTGTTACGTGATTTTAATTATTATGATTGGGCCTAAAGAATCTGAATGATGCTCTGCGCTGTCCAGGATGCAGGTTAAACTGTGCCGCTTCCAGGCCGAATATGCTCCGACGTGACCACCACTTGCTTTCTAGAAATCAACATTCCATACTCATGAATAAGAGAGCTAGTAGCATGTAGTTAAGATGTGCATTCGGATTCCACTTTAGTCTGAATCGTTAACCTGTCTACTCATAGCCCTAGAATTATGGAAGTGTGTTGTTATTCTGCCTTGCCACCTCTTTCTCTCACCTTTTTACAGTGACCATCCGTTGGTATACAACATAAAGTAATATCAGCACCAACCATTACTTACGTGAAAATGCTGTACTGTCTCTATACTATACTATATCCAATTGCTACATTGTAAATTGCTTTTTGATTTAAGTGTCTGCAGAGGAGTGGTTTCGAATTGGGTAAAAAGCTTCAACAAGGCAACAAATAGGAAGTAATTTACAATGGCACGAGCAGTATCTCTTTTCCTGTGGGAGTATTTTGCCAGAAATTTAAGCTCTCCTTCTAAGCTTCTATTGCAATTTAAATCTCGTGTTTCTTAAGATTCCCAGATCTGCCGGGAGAGGGGAAACAGCACTTCTGGGCTCATCTGTCTATGCAAATGGGAACAAGCTTACAGGCAGAAGATTTATGGTTATTATATTCATTTATTCTTTGCGGGGAATCGTCCAGTTGGAAAGCCGCTCGTCCGTTCCTGCACTGCTCTTGCACCAGAGATCTCATTTCATCTACGGACAGGATTAACTATAAATAATGCTTGGCTTGCACCAGTCCAAGACTTTTTATTTCGCAGTCAGCGCAGGTCAAGACTTTCTTTGACCTCCTAGTTACACTCTCAAATTGCCAACGTGAACATCATCCAAGATGGGTCTCAAAGCTATCTTAATCGCAGCTCTCCTCTCAGGGTAAGCATGTGTTTTCCCCTTCTACCCCAAACCTCGCTAACACTATGAAGATTGCTTGTGAGCTCAGTACCACTTGCTGAGGTCGCGGGCACGCTGCCTTTGATCGAAAAACGTCAAGGCGGACCTCCTGGTGGAGGTGGCTTCCCTGGTGGAGGTGGTGGCCCCCCTGGCGGTCCAGGTGGAATGCCCGGTGGTGGTGGTGGTCCCCCAGGTGGTCCAGGTGGAATGCCTGGTGGAGGTGGTGGCTTCCCCGGTGGTGGTGGTGGTCCCCCAGGTGGTCCAGGTGGAATGCCTGGTGGAGGTGGTGGCTTCCCCGGTGGTGGTGGTGGCCCCCCTGGTGGTCCAGGTGGAATGCCTGGCGGCGGTGGTGGTCCACCAGGTGGAGGTGCAGGCGGGCGACCTCCGGGAGGAGGTGGTGGCAGACCTGGAGGAGGTGGAGGAAGGCCAGGAGGAGGTGGAGGAAGGCCAGGAGGAGGTGGAGGAAGACCTGGCGGTGGAGGTGGAAAACCCCCAGGAGGAGGTGGTGGAAAGCCCGGTGGTGGATCGCCGCCTGGTGGACCTGGTAAGCCACCGACTGATGTTGAAACTGGGACTCCTGTTGTCGAGGAGACACCTGCGTAGTTTGTATGCGAGGTGATTCGCAATTTTGGTGGCTGGGTGAGGTCTATTGTTGGGTTGTATGGATGTTCTGCTTTCGGGGCTGAGGTGTTTCAATCTTCGAGTTGTAATTTAGGATCCTTTGACATGGATACTATGTACTTCAACTTCCTCATTGTTCTCTCAATTACGAACACGAAGATTTCATACAAACCTCTGGGTATCTGTGCGTACAAATAGCCCATATCTACTCAGGTTGGGATTTTACACTTGAAGTAGATTCTCAACGTCGAACATCTGATTTGGTATTCAACAGTATAGTCTCTAGCCTTGCCCAATCTCTTTTATTTGAGATCTTTTTCTGCTCTTCATAATTTAAGTACCGGTTATAAAACTCTTCAGCTCTACTCCTGCCCTTCAAAAGCATGTACTATTTGAACCTTCTCTTCAATTAGTTTCTCTCGCGCTGTGACCATCTCTTTAATAATCGGATGACCCTCTTTGTTTATCATCTTGCAAAATGCTAGAACTTCATTGTAGAGATCTAGGCAGGCCTGTACCTTGTTCTGTATCCTGTAGCACTTGAAGAGTTCCTTCATAACTAAGAGACGATTGGGATGACGAATACTCAAAGGAGACAAACTGACCCCGAGATGAAGGTGCAGGTGAAGCAAAATATCTTCTGCTTCTGGCCACAGCTTCTTTTTGCTAAGCACCTTTGCCAAGCTATATCTCCCCATAATAGATATATAGTGATTAGAACCCAAGTTTCGCTCAACCACCAGCAACATAGACCTAATAAGCTCCTCCGCTTCGTCGAGTTCGTTTAAAGCACATTTGATGATGGCTTTGTTGAGTATAGCTTGTTGTGTTGACATATTTTCTTGGCCTTTCATTGCCCTTCGCTTTTCCAGAATCAAGTCCATTACGGTTGTTGCTGCTTTCAAATCCTCCCCCGGGATGAATATTGCTACTATTGAAAGATTCTCCTTGGCATTAAGTGTTCTAAAATGATCTGGCCCAAGAACCTCCTCCAATCCTTCTACCGCCTCACAGTGAAGGCTTTGTGCTTCTCTAAAGTCTTCTCGGAGGCTCCTGATGGTGACACCTAAGTTGTCGATTGCAATAAGGGTATCTGCATGACGTCGACCTTTTACATCGACGAGACCCTTGACAACCTCTTTTTGCAGTTTTCGTGCTTCTGACTGGCGGCCTTGAATAAACAGTGTTTCAGCCAGGGCGCCTTTTACCAGTAACGTCTCGTGATCATCTGAACCTAATACAGTTTCGCACGCCTCAGTTATCCTGATCAGCATGTTTTCAGCCTGCTCAAAGCGTCCTAGGTTCGAATAAGTATTCGCCAGTGCAAGCATAATGCGTCTTGTAGTCTTGTGTTCGATCCCCAGGACTTTCAATGCATGGTCCTTAACAATTACTTGAAGTAACTCCGCCTCTGAGAAAAGACCTGCATGCGTGAGAACGAAACTGAATTTCATGTGTCTGACTGCGCGTGTCGTCGACATCATAGAGGGAGGTTGGTACGATGGCCACAGCGGCCCTCGCTCAGCTCTCTTGGAACCTGACATACGATAACGAATCGATTCTAGGCATGCCAGAATGTGCTGAACGTGGGGCAATACGGTAATGTTATATAATTCCTCATCCGAACCGTTTCCTAAGGGAGGAAGTAGAAGTGAGTCCGAAACTATATTGGCCGCGGCTTCTGACCATAATGCTTGCTCCGCAAGACATACGCCAGGCCTTTCCCTCGCCCATCTGTGAGCCAAAGGATGCATCGAGTAACAATCGCGCTCTCGTGAGTCTTTATGGACAATGAGCGACCGCTGTACTAGCTCCTGTAGAGCACCTCTTAGTCGATCAGGATCCATCTCATTCGATGCTTGTCCGTCACGAATAACATCAGGCAATACAGGTGGAGTAATGCCCGCCAAAACTAATGCTCGTCGCGCGTTCTGTAAAGTCATATACCAGCTCCGCCTCCTGGACTCTCCCCTCAAGTTCTTCAGTCGGGCCTTCTCTTCTTCCATTTCTTGATGCTCTCTTTCCTTCGCAGGGTTGCGGATTGCCCTTTCTAGAATATCAAATTGGATATTCTCATGATGGAAAAAGGCAAAAACCTTCAATAGTTGGACTGCATCTCTTGCTGATATTGTGGCCTTACTGGTGAGATCAGAATAGACTATCTCAAAGCTAGCAAATATGCTACTGTACATTTCATGAGGCTGACCAAGGCGCTGAGTTCTCCTAACCCGGGCTCCTCTCTGCATAGAGTAGCTATAGTATGCTAGATAGTCATCAAGCGTACAGAGCCCATTCCGAACAGCACTACCGGCATGTATTATTGCCAGAGGATGGAAACCGAGAGCTTCGGTGATTATTGAAGCTTTTGATTCAACATGCTCATCCCATGGTAGTGGCTGCTCTGCTGCTTTCAACATAAGAGTGTTAGCGTCCTCAGCATTCAAACCTTGAAGTTCGAAATATCTACAGCCAACATTACCGTAGATTTTCTGCATAGGGTTTCTTGTTGTCACAATGACGTGGCCTTTGTTACCAGGTGGGAGATAATCATCCAGCAAAACGGTTGTGTCATCTGCATTATCGAGTATCAGAAGGTATCGTCGCTTGAGGTTTGAAAGCCAATGCATAGCTCCACCCACGGTAGGCTCAGCCCCTCCAGCCTTAGCAATTTGCGCACATGTAGAGCCTGTACTTGCTGGAGAGCTTAGATCAATCCAGAAGACTCCCCAATATCTAGTCCGTGTAAGCGTCATCAAATTCATGAGGCAGTACAGGAATTCACCTATGGCGATTTTCGTGTGCAAATTTACAACAAAGTTGTGTCTTGCCACATCCCCCAATTCCGTATATGACAAAACGCCGCTGAACATTACTCTGGGGTGTCGTGGATGCCTCGAAGAAGGATTCTTCCAACTGAGCTGGCAAGTCACTCTGACCAGTGAATATGGGGCTTATAGCTTGAGGAATATAGAAGTATCTGTTGGACGTTTCCGAGTTCATCACATTGACTGCAGCTTCAATTGATTTTCTAAGGTCATTGAGAGCTGTCAGTCTCATCAAATCATGAGGGGTATCGTTCGTATCACCGCCCTTTCCAAATCGTTGAAAAATATTTGACGTAGTAGTCACTGGGAATTTTGATCTAACTTCTCGCAAGAGGTCCTCAAGTAATCGAATCGTATCGTCGTCACCGTTGTCATATCTGGCTCGACATTAGCTCATGAAAGGATTCCATAATTCTGTAGACCCACTGGTTTATCGTAAGTAGTGACACATGAAGGATTTCATGATAAATCGATAAGTTGTCAAGATATTGTTTGAGCTCCATGGTCTCAGAATTCTTCGCTTTTATATTTACCAAATTAGAATTGAGTATCAGGTCATCAAGGGCATTTTCCGTGGGTGCCGCGTCATAGATGTCCCCTAGACGAAATCTCAACTTTTTTACTGCTTTGCGGCAGTTTTGAAGAATTCCCGCGACGTGTTTCCAGAATTGCTCTGGCACTGAGGAACGAGATTTCAGAATCTCTTGGTGAAATACTACCTGGATTGCCTTGTTGGCCGCCCCGAGAGCCTTTACAATCTTGATGAAAGCGTGAATACCCTCGTCCAGGGCGGTTAAAACCGGAATCGACTCTCTAAATTCATGTAACCCACTCTGACGGAAATTCGATGTAGGCCCACACATGTCCTCAAGATATTTGACTAACTGTATGCAGATATCGGCTACGCCATCCGTACCAGAAAATATGGACAGAGGATCCATATCTCTCAAAGTCCCATCGTCGTTAATCTCTTCTAGCCCATAATTGCAATCGACGTATACCTCAACCACTCCTGAGTCACTCTTAGCGGGCTGCACATTTACTCGTACAACCGACCTTCCCTGTAACAAAACCTTGCTCGCGAAATCATATTTCCCCCGTCGAACCTCATCCCATACATCGTGCAGGGACTGATCATTGTAAGGTTCGATAGCACACCACGCTTTAGCTGCATCTCCGTCATAGCCAAGCACAATGATAAAACTAGAGGTCCGTGCTCTGTATACTGACTCCTTTTCTTCAAATAGGCACACTACGTGCCAATTGGCCCACTCCAATGAGTCAATCCAGTATGAGGTAGTTTTTGGAGGTGCAAGAAGCTCTCGTAAATCTGAACTTTCTCTAGCAGATCCATATCTGTCAACGAAGTCATGGGTCGAAGGTGTCTGGAGAACTCGAAATCCACGCAGGCGGTAAATATCTCTTTTGAATGCCTCATCGGGTTTGATTATTTCTTTTCGGATATATATAGCACGCTTTTGTGTTTTTACCTCATGCTCCAAGCTCAATGGTATGTCTATTATCGCCTGAGCCACCCTTGCAAATTGATCTCCATCTTTCGAGAGCTGTTTAAGAGGAATTCCAATAGCGCATCTTTGATCACCCTTGAGCTGATGACAGTCGAGGTAGGCAATCCAGTTATCCTGCGAATTTGTATCAACAGCTAGTGGTACAGTGATTCGGAGGCCTTTGTTTGTCATGGAAAACGTATCGCTGACGTCCCATCGTCGAAATGAAAGTATGTCTTTAGAAGAACGGAAAAATACGGGATGTTCCGCAAGAAGGCCTACTTCTCCAATTTCTCTCTTGTGATCTTCTATCTCTCTAGGTACATTCCAAGCGAACAAAGTATGATCGTCAGAATTCTTCATAATCTCCTCCTGGAGCCGGATGAATGCTTTTTTACCACCTTCTCCGTATAAAAGTGGCATGTTGACGTCAAAGAGCCCAAGAAGACAGTAAGCTATATCCTCCGATCTTGTAGTCTCTCTTTTTGATGCCCAGCACATTCGCTGTGCAATGCTGAAATTGTTTATCTCATCTTCGTTACCTCTAAGCACCGAAACCTGGATCCCACTAACCTTCGAAATCAGATCACTGAGCTCGTCTCTCGTGCCAAGCTGATTCCAATCTGTTCCATACAGTATCATTCTTTGCGGGGCTAATAATTCTTGCAAGGTCCACCCTCTAGAAAACCATCTACTATCCTGTAAGCAAGAGTAGTGGTCTCGTGCTGACCATCTAGCTGCAGAAATATCAGCTAGGTAGGCATAGCAGACTTTTGCATCGCGATACCATGCGAACATTGAGTTGATTGCCTCTGATAGCTCAGCGCTACTTGACTTGTCTATGCAGACAGTATCAACCCATATCCACTCGATACCATCTTGTCGTGCTTGCTGACAGCAATAGTTGATCTTCTTCCAGCCAAGCTTTCGTGTATATCTCACCACCCAAGACCGCATATCTTGAAAGGTCACCTCATCCCGGTCCCAGGTATGCGAGAGAATAGCATACTCCACTTTGTTGGCCTCATTCTCAACGAACTCACACAATTCATATGTTCTCGTATGAAGTAAGCGCATCTTGTGATTTCATACGCTAGGTTGCGCAGGTCTCCCATTTAAATATATATATATTCTCAAGTTCGCAAGCTTGGAATAGGTTCTTTGATGCAACAAAACTCTGGAATAGAAGTTCTCCGAACCCGGGCCATTTACAAATGATGCACCATGGCTGTCTTATATCACCCAGTGCTACGTACCACACACCCAGGTCGCCAAAAGCAGAGGATGCGATACCTAAGATTCCAAGAAACCCAAGATGACTTTTATCAAACTTGATGTGGGGTTGGTTTGCTGCTTCGACTTCATTGAAATCAGTCCTCGAAAAATGCGTGAAAGAATGTATGCACTTCCTGGTCAACCATCGAGACCGGAAGATGCCCCCGGTCAGTAAAAGCCAAAAGGCGCACGAGCTGTAATAAAATTTGTACAAGACAAGCTGCAAGTTATGGCGTATCCTCAAGCATGAGGAGGGAAAGGAGAGTCGGGATTCAGCTGAAAGGTGGCTGAGACCCAACTCTTGGATGTCGCTGATATCACGTGATTAAACACCAACCCGAATAGAGTAGAGAAATTATACTTAAATGTGAGGGTTATCTCCCTCATAAAAAGAATATAAAGAGGAAGTATTCTACACAGAATAAAAATTTGACTAGATTCCATGTGGATTATTGATAATATTGTAGACTTGTGTAACTTCATAATTAAAGATTACGCAAGTTTAGGCTGGAAGAGAAGATTTCAATGGTGACCCTATAATTTAAACACGTACTAAACTATAACAGTTCTGATTTTATTTCAACCTTTTTGATAGAGCTTCAAGAAACCTTTCAAGATTATTTTAGGGCGGTATACTGAAATTTACTAGTAGCCTACCATAATATACACGGGCTGCATGACACGGGGAGTGGTAGAATACATATCATATAAGTAACCAAACAAAGTTGACTAATCAGACGAGTGATAGAGTTGCATTTGCTTAGATGCGGTCTCATGGTTTTATTGCTGAACGTGAAGAAAACACTTCAATGAACTCAATCTTGATCATTACTACCTTTCCATTGAGGAAGTCCACAGCATGTCCGTAAATCCAATAATAACCACCAACAGTCATCCTAACCGAGTCAACAGTAACTTCCAAGCGTTAGATCCCAGGAGCACGTAACCCTCAGGTATATAGACTATACTTATCATTTCTAAGGTCAACCATTCTCAAACCTCCAGAGGCTTCATCTGAAATATATTTACAATCTTTGCACATTCAATTCTGATCTATTGGTCCCAGAATTTCGCAAGGCTACTGAAAACACTGGAGCAAGCAATATGTTCTCTAGATCTGGCGGGACCTCTGAACGACATTGACTTATACGCCAACGTCAGTACAAGCAATAATCCAGCAGGACAGCCAGACCCAACTTAAACCTTACATGTAATGATGATGACTACGAACCCACTGAGGACGCAAATACAGCACCTAACTTGAAGCAGAATAATTGAACTTCTCAACTACCTTCTTCTCCCCACCGACCTGACCAAGATCCATGCCTCCGGTCTTGACAAATGCCGATCACTATAAGGTTTCTATTTCAAAAATGGAGAAAGATAAAGCACTTTTGAATGATCCTGGCCCTGTTTGGGTAACAATAAATTATGACATGATTCTTTCCAACTAGTGTTTCCATTCTCTCAGCATAGACAGTTTGACTCTTTGGAGTAGGCAAGAGCTAGGTCAGGAGGCAATTTTCCCAGCTCGAATGAAGAAGCTTAGGACGAGGGAGTAGCAGAGTGGAGTTAGGCTGAGAGAATGAAGACACTGATTATAACCTCTGCACCGGAAAATACGTCTAGGCACGGTGGAACATCGGATTATGCCCAGGTAATATGTGACATTAAAAATATATATTATTTTCTTGTAAGGATTATAATTAGAATAAGATAAATTTGAAGGGGGAGAAGAGACAGTTGAAAGAGGGATTTGCGTGTTTGAAGGAGTCTTGAGTGGATTTGCGGCTACCGTTTTCGAGGAACGAACGCGAGGTGTAACAAGGGAAGTTGCTAAAATGATGAAGAAGGTTAAGAAAGAAGCGCGGATAGGGTTGGTCGATAAACTTTAAGGAAAGAATGGAGTTTGGGGCATGAAGAAGTCGCATCCACAGATGAGAGTCACTGCGAGGAGAAGATGGTATAATAATACAATGGTTGAAAATAATATACAGGAGAAGTGTGTAATCGAGCAAGAGTAGGATATGCATCCCATAACTAATTACCCGTAAGCCAAGCCGATTAATAATTCGCAGGACGGTATGTTTTGAACGCCAATCTGTGTCCTCCATCCAGTTTCATCATCATTTATTACAAACAATTTGACCTCCATGCAGATGAGAACGCCCAACCATAGTTCATGAATTCCTCCCACGCTACCTCGCTAAGAACAATTTAGAACCCCCAAATGCAGAGCACTGATGACAAAAGAAAAGAACGATTGGGTGGTTGTAATAGTGGAAGACAGGAGAGAGAGTTAGATGTCTAACTCATCGTCCAGGTCGCCTTGGAGTATTCTAACTTCTCTTCTCATGGCTCTCGAGGCACCGAACGTGGTGTATTGCCGAAGCCATTCAAACTCGCTTCCGCCATCCACCTTTCTAGGACTAGGACATTCGGTTTTCTTGAGTCCGACAGCGATGCGTTCATGAGATTCTGAATGTGATGTGTAGAGATCAAGAGGCGAAGGACCCTTCTTAGGTAGAACACCAAGTGTCATTTCGACCTCATAGGAGCGCTTAGAGGAGTGATGACAGGTTACACGCAGGAGATCGCGGGACGAGGTATTGTTGAAGCGCTTTTGGGTCTGGCTTCTATGTTGAAGATTCGAGTGAGATGAGTTGCGAGATGGGGGTTGTCCAGAAGAAGTACGTAGAGCAGGATGAATATGCGATGCTGAAGAAGATGGGCGGCTTGATGATGAGGCTGTTGGTGGAAGTGACGGCAGAGGGCGCTTTGAGTAGAGTGCGACGTTCTCTGCTGGTGTAGAGTAGATGGATGAGATAGATGTTGTAGAGGATGTTGGTGATGGCGAACGGAATGCCTCGAAATCTCGAGAGCTAAGGCTAGAAAGCGTGCTTGTATCTGAACCTCGTCTTGAGACTGGTGGTGAGGAGATGAGATCCCATTCCGAAAGACAATTTTGGATTTGTGATATTCTAAATATTGTTAGCAAGAGGAGAACGAATTGTAAAAGTCATTTCCTACGTGACAGGTAGACGGCGTTCGTACAGGAGGTCCACGATCTCTGCTTCGGATTTCTTATCATCGAGGTACAGTTTCGTGACCCAATGGCGATGTATGGACAAGACGTCCTCGATAGATAGCTCAACGTTTCGGATATTCATTGTCATGTCTGGAATTATTCTAGTATAGAACGGGTTTATTCGGAGTAAAGGAGTGTGGGGAAGTGTGGAAAGAGCGCTATGAACGATATGTCAGATCGAGTTCATAGCTATCAAAAGAAAGGAAGTCCGATCATATATGTTCTCTCTTTACTACCCCAGCACAATGGACATAAGGGAGGCTGCAAAGCCAGGAGCTTGGGAAAGACATGGTCAGCTCGGTCCAGCCATGGTGGACATGGAAACCACATGTTTTGGAGACAGGGCTATCGTTTTCAGTGAGACTCTGAAGTGTGGTAAGCGCCTGGAAACCTTGATGAGGTTATGCAATACGCCATAGTATATAGATCATGGGGTTTGCAGAGAAGGAAGGCGCTGAATGTTGGGGTGTGTGACCAGGGGGGGATGTGGCCCGTGTCTTGCTTCTATTATGAGATATTGGTCCCGTCAAGCCCCCTTGAGCATCACAAAACGCCTTCCACAGCTCTGCTTGGATGACCGGGTAAAATCCATAACCAAGGCTTTGGAAGAGACCGACAGGATGGACGTGGACTGAAGATTCCTATATTCAGACAAACAGTTATTTGAATGGACGAAGTTGAATTGCCTCTACTACCGAGTCTGCATACTACACACTGATGGATGCAAGTTCATCTTGTGAAATGAAGAGAAAGGGAATCAATGCAGATATTGCGCTGAGGTAGATAGCCTCTGAACGTAAAAACGAAAGCCGATATTTCTCCAGCGCTCGGAGGGAAGACTTCCAAGAGGTTCAAGGTCGACATCTGTACCTTGCCAGGGAGCAGCGCCTTGATCGTCAGTGCCTGGTGTGCTACCGGTATAACGCATAACTGGTATTCCCTATCTGCCCCATTAGACTCGCAAGCTCTCCCATTTCCTGCTCTCCGTCAAAGATCGACACTTGAATCTTTGTCACAGTCTGTGCGAATCAACTTGTGAATGTTGATATGCCGTGAATGGTAAGAATAAGTGGAGAATATGGCCATTTTCTCGTCACAGTTCGTGTCCTGCAAGCCATCCAGTAACCACCTCAAATAAATTAATCGAATGCAAGGCAAGAGCGGGACAATATATTTCTCATAGTAGTTGCAGACTGGTTGCCAGAGCACCGTGCGCTTGTCCCCATGCAAAATCCGAATTATGGGAGAAAGCACGGTCTACCATCGTCCGTGACAGCCCTGAAAGGAGTGCCCATTTCAAGGCAGGATCGCGCCGTCGATGTCACGCTGCGATCTCTTGCAAAATATGATGTCGTCGGAATTCTAGCTTCAAGGAGCTCATCGTTCCGTGTACGATCTGGTTCGTTTGAAACACAAAATCGTGTTTGTTTGAATTATGGCTTAGAAACCCATAAGGTAGCATTCAACCAAGACGCTTCAGCGGTGGTCAGCAACCCTATCTGCATCACTGCACAGTGAGCTTAAGCATAGATGCTGCTTCGGGCTCCCAGCAGAACGGACGACCTGGCTGACTGCAACCAACTGAATTGAGAACGCCGTGGAACAGTCAATCGCTGAAGACACATGGCTCTTCCTGGATCTTGACATCTTTTCAATCATCCAATGTTTCCCAAATGCAATTTCCCGCCTGCCACCAACATGTTCATCAATACCCCATCGAATCAGGTGAGACAATGAGAAAAGAGAAGTCGTTCCTGGACCTGTCATAATCCTTGACTATGCAGGCCAAAATCCTACCAAAAAATGGGTGTGGACGATGCAAACCGTCGGGTTTCAACAAACGAATCGCGGAATTTGCATTGATTAACAATCATAACAAACAGCGTTGCCATAATGCGGATAAATCGGATAAATGGAGATCAGATGGAGAGGTTGAACATCACCATCTAAAAATACGCCTGTAATTGTTTACAAGCGGGAACGAGCTTTACGGCAAGAGACGAAGCAAATCGAGCCTTGTGAAGCTGAAGCCATGGGCGCTGTGGAGGGGAGGGGATGTGATGGGCTGGTGAAGTGAAAAGGGGGCCTGCTGACTGCAGGGCGGCCACGTGGAACACACATGGCCCGTACGGATAAAAACTACGCCCAATCCCAGCTGCTGGAAATGAAGATTGTTGAGAGGAAACAACTGAGGAAGAGGAGGAGGAGGAGGAGAAAAGACGGCTGACGTTACGCACGTAAACAAATCATGGCTCTCAAAACCCACAGAAAGAGGCGGAAGAAAAAGGTACGATCGGGATGACCGAAGATCATGATATCAACCCGCAAGAACTTCGGAGAAAATAGTCCGCCCGTCCATAAAGGACCTAGCTCTTGTTTCATCACACATGTGATCTCTCCTACATCTTTCGCCTCGGATGTTGCATCTTCACCATCCTGTACAGTACCTCGTCCTTATCAACCCCCTCAGACGGTGAGCAGTCTCACGAGAGCAAGATAAGAACACAATAACCGGCCCATCAATAGAAACATTCAAAGCTAAATGCCAAGTTGTGATACGCTTCTTTATCGTGCATCTTTTTGGAAGGAATTAACTGCATGCAAGAAGTCTCACATCAATGTGGAACATTCTAAGCCTATTCTGCATCACACAAAACAGCTTTTGTTTGTCTCGAAGCAGACTCGGAATATTTCTTTTTGACAGATCATATTGAGCAACACCAAACGGAAGCATTCAGGCGGGGACAACAACATCAACGTACCAACTGCTGTGCCTTTCCCAGTCTGTGGTCGGTTTCACACCGCTCTCGGTACCAAAGAGCAGCTCAGGTACGCTTAACTTTCCCATGCTTGTACCTACATGGGATGTCACGATTCATTTTTCAGGGCTGTAACAGGGGCGTAAGAGCTGGCGACGAAGCAACCTCTGACTTTGGTATAATTCCACGAGGCATCCCTTGGAAAGTAAGTAAGAAATCAGCAAAACACGTGGATAACGTTCACCCACCATCGAGGCTGGCTCGTTACCAAACTTCATACCTTGAATCCCTCCCTCGAGGTTCTCAGATGGTGGTGGTTGCATCCGTCGGAAAGTGTTGCAAGCTTGCATGAAGTAGTAATTACCACAAGGCTTCAAGCGAAAGTCAAGATCATGCCTTTCTCCAGCATTCTAAGTTTGGGTTCCATCAAATGTTGTTTAATAAGAAGGAGTCATTCCAGAAAACCCTAATTCTAAATCTAAATTTCGTTTCCATGGCTACCTGAGTCCTGAAAATAGGGCAATTAATTTGAAGGATGGAAGACTTGCGGGAACGGATTGTGTATGCGACGCGAGTTCAATGTTACAATCTGTGACTACCTATTTTCAGTAGCTGCTCAAGAGGATGCAGGACGGTTACACACTTGAATTTGTCAACTGTTTTCCTGCTATTTTTCTTTCCGTTCAATTTCATGGCGTTTACTTCGGGTATCTGGAGTGAAATAGTGACGTTCATACTGGAGCCATTAACTACAAGGTTGTTTGAGTTTTGGGGTCGTAAGCGACGTATCTGCAAGGCACAGCCAACATCAATCACCTCAAGTTCCATCTTCAACTCAGCACTGTTGCGGAGAGATCGGACCTACCGGATAAACAGTAAACGTCAAACACGACTCTGATATCAGCTCGAAAGACTGAACCTCTTTTGTTCGAGGGATTTATCACCAATTTTTTTACGCCGCCTTTTATCTCTAAGCTTTCCATCTGATGTTTGTATCTTCTGACGTCAGCACATACGATGCTGAACAATAGATAAGCTTCTTCTAGTGACGAAGTCCTGCGTCATAGTAGTGTATGCGCTGCTTCACCGGTGGCGGATGGGGGTTTCAAACCGAATGCTATGGTCAGCATATACTCCTCACTGTCTGATGTTCAGGAATCTACGAGCATTGGCAATTGATTTAGGTCATATATTTTCCTATGCGCCGTAAGCGCAAAGTTACAAAGTACTTTGTTGCATGAATGCAATCACTTTGTTCTAGACTCTTTCTCCTCAAAACAAAAGAAAACTTCTGGTTCATTATTAACAATTCATATTCTCGGCTCCTAGTCGAAATCGCAAGTCACAACAAAATATAGCAGAATAAGTGAAGGAATTTTAAAGCTGCCCTTCCAAGGTCCTACCCACATCAAAACAACCAGGGGCTAGGCTAGTTGCTGCTGTAGACGATTCATTGAGGGTACCCTTGAATCCGACCCTGTTCACCTTTCTCCATTAACATATCTAGCCTTTAAATAGTATCACTCTTCCTTTCCATTGAAGCTCTTGATAGACCCAAAATTACGAAAATTCAGCTTGCATACAACTTTTCACAAGGTTCAACAAAAATACCCCCCTCGCCGTCTTTTTCTCCATATTAGTCGCACAACTCATGCCCCCATTATACACCTCATGGCCCTCACCACTTATAGTGTGTATTTCTACTCTTCGACCTCCTGTGCTTCAGCCTTTAGTCCATAATATATGTCGTTGACAAAATCTTGCAATCATTTGTAGAATTTACAAACGGGGTCCTAGCCGGCACCAATAGGAAGAGCGAAATGTACATGAGTTAAGGAATCAGTGTTTTAGTAGAATTTACTATGAGGTTTATTCATCAATCATTCTAACACATACTCCGGGCGAGAGATTATTTTTGTAATATGGAGGACATTTCATTGAATCGATACAGGCCCCTTAGAAAAGGAGACCAAAGAAGAAGACTATATATACATATATCAACCCTCGTGGAGAACCTTTCTCAAGCTTGTCTCATGCTGTTTCCTGAGTTTTCTCTCTTTCCATACCATTTTCCTAGGATTTTGTTTAGATCTGATAGGTTTACATTCCGCCCCTTTACTAAATCACCCCATAAAGCCCAAAATCAAACCGGTATCATTCTCCCTATGCTATAAGAATTCACTCAGGAAGATTGGAACTTAGTCATGTGGGGCTAACCCTTAGTTTAAGGGGAGGGAGGGTGTTTGAAGGGCGATTGTTTTGACTGGTGAACACATTTCTTTAGTATTTGAAATCTTGAAAGAGAATGCTTTATTCCAGTACGGGCATAAATAGCTGCGAAAATTTACAATCTGTGCATTTTTCAAGACCCTCAATACTTACAAAGAAGAATTAAATATTTGGAACTAAGTGTTAGGGCATATCTTAGAGGAAGTGAAAGAGAATCACTGACTCACTCTCAGGAAGATTAAATTGCGTTGACTTTAAAAAAAAAAAAAATACCAAGTTATACACTTTCTTGAAATATTCCGTCATGTAATTTTAGGAGTAGCATTTGCCATCTGATACCAAACTACAAGCCATCCTTAATACTAATATTTTGCGAAGATGATTCTTGCCTGGCTGTGATAGCCTAAATACTCCATTCCTACTACAGCAATGCCCTGCTGAATCCAAAACCATCGACAAGCAGCCGTGGCAGAACGTTGGGCTTCTGATTAGCACTATGCATAAGCTCCCTTCGGCCGCAGTTTACTTTATCAGTATTTTTGTAGCGAATACTTCAAAAAAGATTGAGGCCGCATGCAACTAATTCAAGCGGGTATTATTAGGCCCTTGAGACGTTTAATATTTATAAATTCATTGTATTCAAGATTTACAATTGAAAATTTTCAATAATCAGTATGGTTATGTTGAAAAGGTGCGATCTACCAAACTATGGTTGACAGGGTATTCAGAGAGC
Organism: Tricladium varicosporioides; assembly: GCA_021365295.1. Classification (NCBI taxonomy): domain Eukaryota; kingdom Fungi; phylum Ascomycota; class Leotiomycetes; order Helotiales; family Tricladiaceae; genus Tricladium; species Tricladium varicosporioides. The sequence goes on along the minus strand of JAJTIW010000005.1, from coordinate 1,678,774 downwards.
CACTCTAGAGCCAACTGAAAGATCTCCACCACCTTTTTGGACTTTAAGTAGTACATGTATGCCAAGTCTTATTTGAATTTTCACCTTTCAACCCTTTTTTCTTTTGTAGGTACACCTTACTGGTATCAAGAGCAGTTTCAGGTCTACAGGATATGATGGGGATGCTCCTTGACATAAGCCATTCCACCCTTAAGAATATTCTATTAGTACCTTATCAAAACCAGCCTTATCCACACTATTTTCGTGACAATCCTTAGATTCTTTCTCTTTGATGAATAGCAGATCGATGGGCAATAGGTTCTCAGACCCGAATAAACTGCTGTATGAAAGAATAGGCAATAGACATTATAGCTTGAGTGAGTATGCACTTAAATTGCCTCAAATATTCTGGAGTATTATGTGAAGTGATCTTGCCAAGAACTATCTTTTGCTCAAAACCATATTGAGAATCTTTGATACTAAGCAGATTCTAAATGTTCAGATTAGACGGGCTAAACGTCTATAGATGAAGCCCACTCGTGGAGTTCATAGGAAAGGCTACTATGAGTGAGGCAGTCTCGAGCTCAAGAAATATTTCTATTAAATGACCTTCTGTTAGCATTCAATTCAAAAAACCTAATTATGTTCTTTACCTCAATGCATAAATTTCCTGTACCGGGAGCGATTTGCATATCACCATATTCTAATATCTTAACAGCGTTAAGATATCTCTAGTACGGAAGCACGTCTGAGCTTTTCTTGGTATTTCACAGTAGCTAAGGTACCCATCCTATTTCCTTAAAATTTCAGTTCAGCGACTATAAGATCCAATCTCAAATCACACCCGGAATGAACCTCTTCGTCTTTGCATGCCAAACCTCCCACTCCCTCCCAAATTCTTTCTTTAACATCTCCTCCTCATCCACAACTCTCAACCAAAAGAACCCAGCTGTAGTAACCGTAACACCCAGCCAGCCCATCTCACTCAATCCTCGAATTCTCGTTGTCCACAAAAGCCAGTGAGGCAAAAAACAAGCGAAGCCTCCATCTATTCTCTCAAAAAGGAAAGTGGAAGCAGAGCTTACAGCTAGTAAACCTGTGTACGAAGGATGTTGGACATATTTGTAGATTCCTGTGGTTTCAAGTTTTGTTGGGGTTGCAAGACGAAATGTGAAGTTCTTGCCAAGGTAGGAGTAGGCGTATATGCGGATAGTGCCAAAAGTAAAGACCACGAGGAGGTATGTAATGGTTCGCCAGCTCCACGTAAATAGCTTCTCGTTTAATAGCTCAGGATGAAAGCAGATCTTCTCGCGCTGTGTTGGGAAGAGAATGAGACTGATGTGGTATGCTGATAATAGGATTCGTGGGAATATACGGCGTTTGTTTCGAGATGTGAGATCGCTAAATGTTGCTAGGCGGTCTTTTGGGTGCGGCTTCGAGGGTGGAGGTGTTGGTGGTGTGTAACATAGGAAGGCTATGTATGTTGAGACGATGAGTGCAAAAGCTAAGCTAAGACTTGGAAAATCCATCTCCATAGCGAGAAATTTGGGTTGGGATGTGGCTTACGAAACGATGCTATAAATTAAAGCAAAGTTTTCTAATAGAGATAGAGAAGTTGGGTTTGAAATTCAAAGTTTCATCTACACGCTAAATATGATGAATAACACGTGGCTTCGGGATAACTCTGGCCCGAATTATGTTCGGCATATCAAAGTAGGGATCAGGTTACTGTGGTGAATTGTTTTATATGTGCTATCCAGTATTTTGGGAATTTCATCGTGAACCTGATGAACACAGTGCAATCTTTATTGTTTAAATAGAATCTCTTTATATAAATTATAAGCGCATGGGTGATAGTTCCACACCTTCAGAATTACCTTCCTATATAGAACTATGGTAATGAAAGTCACAACAAACGGTGTAGGCCACAATGAAAGTCTCCAAGTAAGGGGCATTTGTTCCCATAGACGTAAATGGATTGACTGAAGTACCAAGGCATGTCACTACCACTAATTGATGAACGAGGGCTGCATTTGAAGAACCTATCTAAAAAGGTAGAAATATTTTTTGTTACAACTACAAAACGTACACGAGATACGCAACTTATTGCGTTTGAAAGTTCTGCAAAAACTACAGCAAATACCCCAAATCACGGGAACTCAACAAGAAGATCAAGTTGGGCAGGTTGAAGTCTGGTGCACAAATTTCCAAGGTATTCTGGTTATTTTGGAACTCCGTTTACTCTAGCCTAAGCACCGATAAGGCGCGTGCGTGCATTATATATTTTCCAGGGTAATCACCTTGAAGCGTAGTCTTTTAAATGGGTGTAATTGTGGCTGTACCCAGATACGCATGTGCTATGACAGCAAGAGCTTCATTCCAAAGCTAATTAAAAGTAGTTTCTGGAAAATATTAAAATGGGGATGGGCAAAGAAATGACAAACTTCAAGAGATTGCTTGATCTGATGGTTCCGGAGGGAACCCGGTCGCAGAAGAAATAAGTAGTAACATTACTAGATTGAATTACCGATTGACCCAAGATATGGTCTAGAGAAATGACACATCAAGAATCAACTATTCAAGATCAGCGTCGTACCCACAGGTCTTACTCCCTCTCTAAGATACAAGGCCGCTCGCTAAACTTACAAACCGCTACATGGAATAGATTGCCAGCTTGAAATTTAGAAATAAGTCCTCAAATAGTTAAAGCTTGTATCACGCTGTACTTTTTATTCCATTTGAGTAGGGGTTGTTATCACCTCGCCTAAGTTTGAGGTCCTTTCTTTCTTTTCTAAGCGATTAGTTTACCGAAACAGTATTATAAATACTTCTCTGGCGAAGAGCCTATGATATATACACGAATTCAATGATATTGATTGCCTAGGTAAACGTGGGCTTAAGCGGGACGTAACGTGAATATAAACTTCACCTGTAATAAGCACTATATAATAAGCCTTCACTTTCCTCACAATTCTGATTGCCAAAATGGTATGGCTTAAAAGAGTCTTGATCTGATCTATTGGAATGGTCGTATTATGTATTTCTAGCTAGGACATTGGACTGTGCGAGAGCGCCGGAAGATAAAAAATTAGAAGACGTCATGGGCAATTCATCGGTGCTATGCCTGTAGCCCCTATAAAGGTTCTATATGGTAGGATAAGACTCACCAGCGTGTCTCATGATGACGGGTAGCATATACCTTGGTGCGTTACTTTACTGTCTTACTTATTTTTGCACTTGCCCATTCTTACACCCCTGAACTATCCTCTAGCCTAAAATTAGAGCAACAAACGTTGCATAACGTGTTCCGGTCTCTCTCTTTCAATGGTGTTACAAAGTTCTCCTGTATTTAATTGGCATTGTTTAAGACATGTTGCTTAGCTATTGCCGAAGATTAATCGACCAAAAACTTCACCGTCCCGAAACACATACGGGAATTAATGTCCTGTACAGTAGCTACATGGCTATTGCCTACCTTTAACCACAAATATATGACTGAGGATGTTCTAACTTTTGAAGCGTTGGTTTACTACTAGTTCCTTGAGATATATATTTCTACACTTCAATCTTGATGAATTTAAACCTATAATCTTCTTTTCATGTTTCTGGCTACAACACTTTCAGCACAATTGGAGCCATTAACAGCATCAACAGATTCAAAAATCATATGATGAGCTACAGCATATCACTTTTGACGAACTGTTGTTGCTGGTCACTGTCACCGCCGCTGCAATATCTGATTTGATATTATCTCGTCAATTTTTCAATGCCCCAGTGCTTCCATGCCTCCGACATGTGTGGTTTTCTCAATGGCAAGGCGACTGTGGCTTTTCGAATCATTCGTAAGACGGTTTTCAAGATGTGTATCTCCTGCTTAGCTGCAGCCATTCCACTCCTCGTGCCATCGAATCCATCGATTCAGACACTCAAGGTGCTTTGCATCCCAACCAGGGGCACCCCCAGCAGAGTATCGTTCGAAACTATGATCTGAAAAATTGTACAAGAGCCCGCCATATTCTGATGACATATTCGAAATGCGCTTAACTTCTAAATTATGCCAGGCTCTTCTTCATTTTCTTCTTAGTTGATATCTTGGTTTGAACTAAGTTAAGTCATGATTGAGAGTTTTAAGGAATGTAGGAGTAGGTGTGGTGGAGTTATTGGTGTGAATGGATTAGAATGAAAAAAGGTAAAGTGTTTTGGGATGGTGCAAGGCGACTGCTTGTGGAAAGCCGCACTGAACTGTGGAGGCGGCCATGAGATAGAGTACAATATATTTTTGGAGACGCTGAAAGTTGTCGTACTATGAGGAAATGAAGCTTGCATACTTCTCATACAAGACTTGTCAACCGTGAGGTTGGCTAATAATTAAAATTATGTTGGTTTGCATTGTCGCCTTAGAGTTTGAAGGAATTTGGCACGGTCGAGTACTTTTCTTGAAAATGACTTGGAAAGTGAGATTAGATGAAATGTAAATTGAAAGTGCGTGTAAAGATGAAGTGACAATCTAGTCCCACAACATATTTCTGTCGTATCTTAGTATACTAATTCCGAAGTTCCCGTTCTCATTCCAGCTTGGAAACACTTGACGGTAGCTAATTGAACACCCCACTCGAGATCTGGTCACTATGTTTGGAAGCCCTAGCTTATCTGATAGTACTCCCTAACTCATTTCAATGGTTGAAGACATCCAAAAGTGGGAAGGATATCAATGTGCGTACTCTAATCTCATCAGTGATATTATTCGTAACAACACAATATCGTACAATAATTCGCTCCCCCCCTCATCAGTGACACATTCAGAAGACCAGTCCGCCAGCCGGCAAAGTACACCCGCCGCCCGCTATGTAGGTAGAGAAGAGAGAGTGATGCGCACAAGCGCTCATAAAGAACAATATACACGAATAACCTCGCTATGCTTCCCGTCCGTCTAATTATCACGTCAACTTTTTTCACCAATTTATATCACCGCTCCCTATTTCTTTTCCTCAGGGGGGTTTCCACTCCCACCGAAGAATCCCATGAAGCCTGATTTCATAGCCTTCATGCCTTCTTCCTTCGCCTTCTCTTCATGCATCGCCTCTTCCTTCAACCACTTCTCGCCATTTTCCCTAATCTCCTTTTCTAGCATTTCGTAGTTTCGCTGTCCACGTTCCCGTGCAAGATCCTGCAACATTTTTCCCTGGGCAAAAGCTTCTGACGGAGTCAACTCATTCGGATCCGTCATCATCATTCCCTGTGGTTTAATGCCCAACGCATTCGCCAAAAACCCAGCACCGGAATGCTTTGGCCTCTTCTTCTTCTCCTCAGCTAATTCAGCCTCGAACTTTTGTCTTGCGATTGCTTCTCGACGGGCGAACTCGGAGGGAATGTGTTTGCCTTCGAAGGATTTAAGGGCTTTGCGGACGTCAGTGTAGGCCATTGTGTGGATATACTCGAGGAAGGGAATGAGGCCAACGAGGTCTTTGTCTGCGACTTGGCCCTCCCAGGGTTTGAGGATGATGGCATTTTCCGATTGCCTTTGGGTGTGGGAAGATTTAGTGTCGACTATGATGACTTTGGAGAGGTCGCGGTTGAGGTATGAAAGATCCTAGAAATGTTAGTGATTATACATCAACCTGGATACAAGCGCTGACCTTGATGTATTCGCCATTCTCATAGAGAGTAGCCTCTCTGAATAATGGCCATGTGACGATGTGGTACGGATCCAATTTTCGCAAAATTGGTTCAGCAACCGCCCAGGGCTGGCTTGTAAAGATAACCAATTCATAGTATTGACTTAGATACCGGAGGAAGTAATCAACGCCAGGTCGTTTTGCCATTCTCCACCCATGCTCTCTCGACCATTCACTATGAATTAACAAATCCTCCAAACTTAGCACAAGTGTATATGGTCGCTCAAAAATGGGGTCAACATCTGGTAACAACTTTCGGAAGGCAGGTTCGTTGTAGTAACTGACTTGATCGCCAAGTCTATGTTTCGCTCTCTTCCACATCAGCCCAATTGACCAGCCTGAAGGTGCATCTTCATGTCGGTGTTCCTCCTCATCGGTCTCCCAGTTTCGGCCAAGATATATAGTTCCTGCGACTGCTGAGCCGGCAAATAGTGCGTACATATAATTCGCAAATCGCAATCGTTTTCTCTCCGAAGACGAGATATATGCTGATGCCGGGAGTTCCCCTTTTCCTCTTCCACCACCAGGGCCTTCATCTGGATTTAATGCTTCTGTCAAATTTAACGAGCCTTTTCCTTTTGTAGTTCCCTGGCTCTCTTCGAATTCCGACATTGACGGAATTCCATACCTAAGATCTGGAAGTGGCCTATTATGCGCGTGTGCTTCGGCAGGGTCGACAGCAGATGGTGAGGCAGATTTTGGTGCTATATTTTCCGATGGCGAGGCGGCGAGTTCATCTTGCTTTCCAGAAAATGATGGGTCCTCTCCCTTTCTCGCAGTTGGGCGCGGTACGCCTGCGCCAGTGCTAGATGTCGACGTAGCTTTGCTGATTTCGTCTTGCTTAGGGAAATCAGGAGCTCCTGATTTGTTACTGCTCTGAGAATTGCTCTGGGGAGATGTGAAAGCTGAATTAACACTGCCAGGCTTCAGAATATGTGATGAGCCCTTTGGCGCATTTTGTAATGGTTTGTTGTTGCTATGATTTGGCTTGTTATGCCTCGCCATAGACCGGTTCCATACTGTCGTTGATGACGGTATTCGAAGGGCAGAAGGGGAAGCTCTTAAGCCAGAGGTCTGTAATCTGGCAACTGATCGTAACAACATATTGCACAGTTAACAAAGAAACAAAAGCACTTTCAGTCAAGAAGGCGCACTGGAAAATAGAGCATTGGGTGTGGATAGCTACAATCCTATGTATCTCTCATCGGAGCTGCTCAGACCAGAATAATTTCTGGACGCTAGAGCCGATGCGGCCAAGCGGCAAGCGCCGATTTTCGCCTCTACATATTCTCCCCACTTCATCCTCTCTTTCTCTTCTTCTTTTTTCTTCAAAGTTGACACTCAGACGACGAAATTTGACATTGCTCCCATTCTCCTCCCTGGGCGCAAAGTTGTACAATCTGAGGAGAGGAACACCATGGCTTGTTCAAGAATTGGATGCTAGGTCGGTGCTTTTCGAAGCACCGACCCATAGCAATTCGATCCCGTTACACGTCGACATTACAGCATAATACGAGACTCTTTCTTCCATAGCTGGCCTGTTGTCAATAATCCCAATCGCACAACCTACTCGCACCCTTGCGAGAGTTGTGCTGTACATAAAACTCCCTTGATTTGTTCTTCACTCGCACACACGACCTCCATAATGTCTTCTAGTCGTACTCGAGGAAAGGCACCCATAGTACCGCGAGGGCGAAGGAGAAATTCTCGAAATGATAGCAAGACTCTGCAGAGCTCGAGCCTCCCAGGGATTGCCAGTGCTTCTACCACTCCTGCCTCCACTTTTCCATCAGCATATCCTACGGAAGACGAAGCAGAGTTTGCAGAAGCACAGAAAATACAACCCTTCCGCTTTCTTGATCTACCATCCGAACTGCGAACTAAGATATACTCTTGCGCATTCAGTCCTGTACCCCTCGTGATCGACCTCGATCCATATACATTTAGGCTTCTTCAACGCTTGAAAAGCCTTTCCCTCTTCCGAGTCTCGCGACAAATTCATCGCGAGTCTTCACACCATTTCTTCAGCACACATACATTCCGTCTTTTTCCTACGTTTCCTGGCCGCTATTTCAAAACGAAAAGGCCTCTATTAGCTCGTCTCCCTGCACGTTACCGAGCCTCCATAACTTCTCTACAATTGCGCTTGGGACCAGGTTGGAACAATCCCCCTCCTGGTTGGGTTGTAAACAATGCTCTCGGTCTTGGTGGTTGCACGACTGCTAGGGTGCTGAAAGTCTTTGTCGAATGCGACCCAAGCGATGACTTTTATAAGGGATGGAGATCTGGCGAAGGTGACTACGAAGTATTTTGTTCTAGCCTGCTCGAGAATGTCCTAGCTGAGATTCCAACTATTACAGTGGTGGAACTTGATGGCTATGCAGCAGTAAAGCGCTCAGGTGATATGATGGCTGGCCTTACAAAGGTGATCAAGAAATTCGATAAGGTTATTGGGTGGGGATCAGAGAGTGGCTGGGATAAGGAAGAAGAGCAGGTTGCCTTTCTTGACGCCGTCTTGATTCATGGCGCTACAAGGCGAGCAAGCAGGAGTATTGCAGCTTGAGGATGAATTAGCTGAAGCATCGAATAGCCAATCTTTAACCTAATCTTAGTTGGTGTTGATTGACGCCACTTCAAAGTTGAAGTATGGAAGAGACTTTCCTTAGGAAATGAAAGTTCGATTATTACAGAAAATCTCTTCACCTCCTTTTACCTACACCCTTTTGTGAGTCGTTGGCGTTCAAGTATCAATTTGCGATAGGAGCCATTCTTTCATTATAGTCATACCTGGGGTTACACAAGTTCGGGAGACAGCGTCTGTTCCCCCAAATATGTAACTCTTCTGGAATAATTCTCTTAGCAGTCTGAGTCAAGTCATAGCAGTTTGTTGCACATCGCAATCCACGTTTTTTTACCCCTCAGCCACGTGCTAAGGTCGGCTTTGCTGACTATCCACGTGAAAACCACATGGTGTTTCTCTACTTAGAAGCCTTTTTCGAACCACTGATGAGAAAAAGTCAATGTTAAACTTTCTTTTCATTTTTTAACTTTACTTGTTTTTATATGTGCTAATCGGCAGTTGTTTGGCTCACCATGCGCACGGAAGCGGGAGAGTTTTGCGGTCCTTTACTAGCCTTCCGGACAACAGTGCATCTGCTTGCCAAGTGCGTTCACGGTAGCAATCTAGATCTTACCATCCTTTGACTAGTTCATTCCTAATAATCTAGACATCCCGTCTGTCCTCTTTTCTAAAGCCTCCGGCGCCTTTCCGGGTATCCGTCTTAACTGGCGGTGAGTGCCAAAGCTCTGAATTGAGGACTTTTTGGCTTTCGCTGAGCCTGTCGGAGAATTTAACGTTAAAACTGCGAAGTGCAACAATTGAAATCTGAAGCGAAAAGGTTCTCATGATAGTCCGGTCTTTGAACTTTTGAAATCTCAAAGTCCCGAGTCTTCAAGGATAATCACGTGCAGAACATACATTAACAAGACCATACCCCTGACCACGAACTTTGTTTTATTTCCCTATTCTCCGATTTGAGAGTCGTTCCCAGGCCCCGTTAAACCGTTTATGACCCTTTTGGAGGGATGTTTTGAGGTGTTGCTTGTTTCGAAACTTGAGAGCCTTGTCCGTTTCTGGGCAAGCTCGTGACTTGAGCCTCCTATAACCGTGCGTTTTGTCCAAGGTGTATCGTGGTGGAGCCACTCAGACATTCATGCAACACTTGTCGTACCATTTCTTGGCTGTGGAAAAGTGGGCAGGTGGGACAATGGCATATACATGTTGCACTTCCGCACGTTTTGCAACAGATCTGACCTTGGCCTCTCTTGTCAGTTCCACGATGCGTCGTCGTCCTCTTGCTCATCGACAGTTTTGCAATTGGGGTTACACTTTCCTTCATCTTTTTTGATCTCATGGCTGGCCAAATGTTACCAGCGACTAGGGCAAATGGTCCCCAACTGCAGCTTTGATTCTCGTTCTCTCGTCACATACAAGTATTCTTACTATCTACTTGGGCAGGATTCCCAGGTTCTTTCATTCGCAAAGTAATGCTTAATCAATTATGACATTTGTAATCACAGAGGAGAATAGCGATGAATTCGCCTCGTCACCAGGAGTGCAGGTGGAGGAACATGGGCCAACGATCATGGCCGCCGGAACAATGATGGGAAATATTATCGTGGATGGGCAGAAGATTGAAACTTTGGTGGATAGGGCGAACGAGCAATTACTGGAACATCGAGACTGGCTTGCGACAAATTTACCTCGACTCATCGACGATGACAACGATGTTAGTGATACGGTATCGTCCTCGGTACAGCCAACTCCTAGCTCCTCTGCTATCCAACTAGATCCTCTCATCACACCACCACCTACCCTCGAAGCTCTCGCAAAACGACAAACGCTCGATTGCAACTCTTCAGTCCAATCTGCCGTCTCCTCGGCCCTCCAATCCGCCTCCTTTCAAGCCTCGATCGAAATCAGCGGGATCCAAGCCGCAGCCTCCCGCTCCGTCCTCGCCGCCCAACAGTCCGCGTCGGCCAGCATTGCATCTGTACAGTCATCCGCAAATGCAGCTCTTATAAGTGCCAGCAACGTAGCACGAGATCAAATCGCCTTAGCACAAGCGAGTGCGAACGGATTAGTGGCGAGCGTGAGGACCAGCGCCAATGCAGCTATTGCGAGCGCGAGCTCAGCGTTGGCAAGTATACAGGCTAGTGCAAGTGCTGCTATCAGTAGTGCAAATTTGGTGGCTAGTAATGCCCAAGGTATTCAATTCTCATTCTCTCATATCTTAAATTCTATATGTACATATTTAGATGTTGACCAAGAAAACAGCAACAGCAACATTCGCTATCTCCCAGGCCCAAGCCAGCATCTCAAACGCCAACTCCGCCGCCGCAACCTCCATCCAAAACACCAAGATCGAGGCACAATCTAACCTGCGCTTCGCCCTGGTTATTACTTTCTCTATTCTTGGCTCTTCCTTATTATCAATCTTGATTTACTATTTGTGTACGAGGAGGGAAAGGAAGCGGAGGCAAGAGAGGATGGTGGAGGAGGTGGGCGAGAAGATCGCTAATGAGGTCGAGGGGAGGATTAGGGAGACCGTCTTTTTTGCGAATGGTGGTGGGGAGAAAAATGGTGGTGGGATGGGGACAGGTGGGGTTCCTGTGAGTACGAGAAGGAGTCAATCTCGCGACCGTCGCTCCCGTGACTTTGCCCGGGACACCCAATCCACTCGCGATCGTTCACTCTCTCGCTCACGAGAAACGGACACGTCCCGAGAAAGCGAAGAAGTTCACCTAAGTGAATTCCCACTTCCGGTCAATAAAACTAGTTGGGGGATGGCGATGGAGAGCGGGAATGAAAAGGTCGGGATAAGCAGGCCCGGGTTGGTGAGGAAGAAGAGTGTAGGGACACTGCTGGAATATGATGCCAGTCGGCCGGATCAGCCACCTGTTTTCCGATCCGTAAGTTCGATCACTCCTCCCATGCCCAATCCCTCTCTCGTCTCAAACTCATATGCAAATTAGTATTCATCCGACAATCTTTCCACCCTTCCCTCTACCTCCAACATTCCCACCTCACGCTTTTCTTCCGCCAATCCTCAGAACCGACTCTCAACAATCCACTCACCGCCAACTATCCCAAAAATGCCCATAACCATGCTTCCTCAGAGAAACCAAACACACATTGATAGTGTAAGGGGTGAGATTGCCATCGCGACGCCGACAAGAGAATCGCCGAGGGGGAGTGTGTATCAACAAGGGGGGCGGGTAGATAGGGATAGGATGAGCCGGAGGAGTATTGGAACCGCAATTTAGAGACTGAGAATCCGGTGGATCAGAAGTTACAATTTGTAAATTTCAATTTCTGAACTGAGGAAATCTAGGACATCGGACTGAATGAGAGAATCTAGAAATAAAAGAGCAGCGCTCTATGTATATCATGTTTTTATGAAAGACAAGATGATTGTTGTATATAGTTAAGATAATACGTTTAATGAAGCCGCATTCTTTGAATTTTTGAGTCTTTGAATCCTTGTTGAAATTATGGAGCACAAGCTGGTTGTGAGGCACTTTATGATGCTTTTTAAATCAATGATGTCTGAGTATTCTTAAATCCAGTTCACTCTGATAAAGAAACGAGAACCCCATTTGTTGCCTACCTAACTATAAACTACCCTTAGCACAAATGATTAACCTTAGAGTTGGCCCAGTTTATGTATATTGTAATTTTTTGTCTAGCTGTGTTCTCGAATATCCTGGTGGAAGTAGTAGAAATAGATCGGTGAGGTATTTGGCGTGAGCATCTCCAGATGGAGTTATAGGTTTCATGGACCAATTTTCCCCATTCTAGAGAGCTGCATGTGGTTTGTAAGCTTGCTGCTGTCAGTTATATTGAATATTCAAAGAGATATGGGTACTTACAGAGGTAATAATGAATCCGAGCTAACGAGCGACATGTTACATTGATATTGTGCATAGAGATGCCGGATTTTTATTGGATATTTGATGATTAAAAGGAAGAAGAGACACGAAGAGAAGTTATTTGATATAGTATCCATTGACATCAAAAGAGGAAGTTGCTCCCCTACACAGATGACCCAGGCCCCCTTCTACATCACTGAAGTATAATGTCTCTTCGAGCCCCTTCCTTGCGCCGTTCACCAACCCCGAACTTGCCTCAACTTAGCAAGAGCATCTCAAGCTTTTCCACTAATAATACATTGCCCAGGTTCATGCTTTGCCTACCGTACCTCATAAGTCTTGTTATCAGCCATCCTACACAACTGACATCGGCGACAGGAGGAAGTACTCAATCCCTAAACCTCTCCTCTGGGATGCTCCAGCTTCTCGAGATTGATCTAGACACTGTGGGTTCTCTTCATTGACCTGCCCATCACCCGATGGCTAGCCTGCTATACAGATGTATATAACGACCGGCACTATAACTGCCGCCAAAACACCTGTGACGATGAGAAGCTTCAAAACCCATTCCTTCATAGTGGGCGTCAGCTTGGCTGGTTTGCAGTTGTAGCTATTGGTTTAAAATTGCGATCCGATGACGACTATGGGTTGTCTCTTGCTGTTGGCGACTTTGCTGTGTGCGAACTTGTACGTGTTACTAGTACTGGATGTGTTTCATCAGTGTGATTGACACAGCAGGATGTTTGCTTGGACGGTGCTCAAGCAGAAAAATTGAACATCTTTGGGCAAGGCGAGTTAGACTTATCTGTAGCTAGATTCTCATTTCGACTAGAAAGACATGCCAGTACCCGTGACGTAGAGAAGGCCCCTAGAGTGGCATAGTAAGGTACATTAGTTATAGAATGCCCCAATCAAGTGTGGCAGTATGCTAAATACTCCATCTAAGCTAACCTCAATTAATATAGAAGAAAAAAAGTTGCACTTTGCGACAACTGTAGAGGGAAGAGATTTTTTGTAAGGAAGGAAGGCCCTGACCTGACTAAATACACCCCTACCCTCATGTGTGAGCCCACAACCACCCTAACAAACCTTTCGTAATGCCCTGTGGTACCCATCTACTGCTCAATTCCCTGGTTTGTCCACCTCGTATTGACCACCTTGTGTTTGGATGAGCAATGATGGGCGCTTTGCCGATGCTTTCACTGCCCATTTATTTGATTTCTTCTTTCCCGGTAGCTCGAGCTTTACCTCGACCATAGAGCAATGGAATAAATTCCCAATACACTATGTAAAGCTCCCGCGCGACAACAGTTCTACAACAATACTTGTGAATGCATCCTATTCTATTCGTCTGTCCTGAAACTTGATAAGGATCCCAACACTGGTTTCGATGCAGACATTGATGTTGTTGAATCATCCTTCACTATAAAGTGCTCCGCTGCTGGCATTCTATTCAACTGCGATGCCGACCTCGTTCTGTATGAATCCACTAATTCACCTTGCAGTGCAACTATTGACACAAATCCAAGTGTTACCCTCACTGTAAGTGTTACTAGCGATCTTTAAAGCGATATCACTCTCGCTCTTGGTGGAGGCCAGGGCGTTACTGGTGAGATACAAACAGACAGAACAGGACAACCTCCAGTTCAGACCGCTGATGGTGCTAGTAATTTTGGCGGTGTTGTGAGTGAAATTCCAACTAGTGAAGCAGGGCAGGAGCCTGTGACAACATCAACAACGGATTCAATAGCACAGAAACAGAACAAGCAGCACCAGGATCAGAAGCATCGTTTAACGTTGGCGACCAAGGAGCTGTCATTGTCAGCACCAATCCTGATGGCGCAGACGGATTATTAGAAGTAGTATCTATTGCCTCACTTGCTTCAGGAGCTGGAGCCAAAGCCAAAGTACGTCGCGAAACTGATCGTGCCGCTATATTGCGACAACGTACAGATTCAGACACTATATCTACTGACTAATCTGCTATCACTTCTCCCCTGAAGTATAATCCATGAGGGAAAGGGCAACAGAAATCAAGCCAAGACGCTGTACTAGTCTTTGAAAAAGACAGACGCCAGTCTTTAAACGAGGTATCGAGAAACGCGCCGAGCTGTATAATTGGTGTCAGGAGAATCAAGTTGAGATTAGTGAATACAATAGCTATAGTGCTGTTCAAGTCTGTGAAAGTGAGCTATCTTGAAGGCCGGGCTTTGTTTCGATTACCGGAGTCTATTACAATATATATAAGCATCGATATTATCTGCTGTAGGATAGCAAGAAAATAAGTATTATATGTTTTGATTTGAGGGAAAGGTATTATAAGGGGCAGCTGGTGCTCCCCCTTTTCCTTATGTGTTTTGAGCCTTATATAATTCTCTAGTATACAAGGGCTACTATAAAAAAAAATACGAAGCCAACTTGTAGAATAATAAGCAATCAATTACTCCTTTATATTTTATTTTTTTTGAATACTACAAAGCTCTGTATATAGCGAGTATTTTATAATACTCTTTTGTTTTCTTTCTTGCTGAATTTTATTTACTAAACTATTGCTGTTTATCTCCTATATCCTAACCGATATACCTTTTTGGGGGGGGGGATACTATATAAGCCCATCTTTTGGACCGAATATAGGCAGGGGCCTTTCTTTCAAACCGGACATATTGATATTTAAATACTCACATCCACATTTGGGGTAGTAAATTATTTACTTAGGTAGAGAACGGAGTTGGGTTTTCTGCTGCCTTGTGGTACACTATCTGCGCTCTGGTAAATTCTTGAAGACTTTGAGCCAATGATTGTAAATTACAGCATCTAAGATATGGGACTATAAAAAAAGGGGAAAGTATTCTCTAAGGAAGAAGAACAGAGTTGATCTTGGCGGGATCACCGAGACATTCTGAGTCCTGGGGTATATACCCTCCAAGCTATTTATTCCAGCCACTGAGGTGAAGCAAGTTTCAAGTTGTCTGATCTATGGGGCGCTATCACGTGTACCAGCCCATCGCATTTGTGGCTGCTTCTAAATTTATCCAGGACCCTGAACAAAATATCCGGCATCTCGAGTCAACTCCTGAAAGTATCCCCCCTTCTTCTCTTTCGCAAGAAGCCTTTGCGCTCCAATGCATCGTTCTACATGTTCTTCGCAGTCGTGCTCCGGAATGCACTGTTCATTCTAGTGCCACTTTCTTTCTTCCTCTCCACATATCTTTACCTCTATCCTGTCTTTCATCTATGCGCCTTTCCTACCCCTGAACAAGATGCAAGCGCGGCATACAGCAACACTTTCCGCCAGCATGTCCCTCTTGCAGGCCATGATAGCAAGAAGGTAGCCCCCTTTAGGCTTCTCGCCCTCGGAGATCCGCAGCTTGAGGGTGAACCACCGTATCGAGACCCGAATGCTTCATCTTTCCCCAACTTTCACAAGTTCTGGAAAGATGCGCTGCTTCTCGAAGGCACGAAACACAACCCTCTTCAGCGACTTCGTCATAGTTTGCACGATCTAATCGACTTCTACCTTGACGATATTCCACAGTTCTTCGAGAAATGGCGAAAACGGCTCGACCACGTTGGCAATGACTATTATTTAGGGCTTATCTATAGGAGCTTATATTGGTGGACGAATCCTACACATGTTACTGTCTTGGGCGACTTGGTGGGGAGTCAGTGGATTGACGACAAGGAATTTGAGAATCGCGGGTGGAGGTACTGGAACAGAGTGTTCAAAGGCGGCGTTCGTGTTGAGGATGAAATTGCTCTTACACCCTCCGAATTTGATGAACACCTCATATTAGGGGAGGATGCCGCAGCTTGGAAGAAAAGGATAATAAATGTTGCGGGAAACCATGATATTGGATACGCCGGAGATTTGTCGCAAGATCGGATGGACCGATTCATTCGCGTTTTTGGAAAAGCGAATTACGAATTGCGTTTCCGAATGCCAATTGATCGCACTTCTATGACTGAGGAGGAAAGTGAGGACGAAGATCATCCGATTCCTGAACTACGAATAGTTGTGCTGAACGATATGAATCTGGATACACCGGCCTCGTCGAAAGAACTACAAGACCAGACATATGGATTTCTCAATGAGGTTATCACTACATCCGAGGATGTTACTCGGCCAGCGCACTTTACTCTTCTTTTGACTCATATTCCAATCTACAAAGAAGCCGGTATTTGTGTGGACGGGCCATTCTTCGATTTCTTCGATGGTGATTTCTCCAATGGTGTAAAGGAGCAAAACCATCTATCCCGTGATGCTTCGAAAGGATTCCTGGAGGGTATATTTGGTATGAATGGTAATGTTGATGTGCCTGGAAATGGCTTTGGACGCAACGGAGTTATTCTTACCGGCCATGATCATGAAGGATGCGATATCTATCATTACATCAACCAAACCGCACCACCAGAACGAGAATGGCAAGCGAAGCGATGGCAGGACGCCCTTTCCTCCCAAGTTGACCAGGAACCAGGAATCCCTGGCTTACGAGAAATCACAGTACGAAGTATGATGGGTGGCTTTGCTGGAAACGCAGGTCTTCTTAGTCTCTGGTTCGACGAGGAGACTTGGGACTGGAAATTTGAATTTGCAAATTGTGGATTAGGCACTCAGCATATTTGGTGGTTTGTGCATATTGTTGATCTGATCACACTTGGCGTTGGGCTTGTTTATGGTGCCTTGATCGTTATACAAAGAATGATACCCGTTGAGGATCCCACCTTTGCATTGAAACTTATGGGAGATAATAAGACGGATGTTAGCATGGATAGCTCTAAGGTAAATGGGTCTGCTAATATAAATGGGGATGGTACACAGAATGGTCATCTGGAGATGAACGGAAAATTGGATGCACTGGGTGCTGGGAAGAAAAGTTTAAGGAAGAAGAGCGGGAAAAGTCTGACTGGAAGCTTGAGTAGTGGTGATTCGCCATCATCAGCTCCGTTCAAGAGCTGAACGTTGTAATTTTAACAGAATACAATGTAGGATATAAGCACGTGACTTGAATTTTAGTTGTCAGAGCCTCGGGAGGCTCCCTCTCCCAAATTGCCCTGACTCCATGGACACGCCAGTCGGGCTCCTATATTTCTGAGGCTGACCACTTCTCCCGACATCCTTCGCTAAGCGCAAGGCTCTCCGTCTATCAACGCCAATGTTGTCGTCAACATGGCTTGCGACTTGCAGATTGCGGGTGCCCTTAAAACACACACACACATTTATATGGCTCTCACACGAATTACCGCAGCATTCAGGCAGCCTCCAACACTTTTAATACCTCACCAAACACAATCCAGAAAGCCTTGATACGTTCGTCCTCCCCGGAGTTTCACCGGTCCTGGCCTCGAACTCTCGTCATCAGGTTGAAGATATTGCTGCCTTCCACTTCTTCATTACGGCCATTGGACAATTGAGGCTTTTCAGGCTTCGACGAGATATGGATGGCATACGTACATAGTCCTCCATTTCATTATTTCGAAGTCCTATACGT
Source organism: Tricladium varicosporioides (assembly GCA_021365295.1). Taxonomy (NCBI): domain Eukaryota; kingdom Fungi; phylum Ascomycota; class Leotiomycetes; order Helotiales; family Tricladiaceae; genus Tricladium; species Tricladium varicosporioides. The sequence continues at coordinate 1,661,199 of JAJTIW010000005.1, read as the reverse complement.
GCAAATCATCTGGAACTCATGTTTGATGTTTAGTAGTTGTTATCGATAGTCGACGTCACAGAAAGCGCTGTATTTCGTCAACTTAGGGCGAACGATCTACAAACGTGATCATCATCAATCGACACTAAGCCTCACTTGGACATTTAGACCTGCCAAGTTGAATCAAGCAAAAGGCAGCTGCTTAAGCTTTTAATTCATTGGCCACTTATCGTCATCTGACAGGGGACCGCGCCTTCCATTCTGCTTCTATGTGCCTTCTAGCGCATCCTTTGAGCTACAATGCGTGGCAAGGGTTGAGAAGCTCAGCCCCCCTAGGCCTCGGACGAGACTAGGGTTGATGACTATCTCATACGAGAAACCCGAGAGATATATCTATCATAACGACCCGGACAACGAGAGGGTATTCGCCTATAATTAATTCAATTGTGACAGTTTCATTCTGCGTATGATCGCACATTCACTTCTTCGCATATTACAAGTGCTGCAAAGACAGGCAAGCTCAGCTACCCCGCATATCGTGTGAGGTAGCCTCACTTTTGCAACCATGCCTCTTCTCGAGAAGATAGAGAGACTCTCCCTCAAAGCTACCGCCAAAGACACCCCGGAGAAGGACCAGGTCGATGGTACAAAAGAGACACCAGCGACAGGTGGCACAGCACCAGGAGCCGCATCAACAAATATTGCCCCGCCTTCCCAAGAAGCCCCTCCCTCGTACGAAGTCAACGACTCCGCCGAACCCGCAGGCCCTTCACCCGAAGAACTGAGTGCTGCGTTCAGCAATCTCCAGCTCCCCGAAGTCCCTGGCGAAATTCCTTCCGCTAACGAGTGTCTCGCACACCTCAAGCTACTTACCGCTTTCCATGGCTTGAAAGAAGATATTGGATATAATGATGGCCTTTTTGGCTTGTGGAATGCGAGATGCGAGATGGTTGAAGATAAAGTGGCTGCATTGGCACGGATGAGGGAGAAGAGGTGGGTGTTATATATTGCGAGGGCTGTGGAGAGATTCGAGGAGTGGTGGGTTAATATTCTGTGTCCGATGGATAATGCGAGGAGGCTACAGGCGAAGATGATGAATGATACTAATGCGGAGTTGAGAGACTTTACGATTAGGGGAAGGGTTATGCAGTGGACTACGAGCATGTTGCCACCAATTGGTATGCTCTTGGAACATGAAAGTTATATATTGTTGATGTTGATTGTCCGCAGATGTTCTCATGGTTTGGCATGCGTTTATGCTGAATCCTCGAAATTACTTGGAGGATTGTGTTCGCTTCGGGATCGCCAATGTTTGGACTACTGGTCTTCCTTGGCCTGCAGTCAACGCCGCGATTGATACCAGCTTCAACTATAATGTACCCGACCTTGCGAAGGTCACATTTGCTGAGAAGACAGGTCACAATTGGAGTAATGTAGAGGACTCATTGAACAAGTCTATCCCTTGCCCTAGGTGCTCACAGCAGTTGGAAATTCCGTGGACAACCGTTGGGATGAGCGAGAAGCCGTCACCAAAAGAGTAAGTGATTGATCTCTAGGAATCTTATGGAGCTAACGATCGCAGACTTGAAGAATTATCCGGCACTGGTTATGGCGATAGAGATTTCGCCTTCATGTGCCATAAGTGCGGCGAGGAGGTCAACCATGATCTTATTCGCGTGGCCAAATTTCGAAAGGATACCGAGAACCTGATTATGAAAGATTGGCCACTTAAAGGTACTATTATCAATCCTCAAACCGGTGCCCCAAATGCACTGGCGCCGGCTGAGGCCGATCAGAACCCCGTGACATTCCCCAATCGACTTATAGGTGTGGAGTTGAGATCCAAGATTATTGAATTGCTCAACACACGTGGAAAGGCCAACCCGACCATGAATGACATTAAAAAGATGATTGAAGTTGCTATCAAGAACAAATCAATCGTCAAGAGAGTTAATCACAAATCTACATTCGATACTGGTATCCTGAAACGCTCCGAACGCTTATCAATCCGAAAAATGATGTCCCGCTACTGGGATAATTCTTCCCTATTTGCTATCGAACTTGGCGGAGCCGTCATCAGACAAAGTGTCTTTGTAGACAAAATGGTGAGCCTTGACTGGCTTCACAGCCCTGCTGCCCAACAAACGATGAATCGCCTCATGACCAAATACCGCCGCTTCATCCAAATTATTGCCCAATACCCACTTCATACGGCAGTCCCAACACTAGATGTCGATCTCGGATGGCATACACATCAACTTTCTCCCCGGCCTTACTATGTTTTTACAGTCCGCCAGTGCAAGAAGTTTATTGACCATGATGATAAAATCGCCGAGGATGCTCTGGAGAAATCTTTTGAGTGGACCTCTAAAACATATGAGAAGTTATGGAATGAGGTATACTCGGAATGCACATGCTGGTAAGATCCTGCTTCTCATGATAGATCATGAACCCTCCTAACATCAACCAGGTACTGCGAAGCCATCCGCAGCAAACACATTTCCAACAGCGGCAAAATCTTCGGCACCTCCAAACACGAAAAAATCTCTAACACATTCCACGCTTCCGGAGCCGCCCAACTCTGTCCCCCCTCTAACAGTGCGCACATCTCATCTCACAACGCTGTCCGCGCCATCGATGATCCCATTGGTGCTAGTGTCTATGAACGTCTTCGCGTAGCGAGACAGTTGGATTTGGATCGCAGTTATGAGAAAGCGCAGAAGAGAGCGAAGGCGAGGGGCGAGACATTGCCGCCAAGAGATCAGTATTATTATGCCGCTTGGGGGTATCCCTATATGATGTATGGACCGTTTATGGCGTATCCGATGATGGGTGGCATGTACTACGCTGGTGATCCGTGTGTCATGCCGGTAGGTGTTGGCATGCCTGGCAACTGTGCTGCCGGCGCGTGTTCGGGGGCCGTAGGAGCAGGAGGTTGTGGTGGTCCGGGCGGCTGCGGTTCCGGGGGCTGCGGAGCTGGTGCTGGCGGTTGCGGTGGGGGAGGTGGAGGCGGATGTGGAGGTGGTGGAGGAGGAGGAGGTTGTGGTGGAGGTGGGTGTTAAGTGTGAGGAATGGAATGGATAGAATGGGATAGAGGGATGCTTCTTATGATCGATACATGAGTCATGAATGAAATTAGGGTGTGGAACTATTGTCATGCCAACAAACAGACCTTCAATACGATGATATTTGCTTTTTATCTTTGTGTTTTCCACTTTGATGACTTGCAAATTACTGTAACCGCTGGTTCGTCTAGATCTTGCTTTTGCTATCAGTGACCAGCCATTCTAATGAAACACCCCAATTCAAGGTGCCCCTTAAAGTAGACTATCTTAGTCTCACACTTGTATTCTTAGTAAAATGATAGCACTCCACTTAGAATTTCTCAATGACCCCTTAACTTATCTACTCCTCATTCTTAGAAGGCATCTACTGGAAAACGTTAACCTTAACTACAGCACCCAAGACAATACAACTTTTGAATAAATGTCCGCTCATATTCATTTAAGGTGATTAGGCTACAGCATTATATAACGTCTATCCCTGCGTCCTGAGACACCCTGTAACGAGACGAATCTATAGTTATAGAATTATAAATTTTTTCTCAGTAAGACTATAAAGTTGTTATTAATATATTACTTTCTTTAGTTACTTCTCTCTTAAGGAGGCTACTTAGCAACAAGAAAAAGGGCGCGGTTGATTATATTGTCGCTTGTTTTAATCATGCTACCGATCGCCGCTTCTTCTGTCCCCCCTGTTTAACCGCGACTATTAGAATCTTTTAAAAATTCGGAGCACTTGAGGAAAGGTCCTATTACGAAATAATATATCTTTAAAGTTGAAATGCACTTAGAGAAGAAAAGAATACAGTCCGGGAGTTACGCCGATGTGATGAGAGGGTCCGCATGTTTCTGTGCTTAGCAATAAACATTAGCCGAGATAAACTTTACTATGTTCACTCCCGCTCGCTATATTTTAGATAGCTACGATTCGCAGACATAATCACGTGTGTGGCGTAAGAGTAGGTTTCTGTTGGAATTAACAACTCCAGCCAATCGGATGACTGAGTGTCATCAACGCAACGCGGTTTGGGAGGGCCTGAATCAGAGTTAATCAAGTCTATTGGCAACAGCGTACAGTCTCTTGCTGTCTTCTCTTGTCTTGTACTGACAAAATAGACTACAAAAGCCTTTAGGCCACATATGGAGGACAACTAGTGAGACGTGCCTGAAACACGCGTGCTGGAGCGAGCACTTGCCTGAGGCCTCCAGGCCTCATATTAACAGTTTCTCGAACACTCTATTGGCAGGTGGCAGCACTCTCCATCGCAACGGTGGGATAATATGGACAGAGCCAGTCAAGTCCTTCCATCCTTCCTTTTTCCAACCCGCCAGAACAATTGGATACCGCGCAGTAAGTTTTGATCGGAACTTTAAAAGAAGAATATGAGATTAAGTTAATACCCTCAGAAACCTTGTGCAACATGCGCGTTGTCCAGAAAATACGTCTAAAGAGACAAGCAGGCTGAAATGTACTCTAGAAATGGTTCATGGCAGGGGCATCGTTATCTAATGGCAGCACTGAATTTTGCACTATTAGCAAGGGGGTGGCTTAGCATAATCGACAAGTGTGTCCCTCAAGAGCTTCAAACGACCATCAATTCTATGTTCCGCTATTATCAACGCGCAAACAATTACTATCTATATCTCTCTAACGTCCAGGTGCCGGACGAGGTCACTGTTACCCAGGCTTTCCAGATAACTTGAACATGGGAGGCCGCCTTTCGACGAAACCGATAGCTCACCCGAGGCCGGATGCAGCAAGAGCTTTTGGCACCGCCTACTGTAAAGTTTTTCTATAAGGACCGCAAGCGACTAGGCACTAAGATACTATTAGAGGAGGAAACCCAGGAAGTTACCTAGACTTCTATTACAGTATTAAGAGGACAAAGTCTTACTGACTTCAGCATCGAGGATTGGATGAGCTGAGCTGGCAGACGCACGGTAACATTTAGGGAGGACGAGGTATGCTGTCTACTGGGAATCTTTGGGGTGTTTTTGCTGCTTCTATATAGAGAAGAAAAAGCATGCGCGACACTTCGGCTGAGAGTGATGAGGATCCAGCGATGGCTAAAGAACCTTTGACTCGAATCTCGGCTCCTCGAGAGAATCAACCCAATGAAAAAGGCTACCAGAGGTCATGACGTCTCACCAGGTTTGTTTTATACTTCTGTGGAGGTGATGGGCCACCTACTTTATTTCTGTTTCTAGTAGCTTTTATTCATGCTTACCCACTCACAAGTTTGTTGCTTCCCAGACACTGCCTAAGTGCCTATCTTCGTAGCCGCTGCTAACCACTCAATATGTCTGAATGCTCTAGCCTATCAACCACAAGACATCCCGACCAATATCCTACCGTGATCCCAATCACTCTCTGCTGTGTTTTCCACCAAAATCGCTTTATTCATTCCCAATTCACTCACAAAAGCCATTCCAGTATGAAAGCAACTCGGACAAGCCAAGTGCTTCAGCATCAACCAGTCCGTCACCGACGAATAGTTTAGCTACTGTCATTGGAACGATTTCGACCTCGCCGTCGGCGGCACAACAGCTTTCGCCTCATATTTGCGGTGACACTGAATCGTCCTCGTCGCAGTCGGCGGATGCCAGATTGTCGTTAGCCAAGACCACGATAAGGCCTGGGCGCTGTGCGTTCGTATCAGCGAGCCTTTCCCTTGAGCTATACTTGTTGAACCAGCTCAACTGGTTCGCGAGTAGCGATGGCACCTTTGCTTGGGCTCTGGCGTATATCCTCAATTTAGTTCCCCTGGCGTCAAGGAATTCAAACCACCACCGTCCGCCACCGTTTCCAATAGCGACCATCTTTTTCGGGCCTGGAGGGATTTCTCGGTTGTTGTATGTACCACCATTGGATACGTGACGCATTTCTTCAAAGAGAGTAGACAGATTGAAAGACTTAGCAACGAACATCACCTGCAAGATGGAGACCTTGTTCGGAGGAGGATTTTCGAGAGTGAACGTATTTGCTAGATTTTCAAGTGCCATTCCGCAAGAATTGACATGTTCGTACTGGGCAGTGCATAAGCCTAAGGCGGTGTCAAGGAAAACCTCCCACAGCGTCTTGGAATAGTCGATTTCAGGGCGCTGGTCCTCGCTGACGAGACCCAAGAGCCCATACACATGGTCTCGAGGATCTTTGCAGCCATTATTGTCAAGTACGATCAGCAGCGATGCGAGGCCGGATGAGCCACGGTCGAAGTTTCGCGCCCGGTCAAGAAGGTCCAATGTCGCCACCGGTACTCCGTTCGACACCAACGACCCTGAGAGGGGTGTCCGCATAAGCGTTCCCCAGTCAATCCATTTTGTACCTGCCAAGATCTCGATATGTCTAGCAAGCAAAACTTCTTGCACTATCCATAATCTAGTGAAGTAAGAGTCCTTCAATACTCCCGAGTACGCGTCTTCTGCCAGTGCTGATGCCTCTCCCAGCCAAATGATGACAGTTTGGCATCGGATGTAGATGTCAGACATCAGTCTAATTTGCTGATTGCGTTCGGGTATATCTTCCTGGTTGATGCAGATCTGATCAATCCAAAGCCAGATGGGCTCATTCTGTGGTTGCTCGCGGAACACTTCGAGGAAATTGGCCAGGTTCTCGGAAACATAGAACAGTTTTCCATCAACAACCATTGATTTCTTTGTAACTTCGGGAGATGGTCTTTGTGCGGTGTCGGGCTCGAGATACGTCCACCGGTAGGAAAGACCTGTATAGTGCGGCGCATTGTAGAGATCAAATACTTCTAGATGGCACCGGACTTTTGCGGTTGGACTTAAGCTTCTGTCGATTTTCAACAGGCGTATTTGACTTCGGCTCGCATCCAAGGGTTGATAACTGTAAGCCCCCATTGAAACCTCGCTGCGTTTGCTAGTGAGAGTAATGTTGTGTCGATTAGGCCACGAAGTGGTATATTTACTATCATGATTATATTCTCTTTACCCAGTAAGAACAGGTGACTGTGGCCTGATTCGCCACCAATGAGTTGTCGAATGTGTACCGCAACACTGTGCAATCTCAGTCAGAGCTAAAGCGATATAGCGTGCGCTTGGCTGACAAGAAGCATTGTTGGCTCGCCCAGGACTCACCTAATGCTCACCAGACACACAATGAATTGGATGCCATTCGATTAAGTTAGCGTCAAGAAAACTGGGGGTGGAGGCCTGAGCTAGGGTTCTAAAGGTACTTCCAGTAGAAAAGCTCTTGATTGCCAGTTACAAGGGGGAATAGAGCGTGGAATTCGAGAGTTGAAGCATGGAAAGGTTGGGAAACTGATGTGCGCGGGATATCGTTGTAGGTCTGAAAATGGGCGACGGAAGGGATGGAGAGAATGTCTGCTGACGTCATCATTCAACCAACTATCTGGTACACAGGGCCACGCGAAAGTTACGGTAAACTTTTTCAATCGTCCTCTCCTGATCTCTTCTCGATCCTCAATCAACTTCCAATCTTTGCTCCTATGTATACCTTAGGCATGGCGACGTTCCATGAGTTCTTCTATCCTTAAGGAGCTGGTTCGAAGCTGTAGCTAATATATTTACAGAAATGCCAACATCCTACTCAGCATTACGGAGCTGGCAAATGCAGCACTTAGTGGCGTTTGTCAAGGTCCATCGGCTCCAAGCTTTCTACCTACTTAGAAAAAGCGATGAGAATAATTTGTGACGAAGTGGGCTTGTTAACATTTCGGTAAGAGGTCTCGGGAAATCTGTTTGTCAAGTTTGAATATCATGTACATTGTGATAGTTAAGAGTCTCGTATTTTCTCATACTCGAAAAAGAGCCTCGAGTTGTCTCGTATCCTTTAAACAGCATGCTGAAACATAACATTTATAGCGGAAGGATTGGTCGTTCATAAGATATCTCCATACGTCATCGACACGGATTGGCAGGTTGCCGAGCTCTTCGGAACCAGATAATCTCACACTCTTCAGCCGGTCGCGACTTCGTCTTTTGCGGCCACCTTATCGTTTCCCTGGCCAGCTCGAGTTTTAGTGTTTATCGAGCAGACGCCGTGGTTGAGACCTCAGCGAAAGAGGATCACGGAGCCGACCTTGGTGGGTCACAGTGTAAATCAAGCTTTCTTCTTTGTCCAGCTCCCAGCCAAAAGGGACAGTGAAGTCGGATTCTTCGTCGGGGTACAGGACACGGTAGGATCGGCCACCAGATATAAGGCCGCAATCAGTACAGTAGTACGGCTCTGCATGTCTCTCAGGAGTTCTCCGACCCCATGCTAGGAGAGCTTCCATTATCAGTATAATTCGCGTGTGGTAGACGGGGCGGTTGAGCTGTTAATGTCTTCGCCAAGTCATCATAGTCTTGGGTGCTAACGCCGTGCTCATATCGGCAACTTTCGACCATCGATAAGGTCATCTTGGAGGCTGGAGCTAAAACTCGAAGAAGTTTGTCGTTATATAGCGCAAAGAGAGAAGAAGTGAAAGCCGGAAGTGAATATTCCGATGTTTGTTGGGCCACTTTTGGCTCTAACTTAATCTGAGGATGTCAGGAAACAGGTGATTTTCCGGCAAGGTACGCACAGCCACAACCGCCGAAGCCACACGTTTAGCAGCCACAGATTTTACCGATATTACTACAAGTACACCGCCGCTGATCAAGACCCTTGATCACTTGATCAGAGGAGGTATCAGCCCATGTGGCGACATCGTATAAAATGGCACGCCCCGGCCGCCACAAGAGTGGCAATGGTTTTAAAGCATCATAATAATATCTGGATTTCCATATTTAGTTGTTCCATGAGTTTAAAAGATGAACAATCTTAGTGGTGGGTATCGCAAGTCGAGGGGTACTATTTCAGGATAAAAGAAAGCTCTTCGCAAATTTAAGGAAGCGGCGACAACGCGATGATAAAATTCGGAATTAATACGTCAGGGGTGTTTAGGAGCGATATATAATACAACTATAATAAAAATAAATAGAAACTTTTAAATGTTGACAAATTTTTAGTCACTTGAACTCGAAGTACCTACGTTTTGTCTTGTTACAGGGTGCGTCTCGGCACGCAGGGACAGACGTTATATCACCCAATGTTTTGTATCTCCATGAGCTAAAATTAAAATTTATATTAAGTACCAAACAGTTGAGAAAGCGCCACCAAACTCCTCGCTAAATCCCATGGGTATCAACATATCCAACACACTTCTTAATTAACTACGTAGCCTTGGGATTTAACCAGACCTTGACCTCATACATTCCCTTCGCAAAGCTTGCTCCGATGCTCTTCAGCACCTCCCAAGCTTGCCGTGGTAAAAATGTCACGAGCCAAAGTATTCCAACGCCCAAATACCAAAAACACTCTCCTACACCCCCAAATAGCAATTTCAGCAACTTCCAACTCCCATCCCCGAATTTCTGCACCCAACTCCCTAGAAGGAGAACAAAATCCCATATCGCTGTTAAAACATCCAAAAACCCATTCCAAATATCTTTCAACGTAAGATTCCTAAAGAAATTTACGATTGCCGAGATCGCAGTAACGAGCAAGCTCGTGAGTTTGAGGATAAGATTCCAAGCTGTTTTGGCAATGGAAACCAGCCCGTTGGCGATCCACTTGGAGATCAGAGTGATAGCGGCGGGGATTCTAGCTATGACTCTCCCAATCCACTTGACGATCTCCCAGACGAACTCAGGGAGATCATGAGTGAGTACCTTCCAGCAGTCCTTGGCGAACGCAGGGAGGTCCTTGGAGATGAACTTCCACACCCCTCTCGCGATCGATGAAAGCACGCGGGGGATGGATTTCACAACGCGGACGCACCACGGCACGAAGCCCTTCTTGTGCTCCCACAGCCACTTCGAGCTCTGGATGAGAGGCTTGACGAGAACGTGTTTCGGCACGGTCCACAGGAAGAACTTCTCCACGTCCCACACGAAGAACTTGACGAAGGCCCCGGCGTGGGCGCAGGCTTTCCGCGCCCGTCGAAGGTGTTTCCGGTTCTTAAACTTCCAGCGCTTTAGCCCGCCTGTTCGCCGGAGGGGGAGATAGTCGACGACTTCCCGGTGGCCATTTTCGGCCGCCAGACGGAGGGCGATCTGCCCGTCGTTTGCTACCCGCCCTTCGTCGGCATGAAATTGCTCGATGAGCAATTTGACGAGGGTTAGATGGCCAATGCTCGCTGCCAACTGAAGGGGCGTGCGGAGGATGGGCTGCTCTTCTCGTATAGACGCGAAATAGGCGTAGTGCTGTGGGTAGATTGATGAAGCATCTGGCTCCTGGATTCGTTAGCTGTGTGGTTTATACAAGAGGAGAAGGAGAGGTACTAAAGTGCTAAACTCGTCAACTTCAGCGCCCAGAGAGAGAAGTTGCAGAACGAGATCTTCATCTCTTGTTTCAACCGCTTTAAATAACGGGGTTTGTCCGTTGAACTTCGAATTCGCAGTTACCAGTCCCTTCTCAACCAATAATCCTACAATATTCTGCTGATGATTACTTATAGCTCCGAAATATCGTTGAAGAATTATACACTGATCCATTAACCTCGCACGTTCAAATTCAGATCCTGGTGCTGGATCGGGATCCGGTGCGGAATAGCCATCGAGAAATCGTTGCCAGAGATGAATATCTTTGCTTGGATCTCGTGATGGATCAGTAAGGAGACGATCTAAGTCAGAGACTGCGAGACTTTGAGGTGGGGCTTCGGTTGCGGTGTAGATTGGGAGGTCACCAGGGTCTGAGAAGAGGTTGTTTCGTCTCATGGCACCATAATTCGTAGGATTTGAGGAAATAAGTGGAGTTTGAGATGTCGAGTCTGGAGATTCTGGTGGTGTGATTGTGTGTATATTTGATGGTGTTACTGAGTCGTAGGTATGTTTCGACATGGTAAATTGAAATTCCACACTTTCTCAACAACAATTTTGCAAAGACGTAAATCTTAGGATGACAATAAATAATCATGCTTCTTCAAGGTCTCATTTGAATACATATACTATTTCCCAAGCACCTGATATTGAAAGGCTGCCTGAACCAATGAGTTGTGGTGGCATGGTTGGGCTGCGTAATGCTTGGCGTTGTGTGATTTGTTGGTGCCTGGATTAATGTAAGCCACCTTTGTGAATGGCTTTCTACTTTCCACCTCCGCGTGGCTGGTGATAAAGAAACCGTGTTTGGTCGTGAGACTTTCCGAGTTTGGTCGTAGGGCTGAATGAGAGTAAGATAGCATGTGAATATGGTTGTGTTCGGATGTTTGCAGCGTTTCGAAGTATTTAGGGAGGATTGGTGAATTCATGCTTTGTATGACATAGGTTCACTAGAATTAACCTAAGAATCGTAATTCCTAAGATAGATTGTGTTTATGTCAAGTTGTTATGAAAGGTGACTAGGGATAAGAACAAATAAAATTTTATATATACCATTAAATCATTAAGAAGTATAATTCCCCTCTACCCCAAACCCCCCATCCAATGCCTGTCCCAATCTTATCATTTAAACCACATCACCCAAACTCACCCCCGCAAAATTCGTCCCCTGGAAAGTCCCTGTCTTATCTTTCCCCACCCTAAAACTCTCTGGTGGACCAAGGTAACTTGCCCTGACACCTCCCAGATCAATCACAATTCTCTGAACCACAACCCCCGGCTCAATCGCCCAGATCTTCAAGGTATGTTTCCCTTTCTGACTCAAATCATGTCTCGTGACAGTCATATTCCCACTTCCCCATCCCCACACTCCATCTGCAACAGCTTGATTCCAACCCTTAGGGTAGTCGCCTCCAGTGAAGTTACCAACAAACTGGCGGATTTGGGGAGTTTCGGCGTCGACGGCAATGGCATATTTGAGGGGTCGGGAGGGGCCGCGTTGGTTTAGGGAGGGAGAGAGGAGGAGGGTGATGTTGGCGGCGGTGTGATTGGTGAAGGTGTAGATGTCATATTCGAGGACCGGCCCTTGGCCCGGTGTCTGTGATGCCGCTAACACGGGCTGTAAAGTAACACCTGATAGCGTTCGACCGTAACTTGGGAGAGTGGTGTAGGAAATACCATTTGTCATAGTGTTGCGGGATGTGTGTTCGGCTTCAATAGCGATGTAACGGTCATTTTCGACGAAGCCGGTGAAGTTGGATGGGACTGCTAAGTTCTGAACCGGGACTTGGACAATGGGCATCTGGAAATTACCCCAATTGCAGGAGGAGGTTACATTGACGTTGACCGTTGTCGTGTTTGGTGCCGGTGGTGCTTTGCTCCAATCGATGGAGATGTAGACTCTGGTATCAGTGCCATTATTACCACCGGTATAACCCGTCTTTGGTGATGCGATAACATAGTCCTTAACCGGCGTGACATTCCAGGAACAACCAGATGTTCCACGGGCGAAGACGTCAATCCAGCGGGTTTTGGGGCCGAATGGTGACATAGGTGGGAGGACGAGAGTGTTACCGGAATTTGCGTGCCAGGCATCATCACCAGCAAGTGATGCGTTGGTTCCTTCGATGGCCACACCGAGGTTTCCTGCGAGAGAAGTTTCGAGCTCTTGGACATATGTGAGCGGGGGAAGAGTATTGCGCATGGGTTGTTGCCAGTATCCATCGTACAATGCACCCTTCCATGACAGATCATAGCTCAAATGAGTTTCTAATCAGTTAGTATATGCAGTCTTTCTCAAATCTAAAGGAAGACTCACGATCAAGCATATGATTCCACTTCCCACCAAGTAACTCATGATACCTCTTTGTGAGCGCGTGATCCTTCTTGAATGCGGTAAGGACATCTTCAGCTATCTCATTCGCGCTGTTTCGTCTCTGTAGTGCATGCAGCCTATTCTTCGCAGCACCAATATAAATCTGATTCACAACCTGTCCACCCAGACAAGGCTGCAAAATCATCTCATAATAAGCAGGCCTGAATGCATCATCTAGCTTATCATAAATCGCTTGTGCATCACCAGCCAAATCGTCCCACTGAGCCAAGATGGCATCTGCTTCGTTATAGTTGATTACTGAATAGGTTGATGCGTCGATAAGTTCGTACTTTCGACGTGCAGCGTACATGCCGTAGCGATCAACAACAGATGAAATAGCCTCAGCGTGTTCGTGACCAAATTCTCGCTCAGCCCAAAGTTTCAACCATGTAGGGACACTGTCGTATCCCCACTTAGTAGCATCATACGCCATGTCCAGAAAGTGGTTGATCGGTATTTCGAGTGGCTTCAAATCGCCAACATTTAGGATCCAAATACGATCAGCCTGTCTCGCATATGCAAGTTGCATCTACCACCCGTTAGCATTTTCTTCAAAGAAAAAAAGAAAAAAAGAGAAACATAACATACCTGTTCAACGGTCTTCTGTAACTGAATCGTATTAATCCACTTATAATCCCTAGGGTCTCCCACATAATCAACATGATAATAAACCCCCGCACCACCACTCCTCGCCGTCTCATTCCCTGTCGGCAGCCTCCTGATATTTCCCCAATTATCATCTGCCCACAACAACGTAATATCATCTGGAACCGTCATACCTCCCTCGTAATACCCTTGAACTTCCTTATATAAACACCACATTTGGGGAATATCTTGAACGCGAGTGCCATTGAAGACCTCGCCGAGGACTTTCCGCTGGGTAGCGACGACATTTTGGAGAACCACAATGGCTTGTTCTTGTGTGAGAAGGAGGGAGGTATCACCTGAGCCGCGCATAGCCATGGTGAAGAGAGAATTGCCACCATAGGGCTTGGCACGTTGAGCACCAACTTTGAAGAAAGGGGTGAGGGAAGCGTTGTTAGTGTCAAATTCCCATTGCCCGTTTCCGCCATATTGTTTCCCGAAAGTTCCCCATTCATTTGAAGCGCGCATCATCGGTTCTATTCAGTATTAGTCTGTAATACCGAGATAAAGATATTATGTATTTAGATGAGAAAATTTACCAGTATGACTCGTTCCCATCACAATACCATATGCATCGGCAATTGCTTGGTTCGCAGTATCGTCCACACCAAACATACTTGCCCACATGGCTGGCCAGAAGTAGTTCGCCCTCAGTCTGAGCAAGAGCTCAAAGACCTTGGGGTGAAAATAGTGGTTGAAACCGGGCCCGTACTTTCCCTTCTCGTAATTGGCACTATGAAAAGTACGATTAGTATTGCCCACATATAACTCACTCTTTCAAGATAAATTAGGGATTGGTAGAGTTAGAAAGACGTACTTAATCCAGTTTGTCAAAGCAGGCTGCTCATCGTTGATGAAAATTCCCCTATACTTCACGGTTGGCGGTCCTTGTATCTTCTTATTTGGCAAAGCCCACACGCCGGCCCTCTTGCGAACCGGGACTATTCATAAATTAGTCAATCTCCAGATCGCCATATCTTCTAATACCAGCAAAGTTCCCCCCAAAAGAATTTGGCTATTTCTCAGCGCCCTCTTCACACCTCGCCTTTCCCCTTCGCTAAGCCCCCAAACAAATAAAAGATCACGTACCATCAGCCCACCACCACCAAGGACTAACTCCCATCTGCTCACTCAAATCATACAATCCATAAATCGTCCCTCGCATATCACTCCCTACGATAACTAACGCCTTATCCACCCCTGGAAGGGGCTTTTCTACCACCTGCGTAATAAAGCTTTCCCACGAGCCTATGATGGGTTTCGGATCTAGCTTGCCGGATTTCAAGAGGGCACGGATCAAGGGAGAGCGACGGAGAGTGCCCACTATGATGAGAGGGGCGGAGGACGGGGGTGGGGAGTTGAGGAGAGTGGGGCCGGTGAAGCGTTGTGAGGGGCCAGTTGTGTACTGAGGGTTGAGTTAGTTGCAATTCACCACTTCATGTTGATTTCTGTGCAATATCGAAGTGCCTGGGGAGGGGAATTAGGGAAGAGAGAAAACACACGTTAACAAAGCTTGTAACCGGATCATAGCTATAATAAACTGTCGTGCTTGACCCATTGACCACACTCCCATTATGCGCTACACCACCGCCTCCCAAACCACCATTCCAACCCCCTTCGGGATGTCCCCCAGGGCCATCTCTTTTCCATGGTCTACCTGTGTCCGTCGAGTTATCGATGTAGTTCACCAGCGTCATATTCTTCCCTGTCACCTTGCCAAAATCGATGGCGAGATCTTCTGCGGCGCGTACAACGCCCCACCAGTCTTTATCCGAGAGGAGGATGTGGCCATTGATTCCGCCACCACTGAGTTGGAGGGAGCCGGAAGGGGGATTCGACGTTGTGAGGACTTGTTGCTGGCCTAGTCCAAACGCTACAGGTAGCAGCGAAGCCACCACTGTGAGGAAGGGTGTAAAGGCCTTCATCGTGGCTATTGTCGTCAATCGCCTTTCGAGAAGAACGGCGATTGAGGAAGCTTGAGAATGGACAAGGACAAGTCGGTCGAAGAAAAGACGAGAGAAAAAGAGCAAGGCAACAGAGGATATATGAATAGAAATAAACACAGCAGTATGCACTACCAATGACGCGCTTTGGCTCAACTGAACTCGCAGCTCACTCCTACGTCCCACCAGATCCAAACTATGGATCCTTACCCAAGATCATCCACTACGATCCCATGCCCACACCAAGAGGGCACCACGGTCCTTCGACCGAACCGTTGATGCAACCCGACAAGATCATCCGGCTGAATGGATCGTGGATAGTGGGTAATGGTTTGCGAGCGAAAACCCATACTTTTTTTTATTTCTCGGCGAGGTATGTACTCGGAAGAACCACGGTCCCGTGGTACCTTACATTTCATTGACTCACCTAATTCGTCAATTGGGACTTTAGTTGCGCCTGTTGGAGCAAGGCAGCCGGTAAAGATATATTGCGGGGTATTAAGGGGAAGTATTTAGCCTGATATTGAGAACAGAGACTAGTATGATCCACAACGGCTGCAAAAAGTGGAAAGTATACCTATATGCACCCTTTCAAAGTGATAAGGTTGTTGTTAAGCCTCGGCCAAACAAGCTAAGATGCCCCATTCTTGGCAATGGAAAATATAATCATTTCCACCAACTATGGCGGGTGTCACCTTCGTATGGACGCATTGGTCCTTAGCCAGCTTTTAGACGCATGGTACCAAGACTTCTCATAGGCTGATATAGACGACGTACCCAGAATTCAAAATTGGTGATGTGGACATGAACGTTCATCTGGATTCAAAAGCACTGTGAATGAGGTGATAATTTTAAACTCGGGGCATAATGTAGAAATCGCCAACCTTCATGGTACTCACAAAGGCCGCACAAACCCTCAATGCATTCCACCAATCCAAGTGCAGCTTAATTACCTCCTCATTTCCATCTCTTCTGAACCAAATTCAGTTCCCTCTCACCTACTACTTACCCGGTTGGGAATACAGGCCGGCACCCAAAGGAGACGCTAAAACGACAAACAGAAATTAGACATCTACATAACACGAAGGTCGAAATGCTGCCCGATAACTTAGCTGCGCTTCCAGCGTCATGCCCTTCCTAATTTTGTACAACCAACGTATTTTGATCGAAATTTTGGGCTTCTACCGCAAGCACTCAAAGGTCGCGAGGCTTTCGATCGGGCGAGTCGCCAAAAAGGACGTAGAAAGAAATATCGATTGACCTGTCGAGATTGATTTATGGAGACTTTTTGTCTATGCGTCAACAGTACCAGCTATACCTGGCGCAGAATGTGCATCGACAAGAGCAGTCTCAGTCTTTTCATCTGGGATGAATGCGTACCTGGGCATCTGTGCGATCTTCTCTTCTGGGCTTACATCATTATCCGAATAGATCATCTTAGTTGGTTTGTCTTTCTTAGATTTCTTCTCGCTCGCTTCGGGTTTCTCAGTCTCGGGGGCTGGGGTTGGTGTCCCTTCTGCTGTGACTTTTGGAGCCGCCACTGGTGTCTCGCCTTTCTTTGGAGGTTTGATACCGGCCTCAGCCATTCTGATAATCTCGTCAATGTCATCAGCCTCCCGAGCAGCGCCTGATACCAGGTCGTCTACCGAGGAGGCGTTAGCCGAATAGGCCCCATAACCTTGAGACTGAGAAGGATAAGCTGGTGACATAGCTGGTTTCTGATCCTGCCCTTTCCACCCATTTCCTTGCCAGCCACCTTGCTGACCTTGAAATGATGCTGGTGGACCTTGGTGCATTTGCTGCATCTGATGAGGAGGAAGCGCTGGAGCTCCGAACGAAGGTCGTTGTGGAAGACCAGGTGCTGGGGGAAGGCTTGGTGGCCGACTTGGAAGCCCGCCTGGTGGTGTGTGTGATGGGGGGCTTTGAAAGTTATTAAATGATCCTGGTGCAGAACCGGGAGCGAAGGGGGGCTGTTGACCCCCAGGGTAATTTTGAGGAGGTTGTTGGTATCCAGAGGGGGGGAAAGATTGTTGCGCGGTGTATGTTTGAGGAGGGGAGTATTGTGGTTGAAACTGGGCACCGGGTGGGCCCGAGAAGGGTGGTTGTTGAGAAGCATAAGGCTGTTGGTAAGCTACTGCAGGTTGCGAATAAGGCTCTTGTGAGAATGATCCATAACCCGCACCTTGTGTACCGCCATAATTGGCTTGTGGAGCAGTGTAAGGAGCCGCATTTTGCTGTACCAGCATTAGCAGATCCATTTACAAGAAGGGGGCGGGACTTACAAATGAACCTGGGCTCTGTCCAAGGGGACTATTTTGTGCTCCATCTAGTGGGGTATTCCCACCACTGTTTGCTCCAGCTGCCTTCTCCGCCTCCTTTTTCGCTTTATGTTCTGCCAATCTTTTCTTCAGATCGGCTGGTGATTCGAATTTGGGCTTCTTCGGTTGACCACCAGCATTGGCGCCAGGGCCAGGATTGCCAGTGGCAGCGCGTCGTTCAGCTTCAGCTTGGTAGAAACCTGCGATGATGCGCTGATTATGTGCTTGAGCAACGTCTTCCGGGATACCTTCCATACCAAATATTTCCACTTCCAAGCCTTGCCTGTTGGGTAACGAGTTATCGACACTCGTAAGGGTTTCCTTATGTACCTGGTTCATGTGGACAGATAGTCCTACCATGTGTCAGTGTATATTCTTGACTTGGCATATTTGAATGAGCGCATACCTCCAGCTGTATTGAGTCTGCGACCACATCTTTCGCATTTGAAGTGCTTAGCCTTTTGATGGGAAATAAGAATTTTAAGGTCATCGAAATCACGCTCACCTTGCAACAGTGTTAGCAAACGCATCAAGGAAGCGAAAAGGGAGCTTACAGTAATAACACCAGGGCCGAGCCAGCAGCTCCTCGATATCGGGATGACCGCGCTTCTTTTTGCCAACCATTGTTGCGTGTGAGGAGAGATAGATGGTGTTGTCGGGGAAATAGATGTATGTTGAAGTGGTTGTAGGAGAAAGAGTTTGAGATCCGGAACATGAGGCGATTTAGGTTAGCGTGGATTTGTCAGCAAGGAGTTGATAATGTTGTCAAAAATTTCTTCAACTCTACACTTGACGACAACCATAACCAAAATATGTCTAAGGTTGGCATTAGAACTCCGTCGTTCCACATTATACTCAGCTCTATTTTACCAGGTACTAATTAAGTTCTTTCCTTCGTTTCCGCATAATGTCTGCACGCAACTCCTTGATCAATCACTCAGCCTCTTGGGCAAACCAATGAGCCCTTTCTCGGAAGGCCTTCTGATATCTTCGCGTCTTGTGTCGATGTTAGATGGAGATTGAAAAAGAGCACGGTCTTTCGAGATGCTGTTCTCATAGAGGACTGTTGCAATACCAATTATGGACCTTCATAGTCCATACTCCTACTCTTCACGAGATCTTTACAGGAGTGTGGCTCCTTGCGTACCAACATCTACATATCCACACTCTGCTGAGGCAGATACTTCACCTTTTACTTATACTATCACACTTTGAGTACCTCAAAACTAGAAATGAAGCGCAGTTGCACAATAAATAGGTTGGGCTTGACCATACATCCTCTAACCAAGTCCATGTCATTTTAGGGATTGAAAACCATGAACTGGGAATTACCCGCCGCCACCGGAGTGACGCAAGCCACTCATCTATGAAAATAGCTCTGCACTTGAACCCCTCCTGGCAGAGAGACTTGTTAGTCCCTGGGCCTTGACTACTTAGGTATAGTTTGTGCAGGTTACCTCATTAGACAGCAACGTCATGCAACCCGCTTATTAAAAGAGCATTAACGTAACTGGATATTTGGCATGCAAAAAATCTTTCGATGTGTTTCCGTGAGTATGAGAATAGTATATCATATGTTTTCTCGTACCATTTTCACCGCTGTTTTACTGGTACAAATGTGCAGTCGTGGGGGTTCGACCATTCATTAATTGTGGGCTTTCGATACGCCTCTGGGTTGCAGTACAAGGCTCCGAACTGCCGATTCCAGAACTTCAACTATTGATTATAATTTACTCTCAACAAACAACATTTAACATTCGACAATCTCTGAAGAACTTTTCGAGTAATCTTCAAACAAAATGTCGTCTCAACATAAGCAGACAAAACCTCATGAGAAACATCCTCATTTTGGAAATCTTCCACTCAGTACAAGTGGTCCTCTCGATTGTGCTTTGATGGGCACAGCACTTCTCAATACCCCATATCTCAACAAGGGAGCAGGGTTTACAGCAGAGGAGCGAGAAACTTTCAAGCTTACGGGATTGCTTCCTGTTGATATCCAAACACTTGATCGACAAGTTAAAAGAGCTTATCAGCAATACTCGAGCCGCCAAGATGATTTGGCGAAGAATACATTCATGACTAGTTTGAAAGAGCAAAATGAGGTCTTATATTTCAAGGTGAGGCAATCCTCTGCATACTAGATCCTCAAGCATATCTTTCCCTTTCTCCTTTGCTTCAACCTATTTCTGTAAATTTGTTCCTTTGGGGGGGGGGGAGACTCTACAAGTGACGTAATGGTCACGTGGATATTCTAAGTTGTAGCTATTGTGAATGAACAATTGCAAGTAACCTCACAATAGGAAAGGTTTGGTTCGCGATGGCCTCTCAAATGTGTTTTTATGGCGTTTGTGTTTCGTCCGTCAAGATATATTTCGTGGCATATTTGATACGAAAACAGCCCATTAGGTGCAAACCAAAGAACTCCAAGGGTTAACGCGTGACAGCTTATTCAAGATCATTTGAAAGAAATGTTCTCTGTAATATACACTCCCACCGAAGGGGACGCGATTCAAAACTTCTCCCGTCTTTTTCGAAGACCTGAAGGTTGTTTCTTAAATATCGACAATATCGATCGTGTCCACGACGACTTGGCACAATGGGGTACCCCTGAGGATATCGATTATATCGTTGTCACAGGTGAGCCACTCGTTGGGCCTAAACTTTTCTTCTTTTGTTATTAATAAAGTCTAGATGGCGAAGAGATCCTCGGAATCGGCGACCAAGGCGTAGGAGGAATCCTCATCTCAGTCGCCAAACTTGTTCTAACGACCCTCTGCGCTGGCATTCATCCCAACCGAACTTTGCCAGTTGTTCTCGACTGTGGGACAGACAATAAAGACCTACTCGATGATGACCTTTACATGGGTCTCAAGAAACCACGAGTTCGAGGAGAGCAATATGACAAGTTCATTGACGCCTTCGTCCAATCGGCACGGAAACTCTATCCTCGAGCTTACATCCATTTCGAGGATTTTGGATTGCCAAATGGTTTAGTTATCCCTTATTCTATTCTCTTTCTCCCAAATCTTTCTTTAAAAAAAAACTCTGACAATATCACAGCCCGACGTATTCTCGACCGCTACCGCCCCAGCATCCCCTGCTTCAACGATGATGTCCAGGGGACCGGTTGTGTAACCCTCGCCGCCATAATGGCCGGTCTCCATGTTTCAGGTCTAAAATTGACGAATATGCGAATGGTGGTATTTGGCGCTGGCACAGCAGGAACGGGGATTGCTGATCAGGTTCGAGATGCTATTGCTGCAGATAGCGGGAAGAGCAAGGAAGAGGCTGCGAGGCAGATCTGGTATGCATGCCCCCTCCCTCTGCTTGAACGACCCCCCAGAATTGCGAGAGAGTATGAATTGACGGGGTGGGATATAAAGGTGTGTCGACAAACCTGGGCTCCTCCTGAAATCCCAAGACGACAAACTGACACACGCCCAAATCCCCTACGCACGAGAAGATTCGGATTGGAAAGATACAGAAAACCCTGATCTTTTGTCAGTGATCAAGAACGTCAAACCCCACGTTCTAATCGGCACCTCTACACGCCCGAAATCTTTCACTAAGGAGATCGTCCAGGAAATGGCTAGTCATGTTGAAAGACCCATCAGTAAGACATCATATTACCAGATGCTTAAATATTGCGCTTCATCCTAATATCTTTCATCTCCATTCTCTCTCTCCACACACCACCCACTGACTCAACCCCTAGTCTTCCCACTCAGCAACCCAACAAGATTGCATGAAGCCGATCCCGCAGACCTCAACACCTGGACCTCAGGGAAAGCCCTCATCGCAACGGGCTCCCCCTTTCCACCCGTACAATTCAACGGAAATGAAAAAGAAGTAGCAGAATGCAACAACAGCACCTGCTTCCCGGGCATCGGTCTCGGCTGTGTCCTCTCCCGCACCAAACTCCTATCAGACAAAATGCTCGTCGCAGCTGTAAAAGCGCTCGCTGCCCAAAGCCCGGCGTTGAAAGACCCGGATATGGGATTGTTGCCGGATGTCGTTAACGTGCGGGAGATTTCAGTTCACATTGCTAAAGCTGTCATCCGCGCAGCCGAGGAAGAAGGCCTTGCGACTGAAGAGGGGATTCCAGAGGGTGAGGATATGCTGGAGGAGTGGATTAGAGAGCAGATGTGGGATCCGGCGTATAGGCCACTGAGACTAGTTAGCAAGGAGGGCGCTAATAAACACGCTAGGGGGGAAATGAGGGTTGCGGGGGTTAATGCTAATTGAGATAGGTGGCTGCAAGATGGGTGGTTTCGTAGTTATTGATCTTGATTTTGGATTATAAATGGAACTGTGATGGTTCATCTGCTGTAGGTGTTTATCTAAATAACTGTAATGAAATGAAAATAGAATGCGAGATGGGTTTAGTCTAAATTTCTGTCATGTGTCAATTGATGGAGGCTTGCTGAATACAAATCGTGTGAGGTATCTCATCTTTACTACAGCGCATGCTGATGCGAGCTTTGCTTCCCACTGCTTTTTGAAATACCGAGAAGTCACAGGAAAGCAGGCCAACCACTACACAAAGCAATACAGTCATGCACACGTTAATTCGTATATCTCTCATAACTCTCATCTAATCATATATTTAGTGGTAGCTCCCCAGCAATTTCTCGACCTGGCTGGTAATATCCGGGAACGTAAAGTCAGTCCTACCCCCCTGGTTTTGCCCAGGTAATTTCGCATCCCCAAAAGGCTCCAGGACCATATACAGCGCATCGCCAACCTGAACAGGCGCCGTTACGAAAAATGCTGGATCGCCCGTCCACGGTACCAATCCTAGGTACTCTGCGCTTTCCCACTTCCCATTTTTGGATCTGAAGACGGAAATCCCCTTTGCATCTTCGGCCACCAGCAGAACTGTACCGTGATATTTTGGCGGGAGGTAGAGAGCATCGGAAAACGAGAGGTTGTATGCTGGTGTAATAGGGATAACGCTTGGTACGCCTTTTTCGGCGCGCATGTCAAAGCGCCAGAGCTCGCCGGTGAATGAATTATCTCCCAAAAGAACCCAACCGTTTGCTGCGAGGCCACCGAGCCCGGCATTGGTTGTTATGATAGGTGGGGTGGGTTTATACCATTCTTCCACCTTCTTGCCATTTTTGCTGACTTTCACAATCGCGCTCGGAAATGTGAAAACACTATAGATGTTCCCCTCCGGATCTTGCTCAACATCTTGCGGTCCGCCGTAAAGACCATTTGTCGTAGCTGTCAAATTGAGTTGATAGAGGATTTTCTTGGTGTCGGGATCATATTGGATGAAGTAATTTGTGCCTGAGATATCTTTGCCGGATGTATCGAAGGCGGCTCCCACATCGACGACGACGGAGAGGAGACCACTGTTCTTGTCTATACCGACACCACCGAGGTGGTAGGTTGGGTTATGGGCTATGCCAGGGAATTCGATGGTTTCTACGACTTTGGCTTTGTAGGGGTCATAGACTGCTATGCTTGCGTTCCAGAGGGAGCTTGATTTTGGGTTAGTTAACGAATGGAGATGGGAAAGGAGGAGCTGACCCAAGATAGAGAAGACAACGATCAAAGTCAAAATCCGCATTCTCAGCGTAGAGTTGATATTGATGAATTGTAAAATTTCCGCTGAAGGGAGGACATTTCCCCTTCTTCGATCTCTCTACGTGAGGAAGTGCGGATATTCCTGGGAGAACAGCTGTAGCCAACAGAATTGCCGAAGTGAAACGCATCTTGTTGGTTTGCGAGGCCTTAATTGTGCCAATTGATCTAGTTCAATTAAACAAACCTCTAGCATGAAATTCACCTTGATATGTCCCTCACCTCTCTTTATACCTCCCCCAGAATGATGGTAGGATGCTTACTCGCCCCTTCCCCTCGTCCCACCCCTCATCACGGCTCCCACAATACGGTGAGTAAACTCTAAGCTGACCTGCATGCGCATACCGATATTGGAAATTTGTAAAGATGCTGTAAACATCACCTATCCGTACATTGAGCCCCACATCACTACTACCTCCCTCTAATATCCTTCTCCATCCGATTCGAACAAACTTTCCGGGCCCTGCGTCTTGGCGGGATGAAACCAATGATGAGGGGAGGATAATGTGCCCTGCATGCGATTGGGTACCGACTATGAAGGCTGTTCCTGTGCCGCGGGGAAGAAATGCACGGAAATGTCCCAAATGAATTGCGGCTGCAGGGCATTGGATGTATGCAGGGTAGAGATGCTTGGAGGGTTGGAAGGTTGAAAGAAGGCGACATTGTAGACGCCGGATTGAAGCCTCCTCGGGCACGGGTATCGGATATCCCGGGTACAGGGTTACCGAGACTGGAAGAGAGTCCGAGCTAGGTTAATTCTTTCATTTACGAGAGCCCTACTAACGGGACGGGATAGGCTTTCCCCAGCCTTCGCAATATTTTGTGCTTCTAGAACACGGGATATCCCATGTTTACAGCTGACAAAGGTTTGACCGATGACGTTTTCGATGTTAAGCCCGTTCCACCCCAAGAATGGCTTTACACCGATCGTGATTGGCAAATCAATGCTCTCGTACCACAACCTAGAAAATTCACGATGTGACCTCATTCTTACGCATCCTCACTTGGAGTGTAGGATAGCTTTCCTCGTCTTCACTAAGGTCAGCCACGAAACTCGGGACTAAAAATGCATACTCACATCTGTCCTAAGTTTATTGACATATTCCCACAACACCTAAATCACCCTCGTTGGATGGTAAGGTGTGTTCATCAAGTCTAATCTTAGTGAAAGCAAAGCTTCCATCAGATATTTACTCTTAGTCCTTCTCGTCAATCTTCCAGTCAATAAATTCCTCCCAATTATCCACTTGATCTGACCTCTTTCCCTCCTCCCCTACGTCTCCGGGTCCAACATCTCTTGAAGCCTCCAATGCATGAGGCATGTCTACTATTACTGGTCAGATCTTTATATTCCAGTTGTACTGTATAACTGGAGGGCGATAGGATATCCTAGAGGGTTTATATAATGATGCCAAGTATTACGGCTGAAAGCCACTGCATTCTCCCCTGGTAGAATTGAAATCATCGCTTGGTGTTAGACAGCACTCCGATAGAACATCAGTCATGCCGTAGCAATCGAAAGCAAGTCGGGGTTGACTCAATGATGGGTATACCTCAACTATCTCCAATTGTTAAACCAAAAAATATTTGAATAAGAACATTAAAAAGGAGATGAACATGGAAATTTTGATATAGAAAAAAGGCGGATGAAAGGAAATGATCCAACTTAATATCCTTTCCAGATCTGGTTTTTCATATGGAAAACGGTACATTACCTCTTCTGGTAATCGAAGATCACCGTGGCTTGCAAGTGACAAGGCAGCGATTGGCTTCAGGAGCAATAAGAGACACAGCACGTGGTAAATCGAAATACCTGAAAGAATGATCACAGAAATGCACAATTGAAGGTAATCTAAAGAATCACATCTCGGACGCGGTCTACGGTTTCGTTCCAGTCATTGTGAAGCCCTTGGTTGTGGATATATGTGACTGATATTAATACTCTAGCCGTTTCTAGCATGAGATTCGTATCATTCCCATTATTGTTGATACTTGCGAAATTCCGTGTTGGTGGCTCACTAGTGCCTTACCTAGCTTAGAATCAAAGCTAGAAAAGTACAACCATAGATGAAAGGTTCGCATTGATGAATTTCAAGATATTAGAATCAGTTGAAACGTAGCTTTTCCTCTGAGAAATATCCCCCTTTTAAATAAATTGATGCCAATTCTATGGAGCTTTCAAGACATAAGTTTACTCATATGAGGGTTGTTACTAGAGATATATCCTCGCCTGAAGAAAACGATGTCGAGTCCGGGAGGCCTTGGGTACTGGCCTCCAGTAGAGTGAACTTGTCACCCAAGGAAACAACTAGTCCCTTCATGACACCGACTATCAGCCTTGGGTTCTTTTATTGCTTGATCTATAGCCCTTTGTAGCCGTGCTGTATTCCCGAGGCCACACTTTATTCGTGAAATACTTTTCTTTCAAGGTGTAGTGGTCGGAGTATCCCCAAGATCTGAATGAGCGAGGTCGTAGTGAGGAATTACTTTTGAACTTCTATATCTGGCGCTGTATATTATACCCGTACAGTTAAAGTTTTGGACCAAACTTAACCATTGAATTTTTTAGAGTTATTCGCTATTGTAATAGCTTAGAAGATTTGAATTCGTATTGCACTATTTTGATTCGAAAAGATTTGAGATTATTGGAATGATCTCCATCGAATGCGACAAATGGACTAAGTTCCATCCCACTCACTCCAGCAACTATATTTATCCTATCATTAATGCAAGAAAATCCCTTTTCTCTTCTTCTTCTCTCAGATTTCCATTACTGAGCTTTAAGGTACTAGATAACGAAGCTTGAACGTGTTCGTGCCTTGTGCCTTAGGTTTTCGACATAGGGCTAAAAATAGGAATGTGCCAAGGAATATCAACCTTGATTTGAGCTTCATCTCACTTTTATAACATCCCACTCCCAGTCCCAAAGAGAATCGGAATCATCGTCTTACTTCTGCAAGCCAATTGATATCAAGAAACTTCAGACTCTAGCTTACAATTCTGTCTTCGTTGTCGAGCAATATATTCCCCCACCTCCGATTATAGTGGGGTCGTGCTAATGAACTGAAATCACAAACCATTCCACCATGGCAGATATTTCTTCACGACTGGCTGGACTCAACCCCTTTAAATCGAAGCGAGTTGATGAGAATGATGAACAGGGAGAGCAGATCACTTCTAGCACGGTTGCAGGAGGAGGTCATGGTGCCCGTCAAACTGGAATTACCAAGAATCAGCTGAGGGTCAGCCATGCTCTCAAATCCTTTCTGGTAGACCAAAATGTGCTTTCATCAAGAGATGCCGGTGTCGATAGTCTGGAAGAGGCAACCAATGCATTACGTAATTTACTTCAAAAACCTCACATAGACGTACCTTCATATCTCACGGATCGGTCACACCCGTTGCCGGAGTACTTCATCAGCTCGAGCCACAACACCTATCTAATGGCTCATCAGCTGGTTGGGGACTCTTCAGCTGAGGCTTATGATCTGGTTCTCAATGCAGGCTCTCGTTGTGTCGAGATCGATGCTTGGGATAACGACGAGGACAAGGACGAACCCAAGGTCACTCACGGGTACACGCTCGTGTCACATATCAGCTTCCGCTCTGTTTGTGAAATTATTCGAAATGTTTACGATAAGGAAGCAGCTGAAGCAGTCGATGAGCAGGGCCTCCGGGCTGCACCTATTTTGCTCTCCCTTGAGAATCACTGCTCTGCTCGGGGCCAATTGCGTCTTGTTCAAATAATGAAAGATGTCTGGGGCGATCGTATGCTGAGTAAGGCAGTAAGAGAGGAGGGCCACGATGAGCAAGATGGGGGAGAGCATGTGACTCTCGCAGAGCTGGGCTCTAAGATAGTGATCATTGTTGAGCACCATATCCCAGATGAGATCGACGAGAACGAGGATGATACCGACACCGAGGATGAAGACGAGGAAGAGAAGCAAGCAAGCAAGACCTACAAAGAAAAGAAAAAGGCTGCTCCTGCAACCATCATCATTCCAGAGCTCGCAGATTTAGGCGTGTATGCTCAATCTGTGAAGCCTAGCGATAATTCGTGGTATGAACAGCTTAAGCTCAAGAATGGTCCACATCATCACCTCATTAATGTCTCAGAGTCTGGCTTGGCCTCAAAGCTGCCAGGTGCTAGCGCAAAGATAAGTTGTCATAATGCGCATCATCTTATGCGGGTCTTCCCCAAAGGCACTCGCATTTCATCAAAGAATCTTAATCCAGTCCCATTCTGGGGAGTTGGAGCTCAGATATGTGCTCTGAATTGGCAAACTTTTGGTTCTGGTATGCAGATGAATGAGGCACTCTTCAGTGGCTCAGATGGCTACGTGCTCAAGCCAGCGGCTTTACGCCATGGTGGTGATGGTAAGCTGAGTACTGGCAGAACGAAGAAGCTTCGCCTGCATGTGGCTGGTGCATCTGATATACCCGTACCAGCAGACACTGACCCAGAAGACATCAAGCCTTATGTCACTTGCATGCTTGTGCATCCTAACGACCTAGAAAAAGCACCTCCAAAACGAAAGACTGCACCTTACAAACACCACAAGCTTGGCTTTCTGCACAAAGGCGAAAACCCTCCCTCGATTGATCCTATCTGGAATGAAGTCTTAGAATGGGATTATGAAGAGAATGAAATGGTTTTCCTTCGGATTTTGATCAAGAGCGATGATAGCTTTGCTGCAAATCCCGTATTTGCCGTTACGGCGGTGAGGATCTCATATGCTGTCTCAGAATGGCGTTTTGTACGCATGTTAGATCTTAAAGGCAGAGAGACAAAGTGCTCATTGCTGGTCAAATTTGAGGTGCAGGATGTGTAAATATCCTTCTCCGCAATGTGCATCTGCACTTTACAAAATTCACACAACAATCAAAGATACGGCCTTACGAGCTTTCTTCGACGTATAAATTTATTGACTTTACCCCTTAGCTGGCTTCTCTAGGTTTACATGATCTACTTCGACACAGCTGGCCATTGTGCCCATTGGAATCGACAGCCTTGTAACTGTCACTTATAGAGAAGCAAATCCTTCGTGGCGAATCCAGTTCTGTAAACTCGCCACAAATATATCCTGCTTCCCCTTCTCTAAAATATACTACGTAGAAAGTAAGGAGTACTTAACTCAGCAGCTTCCCAATCTTAATAATGGCAGAAGCCTGAACCAATTAGTCTCTGTCAAAGTTGCGCTAGAAAAATAAGGGAACCTTCGTGGTAATATAAAAACACCCACTACTGTGCGTAGTAGCTCATTTGAAATCAAGCCTTGTCAATGAACGCCAGATTATGAAGTTTATATGAAACTGTTTACGCTTCGACCTGAATCTTTCTTTCAGCATATACATTGACGCCCAGTTTCCTTTAGTCATATGTGAGCTCTCTTGAAATTTCTTTCTATTTCAAGTCGCCTGTGCTCCTAGCTAGATTGTGACAGCGTGGACTACAACAAGCCTACTTGATATCCTTGCCTACCATGCAGTGACTGTCCACGAAGATCGGACTCTGCAGATACTATAATCTCTTGATCTCCGAGTTCATTTTATTGGATATATTCTCTCTTCTTTTTCGTGTTAGTTTCTATACCATTTCCATTATTTTCATTAATAAAAAGGGAAAGTCTGGGAAGATTTTCGCACGATCCTGTGTAAGTTCTATGTCGAAGCAGCGGGCCACTGAACTCAATGAATCTAACAGCCCTGTAATTACCACCCGTAAAAAAGCAAACTCACAGTGAATCTAGTTCTGCACCCCCTCGGTTACGGCTTCAGCTGACAAAATTTGGAGAAAATAAGTTAGGGATTCTTCCAGTGCCAGTTCTGGGTTCCCGTTCAAAAAAGCTGCATGAATCAACCCATGGAGATGCCTGACTTGCCGTTTACAGACGAGTTCATGGGTTTTAGTTGTGTAATTTGATGGATTTATTCATGTTGAAAAAAGTGGAAGGGGTGATTGAGTTGTGTGATTACTTGCAGCGAACATTTTTCTTGATATTAAATCCAACAAGATCCCTGGATAGACCACTAGTTGGTGAGCATGATTATGTAGGAAGCTGTTCCTGCGGAAGACTCGACTTAATTCCTTCTCGCACTCGTGTCAAGCTGATGCTCACCATGCATTGACATCATTAGTACGAACCGTATTGTTCCTTCCGGGCCGACTCTCCGGCTGCATATCATTATGGCCTCGCCTTTTCCAACAGCATAGATCAATAACTGGCCTGCTATTCGCTCAGCGTAGCTCGGATTTAGACCCTGTCATTTGGCCCATCTCGCAGAATGCTCTGAATGGCGATCGCCTTCATCCTGCATATGCTGAAAGAATATAGGAGTTGATCATGACAGCCACAAAATATATCCGATTAAAACCCTCTTTTTCGCATCTCCAGAGAGCATCGAGGTCTAGCACAGCCTCCTCCTAAGCCTCAGAGCCTTCCAATATCTTCAATCCATTTTCTTCAGGGGAGATAAATCCCGCGGTCCGACCAAATTACTAATAATGACCTCCTTTCAGCCCCATTATGCTATCGAAGCCACGCCTCATTGATTTTGATGTAACTCGGTCTATAAAACACAACAAAACTAATCCTTAGAATAGTGTCTTGGGTGAGACATTTTTGAAAGCGGCATCACTCGCGCACGCCGTAATCGTATATCTAGTACCGACCATTAGACCTGTAATCTTCCCATAGCCTAATCCTTTCAATATTGGTGAATATCAACGAATATACTTTTCCCTAAGTTTCTACACAAAACCACGTCATTTAATGAAAACTCGATGGCTGAAACAATTTCATATCGCGACCGTCTTCCATAAATCCATGGTAAAGGAGCTCAAACTGCCCACAATGAGGTGGGTTGAAGGAACCGGGATATATTAGGATGTAGTTAATAAAGTCGGATTCAAGGCAAGGGGAGTGGTGGGTGATCTTGTAATTGAAGATCCTTTCTCCCAAGGTTATAAAATCGTCTTCGAAGGGGGTCTCCTCTCGATATATGTTGCAAAAAACGAATTTACAATGCCATAAGGCCAAGGTTCAAAGAACTATCACTTATCCGCTCACTAGGTCTGTCATTATTCCGCGGTTTTGAAGTGGGAGCGCGAATCATCGCCTGTATACCAACCTTCTATTTGATCGTGCATTACAAGGATCCCGCACAGATTGATTGGCAGTCTCAATTTAGGCCTTAGCTATTGCTGCTGTTTGTATCGCATTTTATAACTCTTATGCATTGGTGTAGCAGCTTGATCACTTCTGTTGGCATGAATTTATAACTGTATCACATACACACTTTGTTCTTTTCCGGGATGCCTCCACATGCTCGTTATTGTAGCTTCTTAGGTGGTAAGAAAATTTTTATTTGAACCTGGCCTAGCCCATTTTAACGGAGTCTTCTCTTGGCACTGCTATCTACTCAGCATAGCTACCTCTGCATCGACCTGAACTCTGATCTCTTATTTGCCGGAACTCGAGGCTTTATCCCCTATTTTCAATCTATACGGATAATTTGTTTAGATTTCCAGGGTGTTAGAGCAATTCATGCCTCAATAGAAAATTCATTTCTATAGCCTTGTCGATCTAGAAACAAGTTGTCGCCAACACATTTTCATCAATTTTTCGTTCTATCCCAGAATTTGATGAATGCCAGAATACAAGTAAAATAACCCTTGTTTATAGAAATCAACGCAGCAAGCATGTGAAAGCAAAAAGAATGACCCATCTAACTAAGAAATGCGGAGGAAAATGATGACCAGTCTAAATCCAGCAACACCAACCCTAAGCCCCCCATCCAATAAGAAGATAATCAATCGGAAAAATCCACAGAGATAATATCCACTATTGTAAGTGTACTCTTTAAGCGCAAGTGCAACATGATAGCCAAATCTACTTAAGATAAACCGTTAGAGTACCATGGTTGGATCCACCTGAGAGTACAACCTTTTTGGGTAAGCCCGTGTCGAAGTCATCGTGCAGCCTCTGAACATTCTTGCCAAAGGGTGTCTTCATGAGGTCGTCAAAAACCTCCTTCTCTAGACCGATTGATAGAGGAGTTACGGTGATTACATCTCTATCCCCCTTCTTCAACTTCTCAAATGCGTTTTTTATGACAACCTTGGTGGTACTCTCGTCGACCCCCTCGTAACTAAGAATTGCAAGGTCTGAAGCCGTCTTTCCGCCTTGGTAGACAAAAAGGGACATTTGAATATCAGATAAGAATAGCTTCGGTGGCTGTGTATCTGCCTTATTATATGCCATCGTGACGGCGATCGAGTTTGCGTTTTTGTCAATTCTGATCTGATTTATCGTTCCTGAATTGCCTTTCCGTTTAACTATATACATAATAGGTTTGTTTGGGAGGACCATGGCTGGATCGGCAGTATAATCATAGTCTCCAAGTTTTGGAACGGGCTTAGCTCGAGCAGCTAGCTTGACATTCTCGGAGCTAATAGAGCGCTGTGGATACTTATGTTAGGATAGATTTTAAAACAGCGTTAGAGAGAGATAACCAACTTCTTGAATATCTGTGATGCCAGTCGGAAAAGCAGTCACACTAATCAAAATATTGCCAAGACCGAGAAGGGCCACCGTTGCGGCCTTGACTATAGAGTAGCGCATTATCTTTGATTGAGATAAAGAAGGATTAAAAGGAGAGTAATTTAGACAAGGAGCGGTATCAAAAGATCAATAGGCTCAGAAAATGAGAATGAGAAGTAGTATTTCGAGTTATTTGCGTGAATTGAGAAGGAAATGAGGAGCTAAAGAGATAGTGACCATTTCGAACATTATCTATATATTTTCACAGGCCGTATCATCTTATGTGAGGAAGGAAGAACTACCAACTCGCGAGGACCTTGTTTGAATCTTTTCCACACATTCCTTTAATCCTCCGTTCTGAACTCATCTGCTGCATGTCAGGGAGTTAGTTTCTCGGCAATAGTGTACCATAGGATCCGAGGTTGGCACTGGACGCTGATGTTTCTTTACCCCAACATTCCTCTTTCTTTGCCACCCCCATGCCAGAGCCTCCTGAGTTGATAACTTATACTAGGTGCAAAAAGTTAACTATGAGATCTTCAGAGGCTAGGATACGTTGGGTCGAGGAATAGTCAGCGGGGATTAGGGGCGTACGCGGGCTTACCCAGGGAGTGGGAGAGGTGGGATTGACTAAAATAGGATACATGACTTCGGAAAAGAACCGCAGCAAAATTAGTGTTGTTATATATTTTGCCTAGAGAATAACCACCCCTAGCCCGTAGTTGTTTAATTAAGTAGCTGTTTGACAGCTGCTTCTTCTCACTCATGTTCAACCAGCAAAATCCCATCTGCTGCTACGCGCTAACGGTATGGAAGCAGGAAGGCTCCATCATTCAGCAACTGAAATGTGAAATCTCCTTCATAGACACTAGTGCGAGACTGAGCCACAGATCTTTAGGATTGTTTTAACAAGGCTAGCCTAGTGCTGATCCCTTTGATCCAAAGTCATATTAGTTTTCTTCCTCTTCCGAGGCTGATGGCCAAAATTTGCAACCAACATTGACAGCCAACATGCACACCGGATAGGTAGTCAGCATGTATAAGCCACGACAATATGCATCCTCAAGCGAGTTGGAGAGACCCCGAGCTATGCCTTTATAGGCTTAGCCTGCGAATGGCATAATTGTTTAAACCCAGCTCAGGCCCAACACAGATCAACGAAACAAAGTATATTGCTACTACCTAGATAACTTCTAAGATCTCTCATACGAAGAAAAATGGACCTTCTCGATTTTCCAGTTGACCTTATTCACAAGGTCTTATTCTACGCAGCCATTTCCCGAGGTGTTAAGAGAGCCCTTAGACTAGGGCTCGTTTGCAGTAGGTCCAAATCCTTACTCAACCTAAGCCCTATTAATAAAGACTAGAAACATTCTACAACTGCCTCCAGCCTGCTCTCTTCGAGTCACGACTCCTCGATGAGTTCGGAGTAGAGTTGCGATATCATGACCTCGCGCCCATGGAGACATGGTATATTCGGAGGCACTACGGCGCTGAGAAGCTTTGGCAGTCCTATCTAGTTTATAGGGTTCAGAGCGAGACTGACCCAAAAATAGGCCGCTTTGTCGAGATACGACGGGTCGCAGAAGACCTGTGCCGCCAGACCGACGCAAAATATGAAGCAACAGTTAATGCATTATGCTGGCTGGCTCTAGAGCGAGGAGCATGCTATCCAGGATACCAGTGGTGTTGGAAGCGCGGTTATCGAGCTAATGAGGCTCCCAACCCAGGCTTGAATCTCTTGAGCGCAGCGGCTTACTTTAATTATATTGCCTTGGCTAGGCAGCTACTTTCAGACGGCCACTGTCCAACTAGGGAAAATCAACTTTTTCCTTCGCCTATACAGCTCGCAGCATGGGCTGGCAATGCTAATATGTTAAGGCTTTTTCAGGAGCACTTACCAGACTTCGAAGAGATTCCGCCTCGAGATTTCGCTGATGAGAAGAACTGGCGAGGTAAGACCGGACCCGATTCTGTTAAAGGAGCCGTGCTTAGTGGTGATATGGATATGGTCCGTCTCGCGGTATACCCCCCTTCAAGATCTACATCTAATAATACGGATTTTTCTGGTCAGCCATTTGGACATGTCGACCCAAGATCCTTGCCAGGTTATGATCTCCAACTTACTCTCTTTTGTGCCAAGACTTGGGAAGTGCTTCAATATATTGACTCCTTCTTTGAAGAGTCAATGCTCTCATCAGACCTCGCCACATTACTACTAGCACGTTATGCAGAGCTAGGTAATGTGGAAATAGTACAGCAACTCCTCGATGCAGGCGTTGATATTTACGGGGGAGACAATCATAATCGAAACCCGCTAGTAATCGCGGCTCGTTTCTGCCACGAGAATGTTGTCGATCTGCTTCTTGATCGTGGTGCAGATCCCAATAATGATAATATGCAACAGCGCGGTACACCATTGAGTGCTGCTGTTGCTGGAGGGAGTGTTGCCATTTTAAAAAAACTCATTGATCATGGTGCTTATATGGGGGGCGAGTATGATCTGTTTAAAAGGATTGTCCGGCATGAGCATACCGCTATGATAGAATTACTGCTAGACCTCTTTATTGACAATGATGGTTGGGGACTAGCACTGGAAACAGCGTTAGAGGACGGCTTAGAGTCTATGGCCCAGCTTCTCCAGCAGCGGGGTGTTCCGCTGCCGTAGTCCAAAGGATGCAATTCTCTCCCAGATTTAAACATATACGGCTCTAAGATTTTGATAATTAAAGTGATAGCTCAGAGTTTTGGTTCTTAAAAAGCCTAAAAGTGCATCAAAGGCCTATAACACGGTGCTTGGCGGATTATTACTAGCTGTCGGTGACACGGTACATTGATTGAATAGAATCAAGAGCCATAAAGAGTCATACAGAACCACACAAACGCCCACGGGATGGTTATTATTCTAACTTTGAAATGCCACTTGCTACACTCGGTATTGTGGCTTGACGTGTTGGGCTGCTACGAGAAATGACCATATGAGTGGCTGCCATAATTTCGTTACGCGCGCAATTATCTATGGTAGTGGCTACATTTTGCAGGAGGCATTTATGCTTGTCGAGAATCGCATTCAGCATGTTGATTACGCAAGTCGTGGAAAGTACTAATAATCTATTAACTGTAAAAATCAAGGCTGAAAGGGGCCAGGAATAATAGGGATACTTGCGTATTTCTTGCAATAAACTTAATGTCAATCCTATTAACAAGAAATATTTAATACAATACGGGTTTCCCTTAACGGGAATATGAGGAACAGGAGATCAATCTAGATCAGGCTTTGCCTTCTAATTTCTCTGATAGAGCGGCAGATATTATATGCTAGCGACTGGTAACTCTAAGCTATCCAGAGTAGAAGACCACTCAGGCAGGAACAAAAAGTATCAGGTTTAATTCCTAATTACGGAATGGTAAATGGTAGCTGGGCAAATGAAGATCGAAGACCTACTAATGGAAAACGACAAACTAAAGTTCAATGGCTCTGTTGAGCATATGAAATCAAGACTTCAAACTAATGCTGTGTTGATGCGATAGGTGGGGATTGGTGCCGAAGCTCAATCCAGTGCTCGAGAAGCAATGAAAATACTGGAATGTGCAGCGCGCAGTGGCAGAGAAGAGGGATAGCAGTTGTGAAACCCTTTCGCCAGAACCGAAAAGAGGCGAGAATAATTGATATTCTCATTATTTTGGGATTTGAGGGTGCTACTTTATGTTAGTTCTTGGTGATTGTAGAATTTTCTTACTCCTATGTTAAATCAAGTTATGTAAATGTTATACGGGCTAGATTTAAGGCGAAGGTACCGCATGCTATTTCCTATCTCTGCTTATGCCTCTACGTTTGTTGTGCCTCGAAACCTAAGTATTCCTCACGATAATATTTTTTTGACAACATTAGAATTTCAGATCTCATCTCATTCTATTTCTAGCTTGAAAAGCTACCATGATAAATTATTCATTTGATATCAGTGTATATTACCTCTTCTCATATAACACGAAGTAATGTCAAATTTACGAGGATCAATGGTGATAGGGGGCTTACATATGGAGATTCATTAGTACCTCACCACCTTTTACTTTCCACAAATCTTGTTCTTTTTCATTATCAAGGATGTAATCAAATTCCAGAATTTCTGCTTTTGTTTTTAGTATATCACTCTCTTGTTACTGTTTTTTTGTTATATAGATTGCACCAGAATTCTTCAACCGTTATTTTATTCTCCTAACATTATTGAGTCCATCAGTGACGCAGCTTTCTTCCATCAGCTCTCTTTTGTTCCCTGATACGTCTTGGAAAAATCATTTTAGATTCTCTGATGAAGTTTTTCTTGAGCATATGGGAATGCAATAAGCTTGGAAGAAGAGGACAACATCGCTATCATTTCGGCTAATTCATTGCTATCTCAAATCTAAAGAGGCTATCCACGGTGCCGGGATAAACACGGGCTCCTTTATACCTATAAATTGTGGTATTATTAAGCTTATGGCATATGAGGTTCGTAAGGATGTGCCGCATTGGACCTGGGATAACAAAATATGGTACCGTGACACTTAATGTCGCGCAACGATGAAAGCGAACACGGAACTCCATGCGATAGATTTGCTGAACGGACAAAACTCTACCGGATTGGGTAAAATTTCCAGGGGGTAAGTTTCAGGGTGGTGTTTCAGATTTATCGACCACTCGTAGATAGCGTGCCTCTTTCAATAGGTTTGAAATTCGATTCGACATGAGAACGGAAATTGACAACATCAAAGACTCAAAGGATCACTATTACCTTCTGCCAATAACAGGTGATACCTTTACAGCGTATATGATACAGAAGGTCGAAGTTTGGCCTTGGCGTATAATAGTTGCACCATACTGTAATATAGATGGGTGCTACATGTAGCTATTTCTTTGAGCTTGTAACTTCTGCAAACCAGGCATGAATATGAACTGGTTATTGGTTTGGGAAGAGATTATGATCTAGAAAATAGGCAGAGTCTACAAGCTTTAAGTCTAGTAGGAGATTGTAGGTAATTATTTGAGATTATCGATATGATATTTGAGGTTTTTGATCGAGTTCATACCCACAAATATCTTGGGATTTTTGAAGATAGGGATTGCTTCCAGGCATCCTTGGTGGTTTACGGGGGTGAGTTTTCACCCTCATCGCTGGTACTTTGAGGATAACTAATTAAATGTTTAAGTGTTATAGGCTAATATGTTAAACAACTTTCTGGTGACATCAGCTTCGTGTGAGAATGGTTCTCCATACATAAATAAACATCGCTTAACCTTACCGCCCCTTTTCAACTGCGCCTCATTAGCACCGCCACTTCATCACCATCCTAGTTAATCTGATACTTGTGGCAGTTTCTACTTCAGCTCCACAAAACTTCAATATACATCCTTGGATTGTGGAACATGGCAAGTTCCGGTCACGGCAACTAGCTCTTGGCGACAACTTTTGGTCGCCGATAATGTCCAGACCCACAATAAATATCGTACGACTTCGACCTTAACCGCGCGGAAATCTGCGCTTGAGCCTCCGTCCAATTGTTGCTACTCACGTACGCCGTGCTTGTTGCGCTTGAACGGCGTTTGAAGGCATTTAAAATGCTAGGCATAGGTTTCCATTGCGCCCGGCTGGAACGTTGTTGACAGAGGAATAAACCTCTTGGCAACGAGGCGAAGCGAGGATGAAATTAAGGGGTACCTTGATTGCAACTACCCACAGCGACATTTGCTAGACAGCACTTTACATATACCACAACTACAAAATAACTCGATTCCCAGCATGAAGTTAACATTTTCTTCCTAGACACATTTCATCACATCAAAATCTTCAATATGGATCACGAATCATTACTCTTCACTCTTCCGAGTGGCCGCTCTCTCGGATATGCGTTTTATGGCTCCTCCTCACCAGAAGCGACTAATATATTCTACTTTCACGGCCTCGTCGCGTCACGTCTAGAGGCCGCTATCCTTGCCACCCCAGCCCTCTCCCTCAACATCCGCATAATTGGGGTTGATCGTCCTGGGATGGGCCTCTCAAGTTACCAAGAAGACCGACGAATCCTCGATTGGCCACGTGATATCCTAGACCTCGCTGACCACTTGAAAATCCAACAATTTTCAATCTTGGCATATTCAGCAGGAGCAACATATGCTTTCGCTTGCGCAAAGGTCATTCCGGTGGAGAGGTTAAAAGTCGTGCAGGTTATGGGAGGTGCATACGTACCACATTTCCATGCCCCGCTCTTCTTCAAGGGGTTCCAGCAGCTGGTAAGTGGGGGAGCGAGTAAGCTTGCTGGTTCGGCGTTGAATAGTCAATGGGGTACTATGGCACGAGATCCAGATCCTACGAAATTCTACGCAGCGCAAGAAAAGGAATTGGCAGGTAGGCAAGAAGTCGAGAAGCAAAGCCTCAAGGGTGTAGAGAGGATTGCGTTGTTCGACCCGAGGAAAGAAGCGTTCAGAGTCGATGGGAAAGGCGTGGGGTTGGATATCAGGCTTGGGAGTCCGGATGTGGGGAAGTGGGGGTTCCAGCTTGAAGAGGTGGTAACAGGACCGGGGATGGTTCAATTAAAGTTATGGCATGGTGGGTTGGATACTGCTACTGCGCCGGCATTGGCAAGAGAGACGGCGAGTAAGTTGAGATGTGAATTACAAATTTTTGAAGATATGGGACATGTTGGAATTCCAATTCTCAAGGGGGACATTATCTTGAAGGATACATTGGCGAAGATGTTTGTCAGGGAAACCAAGATTCCGGGATAAATTACTACTTCATTCTAGAACTAATACCCTGGAGGAGAAATTTTGAAATTCTAGGCGCTTGCATCTTCATATCCTTTTCATGAAACCATGGTCTTGAGTGGAAATTAGTGTGTCAAATAAACTGCTACGTCATGAGGTCAGAGCCCACGCTACCCTATAAGTTACTGAACCAGCTCCTTATTTCTGATGGAAGGGGTTTGAAGAAATGAGACCACAAGTGAACAATGAATAAACAAAGCAGGCGAATGTCAAGAGCGGAAAATTTCATTCCCAAGACCACCAGATACCTCACTCCGGGATATTATGAGAGAAGAGCCCCAATTGGTTATTTGAAAAGCAGGACTTTTGCTATATTATGCGTAACTGAATTCTCGACAAAAGACATGCTAAGCGAGTGTTAACCATATTTTCTGAAAATTTCAAATCCTCTCGAACACATTCATGAAGCAAGTATCTTGATCAAGCTAAGCTTCCAGATTTGTTCGGTTTAAGTACTTCAGCCTGCTGCTACGTGAACTTCAACGCTTCCAGAAGCGGCATTCTTATACTTTATATAAGTCAAGTCCAATGCGCCATCTTTATTGTAGTCAATCAAGCTCCAAACCCCATTCTGCTCTTGGGCAAAAGTAGAAGCAACGTCTAACGAGCTGCTCTGGAATCTTCCTGATGAAGAAGCGATGTGTACCTCCACCATTCCTGAAGATGCTGAGGTGCTCTTGATATAAACGAGATTGGGAGAGTTCTTGGTTGAAGAAGGAGCTAATTGCCAAGAGCCATTACTTTCGGCTTTGTAGACTGTACCGGTCTGAAGCATCCAACTACTATAGCTCGTTGCTCCATTAGCGACATGAACTTCAAC
This sequence comes from Tricladium varicosporioides, assembly GCA_021365295.1. Lineage (NCBI taxonomy): Eukaryota > Fungi > Ascomycota > Leotiomycetes > Helotiales > Tricladiaceae > Tricladium > Tricladium varicosporioides. The sequence continues at coordinate 1,621,795 of JAJTIW010000005.1, read as the reverse complement.
CGTTCCAGAACCAGTGCTTGATGTCTTGATATAAACCAGGTCAAGGGTTCCGTCACCGTCATAATCGTAGAGACTCCATGACCCATTGTTCTCGTTAGAGAAGATTGTAGCGACTTCTTGGGTGCGAGTCTTGTACTGGGATGCTCCAGATGCAATATGGACTTCGACGTGGCCATTGGGGGTGTTGGATGTCTTGATGTAGGCAAGATCTGGAAGCGTACCAGACTTGGCAGGGACCATGAGCCAAGTTCCAGATGTCTCCTGGGCGAACGTGGTCGGAACCTCGAGGATTCGGTCTTTGAACGTAGAGGACTGAGAGGCGATGTGGACCTCTACACTAGTGACACTGCTCGTCTTGATGTACACGAGGTCAGGGATGCCATCGCCGGTGCAACTGAAAGATTCTTAACAGAGGATTTACTAGAACGCTTTGCAGTACTTACTCAATTAATTGCCATACTCCATTGCTTTCTTGCGCAAATGTTGTTGCAGTGTCAAGAATTCTTGATTGGTACGGGGTTGCACGTGGTGCAGCAGGCCCAACCACATCTGGTTCTGGATCGGCCAGTAATACAAGACTATAGGCCGAGGATGCAAAAATTGATATGAGCCCAATGAGAGGGAGATCAAATTTGGTGGAAAGCATTGTGAACGCCTTGTGATAGCTTGGGATGATGAGAAATGAGCTTTTGGAGTATCTGTGGACACTTCCAACTTATTCTGGATGAAGAATTTTGAGAGCAAGGCCACTGTGCTTTATACAACAAATTCACCTCTACAACTACCCTTCTTCAAGGCCGTACTATTGAGCCGGTACCCAGTAAGCACGGTCAACACTGTAATTGAACGACGGGAGGCAGGAAATGATCATATGTACGGATCACGTGAAGGGGATCTGCAACTTAATCAATAATTTTGCGACTACTGCTTGCTATGGGCTTCTCATAGGTGTAACGTTTGATACAACGTCAGCCTTGATTACGTCTGAGAATGGAAACGTGTTAGACATTGTTTTTAGTGGCTAAAGTATAGACACCCGACTGTGGAAAAATAACAGTACAGAATTGAGTGCGACATATGATACGAGCCAGGTGTAACATTGTGATTAACAAATATGACATTCAAGCGCTCCATTTCCTTGTGATTAATTTATACGTTCGTAAGATTCATCATAATCATTAGAAATGGATATTCTTAAGAGAGAGGCTGTGATGATAATTTGTCATGTAGTAAATACCATAGATGGATTGTGTTTGCGGGTTAGCCAATTGGAACCGTGAATTCGTTTACCAGATTGTTTTCACAACTAGGAGTCTGCTGCGGCTCAATTGCTCCCTCGAGTATGGGAATGGAAGAACTAATTCGTATTGGAGACTAGGAGTAACAAAACTTCAGTGCACTTATATTGAGCTATACGATGAGTGGAATGTCTCAGGTACGATCCTTTGAATATGTAGTATGTAAGTGTGACTAGATTTTGAATACATATTATCCCTGAGTCCTATTTGCAGATCGAAAACAATTAAACTGTAGTAGCGATAACATATTATGCACGTGTTGCGGGTGAAAGACCGCTTAGCTTATGCGTATGTCACATTGATTTAGAACTGAAATGTAACTGAATGAAACCTTGATGAGCTCTTTAAATTTGATGAACTTGTGAGATGTCGTCTTGATTGGCCAATCAAGAGTGGCCATTCGTGTGGCCTCTCAGAAACATAGTGCGGGGTATATTGACAGTGTTCCTGAAGTGCCTTGCATATCTCCAAGGTTAAATAACAATCAGGTGAACTTTATATTGAATAGTCATTGGAGGGGTTCATGTATCTAGAGGGTCTTGATTATTTAGTGAGGGTAGTAATGCAATGGATTCCGGAGCGACCACTTTCAGCCTGATCACCGTAGACCCAGCCTTTGCAGAAGCGAAAGCTTGGAATAATTTATGTTTCATTTGTGGATGTCTCGACATATGCAGGTATCTTCCGAGTCGGAATTGTCACCATTTAGGAAATCTTTGATTCTACAATGGAGAACTTTGAACCTAATAGCATTTCAAAATTTATGGTCATTCCCCGCTTAACACCATATGATCTGAAGGTGTGCAATTACCATTATTAAAAGAATTTGAAAGGTGCAAAAGTAAATGAAGCCGGGAAACTTGAATGAGTTTAAAAGGGTTATTGTGTAGGTCGGAAACTGCATTTGAATTATAGGTCAATGTATAACTGCGAGATTATAAGAGAGCAAGGTGGTGTGACAAAGAGCCCATGCTCTTTTACCTCTAGTGCGCACATCCGACGCTCGAGGGAGATGGAGAGTGTGCTGCTGTGGACTTCTATCGTGATTACCTGCGGGAACTAGGGATTACTACAAACCACAAGTTTATATGGTTCTGTAGGTCGATGACAGTCTTAATTCTCTCTTTTTTTTCCAATTTTTTTTTTAATTCGTCATAATAGCTTTCAGGTTTTCAATTTGTAGGGCCTAAGAAACGAGCAATCTCAGCAGATCCATCCACCATCAACGTTCTGAACTGTTCCTGTGATGAAGGATGATCCGTCTGATAAGAGCCAAGCAACCAAATTAGCAACTTCAGATGCTTGTCCTTCTCTTCTGAGAGCAATGTGATCTACATTAAGCTTTGATCCTCTGATTGCTGCCGAACTTCTGAACATTGGAGTATCTATCGGACCACTGAAGGCTGTCAGAAACCTAGAGCCCAACGAAATTCTATAAGTAGATAGTGACTTACGGGGCGAAACAATTAACCCGAATCTGTTTTGGGCCCAGCTCCTTGGCTGCAGTCCTCGTCAATCCTACCACGGCATGCTTCGAAGCAACATAACCGCCGTTCCGAGCAAAACCAATTTGTCCGGCAACACTCGCCGCATTGACGACAGAAGCACCACTCTCGAGATGCGGAATTTGTGCCCGCATGCAATGTAACAAGCCATAAACGTTGACTTGCATAAGAAACTCAAAGTCAGCGTCATCAATATCTTCCGTAGCAGCAATGTTGTTCTGCTTTCCGATAACTCCAGCAAGGTTTGCTGCTCCGTGCAGCTTGCCGAAGTTTGAAACTGTCGCCGCGATCCAATCTTCAACTTGCTTTCGTTTACTGATATCGACCACTGTGGCCATCACGGTACCACCGGATGCACTTATAGCTTCTGCTGCCGATTTAAGGGGTCCTTCTTGAATATCCGCCATGGAGACTCTGGCACCATAACCTGCCAGTAGCTTTGCCGTTTCTAGGCCCATTCCTGAAGCAGCCCCAGTAAGGGCTATTACTTTGCCTTTGAAGTATGAAGGATCCATTGTGAGAAAAAGACACTTGTCAATCTACCGCGTATTGAAAGTAGACTGTCAAGAGGAAGAAGAGAGGAAACAAGGAACATGAAAGGCTATTGTATATATTAATAATGCTTGGAGTTAAAGGACTTTAATAAGATCTCAAGAAGGGTGATATATGATTGTTGAAAGGGAGGGTGAGAAAGGGATTTGAATAAGACCTAAGTTCGGAATAAGAGATCACCAAATGACAAATGCGGGGGGTATAGGTATCATTAGGAGCCGGGAGAGGCGGCCAGAAGAGTTCCATAACGGCACATATGTCCTATTGAGGGGAGATCATACTCGCCATACAACTGGTAGGCGGGACAGAAGTTGGGTTGGAAATTGTCAGGAAAATCGGAAGAACGTTGTTCCGGTTACTCCCCATTTCGGTTTGCTTTTCCGACCTCCCCCTTCCCACCAACCATTCCGAAGATACGCAGCGCAACCACGAGGTAGGAGAAATGGAGAGATCTCCGCAAACTTTCGTTATGGAGTGGTCGCAGTGTGGAACCGGAAGTATATACGATGATGGAGGGAGCAACGATATGGGTGATATAAGGCCAGCTCTCTGGCAAACGAAACCTACTTAAACCGAATAGACTTTCGAATCCATTTCCTTCACACTACCGCCCAAGCAGTCTATTATACACCATGGGGTCAATACAACAATCTCCCAAGCGCGCGGTGCGCATTGCTGGTGCCTCTGGAGGCTTCTCTGATCGACAGCGAGCAATCAGCTCTCTAGCGAAACTCGATGTTGATGTCATAATTGGAGATTGGTTGAGCGAATGTACTATGACATTGCATGGAGCTCAGAAGGTGGATAATGAATCTCTGCGAGCACAAGGAAAGCTTATGGAAGAACCAATGGGACTCTTCGACCCTACCTTTCTTGACAATCTTGGACCAGCCTTGCCCGACATCAGTAGGAAGGGGATCAAGGTTGCTGTGAACGCTGGGGCCTGTGATACCGCGTTGCTTGCTCAACAAGTCACAGACGAGGTCAAGAGGCAAGGCATGAATCTAAAGGTGGCCTATGTTGAAGGAGATGAGGTCACTGATGCTGTCAATCGTCTGATCAAGCATGGAGAAGAGTTTCCAAGCTTAATGACAGGAGAGCCATTGAAGAAATGGGGATATACTCCTATTTATGCCCAATGCTATTTGGGAGGAGCTGGCATCGCTGAGGCACTTCGCAATGGTGCTGATATTGTGATTTGCGGGCGTGTGGCAGATGCAGCACCGACCGTTGGTGCAGCTATGTGGTGGCATGATTGGAAAAGAGACGATTTCGATCAAATTGCTGGCTCATTGATCTGTGGTCACCTAATTGAATGTGCTGCGTATGTTTGTGGTGGCTACTTTTCTGGGTTCAAGCGGCTTCAGGATGGTTGGGAGAATTTCGGGTTTCCAATTGCTTCGGTGGAGGCAAGTGGTGAATGCACTATTGAGAAAGAACCAGATACTGGTGGTGAGGTATAATGTCCTTCGGAATCTTAATCTTTGATCTATATTTAACATTTGCTAGGTCTCTGTCGGCACCGTTTCTTCTCAGCTCCTGTACGAAATCCAAGGGCCTCTCTACTACGGAAGCGATGTTACTGCTAATATTGAAGGCGTGATCATGACACAAATTGGAAAGGATCGAGTTCACGTCTCTGGGGTTAAAGGCCTTCCTCCACCACCCACCACTAAGGTTGGTCTGACTGCCGTGGGAGGCTATCAAGCCGAGTTCCATATATATCTTTGCGGATTAGACCTCGAGGCGAAGGCGGAGATGTGTGAGCGTCAGATCCGATATGCTGCAGGCGATGCTGTCAAGGAACTCTCCTGTTTCAAATTTAGTTTGAATGGATACTGCCCTGACAATCCCCGCAATCAGGATGTTGCCACTGTCGATCTTAGAGTATTCGTACAAACACAAAATAGGGGTCTTGTTTCGAAGGCAACCCTAGATGTGCCTGGATTCAATCGCTGGTGGTGAGTGCTATTATAAGGTCCTACGGCGGCATAGCTAACTTATATAGTATGGACAACGGACTACAAGGCTGCCCAGGTTGGACACTAGGTAATGACCAGCGTCAATCGGAAGGGAAAATTTACTATGAGTACTATGTGACCTTGCTTCCTCAATCCGAGGTTAATCACCGAGTATGTCTACCTTGGGAAGATAGAACAATCGAAATTCCTGTCACACCCAAAACGCAGGAATTCCCTCGTAATCAACTAAGCTACGAAACATCGAATCCCATTGATCTCAAACGCTTCGGCCCAACAACACGTGGTCCTTTGGGTTGGATAGTCGGAGGGCGCTCAGGTGATAAGGCTTCAGATGCCAATGTAGGGTTTTATGTTCGAAATGACGATGAATGGGATTGGCTCCGTTCGATTCTGACTATCGATAAGATCAAGTATCTATTGGATGAGGAATACAAGGGTGGTGTAATCGAACGGTTTGAAATTCCTGGAATTCGAGCTGTTCACTTCCTTTTACGAGATCACCTCGATCGAGGTTTCAATTCTACTAGTACATACGATACTCTGGGAAAGAATGTTGGAGAATATTTGCGAAGCAAATGGGTTGACCTCCCTAACAAGTTCTTGCATAGAGGCAGGTTCTAGCTTGTTTAGCTGTACAGAACTGTTAAAGTAATTTTCGACCAATGTTATAAAGAAATCAATCGAATGAACTTCATTTAATCTATCACTATCTTTCATGAGACAAAATTCTGTGACCTCTTAAAGTTTCCCAAGAAAACTGCAAGTCACTCCTTAGCCGCATATGGACCCCCGGGTGTCGTTTCCCGAAAGTCCTTCCCCACAAATCCGGGGTCCCCACAGTAACATGGGATCCCAGAAATTTGGTCTACAATGCTCCCTTTCCAGCTATGAACGACAAATGCGATGACTGCCACCTTTTGAGGAGAGGAATCGCAGGTTTCCCCCACAATTTCTCTTAACACAAGATGAATTCCAATAGGCCCCTAGTTCCGGCTCGACAACGAAATCGAGCATCAGTTGCATGTATATCCTGCCGTGCGAGCCGAACCAAGGTAAGTTCGTAATTCCTGATATCGAGCTGTACTAACATTTCTCTTTTGCCAGTGTTATGTTGACGAAGGTCAAAGTAGTTGTGGTCAATGCAAGCGAAATGGAATCGAATGCGTGTTTCGTGACGACGATGGTCGTAGGAGGCAGGTATAATTCCATTATAATAAGGCTTATCGGCTCATAATTTCAAGGAAACGCAATAAGACATACACAACGGCTTTGTTGAAGAGGATCGAGCTTCTTGAAGATCTGGTAAAGCAAAATGGTGGCCAGCTAGCTCCTCCACCTCCTCCACCCCTGGCTACCGTGCAAGAACAGGGGCAATCGCAACAGGACAGCAATGCGGAAACCATTAATGCCCCTTTGGATATGGCGAGCCCGCCGACTTCAGTGCAAAAGGAACCTAGCAATATCTTGCCCTCTATTGTTTCTTCAGAAGCACCATCCCCCGATATCAATCAACAAAACTTGAGGGCTGTTGCCACAGGAGCTGCCGCGGTCACCCCTAATGTATTAACAATACCTCACTTGCAGGTAACGGGTTTGCATCCAGAACGAACTCCATATTTCGGCCGTACTGCAAATATGCATGTTCAAGCCAAAAGTGAAACGCGACGTTCTAAGCATCCCAGCGATCCTCAGTGGCGCATTGAAATGCTCCTTCCAAATTTATCGACTAGAACACTCGAGTATTTGATGAGCCTGTATTGGAATTTCCACAACTCTCACATTCATCTTGTCCACAAAGTTGCATTTCAAGAAGATAGATTAAGAGGGAGAGCTGAATTTTACTCAATATTTTTGCACCTTTGCATGCTGAGTATAGGCTTTCGGTATGCCGATAGAGTGCGACCGGATATCAAATCGCTCTTATTCCCCAATCATGAATCTCTTATCCATGTGAAGGCATTGAAGATGGCGGAGTCAGAGTTGAAGCGACCAGGTGGAATTCCATCAGTTCAGGCTTTTTTCTTGCTCGCTGATCTCGAATGCAGCCGTGGAAGGGATGATACCGGTTGGATGTACTCCGGTGAGCAATGAATTTTTTATGAATTCGTGGCAAGTACTGATATTAACCTCTTAGGCATGTCATTCCGGCTTGCTCTTGATCTGGGATTGCATCTCGAACCCAGAGATTCGAAGATATCCGAAAGAGACCTTGGTATACAGCGTATGGTAATGTGGGCTTGTATCATAAATGACAAGTAAAGCCACTTTCATATCGCGAGAGAATATTATGAACTGATTTGCTTAGGTACTGGTCCCTATACCTGGGACGCCCCACGAGCATGCGAAGCAATGGAATTTGCACTAAGCAAAAGAAGGAGTTTGATCGTCTTATCGCAAGTCGTAGCGCAACGATTCCTAAAATGCTAGAAACAAAAGCATATGAGGCTTTGATAACATTGATGGATATTGCAGGAAATATAGTCGACCTCTATGAAGATGAGGCTTCTAACGAAGACACATATTTGCAAGTAGCTTGCCTTGACAGGCAGCTTCGGTCATGGTACAACACCCTGCCAGTTGAATTAGCATGGTCACCTGAAAATATGGTTAAGGCTCCGTTTAGTCTGTACTTATTACAGTTAGTCATTCCGTTCCCTTTCTCCTCGCTCAGTAATACGCCAATTTATAACTAATCCTTGACTAGTCAACAATATCACACAGTATTCATTCTTCTTCATCGCTCTTCTGCGAATTTGGATCTGCAGATAATGGGGCACCGTTCCCCGGATTATTTGTCAAGCTCATCGCAACTTTCACGAGACATCTGCCTGCATCACTCAATCCAAATAGCGGAAATATTCAGAGAACATCGAAAGCGATTCGATACGAAAAGAATATTTGTCACCGCAATTCAGCATGCCGGGAGTGCTGTAATAACTTTGATGTCTGAAATAACCCATGCCCAAAAGTTCGAGACTCAAAGAGAGCTCCTAGATCATGTCAAGAGTTTGCATCAGGCACTTATTGATATGGCTGAAACCTACGAACCAACTTCTAGAATGGCTGCAATAACGAAAACTTTCCTTAAAGATTTTGGAATTGGTCTTGGCGAATCTGGTGAAAGTTTAAACCACCTTCGACACAATCCAATTGTTTCAAATACTACCGCCACAAACATAATTACAAACTCGTCTTCTACAACCCTAGGCCCGAGTGGGGTCATTGACTGGAGTCGGGTGGCCCCATCCCCCGTCACCAATACACATTCCATGCAGCCAGAACAACAATATTCCCCCCAAAGCGTACATGAAGCATTCTGGGGTGGCTGGAACCCTGACTTGTTGACGTACATTGACGACGAAGAACTCGGGTCAATTCTCAATGCAGGCGCTAGTTTTGGTATGCCAAATTGATTGCAACAGAATTGAAAGTCCTCAGGAAAAACTAGAACTGTGTTCACGGTACGGAAAAACAATCACCACAATACCCGATACTGGAATAAGGTCACCTAAATACCCGAAAGGAGTCAAAGTATTCGATTGCTTTGAATCCACATTTTTCTAACTGCTCATCGGATTTACCATCCCCTATAGGGTCAAACACTAGGCTGGCTTTTTCCACTTTTCCGAACGTGGCATGAACGAACTTGTCATATCCACCATTTTCCGAGCTTCCGGAATCCCAATTGTCATGAAATTATGTCCATATTAAACTTAGGAGCGTGTGAATTAGATTTGGAGAGTAATGGTATCTTCATACACTCATAAGCACAGCGGTTTCAATAGATACACAGGAATACCCCCCTAAAATATTGTCTTTATCGCTTGCAGATGGCACAACCTCACTCCACTATGTATTTTCTTGCGGAAATACACAGAACGTTGCTTCTTGCTGCTCTACTAGCCATCTTTGTTAGCAACCTTGAGATAGATATTTAGTGATACGCTGACTGATTTGAAGGGTACAATATGGCTAATCGCCTTGGCCATTTATCGATTGTACTTGCATCCTCTTGCAAAATTTCCTGGTCCAAGACTCCATGCAGTTTCTTCCATTCCAGCAATTGTGTCAGTCCTCAAAGGCAGGCTTCCCATGGATACTAAATTGTTCCACGACAAATACGGCCCAGTTGTCCGCGTATCTCCGAATGAGCTCTCATTTTGCAAAGCAGACGCTTGGCAAGACATGTACGGACATCGAAACGGCCATGCCAACTTCCACAAAGATCCAATCCACGTCGGTTCCGTGGAAGCAGTCCCTGGTGTGACCACCCTTACTATGGCTGATGATGAGAACCATGCTCGTCAGAGAAAAGGACTTTCGTATGCGTTCTCGATGAAAGCGCTGCTTGAACAAGAAGATTTGATCAATTCGCATGTTACTAAGCTTATTGGAGGATTCTGGAAATTTGCCAAGAAGGATGAGGTATTCAATGTGGTAGATTGGTTCAACTTTACCACTTTCGATGTTATTGGTAAGTGATTTGTTTAAAAATGATCAATAAATATACTGATGAGAGTAGGCGATCTGTGTTTTGGAGAGCCTTTCGGATGTTTAGATGAAGGTACGCTTTCATAGTTCGGTTACCCAGTGACTTTCCATGGTCAAATGCTAACATCTACACCAAGGTGAGTGGCACTTCTGGGTAAAAATGATCTACGAAACCGTCAAATCCGGTGCCATCGAGCAAGCAACCAGAAGATTTGCCAAAGCTGGTTCAACCTTCCAACAATTCCTTCTCTGGTGTATTCCAAACAATATCAAGCAGAACCGACGTGACCATCTCAAATACAGCAATGAGAAGACAAAGCGAAGACTTGCAAAGACTGATGAAGAACATCGAGATTTTATCTATTATATTCTGAAGAACAATGATAAGAAGAATGATTTGACTTATGATGAGGTGCTTGTCAATTCTGCGCTCTTTATGTAAGGTTCTACTGTATCATTCACACGAGATGATAAGTCCCTGCACCCCCATTCCGGCCCCCCCCTCATTCCGGCCCCCCAAATAGGTCCGTGCACACCCTCAAATATTAAGAACACTTAAAAGTTAAAAATCAACTACAATACAATCGGAGCTAGTAGACGCTATACTAGCTTCTTCTACGTCTTCTATTGCCTGTTCGGGCCTAGTATCCCTATTAGCCTGTTCCTGGGCCTGCTGTATTGCTCTGATATTTACAAATTTGGAATTTGGGCTTGTCCGAACCTTCCTTCTTTTTTTTGGCCTTGCTGCTTCTAACTTAGTTTGTAAAGACTGTATTTGAAGCTTATAGCTAGCTATTAAAGACTTCTTAGCTTCAAACCCCTTAATAAACTTCCGAAATATATGTCTTTGGGTGTAGAAATCAGGGTCTTCTAAGGCGTAAAAATCTCTAGCTTGTTTCTTGGCCTTAGTTGACTTCTTAGGTGTACTCCAAGTAACCTGAGATAGTTCTATAGTAATAATAGACCTATTATAACTATCTAAGGACTCCTGGGGTGTCTGAGGGCCTTGGTTGTTATTTATAAGAAGTAAAGGGCTTATAAGAGGCTTGGCTATATTCCGAGGCCAGAGATTAGTTGCTTTCCAACTAGCTATAATATTATTACTAGATAAGGCTTTTGTATAAGTTATATAGTAGTAACTAAGGAAGTTTTGCTTCTTTAGAGAGCTTGAATCTATAAGAACTAATAAAAATCTAACTTCTTATTAGTAGTAGTTTTTGAGAAGCGAAAAGATAGATAAATCAAGAGGTTAAAGGATATAAGATATATATAATAGCAAGTAAAGTAAGTATATATTATTAATATAACAAGTATATATAAACTCAGTAGTTTTATAACTGTTATAGCTGTCTATAATAAGGAGCCTTAGTTCTGTTATTTGGGTCTAAGGTAGAAACGTCTTCTAGAGCTATTCTAAAGTAGTATTGTCTATTGTCTAGCTATTAGATGTCGCAGTAAATTGCTAACCTTTATATTGACTAATGTCTTGTAAGAATTACTACTATTGGACTAATTTCCCTTTAAAAATAATAAGTAGGTCAAGCGACATCCCTATAGCAAATATATACTCAATAAAAGAGGTTTAGGCCTTAGAACTAGACTATTTCTTTTGGATCTTACGACGTTCTGAGCTTCTAATAACTAAGTTATTAACCCTCAAGCCTTCTATAATATTAGCTTCGTCTATATTATACTAATTCTCAGGACGAATAACTTGGATAGCTAGTATATATAGCTTCTAGAACTAGGCCTTAATTATATCAGGTATAGCTCCATTGATATATTATAAATCAATGGACATTTGCTTTTTGGTCCGAAGCTTCAGGTTTCTACTTAAGAAGGCCTAGAGCCAATGCTTTCCTACTGAAGTAAGGTCCCCTTTAATAAGTAGCAGGCGGTTGGCAAATTCCTTGATTTGTATATAGGTTAACGGGTTCCCTAGGGCCTCCTGGTCAAGTGCCCAGTCTGTTAAGTGGTTCTCCTGAGCCTCAGACAGCTTCTGTTGATCCCGAGCAGCTTGCTTATGAGATACGGCTCCGTTGAACCTATCTTTAAGGGTACTATAAGGAATACCCCAGTCTTGGCTTGCCTGCTTTTTGCTTTTGCCGTTCTGAACATCCAGGATAGCCTGGACCATGTCGTCTTCTGTGTAGCGAACCATTATAACCCTAAGGACATGGAACTAAGAAAACTAAGGATTTTAATTAAGTTTGGATTTTTAATTTTTCAGTGTTGGTGGCAAAAGTGGGGTGCGCACGGACCTATTTGGGGGGCCGGAATGAGGGGGGGGCCGGAATGGGGGTGCAGGGACTTATCCCTGCTGATAGCCGGACCAGTGTAGCAGGCAGCGAAACAACAGCCTCCTTCCTTTCTGGCTGGGTCAACCTTCTCCTTCGAAACAGACATTGCTATGACAAGCTCGTTGAAGAAATCCGCACTACCTTCCCAAAAGAATCAGATATTAAATTTCAGATCCTACAAGGCCTTCCCTACATGAACGCATGCATCAAGGAAGGTCTGAGAATATTTCCTCCTGTTCCCGCCGGGCTTCTTCGAACAGTGCCCAAGAACGGTGATACGATTGATGGATATTGGGTTCCTGGTGGTGTAAGTTAAATTTACCTTACTAAGCCTTAACCATCGCTGATCTTAGAAATTGTAGACGTCGGTAGCAGTATCGTCTTGGGCTGCCTGCCACTCCCCTCTCAACTGGACCGCACCCACTACCTACCTCCCAGAACGCTGGCTGGATCCAGATTCAACTGATCAGTTCAAAGCATCGCAAGCATTTTCCCTCGGGCCTCGTGGCTGTATTGGTCGACATCTATCTTATATGGAGATGCGCCTTATTATGGCGAGATTATTGTGGAATTTTGATGTGTTTAATGGGGATGGAGCGGAGGAGTGGAATTCGGAGGGAGAGATGAAGCATATGAGAGCGTTTCTGACCTGGGAGAAACCAGAGTTGAATATCAAATTAATTCCCGTCAAAAGATGATGTCAGGCGGTTGGAATGCTAGGATAGAAGCAAGTTTTGCAGCTTCATGATATTATTCGTAGTAAATTCTTCATAGCTCAATCAACCAGTTCAATTTTCTCCTTCAGCCTATTTCTCAAACTTAGTTTTTACGTGTTTCATCACCTCTGAAGTGTACTTTGGAATAATATTGTTGCTGTATTCACAGTTAATTTCTATACCGTTACTTATGTACTTGCTACAATATTGAGTTCATCATTTCAGATCCTTGAAGTGTTTGTATTATTTCGCCAGCTCAGCGACATTCACGGCATCACGTGAAATCATTCTCCCACCTTTCTACAAGCTTTCTTCTTTTCCAAGCCGGAAAACACCCAAGAAAATTCGGTCATACCTAATTACTAGAGGGGAACACAGGTAGCCATGAAAAACTGGGGGTAAATTTTCAGTCCAGTAGGAAATCCTCTTCCCCCTTTTCCTATTAATTAAGGACCCCGCTGCGGGGTCCAGCCGAGCCAATAGGAAACATTTCCAGCATACCCCTCCATCCTACTGTCAACTACAAGCACTAACAAGAACCTAATCTATAGCTACTGATCATCACGAGGCTACGACATCGAAACCGACAGCCTCGCTCTCGGTATTTGGAGCCTGTTTTTGTTAGCATATTTCCAGGACTCGATCTCAATATCCCAAACCCCTCATACGGTTTTAAATATAAATTTATAGTACCTATACTAGAATAAACTCTCTTCAATTCGCAAACATGTCAACAATAGCAACCCACGAACAGTTGATCCGTGTCTCGGTTGCGGTGCATCGCAAGCCGGGCACTACAGAAGAAGAATTCAACAAGTACTGGGCTTATAAACATGGCCCTTTAGCTACGGAGTGGCTGCTGAGATGTGGTATTGTCAAATACACCCAGGTAAGTGGAAGCGAGAATGGTTCAGAGGAGTGAAATAAAAATCTGATTATATTGTGAAGTACCACACTACGAGCGAATTTAAGAAGTTTGGTGACGCGATGTCGGCGCAAACAGGTCGACCAATGCTAGCATATGACGGCTTCGGTGATTTTTACGTACGGAAGTATGAGGACTTTGAGAATGCGTTTCTAGACCCAGAGTACATGGAGAAGATAAGGCCGGATGAGTTACGGTTGATTGATATGGAGAGGATTGGGGTGACGGTTGGGGTGGAGTATGTGGTCATTAATGAAGGGAAGCTAGTTGAGAAACATGGGAGGGAATTTTGAGGATTTACCTGACACAAGAAGGTGTAATGCAAGGGAGAAATTGTAAAGAAATTCATTGATTATCCTTAAAAGCTACGTAAATCATAGCATGACAATCATCTTCAACCCAAATCCTCTATATGCTAATTCCCAATCCTACTCCTAGAGCCTATCCAAAACCTTTTCGTACCAAAATTTGTAAGCTGGGTTCTTATCCTAGCTGATAGTTCCATCACCAATACAGTTAGGGAGTGGGTACTCAGTTCCCGTACATAAACTGATTGTCCCATCAACCCATGCCAAGTTTCCGTAACTCTTATCCGTATAAATGTCACTCTGCCACGTGCTCTGCTCCCCTCCTACACCCGCACATCCAACATCCACAACACCACTATATCTTGTCGTCTTTGGGTTGCTAACTACAGCGCCATAATGCCCCTCAGGAACAGTGAAAGTGTAAGATGTCTCGTAAGACGAAGTCCAGGACTTTGAGTAATCGATGCCGAGGGAGACACCAAGGACTTGGGAGACTGTACTAAGGGTGGCGGAGATAGAAACGGAGATGCTGTTGGAGATGGAGTAGCCTTGCGTTACGGCTACTTGGGCTGTGGTGGTGTCGGCGTGGATTACGGATGACATTGGGACGTCCCAGTTTAGGAAAGTTTGGACAGGATTCATGGTTGTAATACTGTAGGAGTCGCATCTTTTGGCAAGCCGGGCTGCAGTCGCATTGCCAGAAGTTATGGTATTGGTGAGGGGTGCAGTGACGTTGGCGGGAGGCATCAAATCTGCATTGGCAGCAAGATAATCTGCCTTAGCCATCACGGTGACGGCGCCATCTTTAACCACAATAATATCGTCCGTGGTGAGCTCGCGGGGTTTGTTGGTTCGGGGGAAGGAGAGGAGAGTGGGAAAGCCTTGAACGAGTGTGGATGCCGTGAGGGCCAGACTAAGAGTGGATGTTACACGCATGGTGCTGACTGGAAATGGCTGAACGAGTGTGATGTAGCGAGTGATGAGGCTCTGAAAGAATGAAGAGAGGATTGAGGTATGAAGAGAGTGTGGTGAGGATGGTTAAGAGCTAGATTGGACAAGACAGGTGGTTGTACTTATGCTCCCCAGCTTTCTCCTTCGGTATGTGGATAGGAAGACCAAAGGGTTGCCCGTGTGTCACTGACACCGGCAAGCCCGCTCAAGGTAGTTCTGTCATGAGAATAAACTTCTTAGCTAAGTTTCCTAAAGATAGAGCTGAGATTAGAGGATTGGTCGCACGTCAACGCCTCGAAGTAAAAACACGAGAGTGCACATGCTACAGCCCCACAAATTGTCCCGTATGGAGAGAGACGAAGCTAAAAGGACAATGCATCGATATTACCGGCTCCCAACTTTGGGCATTCTGATAATGCATGCCATCCAAACACGCAAACGCACGAGCCAGAAACTGGCATAACCCCAACCCCCCTGGCCATTATATACCATTGTATAACCCAATCAATCCACCGCATCTCACTTGTAGCTCTATGATTTGGGATGAACGTCTTTCTAGAAAGTCTAAAGTGTGGGGAAAGGGGGCGAAGCTCGTTTCATCGTTCGCTTAACCCCTTTTCTCCTTTCTGACAACAGTTTGGCTCTGATGCATGACATGCCAAGACACTTCGCCTTGTTGCGGACCCCACAAATTCAATCTGTACAAACTTTAAAAGAGCCGCCATTTAGCCTTATTGTCTGTTTCAGGCACGGGGCTCTAGAATCGTGGAGTTGCATGATTTTTTGGGAACTTGGAAATTGAGCCTCGTGCGGAATCCGGCACGCTGAAACACTCGATGGGGACTTTGAGGTTGGCGCGAGGTTCTGCCTTATGAAATGGTGTTATTTTGAGGCACCGTAGGCGGTATGTGCCGTATGCGGGAGACGGTGCTCGGTCTTGGTCTATTGAGCGCGTCGGTTGAAGAAATCAGAGTCATCTGTGATGGCTGGGGGAGTACATGTATATCTTGACTTCCTCCACATCTAGAATTGCTTCTCACCACCTTCATCCCAACTTCCTCAATCACACTCGTTATTCAACACACATTCGTTTTCCATTACACTCACATTCGCTTTCCAGTACAAGTTTTTCTACACCTCACCCAATATAACGCCATGCAATTCTCAAAAACAGCTATTTTTGCTCTGTCAGCCTTCATTGGCTGCGCAGTTGCAGATCTCCACACCCGAGCTCTATGTGTAGACACTGGTGATGGATATGTGCGTCCATCTTTGCCTGCTAATGAATCAAAAAGAAACCATAAGCTGATACGAAACTCAGATGATCTACAATGAAGCAGCAACAATCGCCGCCTGTACCGCATACAAGAACCGCAACACGGGGGACTCACAGTGGGATCAATGTCCTGACTGCACTTATGTGTGTTACTCCTACTCTGCCATCCATCCCTTTCACCCCATACCTCTGTCCCTTTCTTTCTCCACACAATATCACATTTCATCCTTGTTATTAAAGTGAGCTTAAACTGACGAAACTAAAGGTAACAACATCCCCAGCACACTGCCAAAGTGATGGATGGCATCTGGGAGGTGACGAGATCAACTATTATTGCGAGCAGAATGGAGCTAGTAAAGCTGTTGCTAGCGAGTAAGGCCGGCTCCTAGGAATGGAACGGAAAATCAAAGGAGCGGTGGGTGGGCGTTTGGGAATCTTAGAAGGAATTACTTGGGATGCGGAAGGACAACTTGATTCACAACATTCAGAACATAAACATAAAACTAGGGCTGAGGGGAATGAAAACCAATCAATGTACTATTTTCCTATGCACGGTATATCTTCAATGCAAAATTCTTCAGAGCCGCTCTTTTCACACTACACTACATTCCCAGTGAGTGTCTATCGCTAGGCTTAAAAATATTCAATTACCAAATCTGCCCTAGAGCAACTGCTAGGTAACTTATTCTTCTGCTCCTCTGTCCCATCAAACCCCTTGATATACTGGAATAACTGCGGAGCATTAATTCCATGGAACCACTCGCAAACAACCCACCCATCATGCTCCTCATCACTCAGCACCAACTTCCCCCCACTTACACCTTTCGTCCCCTGCAGCAGCCAATTTCCACTCCCATACCCTGCCGCGATACTAAGTGGCTCCCAGCGTGCGTAGTTAACGTCGGATGGTAAACCTTGGGCGGAAAAGGCGTATTGATTTACATCGAACTGGAGATTTGTGCCATTCAGGACTTAGCTAACCTTAGCCGCTGAATTTACTCTGTATATGTTACACTTGACTTACATGACCGTGTTCCTTGACCAGAAACAAAAATCGGATCAGCCAATCCCGCCCCGGTATGTGTTGCTTGTAAAGACCAGCGGTTATATTTTGCAACGCCGGTGTAGGCATTAAGCTTAATATAGAACTCTTGAGTTGTATTTTGAATTCCTGGGGTCCAAGTCTGGCGCGCAGTGTTTTGGAGTGGTGATGCGGCAGCCAAAGGGGCAGCGCTGAAGAGGACGGAGGTAAGAGTTGTGAGTATGAACATTTTGCTTTTTGTTTAAATTATAAAATTATTTCTTTAACTTGGATTAGTGAAAGCTAAGAGTTCGTTAGAACCCTTGATTGATTGACAAAAATAAGGACGAGTGAGGAAATTGAGGAAAGAATTATATAGTGGTGGAAGGAGGGTGTGGGGGTATGAGTTGACTAGTTGACCAAATCTCGTATTCAACCCACATCACAAGTCGTGAACACACACCACAACACCATCATGCGGCCGCAAAGTGTTTGTGATGCCCGAGATCAAAAGCGCTAAACCCCGTTAGTATTGAGTGACCCTACAATACTACAACTTTAATCTACACGTACTATCATTCCGGGTAGTAACTTCTTAGTTTGGTAAGCTGTTCCCGTCGCCGGATCCGAGGTAGTATCCTCCGATAGAAACTTGATCGGCCGTGCCGATATATCTAAAGATACAGTGCCGGCCGAATGGATTTACCCTCGTTCCTTAGTGGGCCTTGAAAAGTAAAAGGAAAAAGCACGCGTGGCTAGTCTCAACCTCGCCATGGCAATATCCTTGTCTAAAACAGCAATCAGTGCTTCGTGGAGGTCTTTTTATAAACAAAACTTACGATAGTGCCTCGATATTGTGTACGAATATAGAGATGTATCAATCGTGCAGAGAAATCGCAGTCACCAAGAGAAGGGCATTTCTAGAAAATCGAGTTGCCAAGGTGAAGAGCGCTGTTCTTGACGTGAAGTAACAAGGAGAATAGATGTACTTACCTCAGGAAGGATGGAAGCAACGTGTAACGCTTTGGGATGGAATTATATGATTTTGTCATTAACCCGACAACCCTCGAGGCCAAAATGATGCAACTTGAGTGCTTTGAGAAATAAACGGCGTCACGAGAAATTTTATTGTGGGACTTAGCAATATCCAGGGCAAATATAGGTCCCTTGTCAATTCATGAATTCATAGTTATCAAAGTAATTTTTCGTTCCTCCCATCGCGCCATATACTCCGTGATAAAAAGACCACCATTTTACGACTTGCGTCCATGTCTAAGCATAAAGCTTCTTCTCGTAACTTTCCATATTAACACCTCCCTCCAACTGTGCACTAGCAGTTCGAAGTTCGAAGCGTGTGGTACCGTTCTGAACAGCCTCGTGCAACGCAACCAAACTCTTCTGACCGCAGTCTTGAAGAGAGTGCTTCAAACCAGCGGCGAGATATGGCACAAACTTCGTGACTGAACCCCGATGTGCAACAGCGCCAGAAACACCTTGTGCAACCAAAACGCTATCACCCTCAGAGAAGTATCTAGCGGTTCCAGCATTGCTCTTCTGGCTGTCTTTGGATCCAGAACCGGCCTTCTTGTCTTGCATCGCATCGATACTGCCCATGCCACGGTAGGCCTTGACCAGCTTGCCCTCACGACTAACGAAAGAGGTTCCGGGAGATTCAGTAGTCCCAGCAAGTAGACCACCCATCATAATCGTAGTTGCTCCGAGAGCAAGACCCTTGACGATATGACCAACATTCTGGATACCACCATCTGCCATGCAAGGAACGCCGAATCTAGATGCGAAGGAACTGACATTATATACAGCGGCAGCCTGGGGTCGACCAACAGCCATGACTTCTTGGGTAATGCAGGCACTACCACTTCCCATACCAATACGAAGACCATCAACACCAGCAGCAATAAGAGATGCAGCTTGCTCACGTGTTACAACGTTTCCGCCAATGACATCGAGACCAGGGTATTTTTCTTTGACGTACTTGATCATCTCGATCTGGTACATGCTATTACCTTGACTGCTATCTAAGATGACAATGTCCAGGCCAGCGTCGACCAACTTCTGAAGACGGATCTTATCCTCAGGTCTAGTGCCAATTGCAGCAGCGCAAATAAGCTGCTTGGAATCTGGCAGTTTGGATGCAAGAGGGAAGTGGAGGTTCTTGGTCAAATCGGAGCGTGAGATCATGGAGACAAGATTTCCGTTCGAGTCAACAATAGGGAGCTTTCCCTTCTTGGACTTGGCAAGAATTGCGTTAGCCTCCAGCAGTGTGGTGCCTGCAGCGGCCGTGATCAGGTCTGTGACCATAACGGCAGAGACAGCTTGATCGAGGTTGTCTTCGAATTGAATGTCGCGATTCGTAACAATGCCGATGAGCTTCGAGCCAAGCTTTCCGGTTTCTGTTGTGCAACATTAGCAAATGAAGTATATATGTATTCAGGCAGCTAGATGGTTGCTAGGCTTTTGATCATAAAGAGCATAGATTGATTCCACAAGACCTTTCGGTCATTACGGATGAACGAAAGTTATTTGTAAAGTTTGCTAATCATAAAAGCAGATGGAAGAAGGAAGGTTGATTGCATACCAGTGACTGGGAAACCTCCAAATCCCCATTTCTCCTTTAGAGCTTTGACCTCTCCGACGGTGGTATCACGGTGAAGAACGATTGGATCCAGGATAAAACCATTCTCGAAGCGTTTGACCTTTTGAACCATTTCCGCCTGCTCATCAGCAGAGCAGTTATGGTGAATTACACCAAGACCACCTTGCAAAGCCATATGTATTGCCATCTCGTGCTCAGTGACAGTGTCCATTGGTGAAGAGACGAATGGAGTTTTGAGGGTAATGCGCTTAGTAACTGGTGAGTCGAGGACAACTTCATGAGCAGCAAAGCCAATGTAGCCTGGCAGAATCAAGAAGTCATTGTAGGTCAGACCTCCATGCTTCTTGGAGTCCAATAAAGACTGGATATCGAGTCCATCGCGCTCCTCATACTGTTTCAAAACCTCGAGAGCAGTAGCGTGGTCAAGGCAGTCTTTCGCGGGGCCAAAGAAGCCAGTCTTGACGTCGCCGTTTGTGTGAGGCATCTTGAAAATTGCGAATGCAAAGAGTAAAGAGAAGTAAACGAAGAGGTAGTCGATGCGTGAGAACAAATTAGCAGCGCAATGTCGACGGGTTGAAGTCTCCTTCTCCCAAGTAAGAAGGGAAAGAAGGAACAAAGATTTTTTGACACCGTGAAATTTTGGGTGCCATCGGAGCTCAGATTGCGCTAGGAGCGGGGCTTAGGAAAAATGTTAATCCGAGCAAGGCGGTGAGCAGAGGTCGTGACTGATTTTCTGTAGCAACAGTGAGGATCAACTCTATGCACAAAGCCATTAAAATAGCAACAAGGCGAGGACGAACGCTATCATATTTTACATGAAGAATAGAAAGTGTGTAAAGAATAAATCATGATAATGTAGTCTTCAGATTATAAGTAGATTTTGGTTTTCAATATTAATTTTTCGTCAACTGCCGGTCGGTAGAGTGTTTACCTTATGATCGTTGCCGTGTCAACCTCGCGGTCATACTTGCCATTTTTGAGCTTTCTCCTTGGTGCCCACCCCTCACTCAGCAAAGGAATATTAGAGTGCATTCATCTTGAGGCTCCCTCGACAGGCCTCATAATAATCTCCGCATTGCACCTCAAACATTCCTCAACTATTCGCGCATCATCATCGTCTTCGCATTGCAGTCTGAGCATTATTTTCTGGCGCTGCGCGCTAAACTTTAAACACGAAATATCAACAACGAAAACACTGCAGCAACTTTGCACGTCATCGAGGCATCATTCGAAATCTCAGTACAAGAATATCTTCTTGTGGCCGGAAGGGCGGCCTCCGAGCCCATGTATACAACTTAGGCGCCCTCCTCTGATTGTGATCCTACGATAAATATTATCAACAACCTCTCTTTGAGATCTGGGCACGCAGTAATGTCTTACCGGTCTCCGTTGCGGCAGACCCAGACCGCCGACTACAACACATCGCCAACGAAACGTCAGCCCTCGAACGCATCAACTGTATCATCAGCATACTCGAACGCATCTGCCATTTTTGAGCTAAGTCGCACAAGCACACTTTCATCAACGGCTTCTAGCGGATACAGTCACAAAAGAGGGCAGAGTGAAGCAACAGGAATGAGATCACCGGGGATAGAAAATAGAGGCAGTCGCGGTAGTCTCAATTCACCTCCAGAGAGTCCTTACAAGAGCGCAAGACAATCCTTGCGACCACTTCCACAACCTCCAGGTGCCTCACCTTCCCCTCCCCCAGATCGAAATGGCTACCAGCATATGCGCGGGCAGAGCGTGGACAACATAAAGCCATCATATAATGGATACAACTCAGCTCCGAACCCGCAAATAAACGCGATTCGCCCTAACAATATGATTCTTAGCCGTGCCGACTCTGTCAGCAGAGGCACGAGAACCTCAGCACGGAGCCAGACACTGCAGCATGTGCACACTCCTCTCACGGCACCTGATCTTCAAAGTTTGGAAAGATCATCAACTAGCCAGCTCCGAACTCTCTCTAAATTTGCTGCAAATGCATCGCCGGATGATTTCAGCATTACCTCACCTGCGCAAGAGGTAGTAGGTCTTCACGGTCGCAGGCGATTGCAGCGCACCGACACTCCAAAGACTGCTGTGGCAGGCAGTAGAAGTGGCGGCTATGGATGGGAAGGACGAAATTGGATGGATAAGCAAAGGCAGTTCTTGCAGGCATACGAATATCTATGTCACATCGGCGAAGCAAAAGAATGGATTGAGGATATACTAAAGCGAGAGATACCTCCAATCGTACAACTAGAAGAGGCATTACGAGACGGAGTGACATTGGCAGAAATTGTGGATGCTCTTTACCCTGAGAGACGTTTACGAATTTTCCGGTCCCCAAGGCTTCAGTTCCGCCACTCCGACAACATCGCCATATTCTTTCGATTCCTCGCCGAAGTAGAACTCCCAGATCTCTTCCGGTTCGAACTTATCGACTTGTACGAGAAGAAGAACATTCCTAAGGTTATTTACTGCATTCATGCTTTAAGTTGGCTCCTTTTCCGAAAAGGTATCGTCGACTTTCGGATAGGCAACCTTGTTGGGCAACTGGAATTTGAACACCATGAGCTGGAAGCAATGCAAAAAGGATTGGATAAGGCTGGAGTCAGTATGCCAAGTTTTGGAAATATGGGCAAAGATTTTGGAGTGGAACCAACACCGGAACCCGAGCCTGTTGAAACTGAACAAGAGCGCATTGATAGAGAGCTGGGAGAGAATGAATTTGCCATAGTTGATCTTCAGGCCCAAATTCGGGGAGCCACAGCCCGTCTACGTTGCACCGATATCATGCAAGGCCTTTGGGATTCTGAAGAGATGTTGATAGATCTTCAATCCAGGATAAGAGGAGATTTCTCACGTCAAATCGCAGAATATCGACTCAATATGCGGAGGTTCGCAGTTGATTTACAAAGTGGAGCTCGAGGATTCTTAGTTCGTCAGCGTCAATCAAACCGAGAGTCGTTCTGGAAGAGTAGCGAAGGTGATGTACTCAAGCTGCAGAATTTAATTAGGGCCAAAAGAGCCCGCGATGAGGTACGCAAGACCAAGTCTGACCTTCGCCGTGAAGAGCCCGAGGTCAGGGAACTACAAGCCTCCATCAGAGGTTTCCTATCTCGGAAAGCTTTAGCGACACAAAAGCAGCAAACTATGACCTTAGCTGGACCTGTCAAGGGCCTGCAAGCTGCCATAAGAGGCATGCTTCTCCGAAACGTTGTTGCCAATGATCACGAAGATCTCTACCGACAAGAAGATTCAATAAAGGCAATGCAGGCTTTGAGCAGAGCCATGCTGACCAGACATCAGATCTCGCGACAAAAGGAAGCACTTGAAGCTTCTGCTCCAATCTGGAGAGCATTGCAAGCAGTTGCGCGTGGTCAATCTGTCCGAAACGATATCCAGGCGACAAAGAATGAATTGAAATCTCACAGCTCCAAATTTACAATACTGCAAGCATTTTCTCGAGCCGCTGCTGTCCGTAGAAGTGTGGACGACACTCTTTCGCAGTTACAGCAAGAAGAGCCCATCATTTTAGATGTTCAAAGCTTTGTTCGGGGAATGCTTCTTCGTCGCAAGGTTGCGGACGACTACAATGTTCTTATGTCCCAAACAACTCAGATCTCTCATCTTCAAGCGTTGGCTCGAGGATGCCTTGAGCGAGAGCGAATTGATGCGATCCTTGATGAGCTAGAGACCCACACTCCCGAGATTATTGAACTACAGGCGCTCTCTCGAGCTGTGCTAGCAAGAAACGAAGTTGCGAGAGTGCTTGATGCACTTGAGGCTGAGGAGGAATCTATCATCGAACTCCAGGCCTTCGCCCAAGCTTGTTTGGTTCGAGCAAAGTTCGTAGAAAAGAAGCGCTTTTTTAAGGAAAATATGGAGAAAGTTGTGAAAATTCAAAGTTTCGTCCGAGGTCGACTTCAAGGCGAGGCTTACAAGAGTTTGACTACTGGAAAGAACCCACCCGTCAATACCGTCAAGAATTTTGTACATCTACTTAACGATAGCGACTTCGATTTCAACGAGGAGATAGAGTTCGAACGTCTCCGCAAGACCGTGGTCCAGCAAGTCCGCCAAAATGAGATGGCAGAGCAATATATTGACCAGTTGGACATCAAGATTGCCCTCCTTGTCAAAAACAAAATTACTTTGGATGAAGTTGTCAAACATCAAAGAAATTTTGGGGGGCATTCAGGAAATCTCCTTGTCAACACATCGATGGCCTCCGGAAATCAATTCGATCTCAAGGCACTAAACAAAAACTCCCGAAAGAAGCTCGAATCCTATCAGCAACTCTTCTTCACATTACAAACTCAGCCGCAATATCTTGGTAGGCTCTTCAAACGCATTCGTGAGCAAGGAACCCCTGAGAAAGAGTGCAAGCAGATCGAAACCTTAATGATGAGATTATTTGGATATGCTCAGAAGCGAAGAGAAGAATACTATTTGCTCAAACTCATTGCTCGCTCGGTGCGCGAAGAAATTGATGGAGTTAACTCGATACAAGAGTACCTTCGTGGCAACTTCTTCTGGACCAAACTTTTATCTAATTACACTCGTTCCCCTCGGGACAGAAAATATTTGCGAGAACTTTTAGGTCCTCTTATTATAACGAATATTGTAGAGGACCCTGCTCTTGATCTAGAGAGTGACCCCATGCAAATATATCGTTCTGCGATCAACAATGAGGAACTTCGAACAGGACGACCTAGCCAGCGGATACCGGATGTCCCTCGGGAAGTCGCTATCAAGGATCCAGAGACTCGCGATCTTTTCATTGATCATCTGCGCGACCTACGAGAAATTTCAGATCAATTTCTCCATGCCTTGGAAGTCCTTCTCCCCAAGATGCCGTACGGCATTCGGTTTGTTTGCCAGCAGACATTCGACGCCCTCTGCCAGCGCTTTCCGAGAGAACCACAGGAGAAGCTTCTACAGATTACCGGCAACTGGCTTTGGAAGTTCTATCTACAGCCTGCGCTTATGTCACCCGAGTCAACTGGTGTTCTGGAGAAGCAGTTGACACCACTACAAAAGCGCAATCTCGGCGAAGTTGCCAAAGTTCTTAGCCAAGTCGCCTCGGGACGGCTATTTGGTGGTGGTGACATCTACTTACAGCCCCTAAATGCTTATGTCGGTGATGCTATTGAGCGTATAGGCCTTATTTTCTCCAATATCATCTCGGTCCCGGATGCCGAAAGTACTTTTGATATTGATGAATTCAATGACCTCTACGCAAAACTCAAGCCAACCCTTTATATTAAAATGGCCGACATATTCTCCGTCCATCAATTAGTAGCAGGAGATCTACCTCATATATGTCCAAATCGCGATGACATGCTTCGTGAGATCGTACAGGAACTCGGAAGTGCGAAAAATAATGAAACTGAAATGCTAGGCGTTACATCGGGCGAAATTCAGATGACACTTCATCCAAAATTGCATGACATGGAAGACCCAGAAGCGGAGGTTAAGGCTCTTTTCATGGAAACAAAACGGTGTATTCTATACATTATCCGTGTTCAATCTGGTCCTAACCTGATGGAAATCCTTGTCCGGCCCATCACCCGAGAGGATGATCAAAAATGGCACTCGTTGCTACGCGAAGAATTTTCCGCCGACAGCAGAACTCGAGGCGCGTACTCTGATGCAAATACCCTTGTGGACATAAAATCTATGTCATACAAGGAGCTAAAAAGAACCGCTTTAGAGAACATTATGCGTCTTGAACACGCTGGTCGCATTTCTCGTCACAATCACTACCAGGATATCCTCAACGCAATTGCTCTCGATATTCGCACTAAGAGCCGTAGGCGTGTTCAACGTCAGCGTGAACTTGAAGGTGTCAGACTCACATTGGCGAATTTGGGCGAGAAAGCTGAGTGGCTCGAGTCTCAACGGAAAAGTTATGACAACTATATTGAACAGTCAATGGTTACACTCCAAAAGAAAGGGTATGTACAAATCTGTTGAGTTCGTGTCACCCTTTTACTAATCATCCCTTAGGAAAAAACGTTTCCTTATGCCTTTTACGAAACAATACAACCACGAAAAGGAGCTCGAGCGATCTGGTCATAAGCCCAAATTTGGGTCCTTCAAATACTCTGCCCGCACTCTCTGCGACAAGGGTGTGCTCGTCTCCTGGAAGGGTTACAGCGACCGAGAATGGGAGAAAATCAATCTCACAATCTCGTGCGATGAGGTTGGGGTTTTCTTCATCGAAGGTAGCAAAGGCAGTATGCAAATCCCAGGTGCGAGCGCGGAAGTTCCCATGGACAGTCTTCTTGGCGCGCAATTTGCAAACCACCAGTACATGGACTTATTTGAGGGGAGTATGAGACTTAATGTTAATTTGTTCTTACATTTGTTGTACAAGAAGTTTTACCGCACAGACTAAAGGCTGGCTCCGGAGGCTTACGAGGCGATGGGCGATGGTAGATGGGGTATCGATGTTGCGATCAAGATTTTTGCATTGCATGGCATGGTTATGGCGTCTTTCAGTACCTGGGCCAGATGAGGTTCTGAGGCAGGGTGGTTGGGAAGGGGGCTTCTGGTATATTTATTGTTCGTGTAAATAGCACTTCGATTCGTACGGACAAGGTATGGCGCGATAGGGAATAGTAGGATATTACTAGGAATATCTTGATGAATGAAATGCCTCTAACTTCTCCCCTGGCGCATTGTCGGTTCTCGTCTACCCAAATAATAAACAGTTATTGCCATTTTGCAAGCAAGCTGTAAACATCCACACGCGAAGAAGTACTGGATCCAAGTGGATTTATACTCAGGATGGAAGGAGCAGAGATGTCGGCGCTTTTTAGGTAAGACTCCATTCCCAACATAAGGTGAGGTGTGCCTTCCCTCCCAGCCTCCCTCAGCTATAGAGGAAGAGAACTCCGACCATTATCGTGCTTGCTCTTGGCTTTAGATCGTCACATATTTCCTCACCTTCAGTGCTCCCTTCTTCCTCCCAAAGATCAACTCTAGAATCACAACAGGATTTGTTGCAACAACTCAAGTGCCTTCGTTGGATACATCAAAAGCCATCATGCGACCTGACCTTCTTTTTGCGAATGCCCAAATCCTGTCACTTGCGTTGCCCAATCTACTGCTTCGCGATTTGCCTCTATCGCCAGCTCCAACTCCAGCTGCGCAACTCAAAGACAATCCCTCATGCCTGCTACTCGGGGAAGCACTCGCAATCTGCGGCTCTCTTACTCCAGGTTTCAAGAATCTTTCGCCTCCAAATCAAGCACAATGTCTTTGCTACTCAAGTACTGTCTGGGCACCAACTCTCTTCGACTCCGCTGTCAAGTCTTGTGCAGACTTTGCGTCAGCTAGCGCTACGTCGGCATACTCTGCTCTTGCTAATATTGAGGGATTCTGTACTAGCATTGGAGATGTTGCGAAAGTACCTGCCAGCAATACCGCGACTCCAACGACCACAGCCCCAACACCTTTTCCGGTTGCAGCTTGTGATAGCATGGTGTCTTTCCTCAGCTCATGTGCCAAGTCAACTCCTGGATTCAACACAATGCTAGCTGTTGATCAATCAAAATGCCTTTGCCATTCTGGTGCACGGAAATGGAACCCCGACGCTTTCGATAAGGCTGTTGATACATGCTTTGAAGTCGCTAAGAATGCTTCTATACCAGCAATGATCGCCTCTGCTTCAATGCTAGAAGGATTTTGTTCCAGTGTTGGGGATATCGAAAATCCAAACACTGGAGCTCTTCCCGCCACCACATTTTCAACTCCTCCCAGTCTTGTGGCTAGTCCGGCTTTCATTACACAGCCAGCTTCACCCGCACGTATATCAGGGCAGTCATCGGAAACCCAGTCTTCCCAATCGCAGGTTGCTGCTCCGGCGCTGATGCCCGTCTTTACTTTCACCCCTCCTACCGTACTCGCGGCACTGCCACCAATTTCATCACCGATTATCAATGCTGCACCAAGTAGCACCCCCGCAACTATTCCAATTTTGGGTGACCCAAGTGTTCAATCTGGGCCCAGTCACTCTCTATCATCCGGAAATTCTGCGTTCGCATCAGGTGACTCAGGTTCTATCTCAGCATCGACGGCGTCCTCACCCTCAGCACATAAAACGCCAACTACACTTCAACAAACCACTGCCTCTAGCTCTACCACCACCAAATCCTCAACACTCCAAGTTTCAGAAGGCGATAGTCTCCAAAGTTTAACCAAGGCTACACAATTCGAAGTCATCCTGATTAGTGGTGCATGTGCCGTAGTACTTCTTTTTTTATGTTAGCTTTTATTTTGGCAAGGCATTTCTTCAGGTTGGCCTGGGGTGTTTGGGAATAGGGATTGCTTTTTGGGACGTTTGTTATGGAATAACTTTGAATTTTGGAACCGCATTCTGCTTTGTGGTATTAGTAGCTGTTTGTAATTTGAACGCAACTGAGACGCTGGACGGAATTGGCATTAATATGAGCTAAATTTAGCTCGAAATTTTGGGGCACTTTGTGCAGAACAGGGATACTAAGAAGCTTTCAATCTGAGCTTCCCCATCTTCTACTTTGAATGAGTTGCGTGCTTAATTGATATCATATGACGTGATGGGAACTAAAAATTAAGTTTACATCAACTTTAAATATTACTATAAAACTGACAGATAGGTGTCCATACCAATCAAAGATTATATGCCCATGGTACTCGTGCACCTCATAAAAACGTCGGAAGATATATAACCCTATAGTTTTATGGTTCATAACCAGTGCTGCTATGGGTAAAAGTCGACACCATAGATATGATGGGCCAGGTATAAGATCGTTACTAGGTAGCTAGACTTATCAGCATAGGGTGAGAAGGGGTCTGTCACGCAACCCCTCACCGAAATTGCCTTCACCGGAGTTTAATTCTATTACTTCTACCTTTGTAAGAAAGGTAATCCAAGAGTAAAGTTACATCTAAGCACACCTTTACCAAATTTAACCGAAAATCCTTTTGACGCTCTAATAACATTTGTCTACCTTCTCCTCTTTCTAGCTAAAGCTACGTTATTGAATATCATAACTCTAGTAAGTTCGAGGTATTTCTTGCAGATGGCATCGAAGATTTCGCCACAGGAACCTATCGTTGTAGTGAGGGTTGGGTAGGTGTTGGATATTTCCAGTAGTGATGTTCCAGTATATCTTTTACAGTGAGAAGTGTGCCATATATATGCCGTAGAACTCAGGCCTCTTGAAATACATGCCAGTGGCCGGCCTATATCCTGAGTACCTGAACCTTCAGAGCCACCGACCTAATCCTAGACCCATATCAAACATATGTGGCCTCTACCTGAATGAAATATACAACGAAAAGAATAAATACGCAAAGGTTTGGAGTACTCACATTAAATGAATAAAAGGCATATCCCTCCACTGTGAATGAAAATTTTCACTCGTGGTAGCTATATCGTGCCTAAAATGGGAGGCGACGATGGGTTTATTCAATTATAGAACTATCTGAGGGTTAAATATGGTGAATATCAATGAACAGACGCACGCGCAAACTTGATCTATAGTATCACTGTCATTAGCTAACATGAGAATTGCGAAGTTTACCGCAGCGGCATGGCACCCAGACAAAGATCCCGCCTACCAATTCTACCTCCAGGAGGAAGAATGTGAATGGACTGCTATTTACTAGGCTGGTGAGGTCATACAAGGGCTTGGCTACATGTTCCAAGAGGTGTCCTTTGGCAAGTTGGCCCTAGACGTGGACAAGAGCGAAGTGTCTGGAACCCTTTATTGTTCACACTCTTCTTCTAGCAAGAACCAGAAGTCACGAAACTTCAGCATTCATAATCTCCGCCATCCATTCCCCTCTAAGCTCTTTCCCAAGGCCAAGATCAAGCACGCGGCGCTCAGGTTCCGGGTTTACCACCTGCTTAATTGGCTTCGAAATGTTATTTTGCACTATTTCGTGAAAGTTGGTGAGTATTTCCTCATCTACAAACAGGAGCTACTGAAAACTAACATGGCTGAAAGGAATATCAACAATTAGTGGGCGCAGCCTGATTGCTAACAAGAACAAGACCAATATCATTGAGATTGGGAGTCGTAGGATGGCAATGAAGCGCACGAAAGTGATTGGCAATTGCATAGTGCACAAAATTTTTGACTGTTAGCACGAAGATCAAGCCAAACAGGTACTTTATATTGTATTTGGTTAGAGGTAAATTAGGGGTTGTTACGCCTAGCCATGTATACTTAAATGAGCATATTGGTAGTTCCGAAAACCTCCTTGAATTAACATTAGGTGGATTGGATCTAGGAAGGGGAGCTACCAACAAAGAGGCAGGGAGAAAGGTAGAGGGCAATCTGGAAGCCGTGGAGCCCATAGTGCGAGATGAGCTTTCGACCTGCATGATGACTGCGATTATGAAATAGGAAATAGAGGGAAAGACCCACGAGAAGAAGATAGGGGTACGCGGAATTCTACAGTTGGGTTATGATGGCCTTGAAGCAGAGAAAATTGATTGCTGTTATTTGTGGAGGAAGAGCTAAAGGAACGAGTTTGCATTATGTAGGCAAGGGAGCTTAAGAGAGTGATATAGATGGGAGTTTGATATATGTATTTGACGTGTATTATTTCATGGTCTCCTAGAGAACACGAGGCGGCAATCATCCTAGGGATATGTTAGCATGATGAGAGGATGCGAGGAGGTATCAATTTAAGTACCTACCATAGGAAATAGCGTTGCAAACACCTTGATTTCTTCCGAGCGATCCGTTGCGTGATGTACCCAATCTAATTCCAGAGATGCCTTGCCCAGCATTGCTGTCATGGTGAGCTGCACATACTGTTGAGCAAGACAATTATGCGGCCCCGTTCCGAATACAAGCCAATTCTTGCTCTTTTCGGCCGCATCCCCTGTTATCCATCGGTCGGGATCAAAAACATCAGGAAGCGGGTATACCTCTGGATCATGTAAGGCTGGATAGCAAGAAGGGATAACCATGGCGCCCTTTGGTACGGTATATGTTGGCGTGATGGGAAATGCTTTTTTCGCAAGGTATGGTACAAATATTACTGGTGGCCGGTAGCGTAGGACTTCCTTGATGACCGCATTGGTGTATGTCATGGACTCCAACATTTCTAGTCCGATAAACCCATCCTTGGTACCACCTCGAGCATTCAGGTTCTCCTGTCTCACTCGATCAAGGACGTCAGGACGTTGGGCCATGATCTGGAAGAGCCAGGTTGTCGCACTGCTTGAGGCATCCTGTGAAGCGAACAAAAAGGTGAACATAGTTTGTGCTATTTCGAAATCCGAGAAATGTCGTAAGAGAATCGAGGGCTTCGCTGCATCGGCATTCCCATTTGCGATCTCATCCCGGTATTTCTGAGACTCAATCATGCTTGCAATCCACCTGTCGATGATACACGTTGGCTTCCCGCCCTTAGCCATGTGAATTCTACTAGCAGCAGCACACTTTGTAAATTCAGCGAGAACGACATCAGCCGCACGTTTCCCCAACCAGACTTTACTGTATGGTACATATAGGGAAAACGGTATGTTGACCAATTCAAGCGCCGCGGTAATACAGTAGTAGTCGTCCGCAATCTTTTTCACTGCTTCATCGGATATATAATGTCCAACGAAGGTGCGACAAGAAAGCGCACAATTTATTTCTCTGAAGAATCCCATGAAAGCCATTGGCTGCCCTTTATTTTTCTCGCTCGCGGAGACAAATTTTCCAAAGTAGTCATCTAAGACTTTCGCCTGTGTTGGAAGATAACAATCGAGAGCTTTTCGGGTAAATAGTCCATTGAGCCCTTTCCTGAAATCAACATGTGCTTTGCCATCTAAGAACACCCAAGCCGAGGGTCGCATTATATCCTCGGCAACAGGAACGACACATGGCTTAACGTATGCGGACGAGTTGAAAACCTTTCGAGCTATATCGCGATCGGATGCGAGGACAACAAATCTAGCTAATATGTCAATAACAATACCCTAAACACAAGATTTAGAAGATAACAGACTTGTGAAAGACTGATACACAACTGAGAGCACCGCTAGCCCATTGCGCTTTATATGCTTCGAACTTAGGATTTAGTGCTTGCACAAACGGTCCCATAAATGGTACCTTGAACATCGGTCCAGCAATTGAACCTTTTCGCCATATATATATGACTAGTTCAAGAATTAATGAATAGTTAAACAACGAAATTAGTTAAATAGTACTGACATTGATCATAAGCAACAAGTGCCAGCAGAACAGTGACAGCAATTTGCCATCCAGAAATCCTGTCTAGCATAACAGAAATCATGCCTCTGACATGCCTTTCGCTGGGGATATTCACTTCAGAATTGGAACTGGTATCGAGGAGCCCGAAGACGACGCTGTCATTGAACATTATAGCCATTGTACTTAATGATAGGTATTTGTAGAGGCCCCAGCGAGAGTCCTCAAGGGACTATATATATAAGCTGGTTTAAATGCCATTATCAGGAGCTAGGCGTTGAGGGACCGAGTTCTAAGCCCCAAATGACACGATACCGCCTTCCAAAATCCCAGTTGAGCATATTATTCCACGACAATTTCAATTCCAAAGTGTCGAGGAAGACTTATTAAATCTATGCCTTTGCTGACCAGAATGCTGTGATTGGGTGGCGATTTAGTGTCACTAACAAAAGAGGATTAGTCGCCGACAAATGATCTACGACTGAAGAAACATCCCTGTGACCAGAACACAGAAATGATCCACAACCGTTATCCGTAGGTTCCGTAGTGATTTGCGGAATAGACTTATATTGTTTAGGACTAGACTCCGCTGGGTTTCATACCATTCCACCTGAGGAGCCACGAGCTCAGGTACCAATTTTTGCTAGATCAGGTAGTTCGCCTGTCAGGATATGCACCCATTGGTGTTTGAATGATTTGGTTCGCGAGTTGTGGAACCAAAGAACACACTCAAGATTGGCCAAAATATCATCCCACGACCGGATATCTAGAGTGTTAGCAATGAGCCTAGCCCTGTCCAAAAACCATTGGCTATCCCCTATCTCCGTCGATGCAACCATCCCGACAGAATGAAGCCAAACAAATACCGGGCTAATGTCGTTAGTAGACACTTCCATACACTCCAAGTGTGTCTTGAGCCGAAGGACGAGAGAGTTGAGGATGGTGATATGAGTATAATAAGTATGTCCATGTATTATAAACATGAAGATCGAGGTCGCACAGTGCATTGCATCTGAAATGTCTGCTGTCAAAGCATTAACATCTTCAATAGCAGGTAGGGGTAACAGCCTATGTAGAACGAAGCAGGTGAGATCATGCAGATCTGTAGATGAAAGTTCGAGAGGAGTTGCAAGCCCAGTGCTGTGTCTCGAATATTTGCCAAATATATTTCGCAGCCGTGTAATAGTATCCTCTAGAACAGGGTTGAGATGGAGGCTTTTGAGATCCATCAAGCTGCGAGCGGCGCACGATGCAATCGAACTATCTTTCCAGAGGCTAATCGCACTAATACCGTCGCCAAAACCTTCGTCGTCCTGGGTAGGGAACTGGGGCACCCCCAACACCAGCATCGACACCCTAATTCCTGAATATAAGCACATGTAACAATATTATAGATTTAACTTACCAAGGAACCATTCTCGCCGTGATTGGGCTACTTTCTTTAACTTTCTGAATGCCTCCTCGCACTTCAACCATTCGCTTAACACCGCTTATGTGCATTTTGCTTGTTTGGATGTTTCCCTTTCCGTACTTTCACACCAGAAAAGTTAGCTACAGCTGGGTTCTACTGTGGATCCGAGAAGAGCATATTCACCTCAATAGCTGCCAGAGTGACCACAGCATCCATTGTTTCATCCTGAATCGCCAATATTGGATTCTCCACTTTGCGCCTGAGAAGAGAGACAGAGTCCGCCATGAGGATGTCAGAACTTGCGAATCCTTTCTGGGCAAGTAATTCGTCGTCCAGGGAAGCTGTTTGCAAAGAAACATGGAACAATGCGGGATCTTTCAACGCCAGAGGCCACCAAGACACTACGAATGGGTTTGTTTTCGGGTCAAGATCTAACGGGTAATACTGAAACGCGATTTTTGTAAGGACCGCGAAACATCAGTCACATGTACAATTCAGGTATTGTATATTCAGTTCAATGAGTAATGAAAACTTACAATGATGTATCAAGCCTCTCACACGTGCCCGAGGGAGACCAGTCTGTGGTAAGGTGTCGAAAGGATCATGATATCCCGCCCCTATGGTGAGGGGTAATTCCGGAGTGTCCGAGAGGTGATTTCTGGCACTTTGAAGCCGCACTAGGGAGAGATTTGTGTCATTTGCCTCACGATTGGTAGAAATTGTTGAGGCATTAGGTGCTGGAGGCAATGGTGATTTCGCAGTGAGAGGTTCATTTACAAATATACAAGTAGTATTCCGTTTCACGCAGCGGGAGCATCTCGGAGTTTGGAGGTCGCATCGATGTTTCGCCCTTGCGCAGGCTGAACAGGATCGGCGGAGAGTTGTCATGTGAGCCCTAAAGAGACATCAAGGCTCATAACCAAACACCGTTAAGCATTAACTTGGCCGTGTTGAGTTATGAGGTGTTGAGGAAAAGTGAAGGAAGAGTGATGATCATGTTTAACAGGAAGGGAAATCCCGTTTCTAGACGCACACTTGGGTGAGATTAGTGCAACATCTTCACGTGATTATATTTACAAAAATTTCAAATTGACCTCAAGGAACATTTAATCTCACTGGAAAGTGTAGAAATGCATCAATATTTCTTTCCTGTCTGCATTCACAGTTTTTTTAAGGTAAAGACTAGAAGATTTTCCATTAGGTCACGTGTCACGAATTACCCCAGTTTTAGGTCGCTATCTTGAATCAGCGCGTTGAGAAGAAATTATTAATTTTATGATTTCTTATAGCAAGTAGTTCAATATTAATTTTAGGCGCCATATCTAACTCTTGATCGCTTCGGAGTCACTTGAAGCCTGTTCTCTCTACTTTGGCTTCTGATTTCGCCAGCTGGTCATCTCTCCATACTAAATGCCAAGCGACAGTAATCGCACCAACATATCCGCCTAAAAGACCAATTAAACATATGTTAACTAGCTCTGTATGTTGGGCCAAACTTAATTAGTAAATTTGAGGCCCTAGAGTCAAATTAGCAAACACAGGAGAAATAAGGATGGCGAGTACGAGGCAGAACAAAATGCAAGCACTTATGACAATACCAATGAGTTTAACGATTTTGTTGATAGTTCCAATAGCAATGCTAGTAGTTGTTGTTATATGTTATACTCGAATAAACTCTGTCCATTTATTAACCAAGCCTTTCTACTGCCACTCATAAAATTCCATCTTACCAGGCCAAATAATTGAGAAAGACGATTTTGAAGCAACTCTGGGAATTATGGCCAACATATCGTTACCTTGTTCTTTACTGTGATCAGGAGGATATAGTATATTATCTAACCAATTTCAAGGCCAAGTCCTGCCATCTGTTAATTGAGTCGCTTGATATGAACGAGCCAGCCGAGCGTAAGAAGGATTAAAAATAGTAATGTATACGGAGGCTAACGATCATTAATATTTCTTTCCCATAAGCCCTAGGATTTACACCATTGTCATTAGCTGCGATTAAGCAGTATCCGAAATTCCTAATTCATAAATTGCTACCGATATCATGAGATCCCATCCTCCCTATGCAAGACCTAGATAGAGAGGAGCGAGATAAAAGTTTGACTCAGTATCAACTATTTGACTTGGCTCGGGTTAAGACTTTTTGTATTCGTGGCAGGAGCTCGCTTTGGGAGGTCATTGGGAATTTCTCGTATCTGTATAGGAGTGATAGATGTCTTAATTTCCAGATCTACTGTCCGGGACAGCCTTATTTTACTTATTGAAAGAACTTCCGGAGAATTAATTCCGATATTTTCATGTAGTTGAGATAAAGTGAATTGCTTTAGAGGTCATGGTTTCATCGAGTCGACCACTACGAGTCCGCCATTAAAGAAAGTGGGTCATGACATCTTCTTTTCTCCAAATTGCGTGCTGTTAGTCTTCACCATTTGAGGCTCGCATTATAGCAAGAAAACCATAATTTCATGCAAATTGCACATCAAAGTCTTAAAAATGCTCTTCTATTGGCGTACTTAAATTCAGAGGTGAGCTTACTAGAACCTATGCTGCAGCATGTTCGCTGCAAGAGCGTCTTAGTAACTTTTCAAGGCGTCGAGAAAAGTGTCGCTAAAGAGCTCACCTGCAGTGGGGTAACATTTCCTCTTGGTCTTATCAACAAGCTTAACCCCCCCATTCAAACACTGTGGTTAAATCATCGTCAACGCTCCAAAATGCCTTCAGCCATATCAAAAGAGCATTTTCCACTGCCAATCTGGAAGCGCCCAGCATCAACAACATCACAATTACTATGGGCCGATATTTCTGTCATCGATATTTCGACATTCGATAAGCCAGATGGAAAGGAAAATTTGGCGGAGCAGCTTCGCCATGCCGTAGGTCAAGAACAAGAATGAAAGAGCAGCACTGAGTTTCTCAAAGGTTCAAACAACAGGCTTCTTCAGTGTGGTTGGCACTGGTTTCACCGACGATGAAGTTACGCGACAATATAGTATTGGCCAAACATTCTTTAACGAGCCGCTGGAGGGTTGAGATGCGATTTTGGGAAGGGAAATTACTTCGAATATCGAGCTGTATGTGCTCCAATTCTGAATGAGAAATATCATTCTAAGCGATAATAGGCAAACGAGAAGAAGGTCATGGGCACAGAGGTAAAAGATAATGTTGAAAGTGTAAGGTTTGAGTAATCTTCACTTGCATGACATGAGCTCACTAACAGCCAGGTAAATATCGCTAAATTCATCCCTGAGTTAGCGTCAGAACCTCGACATGATTTCTTTAATCCATATTTAGCAGAGATCGAGGATTTTTCTCGTGTATGTGAATTTGTGAAGCAAAGAGAGAGAAATGCGCAATACTGAAGCTTTTCAACAGCGATCACTAGCACTCGCGTCAAAAATCTTCACCCTCTTCGCTATAATCCTCGAACTTCCCCTCAACTACTTCTCCTCTAAACACGACTACTCTTCCAAATCAGAAGATCACCTCCGTTACATGATTTACCATCCTCGCCTTGCTTCAGAGGATGCCCTCGTAGAAAACTCCTGGTCGCGAGCTCACACAGATTTCGGCTCTTTGACACTCTTGTGGAGTCAAAACGTCGCTGGATTGCAGATCAAGACAAAGGAGGGGGATTGGAAGTATGTCCCACCCGTTGATGGGGGAATAATCTGTAATGTAGGAGATGCGATGCAGTTTTGGTCAGCGGGGTATCTGAAGTCAACAATTCATAGGGTGGTGAGGCCGCCACCAGATCAGGATCACATCCACCGCCTCGGGTTGTTTTATTTTGTGAGGCCAGGGAATGAAGTTGATATTGCACCTGCTCCTTCAGAGTTTCTGAAGAGTTTGGGTTTGATCAAGAACGGCGATAAGAGCCAAGTGAGGCAGAAAGTTACTGGCTTGCAGTATGTGAGGGAAAGAGTTAAGAATTACCATGATCATACTGATTATGAGGATAGGCGAGGAAAGATATTCAAGGTTGGGGATTTAGAGATTGAGGATGAAGCAGCATAATCATATGTAGAGAGATTATCAAAAGAGTAAGAAAAGCCCCGAACTCAATATGTTTCATCTCTTTTGATAAGTTATATCGACTGTGCCAAAGTATCGTCCATATCATATAAATAACTAATCTAATCCAATCCAACTAGATATCTAGGTTAACCGTCCTACCAAAAATTAAGTATAATATAAATAAATTTTAATATAGTAGACTTCGATTACAGTGTCCTCTTTACACATACTCTTAAGTTTAATACAAGCCACACTTAGTCAATACTAGACTTTATTTGTTATTATCTTCTATAAAAGCCGCTACTTTAAATAACTAGTCGTCTAGACAATTATATTGTAGCCTGAGGATATACTATTAAACTATATCACATAAGCATTCAACGTAATATAAAGGTACTATTATCTCATAAATCAGACCCTCTACTCGCTAGTGAGTTTTAACCTAATTTAGCGTGATTTTCAGATAATTAGCGTCCAGGTCGGGTGTAGTGAATTCCTCGTAGAGAGTCTGAGAGCAGCCGGTCGCATTTTTGGTGAGGATGATTTTAATTTGTATGAGAGAGATTCAAGCCTGTACTTGTACCTTTTAACTTTATTTTAAATTTATACTAGTAAAGCTAAATTAAAGACTTAGTTCTTCTCTTTTATCTACATCAAACATTTTATTAAATAAATATATATTAAATTTATTATTATATTTTTAAGATAGAGAGTTTTTCTTAATTTTTATTAAATAGCCAACTAAAAGCTCTTAAATTGTTTATTAAGCAGAAAGAGACAAAAATCGACGAGTAGTTTTTAAAATATAATACTATATTTTAGACGTTATACTTGTATTATTAATTAATATTATTTTATATTTTTAAAATATTAAACTATATAGAAAAGATCTTTAAGAATCAACTATATCAATTAAACTAATAGTCAAGATATTGACGTAAAAGCTATAATAAATAAGGGAAAAATTTTTGTCGAATTCTAGAGTAGTTTTATATATTATAGTAAGGATAGCTTTGGTTTAGAAGTCATATAATAAACTAGAAGTATATAGTTAGATTTTTTTTTAGAGTTATATATAAATAACTTATATACTATTATTATCTATTTATTTGTATTTTGAATCAATCAATTATTATTAATTATATTCTTCTCTTAATACTTGCTTCTTAAAGTCTATAAGTTAAGGACCTTATTATATATACTAGATCCTGTTCTAGTTTCCTGCTCTCAAGTTATAGTTTTGATCCCCTCTATAATATAAACTACAACTAGTTACTCTTAGACGCTTCACAAAGAGTCCTGACTCTATGCCGACCTCGTGACCTATTTTACGACCTATATAAAATTATAGGCCAATCAGAGCGCTTATTTAAAAATATTTACAAGGTAAGGTTTCTGAAGAAGCGCCTGATTTATAAGATAAAAGTACTAGAGGATACTAGAAACTGAGTAGCAACTATCAACTACTATAAAGACACCCGCTTCCCTAGGACCTTCTATGAAATAGAGATAAAAAGAAAAAGATATATTATATTAAGACTATAGTAGAGTATAGTAACTGTGACAGCTCTGCAAAAGGGGTCTCTGAGGAGACACTTGCAAGAATATTGTTTTATTGAGAGTTCTAAGGTAAAGCGAGAAGAAGAAGATGAGAGCTTCTCTTACGATATTTCTAATTTATATAGTGGGTAGCTAAGTGAGAGTATAGTCGAGTGAGGTGTGAAAAGGGGTAAGGTTCATGTGACGTTCTACTAGAACTGTTATTGTTGTAACTAGGTCTGGGACCTGTTTTAAGGGTATGCTTTGGCCTAGTGTTATACTTATATTATAGGTCTGGGAGCCCACCTGTAAAATAGTAGTCGTCTTCTCCTTTATAGAATATACTCTTTTGACTTTATTTACCTGAGATTTCAATAGTTATAGTGGCCTTTGCCTCCGATACTGCAGAGACTCGAGGGAAAAGAATGGATTAAATCTATATAGTCTTTCCTTTGAAGGCATGAACACATGTCTTAGTCTAAAGGAAACATTGGCCAAGTAAACCTCTTAGCCGAGTCGAGGTCAGCCTTCCTATAGAACTCGTCTAGTGTATTTGGTTGCTTCACCCTTCGATGTCTGGGAAACAGAAGAATGCTTTCTCCCAGATTTAGCACTATTAGTCGAAATGAATAAGGTTATAGAACTAGTTACCAGTCCTAGAAGATTTCAAAAGTGCTACAATCTGTAAGTGGCCCCCCACAGCAGCTGCTTGCAATGCCGTATGTCCCCCATATCTAGCAGCTGCTTGCAATGCCGTACGTCCCCCATATCTAGCAGCAGCAGCATTGACATCAGCCTTAGCATCAAGCAGCCTCTGAACGACCTCGAGGTGGCCACCCGTAGCAGCTGCTTGCAATGCCGTACGTCCCCTATATCTAGCAGCAGCATTGACATCAGCCTTAGCATCAAGCAGCCTCTGAACGACCTCGAGGTGGCCACCCGCAGCAGCTGCTTGCAATGCCGTACGTCCCCCATATCCAGCAGCATCAGCAGCATTGACATCAGCCTTAGCATCAAGCAGCCTCTGAACGACCCCGAGGTGGCCACTACCAGCAGCATATAAAAGCCCATACAATAGCTCTTTCTTGTCTTGAACTAAGCCAATCAAGATGTCTATATAGTTCAGGCGACCAAGTCTTGCATAACAAGATATCAATCTAATTCTTCCCGCAGAATCGAGTCTAGTAGAAGTAACAAATTGTAGAAAGACAGCAAAATGGTCGTGCTTGCTTAGCCATTCGTAAATGACATGGCTTGGCTCATAGAACTCCTCCGGTGTCCATGGCGTTGTCACCAGACCGTGCGGGCTGCGTATCATTTTCGTCCAAAGACTCCAAGTTCTAGATTTACCGTCTTCAAAGGTATGGGTGTGGGATAGCCAGTAGCTTCGAGCGTACTCGAGAAACGGGTGTCCTATCTGTAGGGTAGTCGTAAAATCTTCAAAACGATCATTGATTATCATCATGTCTGCCTTATCACTTTTGATATTACGAAAGACATGAGCATTGAGCTTCTGCGTCGCACGTATCATACGTGTGGCTATATCTTCTCCTTCTAAAGTTTTCTCAATAAGATAGTTTGGAAGTCGTGTTGGTACTGCTGCAGGTCTTCGAGCTAATGTCGTCTTGAAGTCATTTGAATTAAGATAGGTTACACATATTTCTCCAATAAAATGATCAGCTTCTCCTAAATTGATGTGAAAACCGAGGAGGCCCAAATCAGATGATGGTTCGAGGAGATGTTGAAGGACACTTCGATGCGTGAATTGAACAGTCTGGAACTCCTCGTCTAGCTGGACTAGATTCTCGCACCAGAAAGTCACGCGTTCTAGACCGTTTGGTCTTCTACCCGTAATAAAATAAGGCGTGCCAGGTTCATATGAGAGAGCCTCCCTCAGCTCGTCAAGTGTAAGTGCTCGTTTGGTTGCTGCAACCCATCGAAAAATATCAATAGCGGTTTTCGCAGAGGGACGCTTCGAGATCCGTCTCATAGCGCGATCGAAAGTTTCTCCTATGCTTTTAGGAAGAGTTAAGAGCACTTTGCGGATTTCATTATCGCAAGTACATCCGCATATCTCGGCAATTTGAAAGTCAACCCAAAGAAACCTGTCCAGTTAGCAAAAGCTATTTAATTGTTAAGAGTAATCACTCACATGCCGTTTGCACCATTAATCAATACTTTGATAATTTCCTGATCCATAGCAGGGTCCGTTAATATAAGTCGTTCGTCTATAGAAATTTCTTCCTTCTGTCTTAGAGCTATATTCTCTCGAATATATATCTCAATATCGACTTCTACTTCATTATTTTCGGTAGACTTCTCGTGAGATCCTGGGAAAATTTTTCGAATAGCTTCTGATATACTGCCTCGGCCGACAAGAAAAAGCTTTACAATAGAATCTGGACGTGATATAACAGATGATAGAACTCGTAGAAGAGTATTGCGCTCCTCAGTTTCGAATTCGTCCAAAGAATCAA
The DNA here is from genome assembly GCA_021365295.1 of Tricladium varicosporioides. Classification (NCBI taxonomy): domain Eukaryota; kingdom Fungi; phylum Ascomycota; class Leotiomycetes; order Helotiales; family Tricladiaceae; genus Tricladium; species Tricladium varicosporioides. The sequence continues at coordinate 1,580,215 of JAJTIW010000005.1, read as the reverse complement.
TAATAATATACAAAATAGCAAATTTGCTAGTACAATACTGAAGTAAGGTTTTGGTTGTTTCTATAACTTTGCTATAAGTATTAAGCTCGCTCAGCTGTCTCTCGACTTCCTCAGTTATATCGTCAGGCTCAAGGCACTGCCGGATAATAGATCTTAATACAGAGATAGCACTGAGTGATACAGAGTCATCATAGCGGGAGAGAACGAAAGCAGTCAGCTCATTAGTCCTTTTTCTCTCACAATAGAGATACTCAATAACAGCCGATCTAAATCGTTGTTAGCGAGGTATACACAGAAAATAAAAGGAGTACTAGCGTAAGCACCGTCTTCCCCGAACCGACTATAAGTAGTTTAGTATAATCTCAAAAGCAAGCTATAGAACTTACTCTTCCCGGTCAAGAAAAATACCAAGGGCTTTTCATTATCCTTCCACTCGGTGAATTCTATAGTAGAGAACAACCACATTGCTGTATTACGATATCGCCTTTTACGAGCCTGAGAGAAGTTCTTTTGGTGTTTGTACGTTGACAAAGAGTCAAGCAGTTTCATTCTCTTCTTCCCTGTTTTAGTTTAGATAAAGTCGCCAAAAGAATCATTCGCACTTACTTAAGAGGTCCTGGGCTCTATGCCTTTGCTGTTCTCTCGCATTTTCAAGCTCTTTCTGAGCTCGTGACGCGAAAATTGATAAATGCTTTCTGTGGTTGTCCGCAAGCTTTCGTTCTTGCTCCTGGAGTTCTTGTTCCTGTCGATCAGTCGTTGCTTTAGCTAGAGCAATAGCTTTCTTAACATCTTTGGCGCAAAACTGGATATTCTCAAGCTGGGGACGAAGTTTGCCGCGCAACTCTGTTGTGACTTTCTTTAACCCTTCAGTCTTTAGGTTAGCAGAGCTTGCTACTAAGAGTATAAACTTATAGTCACTTGCATGGCTGCCGTGTTAGCAGAATACTCTGCTTGCACATTTGAACAACGGAGGCATGGAATGTACATATTGATTCCTGAAGTTTAGATGAGTGAGGAAAGGGAAAAGTTTATTGAGACCCATAAACAGATCCGCGAGAGACTCAAAGTACGAGGTGATATTGGCTGCTATCTATAAGTAGCGTTAGATTCAGCTCAAACAGCGTTGTGCCTCTATGAGAGTCTCAATAAATGCCTTACGAGTACTGTAAGCTTGACACTTCCCCATACGAGTGCCGCAACATCCGGGTGGCTTGAAACGAAGGTTCCAACGATCGCGGAGAATTGCTGAACTGACTGCAGCATTGAGAACGCCCGCGCGCCGATGCTTCTTCCTCGTCTGGTCTGATTCGATGCATCGAGCTCGGCAGTAAAGATGAGTGCCGCGGAAGCATCGGGCACTTCTTTAATCTGCTGCAGCTCCTTCCTCTCATCGTCAGTGAGGACGCTACCAAAATCTGAGAGCGCAAGTTCGAGCGACTTCGTCACCGATCCGTCGACATTATCTGTCCGAGGTGTGCGACGGAGAGCAACAAGAGACATCGTCAGCGATTGTAATCTGCCGCGAGCAACTGTGCGAGTAGTCCTGGAGTCAAGTAGTTGGCGATACAGGTCAAAAGCGGCGGTGATATAGGAGACATGCTCTACAGTAGATTAATGCAGTACAAAGAGCTAGATAAATCAAAGCGACATCTATCGAGAGTCAAGAGACAACCTTAAAGGCAAAAGAATGAAGATATAGGATAAGGCTGTGGCCCTGCGCCCAGAGGCTGAGCTGCAGGGCATATTTTTCAGCTCTTAGCCACCACCAGACGGGAGTATTGAGTACAGGGCCGTCTTTTTGCCCCACAATTGCTGCCTGAGGGATATTTTCAGGCCTAAAAGACGGGTGGAGCACTCACCCGGTTAGGAACCGGTTAGCTGGATATTAAAAAACTAAATATATTTATTATTAACTTAGTATACTATGTTTATCTTACTAGATATAATACTACTAGAGTATATAATTATATAATATAACTTCTTTACTTTAATTGTATAATATCTATAAAATATATAATAATTAGTCCCTGACTAGTCTTTAACCAGCTGTTAGCCGGTTGAGAACTGGTTATTATATACTTTTATAATTATCACATAATCAAGAAAAAGAGTTATAAACTAAATATTCAAATTCTAGCCTACTAGCTATTTAAAAACTCAAAAGTATAAAATCGAGTCCTTAAGTAGTTCTTTGTATATAAATTAGATGTTCTTTGCCTATACACGTGATAATTCTTTGTATTTTCTCAATATATTCACGTGACTAAAAGACTATTATAATATAGTTATAATCTATACTATTTTTTATAGTCTATTGATTTCTAGATTCTCTGATATATTAATAAGTATATATAACTATTTAATAACTAATTATAGTACTAGTTACAGTCTCAAGCCGGTTCTTAGCTAGTCGTTAATCGGTTCTTAGCCGGTCTCTAACCGGGCGGGATCTACCTGTCTTTTTATGCCTGAACATATTTCAGGCAGCAATTGTGGGGCAAAAAAATGGCCCGTACTCTGCCCACGATAGTGTGGAGGAAATACAGTGCAGATCATGGGTCACGTGACTGCCCGCCTTGGCTAAGCGAATTGAGGTCGACCTCAATCCGTGCACAGACCACCTCGAACAAGAATAAATAGACATCGCTTTCTATAGTCTTCTCTTCTTGTAGGTAGATTCAATAATATAAGCCGATTCCACCTGCCAAAATTCCCTGCACCTACCAGGAATGGGCTCTGCGAGGGCCCTATTCTTAATAATAATATATATTTAACTTAACAAGAAGGTTATTACGTTTATAAACACACAATCTACTTAGGCAATATATCTTATTTATATTCCTTCATACATGCCATAACCTTCAGATTTTCTCCAAAAAGCCTCAGAATGAAAAGGAATCAATTTTCATTCCTAGCCACTACCTCAAACAGATATTGTTTCTACCATCGGCAATCACCTCGACTTTCTTAACTATATCTTTATCCTTCTCAACTAACGGTAGAATTGCCTCTGCTCCGTCTCTTCTCTCGGACTCTTTTCCCAATTCAGATCTTAATCTTGAATGCAAAAATACCCATAACTCATGTACTAACAAGATTAATGCCCCCTAGCAAAGACCCGAAAGAAAATATCCTCCTATTCGGGAGTGGGATCGCTAATTTTCGGGAACCAAATCTGATTTAGTCGCCATCTTGGCAGTATATGAGAACGGATATACAAGTTACGCCGCAAAGTCTGAGGGGTATTTCTATCTCTTTTCTATCTCAACTTTTCCATGCTTTATTAGAATATACTCAATTCTTGCTTATATCCCCATTCTACTTATATGTGTATGTTTAAATTACATATCTTCTGTGCTAGGTTCTTGACCCCTTCCGTGCATAGGCTGGGGACATTACGGAGATACTACAGCCACCCTTTGTATGATCGATAGAGCAATACAAAATGACCCATATAAATACTCACAATTAATTATAGAATATTATAGTACGTGATTGGATTAATAACTGATTATCTATCCGGTGCAAAGTAAAATTAAGTCTGCCTGCCCGTAGCGCCAAGGTGACCTATGCTAGCGAAACATTTGGCACTCAAGTGTTCTCCTCTTATAAAATCATGTGATATACACGTGACTTATATAATAAAGAGAGATAAGAGAGCCCAAGCTAGTGATGATGTTATTCCTCATAATAGTATACGTATGTAAAATTAATTTTATCATGGGATAATTGTATTTTAAATATAAGCTTATATATGAAGTGTTTCAATTATACAAGTAATTATTACAAATTATTACGCAAAAATCTGATGCTACTCCTTAAACGATATTATCTGGGTATATATTATATGTGACATAAATCTTGATAGCTTTTTTTTTTTTAAAAAAAAAAAGTTATCATTTGTTAAATCAGTATAAGTGCCTGATTATAAAGGCTTAAACAGGCGTATTAATGCCTTGTAGCCTTATGCCTTCTCAAGTGTGTAGGAGAACCCCACTTATCTAATTATGAACTTAGCACATCAGAAAGAACTACTTTCGGTGCTCCGTCCTACATCAAAATGCCACTATGCATTTCTTGTCTCGACCTCCAAGCTACTTCATTTCCTCTAGTTGCTGATCCCTATATGTTCAAAGCTGGCACCAAAGAGCTTAGCACGACCTCAACGCAACTAATATCAACTCGTGATCAAGGATGTGAATCCTGCCATATGATCCTAGATGCAGTTCACCGCTGCGGAAGGGACGTCTCTGATTCCTGTGTGGAACCTTGGGATATAGACAGCCATTATACAGTTCAGCTACGAGTTTTAGACTGGGATATCTGGATAATAGAAGCAACATGGGATGTTAAAAATGAACTATTTTACAGACGGAAGCCAAATATTGAAATTGAGTTGTATTCGGAGAGCAAAGAAAGCTCATTGTTCAAACATCTCGGAACGTCTAAGGTGATTCCTCCCAGACTTACTCCTGATAACTGTGCGGATACGTTTAATGCATGGATATCTGAGTGCAGAGATCACCACGAATGCCCGAAGCCTGAGGAAGCATTTCTGCCGAAGCGAGTTATTGACGTGAGAGAATTCACGCAATATGAAAGTGTTGCACTTCTAGAAACCATAAATGGGCAAAGGGGTCACTATATTGCCCTTAGTCATTGCTGGGGCTCTGAATCCTTTATCCAAACGACGCGGGCAACACTGCAGCAAAGAAAGACCTGTATCGATTGGTCGGACTTGCCGCGTACCTTTCAAGATACTATTACCTTCGCGCGAAGGATGAAACTACAGTATATATGGATAGATTCCCTCTGCATTATTCAAGATGATAAATCGGACTGGGAGACAGAATCAGCAGTCATGGCGAATATATATAGCAACGCTTATATCACACTCGCAGCAACTGGACCAGCGGGGAATGGTTGCTTCTTCAAGAGATGGACAAACCCCTCCATGCTAAACTGGGGCCTCAAAGTACCAATCCATTCTCACCAACTTCAGAGCCTCCAAAACCCCAACCTCAAGTTCTACGCCCGCATCAGACTAGATGGAACTTTTAACTCTTTTACCGCGGGCGTAACAATCAGCCTTCTCGAGAACTCAGCCCCCCTCCTTTCTCGGGCTTGGGTCTTTCAAGAACGCTTCCTCTCCCCCCGAGTTCTGTATTTTCACCCCTCGTCCTTAGTCTGGGAATGTCGCTCAGCACTGTACCTTGAGCCTTACTCACTCGAGGACTTCTCCACCCAACGCACTGAATCTGACATCCCCATGCGTCTCAAAAAGCTATTCGCAAAACTTGACTCCCCTTCCACGACGTTAATCACTGAAGTCCACGATCTATGGTTAAGTTTTGTGGCCGAGTACTCGCGGTTACGACTTACGTATGAGACAGATCGGCTCCCTGCGCTTTCGGGAGTAGCAACCAGATTCCAGGAGTTCATGTCTGCGAAAGGATTCACTGATGACGAGTACCTGGCTGGAATTTGGCGTTCGGATCTAGTTCGCTCATTGTCATGGGGTAGAAGTGAGGGGGTGACTCGGAGGTTCCCAAAACCGTGTCCGCCGAGTTGGTCCTGGGCTTCCATTGATAGGGTAAGCGGGGACTCTATGATTACTTTTAGGCATGATCATATTTACACTGGTGAAGGTAGCCGAGAACGAGATTTTGTGCCCGATATTCGGTTGCAAATCTTAGGTGTGAGTTGTGAATTGGCAGGGAAGAATACTTTTGGGCATGTCAACAGTGGTCGGTTGAAACTTGTAGCTGCTACTGTTGACGCCATTATATTCTATAAGCAGCAAACAGCTCATGCCATGTCTTTTTATGTAGATCCTAAAACTGCACCGTTGAAAGTCGTCCTCCTTTTCCAATCCGATGTAGACGAGGATTGGGTTCTGGTCGAGACAGAAGGAATATGGAAGGATGTACTTTTGTATGCGGAGGGGGAAGCGGAGTTCGTTAATCCAGGAACGGTGGTGAAGTGTTTGCTTGTTGGAAGGGCGAATGATTCTAGTGGGGTTGTGAACTTCGCGATTGTATTAAAAGAGGCTGGCGAAGGAAACGTAGGCTGCTATGAGCGGATTGGCCTTTTGGTTTGCGAGGTAGAGAAATTAAGAGCACTCTTAGATATGAGAGAAACCGAAATTAGCATAGTATAAATTCCTAAATACACTTCTCACCTGTGGCTCTACCACCCATTATTATTAACTCTTTTGTTAATATTAGAAATAATTTAAAAGTGTTTCGTCAAAGTTTAAGAATCGAAGTGTGACAACTCCCACTTGAGACACCCGTTTCTACAAGCAGATGTAAAAGTTTTCGAAACAACCTAAATTTACCATCGCACGTGCAGTCTTCTACCAGGTTGGAGGATGCCTACAGATTTAGAATCACGGAATGAGAAATTTTAGTCAAAAGCAAATGAATCGGCTGTGAAATATAAGGTGATCTGCTTGCTGGGGTGCAATAATGTCCTTTCCTTCCGCACTTGTATTATGAATCAATGGTCATGGCATTGTTTTGTCACATGCCTAAATTGCAAGGAGCCTGATGCCAACTGATTATCCTCAATATGTCGATGGCTCATAGTATACTTCGACCAATCTATACTTTTGAAGAGCGGTTCCTGGAGCGGGAACGCTAAACCCAAAGTAAGCTGCTCGATGAGCGAAATCGAAGCGAAGCTCTAGAATTTAGTCATTAACCATTTTATAGAACCCTAGTTGTAAAGTGTATAGAATATATAAATTTACCATCCTGTAAAGATATATTAAAATTAATGAAGTTGTGAAACTAAATTACGTAATTAGTTTTTCATCAGCACAACTTTATCGCTTATCAGCATGTGCGACTACAGGCACCATCAATTCCCAAGACTTAGACACTATAGCTATTAGCGAGGGGTTCGAGAGACCCTTTGGCTAAAGGTTCCAACTTTGTTCTGTTGATTGAAATTATTAAATTCAATAAATATCGTACTACAATACAGAACTGAGCTGAAAATAAGATTAGTTTATTTCAGCCCGCAACCTTGTGGCTGATGCTGCCTGGAGAAATCCGTCACAACATTTAGGGAACGCTCTTCTCCAACTCAAAGAGTCCAACGTAATTCTGGATATTCTTCGCCATTGAGTACCATAATGGCTCGCAAGAAATCTATCGCACACAAGCCGAAGACTCCTACGCTGGAGAATGAATCACTTCACTCGGAACCTAGGAACTCTCCGGCTTCTGACCCCCCGGTAGATGATGATGCCGACAAAAATGTATCTTCAGCTACAAAGGGCGACCTTGACAAACCTAACACCTCTAAGACAACCAAACAACATGCAGAATCAATTACATCCGCCCCGCTTCCCCCCTCGTCCACATGCCGTCGGTCGAAACGAAAGCAGACTACAGAAAAGTCGACCTCCAAATCGCCAAGTGATACTCCCTTGATGAAGAAGCCCCGCCCTTCAAAAGGATACGCCCCTCCAAGTACTTACGCGCACCTTAACGGCCTCACCGACACTATTACTCCCAACCTCCTTTGCCTCTTCATAGGCTTGAACCCCGGGATCCAAACCGCAACACTCGGTCACCCTTACGCTCACCCCTCGAACCATTTCTGGCGCTTGCTCCACTCTTCGGGTCTCACCCCACACCGGCAGCTCGCACCTGCGGAGTATGTCATCCTACCAAAAGAATACGATTTGGGGAACACAAATATAGTGGATAGGGCAACCAGGAACGGCGGAGAGCTCAGCAAGGATGAGATGGTTGCAGGTGCCGGCGTCCTTGATAAAAAGATCCGGAAGTCACGACCAGAGGTAGTATGTCTAGTGGGGAAAAGTATCTGGGAAGCGGTGTGGAAGTGGAAATATGGAAAGGCTATGAAGGCTCATCAGTTCAAGTACGGCTTTCAAGATACAACAGAAAACATGGGGAAGAGTGGTGGCTTTGGAGAAACGGAAACCCCCTGGCCAGGCGCGCGAGTATTTGTGGCAACAAGCACTAGCGGTTTGGCTGCTACTCTGAGCATGCAGCAAAAGCAAGAGATCTGGAGGGAGTTAGGAGAGTGGGTTGAGAAGAGAAGGGAGGAGAGGAAAAGTGTAAAGAACGAAGGAGCAGATAAGTCTACATTGCTATAGCGAAAGCAGACATATAGGAGCGGTAAATAGATTGATGTATTAGTATATGGCTATTTGAGTTCCTGAACTACACTTTAAAAGAAATAAGGAATAGCATTTATTGTACCCGGGGTAATTGGTAGTAAACGAATTGGGTCCAAAATGCCTCTGGATGAGTCCCGGTCGCAAGGGTGCTGAAACGAGTTCCGAAAAGGAGCTGGGCTTAGCCGTCACTTCCCTCTTTAGTGTGTGGCTTGGTCCCGCAACTGCGGCTGAAGCAGTAACTAAAGTTTAAAGGCGGTGGTAAAAAGAAAAGTTTATGTCGAGATTCCGATATTCGCGAACTCGTTCTACGTGCTATGTGTAGTTATTTTCTCCTGAAACTCCATATCTAACCCCATTACTCTTCATGAAGTTGCCCAACTAAAACACAGACGTGCTTATACAGTACATCTTTCAGAAATCCCTAACCCCCCAAACGCTTACACAACAAACTGCATATTATCTTTTCAAAGTTATCAAAGGTCTGTAGTAAGCATGCCTTAAATACAAAATACTCCTAGTATATTTCTTCGACAAACTTAACAACATTTGAGGATTTGCTTGCGGCTTCCACCATCTCTCTCTATTGAAAATACATTCATTTTGTCTACCCCTATGTTCCTATATCATGGGACTTTGATAATTAAGAGATCATATATGCAAAAATGGTTTGTTGATATTGCTATCCCCAATCCTTGATCAGCACACTTAGTATACGCTTTACTTGTTCATGCCAGATTCGGAATTAAAGTATTGGTAGGTGGATTGAGACGCTTGAGTTTGTCTCCAACAGATTATTTATAACCTTCCAACTATTCAGGTTGATCGCAAAATCTTCTGCTTTCTTCCCCATCGTGAAAAGACCTGTCTCAAATTACTAAAGTGCGTTCAAATATGATAGGAGTAACTCTCCCTATAATAATCTACTTCTTATCCCTCACCCAATAATATTCTCCCAAATACAGTGGCATACGCACCTTCGACAACTCTAATCTCTGAATTAATGCAAAATTTCTACTTCCAAGTCCGCTGATAACCAAGCTAGTATCCCCCTTAGACTCGAAGTTTGCAAATACAATAAGGCCTTGATTTGTATCGATGCAGACGATAGGCGCACATGGTATGCTGTATTTAGCCCTGGGGATGGGGGGTCGGTAGTAGGTGGTGGCAATGGAACAGTTGAGGCAACTTGTGCGGAGAGTTAGTAGGATACTGATGCGAGCTGTAAAATGGACGTTGGAGGGTATGTTGTTGTGTAGATAGCTCTGATATGACGAGTTCAAAAACAAACGAAACCCCATATTTTGATTTAAGTCATAGAAGTGAAGTGTAATTTTGATGAGGTTTTGATATGTATTCCTACACCCTAGTGATCATCTTAAAAAATCAATTCCCATGTTCGACCAAGGATGTTGGCAAGCTGTTAAATAACGAGATTAATTGAGTAGCTGGTAAACCTCATTTGAGTATGTTTTCATGGCATTTCTAATTTCTGTCTTTGGATCTGAGCATACTGCTGAGTCAACCAGAGCTTGTGCTGGGGATCGTTTTGTGACACCTAAAATCGCATGTTGCTTCCATGCCTGTCTACATGAATCTCGCTAATGCCTGCTGTTCATAATACAGCAAATCTTTGAATCTGTCAAGATATTGTGCTGGATAGCGGCTAAGCATAAATATTGGCCCACGGAAACTTCGATGAGATTCTCATAATCCCACAGTCGCTCGTGATGGCCTTTCCTTTATTACCATTAGCTCTACCAAATATGCCTTTCCGGGAGCTTTTTGGCTTCCTCATTTCGTTCAAATTTGATGTGTTGGAGTATTTCTATTTTGGTGCAGTCCAACATGTAAGTGACGTTTTGATTGGTCACAGGACAGCAATGCTGCACAGCGAGGGTCCAGCATTTCAACCTCATTTTCCTTCTGAGCAACATGCATCATATTCTTCAGACCACAAAACTCCTTTTTCGATTCAAGTGATTGCAGGTTTTCCTCCGTGCTGAGGAGGATATGCAGGTTTACACTATAGTGGCATAATCTTCCTATTCGTTCACAGAACCCTTCACGGCCAAACGACCCTGATACACCCAATGAGTACACACCTCGATCTTCCTCTACACGAAGACCCAACGTCTAGAATCATTCTCGCAAATCTGCCCCTAAATATTTAGCTATGTCCAAGAGAGATCAACAGCACGAGAAGGACGAGGAACTCACGTTTAACACGCCAAAGAGGATAAAAGCAAAGGATGAGGAGAATCGGACATTAAGTATGCGCCCAAGGAAGCTCACTCATGATGCATATACCGTTGGATGGATATGCGTTATTGAACCAGAGCGAGATGCGGTAAGGGCGCTATTGGATGCAGAGGATGAACAGCTTCCTGCTGGCGAGAACGATGACAATAGCTATCTGCTTGGCCGGATTGGGCAGCACAATGTTGTCATTACCTATCCCGAGTCTTATGGTACCAATTCTGCTACCCAAACAGCGACGAATATGTTATGAACATTTACCAAGATTAGATTCGGGCTCATGGTGGGAGTGGGGGGAGGTGTTCCAAGGTCCCCTCATTCCGAAGATTCACGAGAAGACATTCGGCTTGGGGACATTGTCGTCAGTGAACCCAATGGAACTCACGGCAAGTATTAGCGCACCAATTTTTAATTGGTTAATGTTAATAGTACCTAGGCGGCGTTCTCCAATACGATATGGGAAAACGCGAGGGTGAAAAATTCAATATTAAATCATATTTGAACAAGCCTCCTGTAATCTTGTTAAAAGCAATCAAAAGGCTACAATGGGATCACCGCTATAAAATTGGTGAAATGCACCAATATATCCACGAAGTGACTAGTAAAATCGCGGATCTAGATATTGGAGACTATCGATTTCCTGGTCGGAGCCAGGATCTGTTGTACAAAGCGGATTATCCCCATACCAAAGGAGAGGGTTGTTCAGCCTGCGACATTAACGAGACCGAGAAACGAATTTGCCGAGCCTCGGAAAATCCCATTGTACATTATGGTCTCATTGCCTCCGGAAACGGAGTCATCAAATCCATTCCATTCCGAGATAAATTGCGAGATGATTTGGATGTATCCTGCTTCGAAATGGAGGCCGCGGGTCTAATGGATTACTTCCCTTGTATTAGTATCAGGGGTATTTGTGACTACTCCGATAGCCACAAAAACAAAATCTGGCAGCCTTACTCTGCTGTTGTAGCTGCCGCGTATGCAAAAGATCTCCTCCGGGTAATCCATCCAAAGGATGTTGAAAATTCAAAGGCAGCAATAGATGCTATTAAAGAATGTAAGTCCATTTCAGCACTTTATAGGTTGTAACTTCTTAGGTCTTGTATCGGGTTAGTTGTTTCATTTAAGTCCTAATTGCTCTGGACTGTGTTAACAACAGAAGATAGTGAAGGAAATAATGAAGAGTAGCCTGTCTAGAATCGAAGCGGAGGTATCCATACTCAATGCGACTATAAAAGCATATCAAGCAGAGGAAAGTAGTGAGGATGAGAGTGATGATGACGAAGTTGCTGAGCATGAAAGGGATGAGGGAAAAAGTGATGACGACGAAAGTGATGGCGACAAAAGTGATGAAGACGAAAGTGAGGAAGACGAAAGCGAGGAAGACGAAAGCGAGGAAGACGAAAGCGAGGAAGACGAAAGTGATGAGAATGATGAGATAAGCGTTTAAGCAGACGATATATATTGGTGATTAGGGTGCTAGGTGTAGCAGTGGCTGATAGAGATGGCGACCCCGAGTAGAGTTGAGTCAGAAGATGGTAGTGGAGACAATCTTTAACTAAAATGAATGGTCCAGTGTATTTTGGTTATCTTCCCTTCCCCTTTTTCCTTTACCCGCGGAATGTGCGATAATTTGCCTATATATCAGCTCCTTTCTAATCCTGTGGTCGGATAGGTGCCTGGAGATAGTTTGGATTTCGACAGAGGGAGTAAAGGAAAATGAATTCTGACTTCTACCCTCAACTATCTTAACATATAACTGGAAATATAATGTTGAAATATATTAAAGGAGAGCGCCTAGCGTGACGCTAGACAATTGTGAATTTTAGGAATGTATTTATGCCAATGGTAGTCCAGGGAGTAGTCCCGGTATTGAACAGAATACCTGATATTCGGGGTCGACGGGTACTAGAACACAAGGATTCGGTGACATGAATAAGTACTGTGCGTTGATTGGCATCACTGTAGCTTGGAGTACATTGAGATTTAATCCTGTAGCCTGTACTCCTACAGTGTGTAGTACTACAATTCAGACCTGTTTAGTTCAAAGTATGCCGATTCAGCACACTAGAACTTAGAGCACATTGATCTTTAATACTATTTAAAACAGGGTTATTATGTGCTAATATAAGAGTTTCCTGTATATGCTTCCGTCTAGCCTATAGCCCTTATCATCTAGCTAAAATTTGTGGTTGGATTGTGTTTAGGAAATTCTTCTTTATAGCAGTATAATTTAACACCTAATATAACACAGAACACAAAGAGCATGTTACATAATCTCCTCTTATACGCTTTTGTTTCTATCCCTATATGTAGGTATTTTTAAGATTTTACATTCTGAGTGGATAGGCAAGCAGGGATGAATGCTTATGGATATATAGTGGGGCGGCAGAATTTGGACCTCTAGTTTGGTGAAGGGGATCCTTTTGGGCCTCTTGTTAAAAATTGACGGCTCCTAATGAGAAGGATCAACATGGTGAGCATACCTGAGCAGACCTAACCAGTACATGAGATGTACCCAGGCCGTGCCTGAGCCGCCTTGAGCAAAGGTGGCGCTCGCCATATGAGCGAAAGCGTGGAGTTTCCGCGCTATAACACTTTATAATTACCATTCCAATGAGAAAAATTTCACAATTATCCTCAGCCTAAAGCTCTTCAACCTCTTCTCTAAACTACCTTCGTCTGAGCACCCTTCATTTCTACCACATTAGCATATCCCTTACCCTCCTCCTCCTTTCCCCTCTCTCCTATCAACCTTCTCACAAATAAGTCTCCACCCTTCTTCCCCCAATGCATATCCACCTACGCTACCCCCCCTCAACCACAGTTCCATTCTCCTCCCTCCCAGTATTAACCCCAACACCAGCCCACCCATAACTAGAATACTCCACAAATCTCCACATTCTACCGGCACCAACTCCTCTTTACTACCCTTATACATTCCTAATCCGAAAACTATTTTGAAGGCTTCTAGCAGGAGGAAGAACCGGCCGTGCTCTGTCGCACGAAGAAGGGCAAGGAGGCCTTGATGAGTTTCCGCGCCTTCAATGCCATGCTTTGCATGGATACCCTCGAAGGAGGATGAGACAGTGTAGGGTGTATATTGAAGCGACACATCTAGCAACGTTTGAACAAGATCGACGCCAGAGAGGAGTGCGTTCATCGGCTCGACGATGCGGGGGTTGATATCGATATAGAATAAGTCCTTACCGTCTTTTAGAATCGCATCAAGGGATAGTGCGCCATGCCACGAGAGGAGACTCCCGAGTTGGATGAGGTGTGTAGCAATGATAGGGAGCGGAAGAGAGATCTTCTTCGAGGCACCACCGCCTACGCCTTCATGGAGGCGGAGACATGCGTGCCACGCAAGTAACTTCCCTCTCGAAAACACAGCGGATATCATGAGAAGCTTGCCTTGTATCTCTTTCTGAAGTATCATTTCCCCGTTAGTTTGCAAAAATTGTGGTTCGCTCATCGCTATTCTTAGGGCAGGAACATCAGAAACTCGTCGTACACCTTGGCTAGCAGTCCCAATATCTGTCTTCAGCCACCCAGGGAATAACCCCGTCTCTACATCAATCTTCTCAGCACCCATTCCCTTCCTCTCAATAATTGCACTGTCAGGTTGCGGTAGCCCAGCTTCTTCCAGAGTACCTTTCGCCGCGATCTTACCCATTACTCGTCTCAATGCTGAAAATGATGGAACTGCAACGTGGACGCCGAGTTTCTGGAGAAGAGGAAGTTCGGCAGAGATGATTGAGACCATTTCTTGAGTGCAGACTAGGATGTCAAAACTACCTGGTTCGGCTTTAATTACACTATATGAAGATCAACACTACTTTTCGGTAAAGACCATTTCAAAATAAGAATCTTGAAATTTCATAGGCTACAATAGGCATACCAAAGAATAGCGTCGAACCAGACATACGGATCCCTTCTGAACAAAGGAACGGTGTGTATTTTGGTGACATGAGAAGTGAATTTTGTCAATGTGATACCAGGAGGTGATAAAACATGAACGGTGTGGTTTTTGCGAGAGAGGATAATGGCTAGTTGGCGGGAGGTGAGCCCGCTTGCGTCTGTCAGGAGTATTTTCATTTTATCCCTAACTAGTGATCGATGCCCCTGTGACTAAACTAGTCAGAAAAAACCAAAAGGTTTAGCGGATATGATATATGAGATCATTGGAGTTCGTGGGGATGTCGTGAACGTGAATGTCAGGTACTTAAGAGTTGATGGAGTAACAACATCCAATCAGAACGCGCTACTGAATATCATGTGAGGAGGCACTCTTGGAAAGAGAATAAGATGGAGAAACTATTGCCCGAAATCCTGGGCCTAAGTGCAAAAAGCAAAATTTGTAACAACTTCAATCTAATGACGTGCATTAGTTCAAATCACGACTTCTCAAGCCCGATGCTTATACTGACGACCAGTACTGAGTACTAAAACTTGATCTATTAATCAATAGCTTTTAAGGCCTTTTATCGAAACGCACCATGTCTATGGTTCTATAGTTGCCTGAAAATAGCGACTAAAGTAAAGCGTATTGTATATTTCATAGAAGGGGATTATTCCGATATTCAGGCACAACGACGCTATTACCCTTTTGTGCGTCCTTTTCTTCTTTGTCTAGCTCGTGCTGATCGTCTTCGGCTTCTGCTAGAAACTTCTCGGCCTCGAGAGCTGCTATGCATCCAGAACCTCGGGAATAGTTAGCATTGAGTTTTGGTGGTGAAATGGTAGAACATCATACCTGCAGAAGTAATAGCCTGTCTATATCTCTTATCTTGCACGTCACCCGCCGCAAAGACACCCTCAATATTAGTGTAACTTGTTCCAGCCTTCGTGACAATATACCCTTCTTCATCTGTGTCAATCTGGCCTTTGAAGAGCGCAGTTGCAGGATCATGCCCGACAGCATAGAACAGTCCATTCGCCTCCATAGTCTCCTCTTCCCCAGTCTTAACATTTTTAATAACCATCTGGCTCATCAAACCCTTGTCATCCCCCTTGATCTCTAGCCCAACAGTATTAAACTTCACCGTAACCTTCTTGTTTGCCAATAACCTTTTCGCCATTGTCTTCGATGCCCTCAAAACATCTCTTCGCACCAAAACCGTAACATGCGATCCGTACTTCGTCAAGAACATAGCTTCTTCAGCAGCAGAATCTCCTCCACCGATAACAACTAATGGCTTGTTTCTGAAAATGGGTACGGCGCCATCGCAGACTGCACAAGCCGAAATGCCATTCTGCCAATATGTTTCTTCGCCTGTCAGACCTAATCTTCGGGCTGAGGCGCCGGTTGCGATGATAATTGCGTCGGCAGTGTTTGGTTCCCCATCTTCTGCGTATTCGGACCAGTATTTGAAGGGGCGTTTGGAAAGATCGACTTTGGCGACGGTTTCAGTTATGATTTCTGTGCCGAATTTTTCAGATTGTTTACGCATTGCGTCCTATGAGTTTTATGGTTAGCATCCAGTCCTAGAATAATTCTATGAGGATCTCACCATCAACTCAGCACCACCAATTCCATCAGGAAAACCAGGGTAATTCTCTACATCTGTAGTCGTTGTCAATTGACCACCAGCCGCAATGCCATTCGCAAGAAAACCCTCGTACAAGACCGCTATCACTTATTAGTCCTCTTCCCAATATATTTAAATAGGAAAGTACTCACGCTTCAACTCAGCTCTAGCAAGATAGACAGCCGCGGTATGTGCCGCAGGCCCGGAGCCGATAATAACAACCTTGCTATGCATTCTCCGCTCTGTCTTCTTATTCAGAAGACTTGCGGCGCCACTAATACTGTTCGTCTGCGTTCCCTTGGGTTTCTGTTGCAGACTGGCCGCAGCAGCAATGCTCACACTAGAGAAACCCGAGCGTAAAGTTCTTTTAAGGGCGGAAGAAAACAGTTTGGCTGTTTCTCTTATTCAGCGCAAATTTGCTTTTTAGTGAATTCTGGGAAGAGGAGGAGTATATGTAGCCGAAGCGGGTGAATTGGAGAGTGAGGCGTAGCTTGTGTGTGTCAAGAAGGGAAGGTTCGTGAAGAGGTGTTGATTTCTAAGGGTTGTGGTGGGAGGATTGTCGAGTCGCGTTCCTGCAGTGCCCCGCCAAATTTTGGCGGTTGATTGAAATCCCGAGGCGGGCCAGAACACCATAGAGACGTTGCTATGTCAGCAGGTAATCAAATTGTACAACGATCGAATTCAAATAGACCCGGGTAATCGTACCTACTATTCGTTCAAGGAGATTCGTGGTCCAATAACTATAACGTAGAATTACCTCAGTTGTTGTTTCTTCTAGAGTTACCATTTTAGGGCACAGGATGTCACATGGAAGGAGCAGCAGGGAACACATGATGGAATCATTCATAAGAGGTTTGATTATGTCTACCCATCTGAACGCCATTGCGCACCTAGTGCCTACCACCCAGTATGCACTCACATCTACCTGATTCAAGCGTTCTTACGCGATCGGAGCACCTAGGCTCTCCATTTCCTTCACATATCGTTCCCAAATCTCAATCGTCTGGCCGTAGAACTCCACATGCGCATCGGCTAAAGAACCAAACTGTGTCTTGAACTCGAGACGCTTGATTCTCTCGAACTCCGCTACTTCTCTTACTACTTCCTCATCGAAAGCTTCTGTTGTTTTCTTCGCCTCTTCTACCTCTCTCGTCAACTCCTCTATCCTGATTTCAAGTTTGCGCAATCGTTCGCGGCGTGACTGCTCATGATCAACACCTCGTACATCTTCAATTTTGCTTCGTATGAATCCTGCAGTTCCAGTAAGAGATCCACCTGGCGAAGCGAGAGTATCTCTATCGGATGTCGACTTCGTTAGGTACTCGGTAAGCTGTTCGAAATCCAGCTGCTTTTGTTCTCGGGCCTTTAACAAATTCTTAAGTGCCGTACTGTATGCCTGCATATCCCGTAAACTTCCTAGGTAGTCTTGATCGGTATGCTCCTTCAACGTCTTCATTCCAGTAGATGTATCTTCAACACTCGCTGAAAAAGCATGTACAGACTGTTCAACTCCAGGCTCCAGTGTAATGAGCCTTTGAAATTGCTCTGCCAGATCTTTATAATCCGTTTCTAGATCTCCTTCCCGACGCGCTACTCGTGCCACGATCTTCTCTACATGCCCTAGATCTTCATCCAGCTTATCTGACTTCTCCCTAACCTCAATGAATCGCTTATCGGGCTTATGTACCTTCGTGAAAGCGTTGATAAAAGTATCAGTGAAGTTGTCGAATACCCCAGATGATCCCTGTTCAGATGCAGATGATCCTCGTTGTGGTCTGCTTTTCATAGTTGCATTCCAGTCAGTGCTCTCCAGAAAGATGATAAGGAGAGCGCTTCTTCGAAGAGTCGGGTGTAGTGCCAATCGTGCGAGGAATCGGTGGAGAGAGTTTGCGCGTCGCGAAGTGAAATCTGGTCCAAACCGATCCCCTCGGACATACTCCATCTTGTGCTTGTCTGGGAGAGGAGGGACTGCAGATGCAGGGTAGTCTTTGCATAGCGATTTGTATAAAAAGACGAAGTCGGTGAATCGCCGTCGAACAGTAGTTGTGGGTTTCTGGAATGAGGGGAAGGTAGTCTGCAGCTGTCAGTTAAAGCTCTCATATTGCTAGAGCTGACGAACATTTGTGGTGACCAAATATGAGACATAAGCATCTTTCGAACCATCGTTCTCTTTCAATGGCGATGTGACAGTGCATTCTAAAACTCCCTCTCCAACTCCTGCTAAATCCAGCGGATCCGCATTGTGCCCAAGTGGTCCACTCCCACGTCTTCTGCCATTTGTAGCTCCTGAAGATGCACCCTCAACATCTGCACCTGGGCTTGCAGCTGGGATTGAAGGCCTTCCAGCGATATGATCGCTCTGCCATGAGACGTTCGCGAAATCGTCGTGATCTTGGTCCATTGCCAAGTCAATCGCGGGGCAATCGGAATATGGGGATGTGCAGCTGAAGTGGAAACTGTGAATTAAGGACTTAAAGTGCAAGGTATTTTTTGTTAGGTGGTCTGGTCTTTCATATTCAAGAGAAGGTTCAGCAGTGAGCAATAGACACGAGCTGTTGAGTTGGATTGAGGCTCACTGGCGCAAACGATCGTCATCGGTCCAGGCGACAACAGATGCGAATCCCCACTAGCGGCCGAGTCACGAGGCTCGGGGTTGCAATCGACTGTCTTCGGTGTATTGTGCCCCTGGCGACACAAAATTGAAACTTTATCGAATTAAGTGGAAAAACTAGCTACAACATGACCTTTAGATATTTTCTACTGGGAACTTAATGAAAAGTAGAGAAACCTGCTCAATAGGGTTCCTAACAAGTGCACTTCTTTTTAATATTTTGTTGGTGCTCTATCTAATGAAGGCCTTCTTTCAGTGCTCTTGAGCATTCGTCCATTTGGTAACATCCTTTTCCACACCCGGAATCCGAGAAGGACTTGGGATTTCGTTTTGAAGATATATGTAGATGCCACCCTCAGGAATCTTTATCCATGCGACTTCGAGGCATGCGTCAAAAGAAATACCAAGGTAGTAATGGTGGTACCAAAAATTAGCTGAGATGACCTACAAGCGGAGGTGATCGGAGATAAGGAGAGGAGTAGCCTAGAGTCACCCGTCGCTTCATCTTTTTAGCTTTGGAACTTTCGGGATTCCCATATACGCATCCACATACCCTGTTTTTCTAATTACTAACTGTTTTAATACTCCTTTGTATTGTTTCGCAATCCAAACGCTATGAAGATTACTCCTGCTCTCTAATTGACTAAAATCTCTGTTGGATGTACACCTGATCGGTCATGGATATGCATTTATGGTTATATACTTCATTAAGCGACAATTTTCATCAACAGCGTTGAGGCCTGATAGTTCAGTGGTAGAATTCTTGCTTTGGGTTGACATTGCTCAATTGTAAGAGGTCTCCGGTTCGATCCCGGATTAGGCCCCACAATATTTTTATTTTTTCGATCGTCGAATATAAAAATAAAATCCCGCTAAATCCTCAACACTCCTTCATCACATGAGCGTGAATGTGCCCTGCAAATAAAGTCGTCTTTGCATTGCGCCTAGCTCATGATGCGCCCGCACCCTCGGATAAAACTAAACTAGGAGAGGGGGATTTACATCAAGTAAAATTGTGAAGACTTCTATCTCCTCAAGGTTCTAGAATTAGTGCTTCATTGTTGCCAGGTTTTCTAATAAAAGTGATTTAAGGGGAGAACACATACCACATACACGACCACAAACACTAGAACCATAGATTCCTTATAGAAGCAGAGAAATCCAATGGCTTAGAGCATCACGATGCTTTCCAATAGCGCAAATGAAATTATGAGCTGAACCCTTTCTGCTAGAACTTCCCTGTGCTATAGCATTTCTGATCGCTAGTAAGACATCGTTCGAAGAGCACTTCTTGAGGTCCACATTTTCCCCAGGTTTGTGTCATCCCCGGTTATTTCTAACCTTTTAACTTGAAATACTAGGTAACACTATCTTTGTACCACAGTTGCAGGGCGATATAGTAGGACATATGACATGGTTCTAAACGGTGAGACTTGATAAGGAGTGCTTTTCTGCATGGCATTGAGTGGAATCTTAGTAAGCGCGTAAGAGTAGACGATGGATGCTCAGCTTCAAAGCTCCTTTGACAAGCATTTTGCTAACTATAAAGATGGCTTTAATATGAAGTGATAGGAGGCATTGCTCATTTGCTTAACTACAAGGCTGAGAATTATAGAGCCTCATTGGGGCAGTAATAGCTACACTTTTCGAAATCCCTGGAATTGGAGTTAAAATTACAGATCAAGGACATAAAAGAGACGTCCTTGCACCCCCCTTCCCCCCCCTTCCGGCCCCTCCAACGCCAGCACTACCCCCTCCCCAAAACCCACAATTACCCTATAGCGAACTCCAAGTGCTCAAAAGTAATGCGAACACTGCACTATTTGAGCCTAGTATATCGTTGTCGTTTGCATGTATTTGGCCTCCTCTCTCTAATTTGCGATAACGCGATTGCGCCTCCCCTATTTTTTGCTTGTGGCTAAGACGAAGTCGACTTGGAAAGGGGGTTCACCACGAATATTCCATATGTACTACGTGCATTCCAATGTCGAGGAATCAATATTATTGCCAATTGATATATTGATCTCTTTTGCAGACTGCAAAAGCCACTCGTCGCGTTCTGTAGGCTCTAATTTTGCTCCATGGTCGAGGAGTAGAATGATGCAACTCAAGATCTTTGCATAGTATGCATCCTTGCTCATCTCACTTGCAGCACCCATCTGTCTTAGAGCATGGAAGATAATGCCTCTGCCATTGTAGTCCTTGATATTTGGGTTTGCCTTCGCGGAAAGAAGGACCTGAGCACATAACCTCAATCCTCGGATAGCTGCTATTGCCAGCGATGTGCGTCCTTTCCTGTCACGAGCGTCGACCACTGCTTGCATATCTACGAGTAGCTTGATCTTTTCTCCTAGTATCTCCTCTGAGCCATCACTTTCCTTCCATTTTTTCACAAGTGCTATAAGTGGTGTATCCCCATAAAAGTCGATATTAAATGGAATATCTAACTTTGCTTCCATTGGAACTAGGACGCTTTGATTTAGATTTATTTCATTAAGAATTGAAGGTACTGAATGTCGAGAGCTATTAAGGCTATTAATTGGTTTGGTTGATAGGAGCTCCATATCGCCCGAAGTCCGTGAGATTCTATCTCTGGGTGTATACCCGTGGTTGTCAAGTGAGTTGGACCACCTTTCAACAAACTCAAGATCTCTCAAATTGGAAGGTAGTAGATGGAATAACACATGAGCAACAGTTCTGCCATCGCAATCCCTCGTATAGAAAGGGAAGTCTTGGATCTGAAGTATCCTGTGAAGTAGCATGTAACCTCCAGGGTCACTGGACTTCGACCAGAAGAAATTTTCTGGAGCTTTCAGCACATGGAGGAAAGTTTGATTTGAAGAATTCTTTGCAAAAATATTGGCGTGACTTTCTTTTATCATTCTCAGCAAGAAGTCTGAACTTGCATTTCCAGAGGCGGCAGCGTAGTGCAGAGGGGTGTTGCCAAAGTAGTCACTTTTGTTAATCGTCTCGATAGTTCCGAAGTAAGAATATGAGACTCCATCACCACCTCTCCTCGCCCAAGCATGTATGACAGAGAATCCACAGTATTCGCAACTTGCATCTATGTTGTCAGCAAGTAGGCAACATTCTCTATTCACGAGGCTAATCTCGACATTACTTGGTCTCCGATCTGGGGCAGGGATGAGTTGACATTCATCCACAATATCATTCCAAACCTCTCTTTCGCGTTTTGTTCTTTTGAATGAACGTCTAATCTTAGTAAGAAAAGTACCAGATACAGCGGCAGCGAGCTCAGTGGCAAGTTCTTGCTCCGCTGTGAGATTTTGCGACATCTTGATTGAAGATGACGTTTCGGAATGTGTTTTCTTAGTAGAAAAGGTCATCCAACTAGATTCCCAGGAGAAGGTCGACAAGGTCGATCGACGAGATAGCCTTGATATATCCGAGTCTGTTAAAGAACAGCGCAGTACGGAGTAGATATGTTGAACGTAGGCAGGGGATCGAGTTGTGAGCTGATGGGCAAGTGTTGAGAGACTAGATACTGGTCTGTTACCTGGATTTCGATCCTCATCATTGATGAGATGAGAGTTTACTGCTACTTGGATTGATGTAGGTGGTCGAGGAAGCTCTCTCAGGTACGCTCTTTCGATATCCGAAAGACAAACTCCATCTTTCACGGCAGGGCTAGGTGTGTACTTGAATTTCTCATAGCTCTGGTCCCGTAAAATTTTCTTTGAAAAGTTTGGGGTTCGAGGAAGTGATGTAGTTGCTAGTACGAAGTTTTTAGGGTCGTGATTCTGTGGTAAAATATCCGGGGCTAAACAAGAACCATCCAACATGAGTCGCCAGGAATTTACGGGATGGGCATCTCGTAAATCACTTGAGAGTATGGCACTTTGACTGTCTGAGTAATCTCGAAAAACTCTTTCAAATTTTGAGCAAGATTCTCTGACTTGATGACATGATCGAGGAGTCAAATCGTGTTGCCTCTGACTCACTCGTGTATATCTTTTCGACTTCGATATTCGGTATCTATCCTTTCTCTGGATAACTTGTATGCGCTTTTTCATATCCTCGCCATTCTTTGGTCGATACGATCGGTATTGCTTGGTGTAATCCATTGAAAAGAGTGACCGGAGTTTCTTCTGAATATCTCGTGATCTACGTTCTGTCAATTACCTAGTTCAGAACAATTGGTTTGCCGGCTCACTTCGGACTGAAGCCTTCAGACTCCAATGTCTTCTGAATCTCTTTGATGCTCAAGTCAGTTAAGATATAGAGCCTAGCAAGCTTCCTCCGTCGAGAACTTGTCCAGGCATTCTGTGGCCGTCCTCCGGGACCCGAAGGTGCCATTTTGAATTGGAACCAACTTCAACGAGGCTGGCCCTAAAAGAATAGTTGAACGGAAATTTTCTGCTGCCAAGGGATGATATTGAACCTCTCCAGTCTTGGTCTCAACAATGTGAAATCTGCTGTTGGCAAAGTCTGAGCTTCAGAGGCTTGGAAAAGGAGGAAAGATGTAGAAAAAAATGTAGGAGAGATGATCTCTATCGAATGACGACCATAATCGAAAGTTATAATGCCGTCACAAGGCTGTGTAGATCGAGGGGTGACTCTAATCCCTGTTTTTGCACGATCCTCCATTGGCTTCTCTGTTTCAGCTTACAAGGGGAGAGCCACTTTTGAGGCGTTTACTGCAGGCCAAGAAATGCCCCTCGACGGTTATTTACAGTTCTAGGATGTCATTGGGGTAAGATCCCTGCAGGATGCATATCGCTCCCACCGTGATGAAACTTCAGAGTTTAAATATTGTTCCTTGGTTAAGTAAAACTTTCTTTTTATCTCACCCCACAGTAACGGATGTTGAGAGAAACGATTTAGATAGTGGGCTCCACATGTAACTGCTAGAAGCGGTTTGTACGCAAAAACCACATTAACCATGACTTTCTCGACGACATTAATTAGCGAGCCACATCATCCAATTCCCATACAAAAACATGAAGGGTCGATATCTTATGGGCAGCTCATCATAACACATAACTAGTCGATGAGAAAATTACACCCCTGGTCATTAATACTTCTAGCTGTCCTAGGTCGTAGGCATAAGCAGGCTATTCCAAACTACCCATACACATCGCACATACCTTATTAGTCCAACCCTGTTGCTCCCACTCCCCTCCACCCTCCCAAAACGGCCAACTTACTTTTGCATCTTAACAAATACCCGGCCTCCCCTTCTCTCTCTTACAGGTCTCTCCTTAGTTTCTCTCCTCAACTGATCTTCCTTTCCTCGCACATGCCCTAGGCAGTGCGATCAAGTGCTGAAGAAGTAATACCTCCCCTGCAGGTGATGTAACCCAAATTTGCCTTGCAAGATGGGAAACCACTGGCTGCAAGATCTAAGCAGTTGATGTTAGCAAAGAACCAGATTGTAACCTTAAAATCTATGGCACAATAACTGATGTGTACGTTAGCGTTGTGTAATTTTGTTTCTGTGAATAAATAGCTATAGTAAAATAACAGGACTAAGTTCGGAGCTTTGTTAATGATAGTTATGGTTTCTTACCTATGCTCACCAAGGTAATAGTTCTTAATAAAGGGTGTAAGTTGAACTTGTATAGGGTCACTATTATTTATTTTATGAAGAATGTTATGCTCTACTCTTGATTGAGCGTAAGCAATTAGATATGAGATTCTTGGGGAAATGGAGAGGTTAGGAGAGGGATATTATGGAAAGGGTGCTGATGTGGTCTGGGTATATTCGACAGCTGAAAGATCTGTAAGCGGGCGTGGCAACGGAACTCCCTCATATCTTATTGTCTCACAAATTATTTACTGTATGGCACCAGCACTTTCTCTTCGTAATTTTGTCACTTCATAGATATCTCTACCTACCCAGAGTCTACTCTGGAACATCGGCTGATACGCTTCTCCACCAGTCACATCTCGCTCCTCTCCCATTCTCAAAAGTATTAGCATTAATCAAAGAGATGTTATTCAGCAAACCCGGCTCAAAATACTCGATAACTGTGTTTCCAAACAGCGAGACATTGGTTGGTACACCCCCTGTCTCGTTGAGGTTAATCATATAAGGTGATAGTCTTGAATACGCAGGCCAGTTGGATGCTGGGTTCGGCGCATTGGGGGATGATGATGCAGCACCGTTGGCAATGGCGTTCGAAATTGAAGGATCGTTATTGGTGATAAAATTGCCCCAGATAGCTAGAACACTAAGTATGAGCATATGTTCACACAAATAGAAAACTTGAAGTTGAAACTCACTCTGAAAAGCCTTCACAAAGTCTGGTCCTTGGTTCGGCGTAGGCGGCCCGAAGTAACCAGCCACATCCGTAGCGTGAAGCGCAAGTGGGACGGAATATTGGAACTTATAACCCTTCAGGAGAGGTTTGGTTGAATACGCTTCAGCCAACCAATAGCTTGGGCAGACTATCGTCGTTTCGGCAAATATATCCTAAATAGGTGGTCAACTTCAGCGTCAGGAGACTACCAAGACAAGGAACTTACAAAGGCGGTCTCTTGAAACGAGACAGTGACAGGGTAGAGGCTCAGGAGTGCTGCCTTATCACTTGCTGTGAATAATGGAAACGTCAGGTTTATCCACGCAACCAGGTCACTCTGGGAAGCGATCGGCTGAACAAAGAGGTTTCCCTCATTTGCGCAATTCTTAAAGCTGTTAGAATGGATTTGATATCTCTGATGTATTTTAACTTACTCCTGTCAGATGTCGTTTCCCATTAACTTTCTTTTGAAGTAATGCTTGACTTGGTCTTTGTTGGACATAGGTCCCGTCTGTTACAGGCGGGAATGCCCAAGTTCCGTATTCGCCGGAGCCAGACACGGCGAAAGATGCCTGTTGTAGAGTAGTAGAATTTTGTGCTCTTAGACAAGCCATAGTTGTCAGCGAAGAAGTTGTCGCGGTTCCTCTTGGGCACCCTGCCGCCGCCGCAAATGCGAGATAGAAATTCGTTGGTACGGAATCTGCGTACCCATACTGCATGGGCAAATATGGGGAGGCTGAAATCGTCTGTCTTCAATCAGCGGCTGTTATCTATCACCCTGAAATAACCAAGTTATAGGTACGTACGTTGACAAAAAGTGAAGTACCAAGAGCACCTCCATATGCCGTGTTGTGCAACATTACTGACCCAGCTCCAGCCGACTCCCCGGAAATCGTCACACGGGTTGGATCACCACCAAACTTCCAAATGTATTTTTGAACCCATTGCAAAGCAAAGTTTTGGTCAAGAAGCCCTGCGTTGAGCACACCATGTGCAAGCACATCAGAGGATGCTAAAAATCCAAAAGCTCCAATCTGGAAAATCATTTAGTATACGTTTCTCAGGTTGGGTAGCAGGTATCCATTACTCTGTACTGTATGGCAACAGCGATGAACGAGTTTCCGTTACCATTGATTATTGATGTCATATCTTGCTGTCCATTCCCCGCTCCATATCCACCACCATGGATATAAACCAAAACAGGTAAACCTGATCCCGTGGATGGAGCATACACATTGAGGTTCAAGCAATCTTCATCTCCTGGAATCGCACCTACGGACCCAAATGCTCCCAAGCTAAGGGGGCTATTTGGACAGATTGGTCCGAAATCACTTGCATCAATGACACTACTTCGGTTCAAGGCAGGGCTCTGGGGTGCCTGCCACCGTAAGGCACCGAGAGGTGGGGCCGCATACCGAATCCTATGTCTTTGTTAGAATCGATACAAAGTAGAGATCGAGATTGGAGTTATTTCGAACCGTGCTTACCCTTTGAAGGTAGTCAATCCAGTTGTCGCATTCGAAACACCTTTATAGATTGAGTAGCCAAGATCTACTTGCAAAGGCACACCCCAACCAAGGCTTGCTAAGCATAACCAAACCGTAAGTCTTCCAATCATTCTTGAAGCAACGTATATTTATGAGCCTGGTCGTTTGGAATGGAATGTATTGCGCCCAGCCCTTCTTATAGTAAGATCCCGTTACCGTTACTATGGTTGAAGCTCCATCACACTGACCCCTCGTGGGGCAGGGCCAACATTTGCTCTGCGCTAATCAAAAGCATTTGCGATATCCGTATCGAAGGTCCCTTTGCCTAAACTAGAGTGGCGTGTTCTAGAAGAATGTTCGAAGTCCGGTAAGAGCAAGGATTCAATCCAGCCTCCAATAAATATCTGCAGGACATGGACTTTGTGACAGCGAGGTGGTACCAATCTTGCCTCCTTGGGCAACTTGCAAGGGATATTGCCCCGCTGAGAGATCTTTAGCGAAGAACTATTAGTGGCTCACAGGCTGGGGTGGAAAACATCGGCAGTTGGTATTCGATATTGATTTTACCGAAGCCACGTAAATATTTTCGAGTTGATTTTATAGACAGAACAATGTGAGATGTGAGTTGACTATCAGATGCTTTACATAGTAGAGAACTTCCCCATTTTCCCTTGAATCTTAGGTTAGTTTTAGAAAATTACAATTGTGGGCTTTGAAACTTGCCTTGAAATTTCAAAATGTTGTATGATCCTTTAGAAAGAGATATAGAATATACAAAACATCACTTCGAGGTGACCTCAGAAGAATAACTAGTCAGGGGATAAATATTACCAAGAATAGTAAGTGGGGTATGGAGCTAATGGTTGATTTTACCACCATCCATGACTTTACGGACGGGGTCAAGCTGAGCCGATAATAATGTCCAAACCTGATTTGGCAGCTTCTCCGACACACCGCTCGTTCGGTTTTCACTATAATTCGAAAACTTGAATGCTTGTACCCGCGATACCCACTGCGGGAAAGGAACCAACCCGGGAAATAGGGGCGAACCAAGCAACGGGAAGGCCCGTTGCTAGGACAAAGCTTGATTATCACTAAGTATGAAAGGTGATGGATGCATTTACGCTACTGCATATCTCTGTGAATTTGGTTCTTGAGAAGATGACGTGCATCCTTGCTATGATGTAAACCCTGCCAAATGTTACCCTCATGACGCGTCCTGCACTCTACAGCAGATCTTACTCAGCCGAAATGTTCTTCCAGACATATGAAACATCCTCTTTAAATTTACTCCATCATTTCCTTATTGAAGTGTAGCTCCTGAACTTCCAAAGCAGCTGGAATCATTATGAAGATATACTTTCAACATATAATAAACCCCAGTCCGTAAAGAGTAATCCTACAAAGGACGAAATCCTTGTGCGCCAAATACCAGCTTAGTGACCCAATCACACTAAAACCTCATGAGGGATTTTCTCGTACAAGTCGTCAATCAAAACAGCCCAAAAATGGCACATTTGACAATAATCAGTAGACACTTATAATGCCGCAAAATCCATGGTGCTCAATCCAAGCACAAACTCCCCATTCCAAACGCCTGTTGATACAGCCCGCTAATATTTTATACAGTGTGAACAACCCGAGCGTTTCCATTTGGAAACTTTTCACATTCCTCGATGCCACTTCCTGACTTCCCGAAGTCTGTGGCAGCTGATTTCGTTGAATCTGCGATATCAACAGAATACAGCGGATCGAAACGGCTGGCGTTCTGGCTATTTTTGTCCCCCGCTTGCACAGGTTCTATTTTAACCTCTCTGAAGGTGCTGAGACTTCTGAAAAAAGAGCGCGGACCTTGAGACGTGAAATCAACCCCAATTGCGGTGAGAAGTCGCTGAAACGTCGACTTCATGCTGGGTAAGCAGGCAGCCATAATACCAAGGAACATCTCCACACAAGTCCATGTTGAAATGGCAAATCCAACTTTGAAAGTGTCGACTTCGGTGACCCATTGGACTACCAACACTACCTTGACGATTGAGGCTGCACTAGCGGTCATTCCTAATCCCATCAAAACTCCGACCAGCAATTTCTCTGTAGTTGGTCTTCGAAGTTTGAGAAGAAATGTCAACGGGAACAGAGAGAGGATGAGATCCATAGTAATGTTAATAGCTGACTGAGTATTTGACACGATGCTAAATGTGCGTGCGCTGACGCATTTGGCTCCCTGGATGGATAGATCCCATGTTGCAGCCAGTGGTCGACACTGGAGGAGGTCGAATAACAAAAACCCCGTCGATGTGGTTGCTACGATCACAATGAATATGTAGAGAAATATTCTCCATGGACGACTTTGTTGAAACCGTAGAAGTTGAATAGCCACACTGATTTTGATGCAAGCCACTGCGATAGCCCAGAAAGGGACTGCAAGAGCCCCCAATTTGACAGTATATTGAAGGTTGCCCAAATCCGTGAAGGTTCGAGATGGTTTCACGTACCATGCTATCGTGTCCAGCAGCAGAGCCCAGTCAGCGACTGCCAACACCTATCACGTCTTAGCTGTTTGGTAAGGTATATCAAGGACTTTAGGTCTCTTACAGAGCCAATGACTATCAGATAGTCGTCCCATCCAAAACGTAATGATGATTGAAATTTGAAAACGATCCGTATAATAAGGGTTGCGAGAGAGAGAGTAAGGAGTGTCACCGTAACAGCAACAAATACCGTCGCAGCATGGTGGTCGGCGTCAGTCAGTGGGAACTGAGTTACTTCTGCCATTGTTTGGTGTTTTTGTTTCGTAAGCGGTCAGGTATCCAAAGTTGAATGACCAGCTAAGCAGTTAGTGTTAAACCGGGGAAGAACTAAAAGGTGGATTCATGGTGATCATCTGAAGGTTCTTTAAGTCTTGTTATGATCTGCAGGAAATGGTCAATGCACTTTTGTCGGATTCTCCCGAGATGTGGAGGGCCCAGGTTGGACATCTCAGGGGTTTGCTAAGGTCTTCAGGGGATTTAGTGGCACGGGGAATGGTGTCCCGGTCCGGGGATGAGTTCACATCATCCCGTCGAATGGCCCAATCCATGGGGAATTGAGAACAGACCAGGAAAGCGTTTCCCTCAGAGAGGGG
Organism: Tricladium varicosporioides; assembly: GCA_021365295.1. Taxonomy (NCBI): domain Eukaryota; kingdom Fungi; phylum Ascomycota; class Leotiomycetes; order Helotiales; family Tricladiaceae; genus Tricladium; species Tricladium varicosporioides. The sequence continues at coordinate 1,550,785 of JAJTIW010000005.1, read as the reverse complement.
TGCATGAGCCGGGACCAACTAACTCCCAGTACCATAGGTGAAAAGATTAAAAAACAAGAGGTGGTGAACTGTCAAGCGTTCCCCTTAATCTACAATTTGAAGCTCGTGACATTGCTCAGGTCCTTCTCCACGCTGCAGTAAAGTTGTTGTAACGAATACCGTTCTATACCTTTCACTGTTACTTTGCTCGTATTGTGCACCAAGTTTCCTTATGTTAAATTTCAAAAATAGTTCTCACCCCAGCCAAGGTGGAGATGAGGGGCAGTTCAAAATCTTAGTAGGTTGCCAAAACTGTACCCCTGAGTGAATGCCTAAGAATGTCTTTGATACCGGCGAAGGTTTTAAGAATCAAAAGTCTCTACTTCAATTCGTTCTAGCAATGGTGAGTCTCACTATTTGAGAACTGTCAACTAGATTGGACGTTATGGTGTCACCTCGTGCATGTTTCTGTGCAGTAGTGACACCACTCCGAAAAGCAACTTGAAGAACCGTGGGTGTCTTTGAATTATGACCGATGATTCGGCGGATAAATATAACACGAGCCGTGCGCCTCTCGCTCCCGGAACGACCAGGGCAGCTCCCCGCTTTATATGTCTTAAAGAAGAACAATCCTGTGACTTGTGCGTTCGTTCAGCTTAAGCACGTGCACATAGTAAACTGTCACCTTGCCAAGCCTCGTGACCTACCTGGCTAGATAGTTCTGGCATGGCGCTGTGACGCACAATATAATATGTAGGAAAGTTCATCCTTCTTTTACTCTAAGTTCAGCCTACGAATATTTCTCGTTGCTTCTCCAATGCTTTCTCCTAAAGCCTAGTACTACTCTACCAAATATAACAAACAGATTTAGTACATTTACACTATTTCTGTGTTCGTGACAAAATAGTAAGTCCGTGTACCCCCATTCCGATCACCCCCCCATTCCGATCACCCAAAAAGGTCCGTGCGCCACCCCAACCAACATTAAAACATTTATATTAAAAATCAACTACTATACAATCAGAGCTACTAGAGGTTATAATAGCTTCATATAAGTCTTCCCTAGCCTGTTCAGCCCTCATAGCCCTACTAGCCTCCTCCTGTGCCTGCTGTATTGCCTCGATATTAGCGAATTTAGAATTTGGACTAGTCTGGACCTTTCTTCGTTTTTTAGGCTTAGTAGCTTCTAGCCTAGCTTCTAGATTCTGTATTTTAAGTTCCTGGCTAGTTATTATAAATTCCTGCTCTTCAAAGCCCTTAGAAATCTTCCTAAATAGAAGCCTTTGAGTGTGAGAATCAGGGTCTTCTAAAGCTTGAAAATCCAGGGCCTGATTTTTTATTTCAATTGACTTCCTAGGCGTACTCCAGGTAATCTGAGACAATTCTAAGGCTTGACTAGGCTTATTATAGCTTTCTAGAGCTTGTTGTGATATAGTAGTATCTTGATTACTATTTATAAAAAGTAAACGGCTCATAAGAGGCTTGGCTACACTTCGAGGCCAGAGACTAGTCGCTTTCTAGCTATTTTGTATATTACTAGTAGATAGGGCTTTTATACAAGCCTTCTGATAGCAAATAAAGAAGTTTTGCTTGCCTAGAGGGCTTGAATCGATAATAGAAGCTAGATATCCAAGCTCCTTTCTGTAGTAGCTTTTGAGAGGAGAAAAAACAGATAAATCCAAAGGCTAAAGGACATGAGACATATGTGAAGGTAAATAAAGTAGATAAACTTTATTAATATAATAGATATATATAAATTCTGTAGTTTCGTGACTTCCGTGGTCGTTTATAATAAGAAGTCTAGGCTCGGTTATATAAGTTTGAGGCAAAAACGTTTTTTGAAGCTATTCTAGAGCAGTAGTATCTGTTGTCTATCTATTAGAAGTAGTAGTAAATTGTTAGTCTTTATATTGACTTAGATCTTGTGAAAACTACTGTTGTTGTACTGATTTTCTCTTAAATATCACGAGTAGATCAAGCTCTATTCCTGTCGCTAATATATACTTAATAAAAGATATTCAAGCCTTAGAACTAGACTGTTTCCTTTGAATTCTACGACGTTCTGAGCTTTCTACTACTAGCCTATTAATATCTAGACCCTTTATAATACTAGCTTCGTCTATATTATATTGATTCTCTGGACGAATAGCCTGGATTTCTAGAATATATAGTCTCTAGAACCAGGCCTTAATTATTTCTAAGGTTGTGCTATTGATACGCTGGGAGTCTATAGACTTATGCTTCTTAGTCTTTAAAACTAGATTCCTTCGTAGAAAAGCTTGGAGCCAATGTTTTTCTACTAAAGCTGAGTCTCCTTTGACTAGCAATAGACGCTTGGCGAATTCCTTAATTTGAGTATATATTAATAGATATTCTAGGGCTTCCTGGGTAAGAATTTAGTCTATTAAATGGTCTTCCTGAACCTTAGATAGCCTCTGCTGACTTCGAGCAGCCTGGGTATGTGACTCCGACTTAGCTAGCCTATTATTAAGTGTAGTATAAGGAATATCTGAGTCTTGGCTAGCCTGTCGTATAGACTTGCTATTTATAACAGCCTGAATAGCTCTAGTCATGTCGTCTTCTGTATATCGAGCCATTTTCAGTACGAAAATATAAATTTCAAATATATAAGGAATCTAATTAAGTTTAAATTTTTTATTTCAAAGTGTTGGGGAAATAGCGGTGTGGCGCACGGACCTTTTTGGGTGATCGGAATGGGGGGGTGATCGGAATGGGGGGGTGATCGGAATGGGGGTACACGGACTTAGCATTAAGGAAATTAGTAATAGCCTTTTTAAAATTAATATTTAAAAATTAACTATGGATACTCTATTAGATATAACATCTATTTATATCTAAGTTGTTAGATAAATTGGATATTAAGTCGTAATAAGGATCTATCTATTCAGTGTACTATACTGGATGGCGAATTGAGTGTCGCTAATTTTATTGATAACTTTTTTAAAGGGCTGCGGGATAGGCCTGTGGCTTGTGTGGCTTGTACACAGAGGTACGAACCTTAAAGAAAGTTAGAAATTGATCGGAATGCCAATATGTAATATATAGCGTAATTAATGTGCCATTCATCAAAAATATAGGATAGCTAGTTGACGGCTTCAGCGGCGCTACACTATTCGTCGCTACCATATGCGCTGGTGATCATTTCTAAGCTCTCAGCTGGAGCCTCAGCCTCAAACCTTTTATCAACCTCTTCATTTCAGACCCATTTCCACTATTTTAGCCTGCGTGGCAATATTATGTTGATCACAATCTAAGTACTTCCGCCTATAACCCTTGCTACATCGAATGGCAGACGTGCAGACCGTTCAATGCTCAGGCCCAAATGCGTCTTCTCAAGCTGGAAGGAAATGGTGAATTTAGCCTCACGAACGACATCTCCAACCCCACAACACCCTATGCGATACTTTCACACACCTGGGGAGAAGATAATGAAGAGGTCACCTTTAAGGACCTGAAGGATGGCTCTGGAAGGATGAAAAACGGATACAAAAAGCTTCAGTTCTGTGGACAGCAAGCCGCTCGTGACCGCCTAGACTACTTCTGGGTGGACACTTGTTGTATCGATAAGAGCAGTAGCGCTGAGCTACAGGAAGCCATCAACTCGATGTTTCGTTGGTATAAAAATGCTAAGGTTTGCTACGTCTTCCTAAGCGATCATGCACCGGGAAAACTCAGTCACAGTCGCTCACTTGGCAAATGCAGATGGGTTACTAGAGGCTGGACTTTACAAGAGCTCATCGCACCCCTTGTCGTCAAGTTTTACGCTAAGGATTGGTCCCTGCTAGGTGATAAGAAAAACGATGCTGAATACATTGCAGATGCTACCGGTATCAACCTTCATATTCTCAAGAGTGGAGATTTAAGTGATGCCAGCGTAGCTCAGCGCATGAGTTGGGCAGCAAAGCGAAACTGCACCAGACTGGAGGATGTCGCATACAGCCTTATGGGATTGTTCGGCATAAACATGCCTATGCTTTATGGCGAAGGCAGTAAGGCTTTCCGCCGGCTTCAGGAGGAGATCATAAAGTCTAGCAATGACCTTACCATCTTTGCCTGGAACCCGGCAGGAGTTGTTAAGTACTGCTCGATCCTCGCTCCATGTCCTGCCGTCTTCTCCGAGAGCGTAGATATCGAGAAGTTCAACCCTGCGTTTTCCCATCCAGAATTTACTGTCAATAACAAGGGCCTGCGCATGACGACCTCCCTTTGGAGATACCCAGTCGAGCAGACAGGCGCCAAAACCCTACGCTACTTTTTGCGGCTAGGAGGCGACCCTTCGAAACCAACAGGTGTTTTTCTTATTATGGTCGGTCCCGGGTACTTTTTTCGTGACGGGCACATGCCGTTCAGTACGGCTTCCAAGAGTATAGCAGCAGGAATGCGAACGACTGAGATCTATATTGCCACCTATCCTCTGACAACGACAAAATCGATCGACTTGACCAGTTTCTCACAGATCAGCTTTGTCGTGCCTTCCAACCAACTAGACTGGAAACCTACTGTAGCTATACCAGAGGAGCTTTGGGATGATTCAAATAGTCTATTTTTCGGGGCTGTCAATCACATCATTCAAGTCTTGAAGCTTCAACTCCGTATACCTAATACCAGTGTCAAAATTTCGGTTGTAGTGTTGTACGACCGTCTTGTCAACCCTGGAGCTTCTCTTATATTCAATCCAGAGGACTGGAAGCGGTACGGCCGGCTCACAAGGTATCTATTCCGGCCTCGAAATGCCAACGAGAGGTTTCGCATGAGTGACCTTTTGTGGGAATATCCCGAAATAAAGGATTTAACGGATCACTTCGAGGTGATTGTCTCCAAAGAGAGGTATACAATAAAATCCATAATGCAGTTGGGACTAGTAGAAGATATTTCGACCACTATGCGCGTATACTCCTTAGCATTCGAAGTCTCCAAAGAGCAGAGTGAAAGTCTAGTAAAAGGCTTATTGTTACGTACTCGGAAATAGTCAAGCAGCGCGCGAGAAAACCATCTGTTGCATTCCTTCTCAAATGGTCTATGTATCTATTGTGGGGCGAGTTAGTACGCCAATCCAGGTATAAAAATATATTCCCTAATAACACCTTATTGATCCCAGACTTGCTTAGTGTACATCTTAAGTTTACTAAAGAACTCCTCGTTCGGGTTTAAGTCTAAGAAGTATAGGAGCAGGTAAAGTGTCCAGGGACAGCCTTTCCTGGATTCCACCTGGAACCCACACACTAGTTAGTCAGCAACACCTACCTTATGTGGGTTCCACTCGTAGAACTAGCAAATACATGGCTTTTGTTCCTCACTTCGTGCCTCACTATATAAAGCAATACTATTCTCACATCATTATATAGTACAACAATTAAATTTCCTCTGAATGGTGAAACAACCAATATTTTATATAGTACTGTACTGTAGCGCAATTGATGTGCCACTCATCGAATGTGGGGGGAGGGGGGGGTACTTGTGAACTTCAGTGTTAGGCGTATAGTGGGCACGAATTGGATCCGCTCTACGATTGCTATTTGCTGTACTTTGGAGTACAGCCAGTCAGGGGTGCACAGCCACAAGTGTCAGGAAGGGGAGCCTGCTTAAAACAATTAACTAAAAAATTAGTAATATAAATTTCGCCTTTTACTATATACCCCTAGCATATTCATGCAGTCTAAAGCTTCTAGTTTAATAGTTATTGGGTCATTATAGGGTGTCAGAATATAGATAATCTGATTGACTTTTATATATCGAAGCTATATATTTCCAAGCTCATTTGGATAGTTTCCGTCATCCTATCTTATCTCATAAATCAGGCGCTTCTTCAGAAACCTTACCCCGTAAAATTTTTAGATAAGCGCTCTGATTGGCCTACAATTTTAAGTGGGTCGTAAAACAGGTCACGAGGTCGCCACGGGGTTAGGATTCTTTGCGAAGCGTCTGAGAGCAACCAGTCGTAGTTTGTATATAAAACTACTTTAGAATTAGACAAGATTTTTTTTTCTATTTATTATAGCTCCAATATCAATACCTTGATTATTAGTTTGGTCGATATAGTCGATTCTTAAAAGTCTATTTTATATAGTTTAATATTTTTAAACATAAAATAATATTAATTAATAGTACAAGTACAGCGTCTAAAACATAGTATCATGTTTTAAAAACTCCTCGTTGATTTTTGTCTCTTTCTGCTTAATAAGCAATTTCAGAGCTTTTAATTGGCTATTTAATAAAAATTAAGAAAAACTCTTTATCTTAAAAATATAATAATAAATTTAATATATATTTATTTAATAAAATGTTTAATGCAGATAAAAGAGAAGAACTAAGTCTTTAATTTAGCTTTACTAGTATAAATTTAAAATAAATTTAAAAGATACAAGTACAGGCTTGAATTTCTCTCATACAAATTAAAATCATCCTCACCAAAAATGCGACCGGTTGCTCTTAGACCTCTACGAGGAATTTACCACACCTGACCTAGACGCTAATTACCTGAAAATCACGCTAAATTAGGTAAAAACTCACTAGCGAGTAGAGGGTCTGATTTATGAGATAAATCCTATTTATCTAAAAGTCCTTGAATTCACGTGACGTATGTCAGAAATAATTGCTGTTAATCTGAGGCCTGGAGGCCTCAGGCAAGTGCTTGCTCCAGCACGTACGTTTCAGGCACGTCTCACTAGTTGTCCTCTATATATGGCCTGAAGACTTTCGTAGTTCATTCTGTACAATAACAAGACAAGAAAAGACAGCAAGAGACTGTACGCTGTTCCCAATAGACTTGATTTACCCTGATTCAGGCCCTCCCAAATCGCGTTGCGTTGATGACCCTTAGTCATCCGATTGGCTGGAGTCGTTAATTCCAACAATTGCTTTTCTCGACCTAGTCGGCTTCTGGAAGCATATAACTATCATCGCACCCCCTTAATTCCATCACTCTTGTCTATTAGAACTATCCTAAATGCTTCATTTCATCGTTATTTTATGTCGTAATCTTGACAATGCTAGACATTAGTTGATTAAATGAAGATAGAGGTGATCTGTAGAGTAAACGTAAGTGCGCACCTACGAATTTGGGTGGTTAAGGTTAATCTTCGGATTTGCATATGGGGATGATTCGGCATCGTAGAGCACAAGCAAGCTATGGCCGGAATGTGGGCGATATGAGGTTACCCCTCTCACACTTTCTAACATAGATCCGCAAAAGCTAAAGAGTATACGATCGAATCAATAAAATGAAATTCTTATACATTGTCCAAATCGGCAAATAATCTTTCTTCAAAATGATTTCAATGGTCATTAGCTCTAAGCAATCGGAATTTCCCGTACCTAAGTTTCCCTTGCCGATATTCACTATGAATTTAGTTCCTGTATAAATGCACAGAGGGCACTGCTATGGGTCGAGAATTGGTGGATGTGGGCCCCATCAGAAATTTTTGAACTTCAAATACTTGAAAGGATCCTATGGAGAAGGGATCTTCTCTGGGCGAGTCACTAGAATGGCCGTTTTTTCTAGAGAAAAGAGTGTAGAATTATCAAAGAAAATCCGATTCAAGCTCTCAAACCTCTGGCTCGCTAAGCCTCGCTTTAACGCTTAGGGGTTACGAACTCAATCTACTCCTCCATCAACTGCCGGTCAGCCCCCCGCTCTGCTTAAGAAAGCCGGATTGTGGGGTAAGCCACCCACTAAATCCGGGGACTGGGTAATCCATCATGAATTAGTTAGAGTAGCTTCAAGTACAATAAACTACGCGTTAATGACAACAGCTAGAGTTTTCAACACTCTGACTCTGCACACGATCTTAACGTCCTCACCGGCTTACCAACATGTTCTCAATACATAGTGTTTTAAGGGTAGACTCGCTACCATCAGTCCTCACCTGGGTTTTTATCGTAGTAGTTGGAGTTTTATTAATTGTGGTAATACAAGAAGACTCCCTCGAAAAGCGGCTAGTAATATTTAAAGCTAACTGGTGTTATTCAAGTCGATCAAGAAAGCCTTTCTGACACCTTTGCATGAAATACCAGGACCTTGGTATGCTAAATTTACAAATCTTGTGCTCAAGAAGCATGTAGTCGTTGGCCAACGATTGCTCTACATCCACTCTCTGCACCAGCAACATGGAGCTATCGTACGCATAGCCCCAAATGAAATCGACATCGCGGATCCCGAAGTCTACAAGGAAATCCATAAGATCGGAGGTGGATTTCTCAAAGATCCCTGGTATCAATCTTTCCGTCAGGGCGACACAACTGATGTCTTCAGTATGATTGACCCCAAAGAACATTCAGAGAGGCGGAAACTGTTTGCCCCTCTCTGGACCAGCACGGCATTGCATACGAATTGGGAAGAGATGGTAGCAGGCAAAGTTAAGCTAGCTGTTGCGAAGATTAGAAAAGATGCATTGGTGGGTGAGTCCGATATATTGAAGTGGTGGCATTTCATGACGACTGATGTGATTTCGCACTTGGCATTTGGGGAGTCTTTGGATATGTTGCAGCGAGAATCTGTACGCTCACTCAAATCTTCACTGCAATGTCAAGCACTAACCACAAGACAGGCAAATCAATACACCGACGATCTCGAAATCGCAACGAAAGTAGGTGGGGCTCTCGCTGAATTTTCATGGATTCGCCCCATCCTCAACAGAATCCCTCTTAAGCGTATTCATCATCTAGTTACTGCGGACAACCGTGTTCAAGAATATGGCCGTGTAGCTGTAATAAATGCTAAAGAGAGTAACCTCACCAAGGCAAACGTCTTCTCGAAGATTATTGCTGAAAATGAGAAGGACGGACTTACCGACTACCAGGTTGCATACGAAGCAGGAGGATTCATCGTTGCTGGGTCAGGAACCACCGCAATTACGCTCACCTATTTGGTCTGGGCTGTTCTCAACGACTACCAGGTCCAGCGCCAGCTTGAAGAGGAAGTTGCGAAGTTGGAGCTAGGTTTCACGGACTCGAAATTGGGAAATCTGCCATATCTCAATGCTACAATTGAAGAAACATTGAGGCTTTATGGTGCAGCACCAGGAAGTTTGCCGAGAAGACCCCCTAAAGGAGGTGCAATTTTGGGTGGGTATTTCATTCCAGAGGGAACCACCGTTAGTTCACAGGCGTATACATTGCATCGAGACGGAAACGTGTACCCAAACCCGGAGATGTAAGTTTTACTAACCCAAGAAATTAAGTATCATTCAATATCTAACCCTATCTTAGATTCAATCCATCTAGATTCATAGCCCCCAATGGAGCCTACGAGGCTCCAAAACACGCATTCGCCCCATTCGGTGCAGGGTCTCGCACATGCCTGGGTATGCATCTGGCCAGGATGGAACTTCGTCTTGGGGCTGCAGAGTTCTTCAGAGAGTGCCGCGGGGCGAGAGTCGCAGATTCAATGAAAGTTTCCGAGATGGAGATATTGAACTTCTTCCTCATCTCGCCTGCTGGAGGGCGTTGCTGTATTACACTAACACCCTAGTAAAATAATAGTGAAACAACGCATTTTACTAAATATCTCTTCTTTTACTTAGGAAAGGCATGATGGTTACATTATGTATGTATACCTAGGACTATAGGGGTTAGCTCTCGTAGTAAAATTAGCAAGTTTATAAGAAATGCAGATATTCTTTAGTAATTTTTAACCATTCCACGAACTTAGAATCATAGGCTATAATCTGCAATGGAGGTCTCTTTTTACGATATTAGCGTGAAACAGCTGGCTAAGAAAGTTGACTCCACTATTCTTTAGACATGATCCACTTAGTAGACATATATCCATTTCTTCTTACGCAATCTAATCCGTCTCGTTAATTCTTAATCTGACATGTGCGCTCCATTGGAGCATGTATACGTGGCGAATTATCACCCCGGCTAGTCTATGACCCTTCTAGCCTCTAACATGTCGCGAGTATTCTGACCTACCTGTAAGGGTTTAGCATAGGAGTAACCTGTGTCACGCTGTATATTCTATCATGGTGGAGGGGTTATCACCACCCCACCCAAACTCAAGCTCTTTCTTTCCTTCCTTAGCGATTAGTTTATCGAATGATAATACTATTATTTCACTGGCGAAAGGCCTACGTTATATTGAAGAACTCAGTGATACTCGATTGCCTAGGTAAACGTGGGTTTTAGCTGGTCGTGACACTACCATGATTAGTGTGGGACACCTCCTGAGACCGCTATATCCAAAAACATCACTCATTAGATTATTAGGCAGTTGTATTCAGCTACTGAATATATTTAACCTGATCAATTGCATAAATAGCCCCCGATTACATAGTTATTTTTCCAACGCTAGCATCTGTCAATGCCGCCTATGCAAGAGGGTAAACCTTGCCGTTCACATCTAACAGACAAGGTTGTAGCGAGTAGAAGTTCTCGAGGTGGGTACCAATATGTGGTGAAGTCAGACTGTAAGTTTTGGAAGGTAGTAGGAAAGCCAAAATGAAGTGTTGATAAAGCGAAAGAAAATAATAATTATGATTCCAATTTTTGAAATAATTGAATTGATCTTCGACACTGGTTCATGAGGGCGATTTCATTAACGCCACATAGCTAATAGTTTTCGGATGACGGCTATTTTCAACCTGTAGTTTCGACCATCCCGGCCACCTCCGGCACATCTTTCTCCAATGCTTGTATCAGCTCTAGCCAAACTCTTTTCTGAAGCTTCTCCCCTTCTTCCCCTACTAGAATAGGCGCAGGCCTGTATCATGTGTCAATGGCTATGCTGCAACCTTGGATTTGTATACTTACGGTCTAATCTCAGAATTTTGAATGAAATTCCCATGACTCTCTTTCCCTTTTGTTACTCCAACGATGTAGGTTCTCGCCCCTTCTTCAGTAGTCTTCAAAACCATTGCACCAGCGATGTTCTTGGCGATTTTGAAAACTCAGCCGCTATAGTCGCGTGAGAGGTCGGATTTGCAAGCTCCAGGGCATACAGCCGTCACGATAATATTCGGCTCTCCATTCTTCCCAGTTGCTATCTCTGCGAGTTGCTTCATAGCACAAATCAAGAATAGCTTTGATGCTGTGTATTGGCGAAAGCCATTGTAGTCCTCCTTGCTAGTAGAATTGAAGCTTTCGACTAGATTTGCTGAGTTTCTTTGCTCAGATGAAAGATTGACAGATTCATGTGCTCGGGCGGCGACAATTTCTAGTCTTGGAATACTTTCAGGCGTTGTTGAGGCTTGGAGTTTTGGAAAGAGCATCAAGGCGAGCAGAACCGTTGAGAGTAAATTGATTTGTAGCGTAGACTCCCAGCCGTAAGGTGATTTGGAGAAGTTTCGAGGCGCAATCGCTGCATTCAAGATCACAATGTCTAGATGCTCTAGCTGGGATGAAGCTCTAGAGCAAAATGACTTGATGCTGTTGTATGAATTCATGTCGAGTTGCCAAACCTCGACCGAGTCTGTGTTGCTTGTGCGGGCGTTGATTTGGTGCTTGGCGGCAGTACCTTTCTCCATATCGCGAGTGGTGATGATGACCTTTGAGGCACCAAAATTGACAAACTTGATCGCAGCTTCGAGGCCAATACCGGTGTTCCCACCCGTGATAATAACGTTCTTGCCTAGGAAGGAAGCTTTTGGGTCAGGAATAATCGAAAAGCTGCCCAAAATAGCACGCAAAGCAGACATAGTGATTAAAAAGAGCTGGATAGAGCAAGTAATTTCTTTCTTGAAGTGAGCTAGGAATTATGGAAATAAAAATACTATAACGATATTATGGAGGCTTTATAAGTAAAATTTTGAGCATCTCCAGCAAGTAATCCGCCAAAACGGTCGAGCTATCATCGGGGCAAATATCCTCCCGGACTGGGCATCAGTTCGGCAATGGATTGGACTATAACCCCTGAAAAATGTCATCCACTTGCATTAGCATGACCCGGAGTCTTGGGAGCTGGGGATGTAATCCACATACATAAACATCAAGCCTCAACCCTCTTCTCACGACATTGTAAGAGGATCACAATGCAGAAAATTACAATAGCAACAGATCAGGTTACATCACAGCTTATTCAGTTGTCCGAAATGCCACAAGCATTGCGGGTACTCATCCCCGAGGATGACTGGACTGGCGTATCAGACCAGAAGGACCGACGAAGGAGGCAGAATCGAATCAATCAACGTGCGCATAGTGAGTATTAAGACAGCGTACTAGCTTTTCTTTATTACTGATACTTTTGCCAGGGCAGCGGAAGGACGGCAAGATGCCTCATGCGGCGCCTATATTTAGACCTATCCAACCGTCGCTAAGGGGCATGGTCCAAGGGCAACCAGTGCTCAAAGTATCAGGGGCCTCCGAGTTGTTACCCAGTAGAGGGCCAGGAACTATTGAGATATCAATGTCAACATTGAAGAAAGAACTTCAAGCAATATCAAGCTCTCAGAAAGAGCAAGACGTAAATGGATTGGTTAGGTATGCTCATAAAGATTCGCCAGACGTCCGAAATTTCTTAGAGCGGACGACCGTACCGGGATCAAACATCGAATCCAGAGTTATATTTCCACTTTCTAGTGACCATCTTCTCACCCTGGTCAAATATAATATATTCCGAGCGATTGTTGCCAACGCTCTGTGCTTGGGCATTGACCCTAGTACAATCTGCCGTGAAGAACCTCTCCCGGTCAATTTCGAGGACTTGCCAGCCTCTAGCCTACCTCCTAACCTACAACCCACCAATATCCAGCGAGCGACTCCCCACCATGTCCTTATAGACTTGTTTCCATTGCCGGAGGTTCGCAACAATCTTTTATTGGCTGGAAATCAATATGACAGTGAAGCACTTGCCGCGGATATTTTTGATGTGGGGGTTCAATCTCACCTTCCAGAAAGACAAGGATTTATTGTATGGGGCGAGCCTTGGGATGCAGGTGGATGGGAGGTTAGCGAATCATTTGCAAAGAGGTGGCCATGGGTTTTGAATGGCTGCAATGAACTTCTTAGATCAACAGATTACTGGCGAATGAAGCGTGGCGAGAAGGGCTTGATGGATATTTTAAAAAGCTCGCAGTTTGGCGACGCATCTAGAAGCAGTATGCACAACAGGGCAAACAGCAATTTTTATGAAGCACTGATAGAGTGACTGATGGAATGAGGCGCAAACATGTAGACTTAGGAATTCTAAATTAAACTTCCCTAATGCCCGGCAACTAAACTGTTAGGATCGGGGCGCGACGAGAGGTAACCTTAGTTTTTTACCGTATTGCAATTCTGAACTAGTGTTGTTGGCAATTGGAGAATCGACGATTTCGTGGCAACCTCAACTTGTATACTCCTATTTTGGGTGCAAGGAAGTTGCAGGAAATAGCACTTGCCAGCATTGGGCCATACAGGACAGGTGTTGTCCGGCCTAGGTAAATATTTATAAGATTCATATTAGTAGAGGGTTTTATATTATTATAAATTTTAATTATTAAGTAAAATACATATATTGTTGAGGAAATATGTTGCAACTAGGTCTAGGACCTGTTTCATGGGTACGCTTTAGTCTAGTGCCACACCCATATTATAGGCTCGGGGAACTCATCTGGAAATTAGTGGTCGTCTTCTTCTTGAATAAAATACACTCTTTGCCTCAATTACCTGAGATTCCCATAAAATACAGTACAGACATCGATTATATGACTATGCCTAAGCTAAGCGAAGTGAGGTTGACCGCAATTCGCTCAATAAGGGAACAAACAGTAGCTATAAACTTCTCTTCCTATATAGTTCAACCAATATAAGCTGATTTAATTCTGTAGCGGAGTGTAGAGACAATATCATTTTGCTAGTGTGTTGTGTTTATACCTACAATCCATGCTACACCTAATAATGGATAAGAGACATCAGGTCGCATGCCATCTTTAGATCGAACATGTTAAATCAAGCGATAATAAATTTCTACAGAGAAAATAACCAATGAAAGGACGTGGATGAAATTAAAACCCCCTGACGTGAGTTTAGAGGATTCCCTTAATAGTTTTGGGACAAATGTTGAATATTTAAGGAAGAACATGAGCAAAGACTAAATATGTCGCACCACACACACATTGAAATGTTTAAAGGCCGATAATACTATCGGAAGTCTCTAATCACATATGCAGGTTTGGTTGCAACTTTTTGCAACCCTTCTTAACGTCAAATATCTTTCCTTACATCTTTTTTTGTTGAAATATTGCGTGTTAGATTAGCTTTTGAACCTCCTCTTCTAATTATTTCATGATTATCCAGTACACTAGAAGAGATTGTGATGTGTTGACTCAGTCATGTATACTAGGAATGGCTTCCGCTACTTTAAATAAAGCGCCTCAAGTTATGGCTTGAGTCAGCTGAACTACTGGTCTTGTCCCTACTACGGCGAAAGGAGGGCTTTATTTTAGCACCTATTGGGAAAAGCGGTAAAGACATAATAAAATAGTTATTTTGAACTCTTAGGAACCTAGTCACAACCCAAGACTGTGACTATGGCGAAGAAAAACCCTTGGAGGAGAGCAAACTAGCTTCTTTGTCAGCTGAACTTAAATTTATGTGAATCAGTATTCGTTTCACTCCCCCAATCAGCTAGACTGCCGCAATTATAGGTATTTGACGCCATAACCGGTACCGTCCCCTCGCAAAATGTCAACTTGTGTTGGGTCCTCGTATAGAGTAATGTCATTGAACGAGCCTTCTAACACAGCAGACGGGAAGTCCTTATAAACTCTCTGAATTTTCCGCGCACTCTTCAAGAATCTTTGCTGAATCCCAGAGTAATCCTCAATGGTCAATTTTCCATCTCGCTTGACGAACTTTCCATCAACAAGCACGTGTTTGACATCGCCAACATTCGAATGCATAATAACAGCAGCAACTGGGTCAACCCAGCCAAGCATACCAGGTGACATGCCATCGTATACAACAATATCTGCTTTTGCGCCGACTTTGATGACTCCGATGTAGTCTCTGTGAAGTGCTAAGCCACCATTTCTGGTACCGAGGAGGAAAGCTTGGTTGGCGGACATGGGATTTGTCGCGGCAGCGTGCCACCTAAAAGTTAGGTCAGTAGTAGAAGATAGGAGTATTTCCAAAGAGAGTAAAACCTACCTTGACAAGAGAACTTGGTTATATAACCTATTTCTCACTTCCTGAAGCCACATCCGAACCTGCGTAACGATGTCTGTAGAAAAGGTGAAATGTGTGTCAACGCCAACACAAGCCTGATCGAGGATCAACTGCGAATTCACATTGCTATGTCCATATTGAAGTTCTGATTCGGGAGTTATGCTGAGGTATTGATCCGTACTGCGGAGGAGACTAAGGTCGGTTGCATCCATGAAACTGCCGTGGGAGAAAACGAATGGAGTGGTTCGGTTCAGAAGGCCCAAGGAATGCATGACGGCGGGTGAATTTCCATATTTCCAAGGACCTCCAAGGAAGTGCGTAGTGATTACTGAAAGGTTTACGTTTCTGTTTCGACATCAGCTTCCGCATTGAGATTATGTGGAGGGGGTTTGTTTACTTGGCGACATCCACAACTTTGGCTGTAACGTCAGCTGGAGAAGTAACCCAGCCATCATACGCTAGGCCGATTTCAACACTGGTATTGCTCAGATCCATCGTAGCATATGATTTCAACTTTGCAATCTGGTTCTCAATTGTGTATCCGTTATCAAGTTGGTGTATAGTATGGCCGTAGAAAACCCGCGCTCCACTGTCGATGCTTGCGTTCAGCCCTGCGTCTGCCGTATCATCACCCCCTTTTGAAAACAACCATTAGCATCTTTGTTATTATCAAAAGCAAAAAATGGATTAGCCTTACAAATCCCGTGAGCATGATCGAGTGTAGTTGTCACGCCTGCGTTGATCGCCTCTAGCAGTCCCGCAAGTTGACCAATATAAACATCCTCGGAATCGAGTTTTCCCTCTGATGGGAACTCTCCAAACCGGTGGAAATATTCTGGGAGACTTGTGTTTGACCCAATGGTCTTGAACGCAGTCTGCCAGCCGTGACGATGAGTATCGATGAAACCCGGGGAGACTATGTGATTTGTTACATTGATAAACTGAGTGTCTGCTGGAAATGTTGCACTTTGGGTCTCATCGTATATTGCATGAATTCGATCATTGACAATGTGCAAAGAGCCACAACGGAGGATATTAAGAGAGGAGGTACTGTCGTCGAACGCGATGATGGTTCCGCCTTGCAGTACTATTGAGGAAGCGTGTATGATATTTGCAAGCATGCCAACGAAGAGGCAGATTATTTGCCGGAGATTGCAGGAAGTTAGACTAAAAGGCATGATTCTGATCCGAGTTGTCGAAGTGTCAGTAATGCTGAAACGAAGCGAGGAAGTGAATTGTATAATTATAAGATGGAGACGGGGTTTGGGAACGGAAATAATGTTTTGTACCATTGTACAACCGAAATTTAACGTCAAAATGCTGTAGCACAGTCTTCGTCGTGTGACTCTCAATCTGTGCGTAATGAGACTGGTGATCAAAAGTACGGGCTGCGAATGAAATTGTTTTGTTGATAGCTGGGAAGCGAATCTTCTATCAGCATATGGATTTTTTGCTAAGCTAGCACCACACATGATCCCAACCACTTGTACACTTATTACGAACCAATACACAATGGAACTATTCACCGCATCTATTACTTACGATTGAATGTTCAGATTGAAGTTTCCCATGACATGACTGACCAGGGGGGGGGTCTGCGGTGTGACTAAGGCAATTCAAACAATTGATGACGTTGGATATATCGAAATAAATTGAATAAGCGTCCGATAATCCAATAAGTGGTGTGGACACATGTGGAGGTCTCGGAAGGTGTTATCAACTAACCACAACAGGCTGGGTATGATATCACGAGACTCCTTGATCTGACAAGACAAAGGGTACACATTTTAGTTGAGCAACTTGGCAGGTTGCATCGAGGATATCACTTCTTTTGAAAGCCATCAATGTAAGGAGATTGTAATATACTTATTAAAAGCGCGTTTCATTACTTGGCTGAGGGTGATCGTGAGCCATGATTGACGAGCCTGAGTTACCGACTTGTAAATCCGTTAGTACAAACTTCCGTTTAGTAGCTAACACACTTCATGGTCTTGTCCATCTTATTCAATATCTTGCTGACAAATCGAAATTCTCGCCTATAATTTACGTGCTCTTCTCCATAACATCTATTCTTTCTACTAGTACTCGCTCTGCTTCACCCTCCAACCAGGCACTTTTCTGCCCCGGTCCTATTATCTTGGTCGACAACTTTGGAATATTTTGGGCATTCTTCGTAGTCTTGCTTACAGTATACGAACGCTGTGCAATAAGTGTTACTAGGCTAAGCAGGGTTGTATCATGTCACTCCAAAAGAAATGCATCCAGTGACTTGAACTCCTAAGTCCTAGCTGTGTGCACAGGGAACATATCCTATGATATAGAAATTCAAAGTCTGGGACGAAGTCTTATTGCTCGCATGCACCTTGTCTAGATATGTCAAATACTGAAGTGACTCGGTGCCAGATTTGGCAGCACCGAATCTGAAATCGCCAATTGATCGGCATCTTACCTCATTGCACGAGATACTCCCCACAAAGAAAACCGCAAAATCCAAAATCAATATCACATTTCATATTATCCAATATAGCCCGCTAGGGTCTAAAAATATTTCATGGCCTCGTAAGTGTCCAATAAGGACCTAAGATAGACCGTGTCCCTTGCCCAATCCAAAAAGGACATCTCTAAAAGCTCGCCGAGCCACCATTATTCAACGCCAAAAGAGCAAACCATCCACCCACCACCGGTCTCGACGTAAAATGACCAGAGCCAACCGGCCAGCTATAACACCATTAGCACCATTCTTGTACTCTCACAGCAATAGGTCCAGAGAAAGGGCAACTCACTCTCCACTAGGAACATCATACAAATCTGTAACCGGCAAGTTCGTCGGTGTGTCATTAATCCACTGCGCCAGCTCCCTTACAAACATATCTCTCGTCTCCGTGCTCGCAACAGCAGCAACGAACATCTCCCAGTCATTCTTCGTATATTCGTGTCGAGTATCCAGCGGAACGCCGTATTTCTTGTTGACCGTGGGGTAGAAGGCGCTTTGCATGTCGTAGACACTTTGCGGGACTAAGCCTAGATTAAGCTCACGATCAGAATATAGGTTGTAGAGAAGGCCATGAGTGTCATTGAGCCCGTAGCCGAGAGTGGTGTGAGCAGGGTTAGCATCGTGCGCAATACCAAGAGTTTGCCATTGGTCGATGTAGGAGTGGGCAATATTAGTGTAATTTACTCCTGTAGCAGTATTGCCAGTTATGTTCGCGATGACAGCCATGGCTTCGATACCAATTATTCCTTTTAGCGCGAGGTTTGTCTGGTTGGCGAGGGAGCCAGCGAAGTCGTCAGTGGATATTTGGTCAGCGGGTATGAGGGCTTCATCGATGAGGTATTGAGTCCATTGATCGAGGATTTTGTAGTGTTGGGTGAGATAGGCCTTGTCTTTTGCACGTTGAGCGTAGGCTAGGGCCATGATGAGCATATTGCCGCACTCTTCAAGGGGCTGAGGCTCGTCTCTACCGTCGGGGTGGCCAGTTGCGTTGGGGTAATGGGCACCGAGGTCATGGATGGAGTATTTATTTGGGTATTGTCCCGACTCTTGGTATTCGAAAAGAGGGTCCAATAAAAGTTTTAGAAGTTCGGGTTTAAGATAAAGTAGAATTGGGTGGAATGGGAAGATGACATCGACTGTTTGGGTGTTGCCATCTGAACTGATTTCCTTTAGGAAAATGTACGGCTTAGTTGAATTTCCGACGAACTGGGTTGCTCCAAATGCCTGACGAGTCGCAAGAGTAGTGATTGTAGCATAGTCCTGTCCTGCAGCTGCAATTGAGTCTGCTTGAATTTTGTTGTCAAGTGTACGTGCAGTTCGACTGGCTCCGCCATAGTCATTATAAAAGAAAGACACCTGAACGAATCAGCTTAGATCCGATCACCAATGGGAATACTTACAGCATCAGTCTCACTTGAGAAGTATGATGTCCACAAAGAAGGTAGTTGAACTTGGCCACTCGATCCAACGAATTGAATCGCCTCTTCCTGATATAATCCAATCGTGTACAAAGTGCTGTGTGTTTCTCGCTGAACAGTTCCAAAATCGCTCACATATGCAAAGACAGGCCAATCTTGGCTGATAGCTCTGTAGTTAGTATCTTTCATATTTGCTAATTTCCCACTTGATTGGAAAGCACCTCGGACTACTTTGTCTGTGCCAGATTGGAATGAAAGATTCGAACTGTTCTTGGTTGAGTAGTACCAATTACCCCAATTTGATTGGTCAAAGCTTTCACTGAATTCGAGTGGGGTCTGTCTGTACACTTTATGATATGCTACCCCATCTCCCGTGGTACCATAGTCCCATTGTGCGATAGCTCTGTTGTCTCCAGCAACCCACTCTGAGGGGAGTGTCAGCTGATTTCAAAGTCACATGGAATATGCAGATAACCCACCAGCAGAAATGTCCGTGTAAAGTTGAACTGAGTGACCATTTCCATCGATTGAGTAAACACGAGCCTCCATATAAGAAGACAAAAGAGATTGCCTCTTGAAGTCGTCAGGTGTAATGGGTGAAGTAAAGGTGATATTCATTCCAACTTTTCCACCAACAGTCATGATAAAAATACTACTTGTAGCTGTGTACTGAACACTAGTTTGAGTGACTGCCTGCGGCCCAGGAGCACCCATCCATGTGTAAGTCGTGCCGTCTACACGAATCATTCCAGTCCAGGCTGTCACCTGACCGCTACCGAATATCAGCTTTCTCCAACTGTTCAAGGGAGCTGAGAGCTTTACTCACGCCCAGAACCGTGGCCATTCACCAGCCAGGTATCCACCATTGCCTCCATTTTGTCCAGCTTGGAGCCAGGTGTTGAGATAAGGAGACTTGACTGCCAAAGGGATCGCGGGTGGCCGTGCTGGAGAGAAGGTTGAGCTCTGTCCCTTTGTAATGTCGACAAACATTCCGCATACAGCGAGAAATGCTTGTATGTAGACCTTCATCTTCGCGAAATTATACTTTTTTAAATTAGTTGGGCTGTTCCGGAATGCTCCGTGGCATTAACAAACCTTTGCCGTTATTGTTTGGCGAAGATGTGGCGTGTACGGCGTTAGATTATATATAACTGTTTGGAAGATACCCATTTGAACCCGGCCATGCATCGTGTTTACAGGGGAGATTTACTGAGTGTAAGAACAGAGAAGTGACTGAAAAGAAAGACCTGTGGTTGGTCACAAGGCCGGAAGAATGATAGAACAGTAAAAATGCATAACGAAAATAAGGGTCTGACAGCTTTTATCAGAACCCTCAGGCTTGGTATGCAAGCAAAGTGAAGCCTGCCAATTGTACGTGATCTTGGCTAGCACATGATGAAATATGCGAAGGATCAGGGGAGCTTGTTAGGCTTTGGAGTATGTACTCCGGATGTACTGCCGAACAAGGCTATGCGAACTGCAAGGTACATGAATTTTGGAAGAGGGCAAAAGCACACAAGGAACACAAAAGGCGTTAGAAATTAGAGCTAAAGAGAAAATCAGAAGCACAAAATCTATCAATTTGCCACTAATCTCGAGCAACACAGGATATTGTGAAGCATCTCGACAGTCGGAAGGATCAGCTGAGGAAGCCTAAATTACTTAATGGTAGAATGAACTGCATACCGACCAAACAAGATCAATAGGCCAAGCCACAGGCGGATTTCTTGGCTGCACTGCAGTGCCAAATCCCCCGCAACGCCAAACTCGCTCAGTGAGTACCCCAGCCGAGGGGAGGCGTTGTTGGACAAGCGTATCGAGTTAAAAGCGCTTTTGATGCTGCATAAGTATGAAAGGGTGCCTTTTGTGAGTGACCGTGAACCTCTGTACTTCGGGATAAAAGCGAACGAGAGTACTAAGCCGAACATGTATGGAAGACCCTTGTGGGTGCAGATGGGAGTTGAGAAGTGCATCTCGAAGCCCATGACCTCAGAGGCTGACGCTAACAACATGGATGTCGCTTCTCACTCTATTAAAGTTGCAACTCTTAAATATTAAAAAAGATCAGACGAAACAAATTTTGAAAAGGAGGAACCGGACGACTTGAACTTTGCACACCATCTAACGCGCGGGTCGAAACGGCCCTTCTGATGATCCATGTGCCGATCTCACGATGTGCGATCATTTTTGGCGGGGTATATCAGCTCGAGGGGAGTGAAGGTTGCGGAACCGGCACATCTGAGCTCGTGCAAGCACAGAGAGTGATTTACCCCGCATCTTATATGTGGCTGCATAGGGAGGGAGAGGGGGGTTCATGGGGTTGTCGCTTTGAGCAGGTGTTACTTGTGTTTGTCATCCTATCACTTGGCCACTAGGGGAGAAACGTTACACCATAAGCTATATAGAACTTCCTCCTTAGGTAAAACAAAAATGTTCTTAATAATTACTAGCTATGGAATAAAAAAGAATATTACAGCACACTCACATGTATGTATTCTTCAAAACACAAAAAAGCACCTACCTATTCCTGTGCTTTAAAACCCCCGAGGTGATGGACTTCAGAAGAGGAGCGTAACCGCTAAATCTTGTGACTTGCATGAGCTGAGGAGATGCTTGAACCGCCGATTTCTAATCAAACTCCTTTGGTCCTTTTGTGTTCCGTTCTTTGTGCCCTGTATGCGTGCGGCTTAAGAGCTACATTGATGTCTGTCGAAGAATTCGGGGTCTGATTATTTGGCTCCCAGAAGCGCTATTTTGATATCCAATATTCCCGAATTTAAAATTTTCCTTATATTAGCCCTCAAGTAATTGTACAGTCTTCTTCTCCCATCAAGCATTTTTCTTCACCTCCTCCTTCTCCCAGCCCATCGCCTTTCTCCTCATACTCGAGTACTTCCTCAATCTTTCATCCTCCTCTCTCGTACTACTCAAATACCACTCCACAAGCGCCGCATTAACCAGAAATCCTATCACCCCGCTCGCTCCAAACACTAGATTGATAATGCCTGACTTTTCCTCGGGGTTTTCCGTCATCTGCGCATTAACCACAACAAATGTGCTCTTAGCTGCCTCCGCCGTAAGATTGACACAGGAAGGGTAGCGTTCGTACATGGCGGAGATGGAGGAGGATGAAAGTTGCTTGTAGGTGTACATATAGATTATCTCGGCACAGGAGTGGACGTATTTGTAGCCAGTGGTTTGAAAGATGCGATAAGTGATTACGATAGGATACATTGCTATTCTCAGGGAGAGGATCTGGTTTATGTTAGCGTGTATTACGAGGGAGGATGGGAGGGGGACGAACGGAGCAAGCATAGGCCCATGTTCGCAAGACCCAAGCACGATGCTGGTCGATGTGGAGGTTTCTGATACTAGACCAGGCCTTATAAGTTGAGACTGTTGTTGCGAATGCGAGGGCTGAAGTAAAAGCATGCGTGTCTATTGTTCCGCCGAATGATCGTTTGACCATCATGAGCGCAGCTGAGAAACTGGTCAGTGATAGGTAGGATAGGACAGGTGGGAAGACTTACTCATGTTTCCTATCATAAGTAGGATGAACAAGAGTCTTCCCGCGAGCTTGTGCGCATACATATATTTTCTTCTCATAATGGGGAGAAATTGAAGGGGAAGGAGGATCCCAGCGGCTGTTACAAGAAAAGTTAGTAAACCAGGTTATATGTAAACACCTCACCTCGTCTCTCAATGAACCTCTTCATCTTTCCTGAAGATGCACAATGAAAAGCGGAGGTTGAAAAGGAGCGACGACAGAACCGCACTTTGACATATTAAGGGTGCATTTTCCACATCTTATTGTTGTTACATCTCTTGAGGAGGTGGGAGGGGGAAGAAGATTCAACTTACGAACAACACTCCAAAGATGAATCTGCATCCCCATATCCAGCATTTTCACTTTACTAAACCAATACACTTCCCCAGCACTCTTCGGTGATGCCCACCTAATTTTCTTCTCCCCACCTAATCCCCACCCTCCCTTCACACCTCCTACAGTTCCATTTAAACCCCCAGATAATTCAGAATCTCCAACGCGCAAATACGTCAGTTGGTAAGCAGAGAAGTAGGCAAAGGTGCCGACGGTGAGGATGAACATTATTAGGTTGGACGTTTTGGTGAAGCCTGTTAGGCGGAGGAGCGAGAATTTCGCCATGATGGGTTGAAGATAGTTTCCGAATGTGATGGGAGCTGGTAATTGTTGGTAATATTGAAATTTAGAAACTGCAAGGCTGAATAAATTGTTGAGGCTCTTGTACCTCAGGTTCTTGGTGGCTGAAAAATTGTTCGAGTAAACTGGTTGAAAATATCCCGACTAACGTTTCAGAGAGTCAGGTACGCAAAACGAATCCTGAGGAAAGTGAAGATGAATTTAGCAGATTTCTCCTTGATATAAATCGTCCCACTAACCAACTCCCAACTGTTGGGACGACTCGTAATGCTCGTCAGACCCGGAAGAACATTCAGAAATCAATTCTATCAATGCGATGCCTATTCATCCTGAGACTCGGAATACTACCCAATCAAAACTCACCAAATCTGTGAATTCCCGCCTCTACGGGCGTAAGTCTCTGAGGATTTCTCCGGTTGCCGAATCACCGCTCAGGAGTTACTGTTTCTAGTCTCCTTTTCAGTGTGGGTTTGCATGTGCAGATGTGGCACAGCAAGGTTATTCGGCATTCGACTCCTCGGCTCGGACTTGATCTTAGAGAGTTTTGGATATAATTCTAGTTCACAATAATAGCTACAGCAGGAAGAAACCTGCACTACATAAGTCATTATGGGGTCGTAATTAACTTGGGATTACAGTAAGCTCAACGAAGGTTCTTGACTTGTCAAGTGACCAATTAACATAGCCGATGTCTAGAGCTAGAAAAATATTGAAATAGGCCTACAAGCGTGAGAGGATATGAAGACGGAGGAATATTCCGATAGCAACGAGAAACACAGAATCGTTATAAAATATTAACTATTTAGGTATCTTATCATTAAAAAGCAAAGTGAGGCTTCCTGGGGTATAAAACGATCCACCGACTCCTTGCTCGAAAATGCTCAAATCCATCACTTCTTGAATTCTTGGTATCTCACTATTAGTGAAACTTCAGTCGAACTATCGAAAATAACATATTCTGGAGAACATGCACCATAACTACCACGCCTGTTGGGAGGAGCTCGGGAAGCATTCCCATGTCGGCTTTCGCCTCACCGGTCACATCTACGTTCCACCCGTACCATAAAATTCGCCGAACAACCCATCCGGCTATGATTTCGCATGCCCACGTAATCGTAGAAGCCCATAAAGTGAGCTTCAAGTCGTAACGTTCGCCTCCACCAATGGGTAAGCTGCCTTGTTCAGGACTAGGTAATGTGTGGACTGCCTCGAACGAGAAGTATGGATATACATCCTTGTTGCTTCCATAATGAAGAACGAGAATGGAGCCGAGAAAGGCAAGCATCGACACATTCTCCGCAATACCACGTATGAATATATTTCTTGCGCAGAATTTTTGGTATGCTGGGAGTGGTTGATTATTTATCGAGAGTAGGTTGAGGACATAGTGGAACGGTTTCGAAATCGTGAGGGGCGCAAGAATGATGAGAAAGGATGATGACAATATTTGTAGGTATATGAATTGTTCCGGTGATCGAAGACGGGCATACAAGGCTCGTACGTAGGTTTGGTATGTCAAAGAGAAGTAGCTAAATGTGGTCAATAAAAGCTTAGAATAGGGTAGAAATAGCATCTCACAGCTTGAAGATCCAACCAAGTGGATAGCTCCCAACTCTCTCGCCCTCGCCTCCACCAAGGATCCACCCCACCAAGCCATCTAGAAGGTGCACTGTTATGACCCAGCTGTAAACATAGATGATTGTATGGATAGTGTTGTGTGGCAATGTTCTCAAGTACACCTCAGCATATGCTTCTCCCAGAACATACGCCATCATTCCGATGAACAAGGCTGTGCAAAACCACAAGAATCTGACGAAACTAGCAGGGATCCACCTCTTTCTGAGTGTCAGATTCCGCTGGTGAGTTCTATACACTGAATCCGAGACAAGTGTGACTTCAAGTGGGGAATCAGGATCAAAGACGGACTGTTGAACAACAGGCCGTCGCGGTCGATCCCGGGCAACTATAGTGTCAGTATCACCAGTCCACCAAGATGATGTAAATATTCGCTGGGTTTCTGACAATGACTGACGAAGGCCAAGATGTCGCTCATGGGTAAGAAGTATAGCAAATGCAATCGTTAGCGGCAAAGCCATTGTGAAAAAGGTCCAGCATATCCAAGTCGTGTTATGATCGAGTAAGAATGTTGCTGTCGGAGAATAGTAGACAGGAATTGGAGCGACGATCGAAATGGCAGCGATCACCGAAACAGTGAGCGGGAACCCAAGACTCTGTGGCCACCAATTCAGGCTATAAATGTTGAACACCTTTGTGATCCAGATCAATGCCGTGATATTGTAGAAACCGTAGTAAACGAATAAGAAGAACCAAAAATTAATCTCCACCTGAGCTGGTCCATGGCCGGGTATTTTATGTCCAGATGCATTAGGATCGTATCGCAAGCCATCTAAGTCGTCATCATCCGGCAATTCGTACTGAGGAAATGGTAGGGCACACCAAGCCACTGCCTATCAAACCTTGTTAGTAGAGCTCTGCTTGCGCCATACCAGGCCTTTCGAAGACTTGGTACTCTTCAAAGACACCAAACTCACCAAAGCAGCAGGCATCACAACCAGCACAGCCCATCGTGTCCACCATTTATCAACAACTCTTCCCACCGCAGCTTGTTTTGGTTCTAGCCAGAGGTCTTTCGATGTTCGCGCCAATCTCCTTACAACGCCCTCGCCCTCATCGTCAGAGTCTGCCTCATCGCTATCATCGTCCCCGCCATGACCAAAGACTGAATGATATGCCGTACCAAACCCCAATCCTCCACCAAGGCTGGGTAACAAACTATTACCGCGGCTTCTCCGACTATATCTTTGCACATCTGGCACGGCACGGAATCGTCCTAGTAGTGGAGAGCTATCGTTTGTTGCGCCGTGGGGATCATTGCCCTGCTGGAAGGTGAAGAAGGAAGGCATTCCATTACTCTGTGTTGTCGTACTCGAGATGAATCTGTGGCCTGCCCTATGATATTTACATGACGACTTTGGATATGATAGAGGCGCGTGTTGTGTTGGGATGATTTCGATATTGCGCGAGGGATCCTTGTGGAGATTGCCGAGCTTCAGATTAGGCCAATTTGCACGTGCTTGAAAGATCAACTTTTCCCCTTCGATATAATTCTCACAGCCTCCTCTTCGAACAGTTTACTGAGCAAAAAGAAAAAGTTAATTTTTTTTGGGTAAAATATGGCTTGAATTTGTTGTTTGACATCATTGGTGAAGTGGCTTTGCATATGGGCTCAGCCTCTTTCTTTAGCAGCAATTGCAGATCTTCAAAAGTTCCAAATGCATGCTCCTATTTTCACCCAAACTCAGCACCATCTTGTAGGAGAGGAAACGTCTCCTTGATTCTTAGGGCCATCATTATCATAGAAATCTCCTTTTCATTGTGTCAAATTTTCGGAAAGATTTATTATGGCAAGTTCAGTTATAGCATTGAACGAACCGAGATGTGTTCAGTATACTCAGCTAAGATCCTACTAGTCAACCGTATCCCACTTCTTTCTATCTATACCTTCTCACTATTCTCATCAACACCATTCTCCACTCCTCTTATCTCATTAAACACCACCCTCAAACCCTTTCCCACCAGCCTTCTTATCGAATTCCACAGCTTCATCCAACCCACAGCTTTCAAATAGCGTTCTAACCGGGATTCCATTTCCCTTTGTATCGCCGCTCTCTATTAAATTTCTATACGCTCTTCCTACACTTTCAAACACCTCCCCCAATGCCAGTGTCGGCGTGATCAACATCCTAAACCCCACCTCCCTCGCCTCCTGTACACTGAGAACTGGACTTACACCACCTGGAACACAATTATACAAGCTTGGAATGCCCAACTCCCTCATATCCATACAAAAAGTTCTCGCCTCCGCTTTTGACCTAACACCTTCCAGGAATGCGATATCCGCTCCCGCCTCAATAGCGTGTTTGAGGCGAGAGAGAGACTCATCATAGCCGAGGGAGGCGAGCGCATCAGTTCGGGCGATAATAAGAATATCGCGGCCAAGTTGGGCGCGCATTTGTGCCGCAGCGCGGATCCGGGATGTGAATTCTTCAGGAGAGACGAGGAGTTTGTTAGAGAGATGGCCACAGCGCTTTGTGGTTACTTGGTCTTCTAGATGGAAGGCTGCAACTCCCGCGTTAATACTATAATGGTAGTCAGTTTGGGAATTTCGAGTTCAGCGACGATGATACGGAGAGAGAAATAGTATTAACTTTACACCACATTGTAGTGATACTCGCTGTGCAAGGTTTTGAAGATGTAAGAAAATAGTTTGTACTATGCTGCTGTTGTTCGACCAACCATAAGGGGACCTAATCTTTCGTTAGAAATCTATCTTGCAAAAGTACATCTCTGATTTTGAGATTACCTCCATAGCCAGTATCTGCATCAGCAATGACAGGTACAGTAGGATCAAGACTCGCAATCATCGCAGCATTATCACGCATATCATTCATGGTGGCTACGCCTAAATCAGCTATGCCAAGCCGAGACATTGTTGTACCTGCGCCGGTCTAGAGAAAAAGTCAAAATTTATAGCCCGGTTTTCATATCAAGGCTATTTTAACACTTGATGGGTTACCATGTATAAAATCTTAAACCCAGCATTCAGTGCGAGCCGGGCTGTGAATCCATCATATACACCAGGGCAGACAACAATCTCATCTTCTTTCGCAAGTATAGCACGAAGCTTCGAAGCAAGACTTTCAGGTGGCGTAAGATTCGCCATCATCGTCTAATACGAGTAGAAACAGGTTGTGTATGGAAAAAAGTGGTAAACCACAATTCAAGCTTGACTAATTGGAAATTTGAAGAAAGGATGACGAAAATACAAAGTAAGAGAGGCACGGTAAAAACCACTTATCAGAGTGCGAAATGCGGTACTATCCTCCGGTGCTAGAGAGACTTCTGACAGGTTCATATCACATCTTCGGATTTCAATCCGATAGCGGGGTAGCGGGGTAGCTCTTGTGGGGTCAGCTCGAAATAATGTAAAGTATGCTTTTAAGCCACTCTATTCATAGAGGAAACCATGGTGGAATGAAATCAAGCAGGTGGTACTAGGAGACTTTATTCAATTCTCGGCATGATCGCTTGAATTACTTCCTACTAAACTTTACTTCATTTTCTACAAATTATCTTTCCTAAGTCTAGATTTTCCATGGTATTTCCTATACTCCAGTATGCCTTATGCGCCTTCCAATCCCCTTTCACGTGGTATCATTATCGTAAATTCATAGTCCTTATGAGCTTTCTTTCAATTTCCCACATGTCGAGCAAGTCCACCATTGGTTCTGCATGATCGTAGTACATCGAGTACACGTCCACGTAGAACTGTTCAAGCCAGCAGGTCGAGAATCTGGCAAAGGCCTTTTGTTTTGTGCCGCGATTTTCTTGGTGATTTCTGGAGAGCGCTCCGTAGTACAGGCGTCACAGCAGAGGTAAGTGACTGGATTGTCCAATGTGCAGATTTCGCAGGTCCATTCGGCCATAGGCAATTCAGCTTCCGGTAACGGAGGATCTGAATAGTATGCTGCTGTCGTGATGGGGGTCGGTACGATATTTTTCCGAAGGGGTTCTGGCTTCTTAGTCACAGACTCTGTGACTAGGCGGCTGACATGCCTTGGTGGCTCTCTTTTTGGCATTGGTTTTTGTTGGGAGGCAGCCCTAGATGACTCTGCTTTCGGGGTTTGTGATGCTCCAATTTCGCCGCCACCATTTCCGGTTGGATTTGCTGCTGATGAGGGGATATATGAATCACCATATTCTTTCTTCTGGTCCTCTTGAACAAGTTCCCACATGGCCTGAGCAATAGCTTCTTCGTTTGCTTTGTCCTCCTCGGCCTTGGTCTTAAACCCATTTCGAGTTGCCTGATCTGCCAAGTCCTTAATCTCGTCCTCATTTCTATTATCGGAACCGCAGCCTTTCAAAACAGTACTTCGTCGTTCGATAGCTTCCACAATGACCTTCCGAATATCTGTGCCAACTCTAACAGGTCTCCCGCCGAGTCTTTGTCCAGACCCCGCATATAACGTAGCTCTCTTCTCTGCTGCCACTCGAGCCAACCGTCTTGCTTCGTGCATAGGTATTCTTCCACCACCAAGCCTGTGCCCATCCGACAGGAATCCTTCACCAGTGTATCCCTTAGAAATTAAAGCCTCGTATTCTTTCCGTTGTTGGTCCCAGAGAGCATGAAATTCAGCATTATGCGGTCCGTGGACGTTATGTGCAAGCTCGTGAAGCATTGTGTCGACAACTTGTTCTAGGGGGAGGAACTGGGTCACATCTCCAGGGTATCGTAATCGCAGGCATATTTTCTGGCCTCTATTTTGATTGATCCCTAGATATGTCAGCACAGTATGCAAATAGCAAAGGGATTTGAACCAACCTAATAAATTCTGCTGGTCCGGATAGAATTCCGCCAGTACACCAACTTTCCAGCTGCGCGCTCGCATTATAGGCTTGACTAGGGAAGCAATCTTCTTCAGGATCTCTAACGCATCTTTTTCGCGAGGGTGCTGTTTCAAATGTGAGTATTCTAATACCAGTGGGTCGTGTTCCGGCATCTTGAGTTGTAACTCGAGGCGGAAGTGAACAAGGATCGTGATGTGAAATGCTTTGCAGATCGAGAGTTGCACTAGAAGGTAGAGCTGAGACTAGAGAAGGTAAAATGATACGAAATAAATAACAAAATACAATCGTGGAAGCCTCCAGAACGCCAGCGCTGTGGGTATTGAGATGTAATTGTAATCAAGAGGCGAGGCTGAAGCGACGACGTGCTGTTGTTGCCTTCGCTTCAACAGCAACAACAAGCCAAATTTCAACCATAACGCTAACCTTTTTCTTAGCTATGCTTCAATCTTTTTTACCACAACAATTTAATGTTGATTTTCATACTCTCTAGAAGCTGTCATTTGCGCATAGAATGGCTACGCCAGCTTCCTACTACCGGACCTTAGAAAGAATAACCAGGGAGATCCATATGCTTGTATTACTAATAGAACGCCCCGGGAAACGATTAAATAGTACCGACTTCAGTAACACCGATTCAAGATACCCTAGGATATATATATAGGGTTTTGGCCCACACTTAGGGTAAGCCCGATAGCTTTAGGTATCACATATAGGTAGAGGGAGTTCTTGTCCATCTCCGTCACAGCTTGCTTTGTGCCCTTTGCGCCCTTCTAGTAGAAACCAATCTGCAAAACACGATATCAGCCACGGCTCCTTATCATGTTCTTTAGATAGATACGCTTTGTATTAGCCGGGTTGATTATAAGGGACAAGTGGACGAGGTTGAATGATGGCGGCTATCTATACGAGAGCCTCACACATCATATATGGCCCAGCACCCCTAGTATAGTAGTATTCAACCATACTTCCTTGGATACTGCACTTCAACCTGCTCTAGATATTCTAACTCCTGCTTTTGATATTCCAAAACATGTTTTGAATTGTCCAGATACCTGACTACGCTTATTGTGCAGCACCTGAGAGTAGTTAACTAGCGATGGGTGCCCTGCATGAACACGGTTCAACGGCTTCGTGCCCAAGGAAATATTCTTTAGCACAACACGAAGCCTTCGAACTTTAAGCGAAACGGTATAGAAATCAACAGCCCTAGTGTGTCCTAAAAGTAAAAATAATAAATAATAAATATCTAAGCAATAGAGACAGTGATTATTGCCCATTTTTTCTGGTAGATATATGTAAACAATATCCTTGGGCATTGATGGCGACGAATTTCAGTTCATGACTCTCTCCAGTACCCGCCTTAAAATGGGGGCTTTTATCTCCGTTACGAAAACCGTCCGCTCACGTTTCGGAGCATCCGGGAAGAGGGCTGATCTTTCTACAAGGGGAACATGTTAGTCTCCTACGTTGGCAGGTCTCGGGTATTGTAAGGGAGCGTTTAGCGAGCATCAAGCTAGGTGCCTGAAGCTAGTCAAGAATAAGACCCTGTCTTTGAGCATTGGAGTAGAGACCTAAAAATAAAATAAAAAGAGAGCGATAGACAATAGACAATAGACCACTCGACACTGTCATCCTTAATGAGAAGAAAACACTGTTGTTAGAGGGCATCAAGAATTTTCTAGGCCCTTATGCATAGGCGTGGTATTCTCAAGGCAGTATCCCCTATTAGAAAGGATACCTGTTGTACAGGCCAGCTAGGACTAGAAAGTCTAGCCTGAGTTTAATTGTTGCCGGGCCTGTGACCTAGATATCCAGATCCACGATATGTCTTGTGTGGGTGACAGCTAGCTATGCGTGCTCTTCGCTGAACTCCCCAGGTATTGTGTCATCCACCTCGTAGATCTTGATGCCGCAGGTGCAACACAACCCCATTAGCACAAGACAGCGAAGACTGGTCAAAATGAGACGATCTCTTCAACAAGGAGAAAGTCTCAAGGAACAGTGTCTCTATCAGCCCTCTTGAACGTTCTCAATAGCGTTCGTTCGCAGAAAGGAAGAGTACGTTGAATAAATGATGCCTCCAAGCGCCGCCAGAGTGAGCCTAGTTCCGCAGCCACTACACTACCATATAAATAGCAAAACGCACATACAGTCTTTTAATAATTCAAGATTATTTTTTCCCCCAATCTAACCCATTAGTGCAATCAGCATACTAGCCACAATTCCCTGATTCAACAGAGTAATACTAATTATGGCGAGTCAAGTAGAGTATTTGGCACTGCATTGGTTCGACTAGGTCAGGATGAAGCTAGAACCAGGTTACTTTAACCAGAACATTAACACTTGGCTCTTCTGCGCTTTATTTATGTGTGATGATGCTTTATTAGACGGGAACTGGCAAGGAGGTGAAGCCAGGATATTGATGACCGAATTTGTAAACAGTATACCGGGATAGGGGTTTAGCCTTGCCGAGATCCAGCCGATTTTCTGGAATATAGGCAGTTGCCTCGATTAGTAGTTAAACATGCAGGAATGAGTAGCCGGAATTTAAAATAAAAAAATAAAAAGGGGACGGGGGGAGACTAAATAAATGAAGAGGGCAGGTTCCTGGGTTCTTTAAGAAAGCGGTAAAACTTGTGATTGATTTAACGTTGCGCATTTGCATTTCTGGCTAGTGTAACATGTAAGTTGAAGAGTCCGACCATTGATACGGATATGGAGGTTTATAGCTGACTTCAGAAGGTCGGGCCAATCCGATAATATACAATCTCATTTTTAGCTCTAAGTTTGAATTGATATAGCAATGGTGTATACTATCTTGTTCTTTCGTAGTAGCTGGTACAGAAGCTCTTAAAATTAGAGATATACACGTCCTCTTTTAAATTCAAATACATCTCATGAATATAATTAGTAAGAAATCACTTGTCTAACTATATTATAGTTGTTTCTTAAACTTCTTACAAGAGAACACTTCTATGTTTTCTGTCCAAGGCAATGTGTAAGCAATCTACTGTATTGGCTAGTTTATAAATATCATTTCTCGATAAGGGAAATAAAATTACACGGAAGCTACGAACTTGGCTTCGAGACCTCCCAATCCCCTTAATCCACCCGATCAGCCTAAACGTGCACCTCCAAACCCCCTACCTCAACCTGAAGAACCTGCGGGTTCCCATCAAAAACACTTCCACTTTGGTCCCCGCCCCCGTTGGGTGCAACATCATCATAAGGAAACGCGTAACCCTTCCCATCCAAATTTATAGAGTGAACAATTCTAGAATAGAAGTTCGTTGGATTGGTGGTGTAGTACTGGAGAGGGTTGGTTGAAGGTTGTTGAGAAGAAGTGAGTAGGGTGGACCGGTTGAACGCCGCTGCTAGGCGAGCTGTAAGCGCTCCCACTGTGAGGAAATATTAGCTTGATATTGGACGCGCATGACAAATGGGGAGAGTCAGAGGGGAATGACGAACTTTCCACAGTATTATTCGGAGACGCAGCAAAAGGGCCCGTAGAGCAAGAAAATATATCCGCTGCCGACGGTTTCGAAAACGTGCCTACACCTGGAAATGTAAGAAGGCCGTCAACGACCGTTGCGTTTACGGTGCCCCATTGAGCTTGAGTGTCTATTGTTTCTATAGTTAGCAAATTACCTTCAACCTGAAGATGAGAGTTTCCAGAAGTGCTCAGCTAAGAAGGCCGAAAGGGATAGAGAGGGTACAGAAAGTGAAAAACAACATACCAATAGACAACTGCTGTCCAGCATACTGATTCCAAACCGCATTCACATACCCATCATAATACCCCACAAGCAAGCTACCATTCAAAACATGTCCGGTATTTGGACTTAGCGCTCTCAACGGCCTTCCATCACCACCATTGACGATAAGCTGGTTCCATCCCGCTCCATCAGCATTATTCTGCGCAACCAATCCATCACAGACCCTCTGCAACCCATCGGCCGGAATACCAGAAACATGCTGGACTGCCCCAGCGATATTTGTAAGCGTGAGCGCAATAGGAACGCTTACGAAATCAACATAGCTGATATTTGCGAATATTTGGAAATCATTAAAAGTGAATTCGCAGAATCCCCAATTCTTGTTATAGTTCGGATCACTCTGATTCGAAACCGAAGGTTCAACAAGACCAGGACCAGGATTAAGGAGGAAAGTAAGGCGGTCGTTGAGGCAGAACCAGATTCTTCCTCCGGCGATACGAGGTATCGTAACCACAGCTGTAGAGCCGGAGGCGCCGAGGGGTATACTGCAGTCTACGGCTAGCGGCTGCCCAGTAGATGATGGAGATGCCGGATAATAGGCAGTTCTACCATCGGCTTGGAGAATAACGAGGTCGCCATTGTGGTCAAGAGCTCGCCCGGTAATGTAGGCGAATATTGTGTTAGTGGTAGAGGTGTTTTTGAGGGCGATATTGAGGGTGGTGTTGGTCACCATGTTGGTGGATCTGAGGCGGTTCGACACAACAAAATTTTGATAGTAAAACCTGCCAGTGCAAGTGACGGGTTATTTTGTCTCTGTGGTCGAGGAAGTCAAATAGATGAAAGTTAGATTGTTTAGTGAAACTAGCAAAACGTGGGAGATATTATATTACTATCAACTATCAGCTGGGTTGCCCTATTTAGTGATAGAAGTATCACTTGTTTTTGATGTTTACTCATTAGGAAACTGCTTAAAACGACAGATAACGTGGCCAAAATTGATGAAATAGGTGCTATTGTAGATAGAATCATGCTTTGAGGCTCCTGACCACAGTAAGTATCCTCCGGGAGGCATTGGTGGATCCTAGTGAGCTCACTCGGTATTCAGTAACGGAAGACAATTTCGCTGACAACCCAAAATTCACATCCAATGAAATCTCAAACATCACTCGAATTCTGGATCTCATGATAAAAAGCAAGATATGAAAGAAAAACAATTCACCAAACTGGGATGAATATTCTCCACCAAGCAAGGCAACTGATCCACTTCTAGTACAATTAGTGACGTCAGCCACAATCCATCGAGATCTCTTGTGTCCTCGCGACGGCCTGAAGCAGGGAAAAGTACATCCCCGCAATCATCCATCTGCTTTTGCGTGATGCAATATAAATCATCAACATCATGAGGCTATCATATCCACGTGGTAAAGAAAAGCATAATCGTGTTTCACCTCGGCTATGGTCACGAGACACTAGCCTCCAAGCATCGAGGCAGTGAGGCTCAGAGTGATTCACCACAGACGTAGAACGTTACTCGGAAAAAGGATCAGGTTGTAATACCACAAGTTTAGAAAGCTTTGGCTGCGGTTGGTTGAAAAACGATTGTTTGATGGACTAAAGAAGGTTTGAAGCCACGACATCACGTTATAGTGGTATATCGAGTTCGCTGAAACGTTCTTGCGATTAAGCGAGTTGAAGTCTGTCGAGTGGAGAAAACTCCATAGTTTGTCGTAATCCGATGGAATGAATGTTTTCGGTTCCGGGTCCTGGAAGTCTATTTTGAACATTATCGATGCATGAGGAGCGAAATCTTCTAAAAAAGAAGAGCATCCCATCAGCCCTGTTTTGATACTCCATCCCGTGAAAGAGGCATAAGGATCTTGCAATGGGGACTGAGAAAGGGGAGAAGGGCTTCATTCTTTGAAATGGTCATATTTTATGACACGATTCAGTTAAATATGGTTGAAGGAGGACGTTAGCTCGGAATACTATTGCTCATAGATCCGAACTATGCCTCAACGCCTTGAGTGCCCACCATCTCACACTAGCAGAAAAAGCAAAACCCAACAAAACAAAAAAGCAAAAAGAGCTAACACAAATATGTCTGTCGGGTTCAATTTGCTTTTTATATGGCAATCGTCATAACCCTAATCCCCGCATGAGACCAGGACCCTGCGTCTTGCCAGGCTTCACCGTTGAGATCTCCACTGCCCTGAACCTTGTTTTATGTGCTCAAGAGATTTGGGAGGAACGAGTACGAAAGTACATATTCTCAAGGGCCTGGAACAAATAGAACTTCATCATGCAGATTGCCGATGGCCGGGGAACGGTTTTCTGAGTTTGTCGGGTTTTGGCCGGGACTATGCAGGAGACTTCCTTTTCAATACCGGGGAAAGTGGTACGCGATCCCGTTGCAAATCAAAGATGAAGCCTTGTACCTAGGACCAGTAGTGTTGGGAAATATGAGGGCAAGTGAGTGATGAAGGGCCTTCGAACCCGACGATGTGGGCCGTGTTGCCGACGTTCAGCCCTTTCAATCGGGTATTCTGATGCTGATGTCCCGTCTTCGCCTCGCCGATATTATGCTGTCGTCTCAAGACAGCATGTGTGGCTGGATTAGGCCCTGTTTGCGATCTTGCCGTTGGGTCGAAGCTCTCAGTCAATCTGGATCGCGTTGATTTTGAGACTTGTCGAATGATTGCTTCGACCGGCAGCAAAGGTTGCCTCCCCGGTTTCGAGATCTTCTTTCTGGATCGCCTTACCCTTTTTCTCTCTTTCCTTCTGTCGGAATTCTGATGGTCCTTCAAGCCGTTGGAGTGGTGATCTCCAAGCCGCATGTTCTATCACCCAGGCGGCTTTTCCTCAAGCCTCATTCACAGCCGTGGCTTCGCTTCTTACCAGAATGAGTTCGACCTGCATACACAGTGCTTATTCAGGTTGTCTCTCTGTGCTGATCAAAACATCCGAGAAATAAATTCGGGGTTATGCCTGAGATCGTGCGCCGGTTTTGTCTGTGCCACTGAGGGTGTGTTGAGGACTCGGCAGTGGAGGCTGAGTTTAACATCCAGTGACCCTGGTGTTGCAGGTTTGAAGAAGGTCAGCATCGCAAAAATGTGGAGGTGGACACTGGCTATTCCTCGGATAGAATAATACCCCTACAATGTACCCCTCATCCAATATCAAACTTTCGCGATGCAACGACAACAAATAAAACAAGAAGCGAGAGACAGGGTGAAGATCGAGCAATCAGCATAACAGATTCGGGCATAAAACTAGTTTACGACTGGTTCTCCACAAAGATCTCCTCATGCTATAAATCGGAACTACACCCTAGTTTCATAGCATTGAAGTGATAATGACTGGTGTTAAGATTGTCGCAAGGAAGGCTGGTTTATGTTTGGATGAAAGCATTGATGCAAAGATACGATCAGGTCATGTTGTGATCCGTGGAAGCTGTTGGAAAGATAGACAGGAGGCATTGCTTGCAAACAGGTTATGGGTGTTTTGAGATCCTGGGTTTCATTTGATCTTCGTGGTATTCAATGTTATTTCAATGTCACCTTCGTGAGACTAAGTGTCAGTATGCTTTAAAAATCAAGGGATGGCAGAAAAGGCATGAAGTACCAATAGTGTTTGTAATTGTTGCGAAAGAAATGACTGATTCCTTATATATGCTTGAAAAATGGTGAATGTAATCGAGAATGGAGGATCCTTGTTGACCGAAGACCCATCGAAATTGGTTTGAGAACGCCGTTCTTAAAGCCATGATACTGAAAATATATACTCCACTCTTGAGTCCTGTTGACCTTTGCGGGCGTCCAAACTAGAGGAGATGCCCTTTCTACCCCATCCATGCGGTTCCCAGAATATGCCCTCCCAATGCAATTGAGCCAACGAACCCCATTTCTATCGGTTATGCTAGCCGTTCATGATGTCGTAGTTGTACAAAAGCTGTTAAAGATCCCAGGTCAAGAATCATGTAGTGCTTTGAAACCAGCAGAAATCAGACTTCGAGGCCCTGGTGGTACGTCTGCTGTGCCTGTCCAGTAGAACAATCCCTAGATTTGTTAGTAAATATCATAATTGCCAACGGGCAAAGAAGCGTTTAAACATACACCTAATTCTCTTTCTCGACAGAAGTTTGCTTTCATCTTGACCGTTTCAGGGTTATCGTAGGTAACAAAGCCTCCATCACCACCAGTGCAAAAGGCTGCAACTACTCTTGTGTTCACGATCTCCTCGGTCCCTTGCCTAGGTAGATTCTGATATTCAAACGTGCCATCTTCTCCACCATGGCCACTATACGAGTGGCCTGGAGCTCCAGCACCCAAAAAGGATCTGCCGTAGACGGGGATACCCAGGAGAATCTTTTGGGATGGGAAACCCTGAGATACAACGTATTCAACCGCTGCAGAGCCAGATGGTTCATCACTACTTCCTGGGAAGAGCTGGGCATGATGACCTGCCTTTGCAGACCAAGATCCCGTAAAGTCGTACGCCATAAGATTGATCAAATCAAGGTAGTCTTGGGCTCGGTAAAGGTCGATGTTCTGCAAAGCCCATTGACCGGCTGGGAGAGCAGCAGTGAGGAGGTAGCGATCATCTGGAAGGTGAAGTCTGATTGTAGCGAGCAGAAAGAGGAAGTTTTGACCTTGTTCAGGGTCTGCAGGGTGCTCCCAGTCGACTAAGAGCGAGATCAGAAAAGAACTAAGATATACCTGCGTTTGACTTACTATCGATTCCATCAAAGCCTGACGCATCCACAAGGCCTCGTGCAGATCGACCAAAGTTATCTCTGAATACTGCGTTGGCTGCCACCGCTGCAAAGTTGTGGCTAGCGGCTCCTCCGCCAATTGACAGAATTAGCTTAAGGTGCTCATGTTGTTCTTTCAACCGCATGAAAGACCCAATACACCCAGTTGCTCCATCCACTGGTATCTGCGCATCAGCATATACATCGCTCAACTACTCAAGTGTGTTAGTCTGATAGTCAAATTTCACCCCCAGCCTTGGTCCGAAGCCGGGACTCACTGAGACAAAGCCATCTGGAGAGACTGCCGCAAAGGCATAGAAGACATGGCTTATACAACTGTAGTTCAAGCTTGCTGGTGTCTCGTTGTTCCTGTATACCCGATAGTTCGGGTAATACACCGCGTTCTTCCGTGTCAAACTCAACATGCTAGCCTCAATATTTGGCTGGGACGGACGACGCAATTCAGGTCTTGTTCCGGACGGGATAGGTGGTGGACCGTAGAAGTTCGCCATTTGGGAAAGAGCAGCCAGTCAACTGGTTGATCCGAATTCTTCCGTTTGGGAGGAGGTGCTTCCTTTCTAAACACTTGAGCCGAGAACTAGAGGGCATGAAGATATCTATTTGCATGGTCTTTTGTTAATTACCTATTTCGGCAGTCGGGGCTAGTCCTGGTCGAGCCACGTTCTTTACTCCAAGATTGAGAGGGACAGGATATTGATTCTCCCGCAGGGCTGAATGCATACAGCTCAATGCAGCAGTCGAGACAAGACGCGAGACACACAGTGGCACCGGCGGAATGGTTCATTGAGGAGGAGACATCCACATGTTATATGAAAAGACAACGCACTGGCTACTCGGGCTGGTCAAGTTGCCTTAGTCACCCCCGTCTGGGCGTCGATCTTACGAGGATACCGAAGAGTGGCCAGGACCAGTGGCTCTCAAGATGGGGGCACTTACAGGTGTGTGTGGAGAGGCATCAGATCCCACGACGTCCAAGTGACCAACTAAAGGGGCCCTAGGGACGACCCGAAGTGGACCAAGCCTATTTCTTCGGCGAGTGCATATGATGTGCCTGGGCTAAGTTAATGGGGATTTTCACCGCATTCAACTAACACGAGGAGACCAGCTGGGCCACTATCAGAAGCGGTACCGGCTTGGCCGCTGAGATGTCTGTGTGGAGGTGAAACGGCAGACAGAAAGTATTGCCGTTCATCAACGCAACGCCCGACGAGGATGTTGAGAGTCTCCATGCCTTCGAGTGGACTCCTGCAGTGTTTTGCTTGAGATGGGCTGTGGCGGAGGCGCTCGCAGAGCGTTTTCGGAGATTCTCAAGAAAAATATGCATTAGGAGCATGGTCATGCAGTGGTGTCTCTCGGCTAAAGCATAGAAGACTTTTGATTGTTCTGAAGGATGCATCCACACTTCTGGGAGATAATCATATTTCAGGTTTACAAACGAGCGCTGACTCGGCCCCCTGCGAGCAACTGTCATAAAGCTCAACGCCTCCAGTATCTGACAGGCATCCTCGGCAGCCCCAGGTGGGTACGCTATACGCTATGAGGCCATTTTAAACTTATATTTGGATAGAGGTTTGTGAGAATTGACAGTTGGCAATACCCAAACCAGGCTAGATCATAGCTTCTACACCTGTGTGCTGTTGAGACATATCAATTAACGACTCCCTAGTACAACTCTACAAACTCAACAATGCTGAATACCGGAGGAGTTGCGACATTCTGGCCCACGGGCAAAAATCTGTGGAAACTCCTCCTTGTCTAGCTCCCCTTCACCGCAACGGCCGGCCAAGGAGCGAATTGACGTGCAGGCAGTCCCCAGAGTGACTTGCATCGAATCGGCCGTCAGCTGTATGTTCTCCGTTCGGGTCGATTTGGTCTGGAGGAGCGAGACCATGATCGGACCATGGGGTATGTGAGGCTTCAGACTTCGAAAGGGGGATGAACCAGGAGGCAGTTGTCTGTGTGGTCAATGGTTAAAGGAATGGGCATTTTCAGAGCACGCGTGAACAAGTACAGCCGCCCTGACGATATTACAATGGTATATAGCCCATAAACAGAACAGTGGAACGGAGGCGGTACCAGACTCCAAAGTTTGATCAGTGCGACCACGTTGGCAGTCATGAAAATGCTGTGATATATACAAGCCTCTCCTGCAGACCCAGGTTGATGCCCAGGGTATGTTAACTACTGCCTGCAAAGAACCCTCTACCCATGCCGTCGGAACATCTCCTGTGTCTTATTGGCACAGTGCTGTATCCCCCAAGGTCGGTGGCGCAACCTTCAGCAGAAGGGCTTCGCAAGCAGCGCCGAATGTGACATTGAGAATGGGGAGTGGAGCAGTTGAGCTGCAGGCTGGAAAAAGGAACAAGATACACGCTGGAGAGTGGAGTGAAGTGCTGAGGAGGGGGAGAAAAAGCACCCTGAAGAACCCTGAAGCACCCTGGAAGGAGGGGTCGTAACGTCGCTTCTGGGTGTATCGGTGCCACGTGACCACAAGGCTGTAAGCTCTTTCGCTTCCAAAGCTTTTGCTTCCAGGATCTTGTCCACCAGAGCTTCCATTCCATGCCTATCGCAACACCGTCTAGCATTCCCCACGCGCCTCTTTAGCCAGAATTCAACCGGATCCTGCGAGCACGTACATCTCGTCCACATCGTGTCGCCGCTGCCAAACCTGAACAAATTGATATTGTTTTGTGAGACCTCATCTGGTTGAAGTCTGCCACGCCGTCGTGCATCAAGAGGACTGAGCTGCTGCAGACGCGGCGCATGAAGGTTTATCATCTGTGCCTCATACTCGCATAATCGCATCCAAGCAGGCGCGATCAAGCTAAAGGAGAAGCTTACAGCTTTCGAGACGGCGTTGATCTCTGGCACGGACCGATCCAAGAAACTCCTTCCCGACCACAACGACGATCCTCCTGCAGACACCTCCAACTTCAGACCTCACGAGCTCTGAGCCCGTGAGACATTGCTGCTGGGCACAGCCTCGATCAGCAGATTCTACTTGCCCGAACAATCGACGCGCGCTCTCCGCTATGGCTACGATACTTTCTCAGGGCCCTGGGCCAAAAGACCTGGCACGGCAAATCCTTGAGCATCAAGCTCCCGAGTACACGTTTGCGTTCACACCCTTCCTCTTCCAAACATACAGGCACGGCCTCTCACCAAACAGACCGACATGCAAAGCCTACCTTCAAGGCCACTGCCCTCTGGGGTCCGCCTGCCCCGACAAGCACACCGCGCCTAGCAGTAATTCAAACTTCAATAATCTGGTATGCAAGCATTGGCTGAGAGGTTTATGCAAAAAAGGGGAGAGCTGCGAGTTCTTGCACGAGTTCAACCTGAGGAAGATGCCGGAATGTAATTTCTTTGTACGGAATGGCTATTGCTCAAATGGAGGTGAGCTTACACCCCTATTCCACCCTTGAGCTTAATAGCAGAGGCTGATTGTTTACCATAGATGAATGCTTGTATCTACATATCGATCCTTCCTCGAAGCTTCCCCCTTGTCCACACTACGAAAAGGGTTTTTGCCCTCTTGGACCATATTGCTCCAAGAAGCATGTTCGAAAGACGCTCTGTGAATTTTACCTTGCAGGCTTCTGTCCAGAAGGCAAGACTTGCAAGAAGGCCCACCCACGTTGGCCGACGGATCTTGCGAAACCGACGATCAAGATAGAACGAGATCCGGAGGAAATCGCTGAAGAACAGAGAATCTTGCGAGAAAACGCGGAACGAGAGGAAGAACGAGAACGGGAGAAATTTGGGGGTGGCGAAGAGGGGGGTGGAGGTCGCGGTCGGGGAAGAGGTAGGTGGCATGGAGGTGG
The DNA here is from genome assembly GCA_021365295.1 of Tricladium varicosporioides. Classification (NCBI taxonomy): domain Eukaryota; kingdom Fungi; phylum Ascomycota; class Leotiomycetes; order Helotiales; family Tricladiaceae; genus Tricladium; species Tricladium varicosporioides. The sequence continues at coordinate 1,508,872 of JAJTIW010000005.1, read as the reverse complement.
ATATGGTGGGGGTCGGGGTCGTGGAGAACAACGACGACAAAGAGGACGAGGCCACTATTGACCGCCCCGCGAGAATCGCAGTGCCGAAACGTGAAAATGCAAGGCGTCTAAAGAGGACAAAATACAGAGTGGTACCGAGAAGTACATGAAACGATGTGAGACATTTTCGATCAAGCCTCACTCAAAACAAACTTCCTCTGGTCGATCCTCCTCTGATTCCGGGATGAACACGAGGAGGCTTGAACTTGGATTCCAGGTTGTCGGAAAGAGCCATAAGCTTTGGGGCTTACTGCATACCATTTCATCTCGTCAGCCAGAACTGACTGCTAATGAGTTCTCAGCTGGCAGCAAGCCAAGCTTCACAGATCAATAGCTGGCTCTGCTCTATATTAAAACTCTCAGCTATACCTAAAACCAGGGCGGAGAAGCTGGCTATGCTCAATAGAAGAAAGATGTTGCGAGATTCGGGTCATGCCGCGGATCCTATAGAGGCAAATAGGCTGCTATATCATGGCTCGACTATATCGACTAAGAGCAAACCCTATTACACCACATATGAACAACATCCGATCCCAGTGCAATGACAGCGATAATGAAGATCATTACTCAATCAGAGAGGGATATCACGCAACAATCAAATTATCTGAATTGTAATATGCAAACGCTCGGTTCTGACTGCATATTTCAGGATTTCATCCTATCTATCGATTTAACACATTGTCGATCTATCAATTATGCGTAAAGTGAAATATTGACACACTTACCTACACCCCATCTCATTTGAGTACGTGCATGGAGCACTAACGTAGAACCAGTCTTGTCTCTACAGGCAACACCCCTTTTCCAATGACAGGCTATCAAATCAAGCCCCTTCCATGCGAGCCCCATCCGTGATTTTGTATTTGATTATAGCTAGATTGACATATAGCTTTCTAAATATGGTCGCTGGTATCGAATTAAGGGTCACGGGGACATAGTATTGAGGGGGGGGGGGAGCTAGCACATCCTTCCCGCTTTGACTGAACCCAACCAAAACATTTTTTTCGTAGCTACAACTCACCCACCTCCATATTTTCCTCCTCAAATACTTGTTACCTCTGGCTGTTGCTAGGTACCCTAAGGAATAGGTTGTGTCAATAAAGTTCTCCCGGTGCATTAGTGTAGTGATTTAGATTTGAATTCAGGCTTGGTGTATAATATGGTCATGAGGGTATGTGATTCGTATTGTTGAGATGGGGATATCTATATTATTCTTATTTATGAGGTCATGAAGGGAGATGTTCTCCTATTGTCAGTACATCCTATGCACATCCTGCCAAATGCATCAACCGTCAAAAATACCCAACTCCTATATTTCTAATTCCCAATTTCATGCACATTTCCTACACGCCTTCTGCACTCTCACACACCTACAGTTGCTCATTCCAAGCATTATGACCCTCCTCCTCACTCCCCACACGGTCCTGTTTATCCCTCTGATAAACATACCCATACTCACTCCCATCCATAACCCTAAACTCGGGACTCGGGCTCCTACTTCTCTGTTCAACTAGGCCCTTCCCAGCCATCCCCCCAAACTCCCCCCTCCTATTCGCCTCCACACTTCTCATCCCCATCATCCACCCCACCAACCCACCTGGAATCCACCGCCCTACAAACCCATACACGCCACTGCCCATCCCTACCCTCAAAACCCCCCCGCGTTGGCTGAAGATAGCATCGAAGACAGCGTCATTTAATTCTCGCAGGTTTGAACCTCTGCCGGTTGCGAAAGATTTGGTGCTATTCAATGACACAAAATTCCGTCCATAACTTGAGCGGGTTTGGTCATCCCATTTCAGTGTTTCCGCGCGGGTGGCGGTGATGGTAGTGAGCTGTTTATTATGAGGTGAAAATGACGACGTGTCGAAAGTTCCAAGTTGAAGATGGGTTACTGGTATACCAAGGGGTCTTAATTCGGCTGTTAGAACGGAAGTGAACGAGTTGAGAGCAGAAATGATGCTCGATTCGGGGAGGTGGAAGGCGGGAGAGAGGTTGGCAATTATACTTGGTGTTAGGACGAGGACGGATGGTTTGGTTGGTGGTTGTATGGGAATGTTGTTTGGGTGTGGGTGTGATAGAGGTAGGATCTGGAGGAGTGGAAGGAATGTTTGTAGAGTGAGGATTGGCGTTAGAAGGCGGGTATTAAGAAGGTCGGAAAGAGTGGAGGGTGAGAGCGTGGCGATGGGTTGAGAGGGGTAGGTAGTTGTTGGGAGGAGGATGAGGGAGCGAAAGATTAGGTGATGAGGTTTTACGCCTTGAACTGGGGTGTGTGGTGTCTGGAGATAGATTGTGAAGCGGTCGATGCAGGTACGGGCGCTGGATGGCTAGTTTTAGGTTAGCATGGTGTTGTGGGTATAGGTGGCGGCAAAGACTCACATCTGTGATGTCGATCATTAAAGGCTTGATATCTGGTCGAGCCTCATTCTGTACTGCTATTTCCTCCTCGATGGTATTGCACACAACATATACAATGAAGCCTCTGCGTTCTAAGTCTAGAGAGATTGCCCTCGTCATTGGCTCCGATGGTGAACCGGCAATAACCACAACCTCGAGTCTTGCTCCATTCTGAGCTTTCTTCGCCCTTCTCTTTTTGCGCTTGTTGGTCGTCTTCTTGATGTAGTGATATGTGATGCCTCCAACAGTCAGGATAATAATTGTTGTTAGAATCTTATTATTCCTTGCCCAACTGGTTATCCGTGTATAGTAAGAGGATTTGGCAGAGACTGCTGAAATGAAGGTTCTCGGAGGTGGTGGCGGAGGCTTGGGTCGGACGGGTTCTGGTATCCATGATGATGATGATAAAGCTTCTCTCAGGACGTTTGATACTTTCTCGAGGTGTTTGTCGACGTAATCGGCGACATCATTTGAGTACCTCCGGATATCGTTCGGAACTGACGATAGCTACACGAATAGGCGCATTAGCATTTTAATGGTTGCAAAACCCTAGGTAGTATGCTTACAGCATCTAAGAAAGCTTGGTCATCTGCGGACATGACGGCAGAGATTGAGGTGGAGCTTAGGTGGGTTGAGGTTGAGGTTGAGGTTGTGGTGTTGTTGATACAGTTCTTTTGAAGTTATGGAAGCGGGGAAGCCTCCGCATTTACCGAGCACTTGTGTTCCCGGATTTTCTACTTTCTGTTCCTCGTTCATCAACATTTTCTCCCAACATTCCTCACAAATCAGACTTATGTTCATCCAACACGGTCAGCATCTTGTTTTCTCTCACTTTTTAGATTATCTAAGGACTTTTTAGTCTATGGGACGACTTTGACATTTCAGGGCAACGCATCTATATGTGTTAAGGGCAATGCCCACAAAGAGATAATTTTAACTATTATGATCGCCAACTCCTATCAACTTTCATTCAATTTTCGGGATACCTTTCCCACGGACTTTTATTCTCGACCGAGACCATTTCAATAGATCCTTTCAGGAGTTGGGAATTGCGTCTTGCGTTATGAACCCCCCTGATATTCACTTAGACGACAAAACATCACTTCACCGCAACATACTACACTTAATTGTTCGAAGATACTCCTACCTTAGCAAATGGACAAGATTCCTCCTCGGGTTGGTCTGTGACAGTCAGTCTCAACTGCCCTAATCAAGATCAAATATTTTACAGGTCCGAATGTCTAGCCTCATTGCAGTTGTTTCAGGAAGCAGAAAGCTGCATCATCATCAATCGAAGGACTCAATTTCCGAAAAGAAAAAAAAAAATTTTTAAGTCAATCGTATCAAGGGCTTTATGAAAGTGCTGTCACTAAGAGGATTGCCTATTCGCAAACGTGTTTAGGTTCATGGCAATCTTCAGTGTCTATTTTGCCAAATATTTTAAGGTTTGTTGGCCTCCACAAACGATATAAAACATCAAGGAGAAGCACCACGAATGGTCTTCCAAATATTTGTCCATCAGCTGTCGAAACTGTCAGCTTAAGTCACTCATTCTCGACTGAGTTCTCTATCAACCAAGTCTGGAGACGAATTTCAAGTCTGTCATACCTGCCACACCTTGAATGCCAACATCCAAAGTTTCGTAAGCAAATAGTAAGCTCCAATGGATGAATTCAATTCCAGAACTTGCTACCTAAAGACAACAAGATAGGACATTTGGTTGTTCAAATTAGAAAGAGGTCCGAACCATTCCTTCCGAAGCCTAATCTCGGGCTGGTCCACCAATTCGTCACCGGTCTTGTTTTCCCTTAAAACTAGCAATTCTTCATGTATCAAAGGAGGTCTAGTCAGAGCATGTGGAATCGATAAGGAATCGCGATATAATTATTGCCATTTCAAGCTGTTCCGCCTGGGTTGCTCGGCACATTTTCTATCATTTATCGTATGTAGCATCACGGCACATTCGTCACACCTTATCAAACAACGCCTCTTCTATATTTGACCCCGGCTTCGTCACATTTGACTACGGTGCAGCAACCCAATGCTATGGTAGTAGGGCATCCTCAGCGTAGCGGTTGCAACATTACGGCTCGTCTAACGGCACATCTATCACATACCAGCAATATGCATAGTTCTCGGCTTAGGTTTCTTCAATGTTCTCACAATCATGATCTTTGCCGTTTGCTTACAGTACTGTACGCTAACCAAATACAGGTATAATTTGAAAGCTCAACGACCAGCATCCTTCATTAGTGAATGCGCCCAGTCCTCGAAATAGTTTTTATCATGTCTCACTATCATCAGCTGATAATATTGAGATGTTCTCCGCTTCTGCGACTTGGATGAACGGATGACTATGAATGTTTCTGGAGCACATCTGGACGCGGACCCCGGGTTATGATCGGCTTCCATGCAGCCTTCTTCACAGGCTCAACACTGGCCATGGTATGCTGCAGATCCTCGTCAAATGATCATAAGCATATGAACCTTGCTTACAGAGAAGAATTAATATAATGCCACGGCACTTCCTGGTAGATATCCTCGTACCCTAACCAACAGAGGCGTAGCTCTTCCAACCTCGAGCTACACCAAACTGACGCGCTTATCAACGGTAACATGAAGCTGCCAGTAATTTACTACTGCGTGTCAGTGCATGGCTCCGGGATGGCCAACGGTTAAATGCCGATGTGGTAGCAGATGTGCCGATCCGGCTTTGGGACTTGGCCCGAGAATCTCTTCATTATTATCTTTCATGTACAAAGATACTTTTCGTCATAATAGCGCTTACATGTACTCTATATTGTTCGACAATATCGATACGAAAGAGATAGGTTAATCCAGCCATTATAGTTGATCACTATGAGTATAGTTAAGCTCGACGAGGAATTCTGCTTGTCAGTGGCACAGAAGGTCTGGGTGTGATGGGAATTCTCGCTAGAGAAACCCCAAGAGTTGGTTGAGAGATGCATGGCGGGTAAGTATACTTCGTGCTGTTATTGCATGTTTTGGGAGGCCTCTTGCAATAGCGTCGGGATTTCAAATCTTCAATAGAAGCTCTTTGGAATTGCCCGCAACAAACCGTTTCGTAACGCCCTCCCCAGTATAGTACTGCAGAATTCTCTCTCTAAATTCTGTGCTCAGCATGTTGCCTATAGTTTCAAGAGAGGGCCTCCCTATCAACCATATACTCCTGGGTAATTGCCGTGTCCCGTAATGATTTCTAATATTTCCGGTCCTTTACCTCCACCATTTATCTCTGCGGATAACCCTGAAAGTATTGGGTCTGATCATTAATGGCATTTTGCATCGAGAGTAGAATCTTTACAGCGAATTTGGGTTTTCTTCTAAGTTTCGATTCGCAAGTGCCAATCCCATTTCGAGATTTTTTGTAGCAAAAATATTAAATGGATATGCGAAAGAAGAAGATATGAATAATGTAGTTAATCAAAGCCCAAAATTTCCTATTTAATTAATTCCTATTTCATTGCCTTTTTAGGGGGTAAGCAATTACACCTAAAGTACCACTTCTCTCATTCCCTTGGCTTACCCCCTCTTGCAGCCGCTCTCTCCGCTGCAGTGGCCTTTTACTCCCATTCTCATGCCCATGCCCATGCCCATGCATCATGCAGCAGCATTCCAAAAAAAAAAAAAAAACATCTGCCAATATGATGACTGCTCAGATTGAATTTTGGTGCTTCGCCTAGTAACCGTTGTTCACAGGGATACTTTCCAGTAGCGGCTTGGTTGGGTTTGGCAGGAGAAGGGGAGGGCAAGCATACTCTTTGTAGTTGTGGGGGGCTTGTGTTGAGCCTCGTCGCTATCTTCAATATGTTGCTGAGGAAGTAGGAGGTGGAATCAAAGAGGGATGGTAGCGGTCCTGCCGATGCAGTGTCTATGAGCTCTACAAGAGCAATGAAGTAAACCAGATTAATATAATTACCCATTTCAAAGGGTTCTGTGTTGTTAATTTCTATTAGAAATGAGACTAGCACCTTGATCTTCAGATATCACTTCTGATTCTTGTATACTTTTCACAAATCACAGTGTAGAGAAAAAGTCATATGTGGTGGAGAGGAGCGAACTCTCTATCACAGCGCTTACAATCGCTATTTAGATCTTGATCTTTCAGCGTAATGTCTTTGATTACAAGTACGACAATATATTAGCAATTGTCCTCCTTGGGTTATAAATGCCAGTGACCCCAGTGTGAATAATGGGAAGACTTAGCAGCAAGTAGAATAATGTATATAGCATGCAAGTTTTTATGCTCGCGAAGTGCTTGTTCCTAGTCTTTAACACGCTAGGGCAAAGTTCGAGGACGAGTAGCTCTTAGCCCTGTGTATACTGTACTTAAGTACCAAAACAAGCCTAGGACCGTTTCCGTTCGAACTATACGTAGAATTTAATTGCTTGTGAATTGTGTGATAGTAGCTGCCAGGTATAGAGCTAGGAGTTTCGTATACAGAATAGCAGCAAAGGAGGACTCGTGACGAGTTTGTGCATTCTCCAACTATGTTGTATAAGCATGTAGTCCTGTATGTGTCTTACATTGGATAGTCCAGGGTTTAATGGTTTTTGTATAGGCACATACTATTGATGCCCTCAAGAACAAAGCAAAAAAGAGAAAAAGAAAAAAAGAACACAACCACGAAAGAAATTTATACAAAGACCAAAATCATCTTCCAATAAACTATCACAACTACTAGAAAGTTTTATAATTTATCATTCAGTTCAAGTTCACAGAGATATCTAAAGATACCATAGCGTTTTAAGAAACTTACCAAGCAAAGCAAAGAAGGTTATATTTATTTTAATTTTAGAAGATTTGCTGACTTCAATGAATAACATAATGAAAATATTATTTTAGACACCTAAACTGCTTACCTGGCCCTCCACTCGCCAGTAGCTAATTTATCATAGGTTATTTCTTCTTTAACTCCCCTCCAGCCTGTTTTGTCCAAAGGTTCATATACCTCCCGTCCCTCCTTAGCAGCTCTTGATGTGTCCCGCTCTCCACAATCCTTCCATTATGTACGACCAGAATCTGATCCGCACTAACAACCGTTGAAAGACGGTGAGCAATCACGAATGTTGTCCGCCTAGCTCTTAGTATTTCCAACGCACTCTGAATCTCGTACTCGGTGTCTGTATCAACAGCGCTCGTAGCCTCGTCGAGAATGAAGATAGGCGGGTCCTTCAAAAAAACTCGTGCAATTGCTAACCGTTGTAACTCTCCCCTAGAGAGTTTAACACCCTGTTCCCCAACACCAGTGTCGTAGCGGTCGGCAAAAGTAAGGATCTTGTCATGAATGGCGGCCGCGCGGCATGCAGCAAATACTTCGTCGTCCGTAGCAGAGGGTCGGGCGTATCGGAGATTTTCCATGATAGAGGCGTTGAAAAGCAGGGGATCTTGCGGAACAACGCCTAATACATCGCGTAGAGAGCCCAGTGTCACATCGCGGATGTCGTGGCCGTCAATCTCGATCTGTCCCGAGGAAACATCATAGAAACGGAGGAGTAGTTTGAGGATCGACGATTTGCCTGCGCCAGTCGTACCGACAAGGGCGACAGTTTCCCCAGGTGCGGCAGATATATTGACATCTTCAATAGTCGGTCTACGGGGGTCGTAGGAGAAATGAACGTGCTTAAAGGCAACATACCCTTTGACAGGCCCGAGATCTTTGGCTCCTTCCTTGTCAGTAACAGTTGGTTTGGTTTGGAGCAAGATGAGAAGACGTTCTGCATCAACTAGGTCAGACATAAGCCAACGGTACTGGCTGGAAAGGAATTTCAGTGGATAGATTAGCGTATCCCAATATTGGATATAGAAGACAAAATCACCAGCAGATGCCTGGCCCCGGGAGATATCGTAAAGAATCAGACCAGCGAGGCCAAAGAAGGTTGTGGGGATCCATAACTCTGTTATAGCCTTGATGTATGCGTCGCGTTTACTCCAATGCCTGCTTGCTGTGAGGTGTGTTTCCACTGACTCACCGAAGCGATGTTTCTCGTAGGCAAACCTATTGAAATACAAAACGGTCTGCCAGCCTTGCACAGCTTGATGCATAACCCGTGCCTCCTCCCGTTCCGCCTTCGCAACTCGGCGCCGGTAGGGTATATTCCAGTTTGAGGTGAAGACCTCAACAGAAATGTAGCCGATCGAAGCGACTACCAATGCAAGTGAAACATAAACGTTGAACTTCCAGTAGAGAAAGACAGAGGCAATAAGCAGATCCACAAACGTTGGCGCGATTTCCAAAACGGCCGTTTCCAAAAGATTAGTTAATGACTCTCCCTGCTCGATTGCCTTCATTACCTCAGCAGAGTCTCTTTCAGCATGAAACTCCATCTCTAAGTTCATGACATGGTTGAAGGCAGCATTTGTAATATGCCGGTAGGAGAATTGTTTGATAGGGATCTTGACTAGTTCTTCAATTAGGCCCAGGCCAGATTCACCGCTCATCAAGTCTAGCAGTAGCCAAATGCCCAGGGATCCATATGGTGCCTCCTTGGCGAGAAGTTTGTCGGCGACGATTCCTAACTGGCGAGGGACCAGGACATTCAAGACTCGGTTGCATGCTAGGCAGATGAGACTGACTACAATACATGCTTGGACTTTCAGGTCTTTCCGGGGAATTAAATAGGGTAGGAAGATCGAGAAGTCTCTAAGATAAATCCACCAACTGCCCGTCTCCTGGAGTCGCTTCTTGCGAATTTCTTTTATGTCCCCATCATCATCAGAGTCAATGTATGAATTGTCAATGCCACTATCAGTAAGACTGCCATCGTCTTCGACGACTGGATGGTCGAGGAGAGGTGTACTGTCATAATTGGCTTCTCGGGTTGGCAGATCCCTGTAATTTCTGTGCAAAATCGGTTGCGACTCATCCACCAAGGCTTTCCTGCTCTTGAGCCGTACATTACCCGTGTCTGCAAGCAAATAGAGTAATATCAAAATTCGGGTAGCTTGGCTGACTAGTTGGGATGCTGATCCAAAGCGGTCAAGTCCGCGAAATGAGGAAAGAATGAGGAGTGATACCTCAAATATAGACGTAATCCCCGATATTCCCAAGATTTCGTACCAGATAGTGTTGTGTCCAAGCTGTCGAACCCCAATGACGGACCATATCAAAGCCAGGGAGACTATATGGAAGATATGAGCCTGAGAACGAACCAAGTCATTTTCTTGTGCTGCTACGGCGACTCCTTCAAGAACATAAGAAAGAATAAGAAGGCCAATCAAGATAGTAGAAAACCGAGAGTGTCGCTTAGTATCGTTTTTCCTCCGCCGAACGTGACCGAGGTTGGTCAAGATTGAGGCAACAATAAAGATAAAGGTCGTGAGAGCACAACTATAGTGAAGAACTCGACGAGCTCCTAGCTTCGTAGCCATAGGTAAGAGCCGAAGATGGGGGAGAGGGGAAAAGGGCAGTAACTTTAGGCTGACAAGAGTGAGTGATCTTCAAAATAAAAAGCTAAAACAGTCGTGCTCACTATATAATTTCGAAAATTTGATCCATCCCGAAAATTTGCCTGCCCGTTCTTTTGCCTTACTGTGCTCGTACTACTGAGCCATTTTGACTCACACCGGACGACAACCAGGGATCCTGACTCTCATTGCTGCAACATGAAGATGACTACATGGAAAGCGGGTCTTAGGATGTGGCTGACTTCTTTTGTAAAGGAGTGAGCTAAATCCCTTATAATTTAATAGGTTAAAGAAGTGTTATAATCTGGATACGAAATAATTTTTTTTTAAAAACATAGTTTCAACAAAAATTGTAATGATTGGATTGGATCTTGGCGCTTATTGTTGAAGTGAAGTCTGGTGTCCTAAGGCATGTGCTGGCACTAGCACATGTGTTCAGGCACGTCTCACTAGTTGCCCTCCATATGTAGCCTGAAGACTCTCGTAGTTTATTCTGTACAGTACGCAATAGCAAGACAGCTGACAATGTACTTGATTTACCCTAATTGAGTCCTGCTTCAAATTCTCAAGACCCCGTTGCGTCGATGACATCACTCACCCGATTGGCTGGAGTTGTTAGTCCACTCCAACACAGGGTATATCCGAGTGTTTATCCTGTGTTCGGATTCTCATCTGTCTGCCTCGCTACATGTTAGATTTTATTCGTCGACCTTTTGGATATGGCCCGGGTTATCAATAGACAAGGTCTGTGTACGCGTGTGGAAAAACTGAGGTGAATCTTGGTTACGAGAAGGATAATGTGCCATATGAAGAAAGGTTGCAGGCCAAAGTCAAAGGCAGTAGTAAGTTTAGCGAAGGTAGCTTCCAAAGCTTTGTTTAGAGGTGGCAATCATCCAACTAAAAGACCAAGGCAAAATCGGAAATTAAATGAAATAGAGCTTGTAAAGCCGAGTAGAGTGATCCCTCTGCAGACTGCAGAGTTCGCAGCTTGAGAATGAAAGGCTCGAACAGATTAGACACCTTCATTTCTCACACGGAGTGTTTGCTTTCCGTGATTTTAAGCCTTGGGATCGTACCGCCCTTTCTTGATCGTTCTGACTCTGATAGTTGTATGCAAACCTATCAATGATCTTATCTAGCTATGTGTCACGTATAATATATACCCAGATAATATCGTTTGAGGACTGGAGTTACATTTTTGCGTGACACTATGAGATGCTGAAGCTCAACCAAAGTCTGAATATTTTAGTCAGTTACAGTAAAACCTCTTTATAAGCATACCTTTGGTTCCTAAAAAATATAAGCATATTAGTAAGGTATGCTTCTAATAAGGTTCACGTGACTCTTATTCTAAAAATATAATAAAAACTTAATTCCCTAACTTGGCCTAGTATTCTATTTAAAGAAGCTATCTAGTGTTTGTTGCTTCTTGCCCTGGTGTTTTTGAATATTATAACGCTTAGTAGCTTGATCCAATGCCCTTAATAAATCCACCTGACTATCCACCTGACTATCTACCTGACTATTCTCCTGCTGAAGCTCATATAACCTCAAGGTTTCTATTGCTTTAATTGCCTCTGAATAAGGCACTTTAGCCTCCTGCTCTCCTTCTTCCTCATCTAATAACGCTACTTCGCTTTCCTTATCCTCACTATAATACTCTATAACTAACGTAAATATATCAGTTTCCTCATCCTCTATAACCTCGTAAATTGGCTCAATAAAGTCATTCAAGGAAAGAGCTTCTATAACAAATAAAAGTTATATAATTTGGCCTTGAAGGATTATTTTGTTATAATATAACTACTCCTGCTCCTGCTCCTGCTCTTGATCTTGCTTCTCTATTATATAAATAGACTTCTTGAATATTGTTGATTTCTACCAATAGTACTAAATTATAGACTCACTTACGCCTATATCTTATGCTAATCTCGTTTATTGAATAGCTTTAAGTAAAGTAACAGTTTTATTTGGATCTTTATTTGCCTTATATTGTCGAAATATATAGCTAATCTAGAATATTCTATATTAAAGCTTAAAGCTTGTAATAATACCTTGATCAAGAGGTTACTAGTATAAAGTTATATTTAGAGGAAGTTATTCGACTTATATATTCATTAAGCCTGTCTTTCCTTTTACTAATTATATATCTAATTCATGACTAGAAAAGTTATCAAGTAAAAGAAGTACCTTCCTGTCTATTATTCTTATTCTATTATCAAGCCAGCGAAGATATTCCTCTATTATTAAACCTATTATTTACTTTGATTTATTAAAGCGATATTATATTCGCAACAGAGATCGATTAATACCCTTAAAATATCGTAGATTCTTTGATCTTATAATTATCCAAGGCTCCTCCTTCTTTCCTAATACAGAATATATAAAGGCGAGTATTATATAATCTTTAGATTTCTTTCCCTTACTCTTTGCTTTTGTAGCCAATATATAATCAGACATAAGCTTCCAAAACAAGCAAGTTTCATCTATATTCAACGTGTTATCAGGGCTATATTCTGCTACAAGTGATTATACAATATCCATTTATTGACGAGCATCAGGGTAATATACTGCCGCGGAGCCTGCCTCGCTATATTAAATATATTACTATATATAGAAGCGTTTTTTGAAGCCTTCAAGCCAGCTATTAGAGAACCTTGGAGGCTCAAGATCTTGAAATTGAGGGAGAGTATTCCAGAACTTAAGGCCTTATTGCTTGAGAATATCGCTAGTAATAATAGCCCCTTTCTGCTATATATATTGTTGCCATTCAAAAAGCGCTACCTCAAGTGCTAACTACTCTCCTGTAGCCTAGCGTACCTCCTGTAGCTTCCGCTTATTAATCTTCGTATCAAGAGTATCAAGATAGTCGTATTTTGGGCTAAGAATACGAGAGATCTGTGACTGATTTAGATAATAGCCATATTGCTCGTAGAACCAGGGGATAAGGTCAGTTGACTTTCTTGAATACTCTCTTGCGCGTCTACGAATTGTACGACGCTCATTATCAGTTACTGACACGCGCTTTTGAAGTAAAGAAGGGCGTATTCTAGCCATCTGAAAGTGTAGCACGAAGTGGTAGTGTTATATAGTAGGAATAAAGAAAAAGGCTAGTTGTGATAAGCATAGTTAAAGGGTTAAATTTGCGGAGAAAAAATTTTCCGTGCCAGCGAATCATAAGCATATGCAAAGGGCAGAGGTTATGCTAATATCCAGGTTTTAGCCTAGTAAATTAATTGGTTCCTATAAAACTAAGCATATTAATAAGGTATGCTTATAATGGTGTATGCTTATAAAGAGGTTTTACTGTAAAACCTTGGGAACACTGAAAATGAAAATTCAGCGACATATGAAATTACAAGTAGGCTAAGTGACGTTTACTTATCTAGTTATATTGTGGTTATCGAGTTAGAAACTACTTAGATATCCTAGATGCTAGACCATCATCGTACTTTGAAGAATCCGAGACATAGTCTAGATGATATAAAGACACCAAGAGGGTTAATAACTATTTCAATTGAAACTAACAGTGCTTGTTCCCCTTCTCATAGCCTGGGAAATATCCTACCCTTGTTCGCATAACTCATATATATAAACAGATGCAAACATCGGATCTATCGGTAGCGTGCCTGAATTTTATGATTAAGCGGCGAGAGAGAGCATGTGCGGCTCATGTGAACTGCTCTATCATTAGCACAGAATTACCTCCTCGAACTTAGACACCAAACCATCGATGACAAGGAATCTTACCAAGTTTGTGTGCAACCACAATCACTCCAAGCTATAGTACTACAATCCGAACTATCAATTCCTGACTACTTTGATATATAGCATGTTAAAATCTCGAGCAAGAAGGCAAAATCTTGGCTATAGATTTAGTTAGTGTCTGTCGATTCACCAGTAATATAGAGCAAATCACGTATCGTACGTGACGTGCTGTTTATATTTGTTGGTTGAATCGTTGATGTTTTGTGTTGTGGAAGGAGCAGGAGCTTGAATACCCCTCCATGGCTCCCGCCACACTAACCTAATCAGGACTAGTTACATCATGTGATAACTCATGTGACTATAGCTAATTATTTGTACCAACAGTGTCATTTATGTCGTTGCAGGCGTCGTTGTATTTGAGCTATCATTATCTACATAAACAGAACCTACAATTCAAGAGCTACGAGGATTTGACTAAAGTCGATAGCAAATTTACACAGGATTAATCAGCTGAACTAGCACGTGAAGTGGTTAACGTGGTGTTATAAAAGGGCTTATTGTAAAAAGCGCAATCATAGAGTTAAGAGTAAACAATGGGTTGTGTCAGGATACGTAGACCTATATAAATTTATAAGGAAATATACAGTTTAGAAACACAACCAGGTCCTACTAGGGCATTTTTACCACCGTCTTAGGTTAAAGCCCATAGTATATCACCTAGGTCAGTGATATTAATTTCCTAAGTAAATATAAGCTTTAAATAGGTGTATTCGAAATCATGGGCATTCAAAAGATAGACCACTCCATCTCAAAGAAGATTTTCTCCTCCACCAAAGCCAGGGCCTCACCATCCATCAAACCATGCAAGTATGCCTCACCAACAAGTATCACTCCACCATTCACTTTCCTCAATACTATCGGCACAGAACACCCGTACAGAATACAGATCTGATCTCCCTTTCTCATCTTTACAGGTCCTAGTCCGATGTAACCATTGTCAGTGATAAATAGACGACGATTTGTCGACATTTGCGAGGCCCATACTTCATGTGCCCATTCTGTACTCTCGGAGCCATCGATGTCCCAAAATTTGTTGTATTTTGTAGAGGTAACACGCTGGAACTCCGCGTCGAGGTCTGTAAAGATTGTTCGAACGAAAGCTTCGACGATACTAATATTTCCATAATACGTTGCCTCGCTTGGCGGGTATTTTTCTTCACGCTGCGCTCTCTCTTTCTTTCGCTTTTGAAATTTTTTTTCTTTCTCCTCCTCAAAATCAATTTCGTTACGAGTCAAGTGCCGATCTAGTATGTCAAGGCATTGATCAAAAACGTCCACAATTGTTTTCCCTCTGGCTCCATCCTTGCAAATTCCAAACCTGTCTAGCATGATCTCTTCCCAATTCGAGAAGACCTCGAAGAAGAAAAGATCCCCGTCATCTTCATCATCGCGATAGCAGTAATTTCCTACCTGAGTTGTAAGTCCCACATAGATACCACTAGCTACTAATACTGACGAAGATTTCGAAATTGTGGCAACTGGATCAGAAGAGCCATGTGATGACCATGCAGTGAGTTGCAACTCGGTACCCTCTATATTACGTAGAATATCCGGGTTTTTAAATTTAGAGAATGCCCGCAGAAGTTCACCGGAGCCGTATCTCAGAATCAGTTGAAATGGTGGTAGATCAATATTGGCTACATCCCATGAGGAGTCTTGCTGATCATCAGGTCGTGTCCATGACTCGGTCCAGTCCGGAACCCAGGATGGAAGTCCCAGATTAGAAGTTGCCTTCCGGCACAGCGTAATGATGTCAAGTGACTTTTCTTCGATGATGCAGTATTCGACTAAACTTAGATAGACATCTTGTGGGCTTGCTGTTAAGTAATCAGGACGAATAGGGATATTAGGCAACAGACCTAAGAGACCATAAACCATATCTCTTGGATCTGTGGCCTTTGACCGTCTGAGTGATGCCAATGCATCACCGAGAGTCAATTTAGCGTGACGACTGAGTAATTCCCTAATAATGCCGATAGTCTCCAAATTAGGGAGCCCCCCAAAGTTTGGATTGTCAACAGTCATAGTAATATTTGAGGCTTGGTCAAGATTCCCTACTTTTAGAATTAGCACAACTCTTAAAATAGAATATAAGAATCTAAAATAACACTTGAAGATGTGCAACAAACCTCCCAAGGAAAGAACACTCGGGAGGACTTCTAAACAATACTCACAAATAGCGTTGCAAAACTCCTGCCATGCCATCTTATCTGGTCCACAATAAATCATAACCCCAGATGAGATTGCCACTTCTTGTACAATCCATATTCTTTCCCAGAAGTCGCGCTGAGCGATATCACCATAAAGGCCTCGTTCTACGATCTTTTGGATTTCCTCATTTGCTGCCAGCAGACCATGTAGCTCCTTTTGTCGCTTCAAAGCCAGTTGCCGCTCACCGTCGTCCTTCCAGCCCCTTGTGGTACTTACTGATTCCAAGAATTCAAAAAGACGGAGACTCCAAAACGACTCATCGCCTAGCCAAACAATAGTTCGGCCTGCACCTCTATAGATATCCCTCATAAGTTGGACCTGAGAAGACCTCTCATCAAGATCTTCTTGATTGATGCAGATAGCATCAATCCAAAATTTAACCTCTTCCTTTTCTGATCTAAGATAGTAAAGGGCACGCCAAAGATTTGTAGTGACTTCAAAACGGCATTCATCGAGCTCTATAATACAGGGGTCTTCAAGATCGAAAGATCCCCATACATAGGAGAGTGCTTGATAGGGTGGATGATCATTCAAAGGGTAAGTATCAAGTGAGGCTACAATATAGTTGGGGCGCACGCCGCGATGGATTGTCACCAGTCGAAACTCAGACGGGCCGTCTTTCAAGGTGTTGTAATTGTGCTTCCAACAAGCCATACCAAAAATTCAAAAAATTCAAACTCAAATAAATATCATAAAGTTTGGTTGATAATAGATAGAATAAGTGGTGAATGTTTGTTTATAGGGCACTAGTATCTGAAATACCGAGGATGATTAAACAAGTGTTGGTTTTAAAATATCGCAAATGATTAAACAGACTAAGCCTAGTCTAGCGAAGCATCCCCCCACTTTAAAATATAGCACGTGCTATTTATTTTGAAAAGTTTACATATTGCCACTATAATATTCAGTGAGCGGTAATCTCACTGAAGGCCGTTTCCGTCTTTAGACCTTGGCACACTGTTGAATAATTTTTGCTATTTTCATGGGGATCTTCTAGCTGCTTCGCGAATTGGTAACAGTTTCTATACCTATATATAAATTTCCTTGTGGTTATTGTCTAAAACATAACCACCTTTTAATACCAAAAATTATCACTTCAAATTCATCATTTACAAGTGTACAACTTCAATTTACTGAACACTCACTTAACCTTTTTATACAGCAACTAACGCTCATATATACAACTACGCAGTATAAAAGGTGACAAATTATTATGTATCAGTTCGTACATTTTCTAGGTGTCATAAGATCTAGATAGATGTGACTCAGATTTGATTAATTAGAGTGGATTCGGATCATAGAAGGTAATAACCCTATGAGAGGTGGGACATTAAGTAGGCTATGATTTGTCATATTGTAATATATGGGAAGTGAAGATTTGGTGTCATTTCCTGAACACTTTGGCAAGCCTGACAAAGGAATCTTGAGTTTAGACGTATACTAGGTAGGCTGGTATTAGAGCCATTACCGGCGATAGCAAAGATATTCAAGATCGCTTGACAATAAACGATATCCATCCGGGAGATTTGCTCGAGGCTGAACTCATCATCCTATACAATACGAAGTGCATCTACCCAAAAGTAATCCTCACCAAGGCTTGCCACCACTTCCATTGCATCCTTTACAACAATGGGTACCTGTTGACCAAATATCTCTAATGCCCCATCTTATGGCTGATTTAACTTAGATTTCAGTGTCTGAGACATGAACTTTTCCCAAAAATAGCCCAAGATGAGGTACCTGTAACCTTTCTCATCTTTGACCAGGCAGCGTCGCTCATGTTGGTAAGATACCGCACACTAAGTAATATCTCCTTCTCAAAAGTTCCACATTTCTTGCCATGGTTACTGTCGCACTCAGTAAACCGGCTTCAAAGCAGCAAGAATAACGTAAAAAAACATTGAGGCAATCATAGATACATTCTCATGTATGGAACATTCTCATGTAGAACTATTTACACTATCCAAGATGCTAAACATAGTTGCGTACCTCAATATCTTTTCGGGAAGGGAAGTAACGGATTCCTGGACAAAATTCGGCAAGGAAATTAGAGCCGGTTACACAGGAGGCCAAAATGGGTTCCAGATCATAGTGCACAGGGTGCTCAAGGCATGCTCAGGATGCTCAGGATCTGCTCGGGCTCTGCTCGCCTTGGCTTAGGTTAAAGTGGCATTTGCTCGCGTCCGCAGACTAAAACGGAACCAGCAACAGGGGAAATTAATCCCGAGTCTAGGGGTATTCTTTCCGCTTCATTTAGTTTATGCTAACAAAGGTATAGAGCCCCTAGCTTTTAATATTGCACTCTATTTATCATCAGTCATATATATCCAATCTATACGTTTTTTTCCACATCCTACCCTCCCTCCCCTTTCTATCCCTCAAAATTTCCTTTTCTTCTTGACTGGTGCACTCTTCTTAGCCTCCAATTCTCTCTTCAGCGCGGCCCTTTTCTTTTCTGCCCTCTCAGCACTCGTCTCCCTCACTTCCAGCGTCTTTTCTCTCTCCTCTTTCACCACCGGTCTCCCCCTCTCTTCACCCTTCTCAGGAAAGGACTCGTCTTTGATATTTCTTCCACCAACTATACCTAGTTTCTTCTTCGGTGAGGAAGTCTCGTCTGGGTATAGTGGCGGAGGAGTACCTGATGATTGAGAAGTGGTGGGGACGGTAGGGGCGGCTTGATTCTTTTTACCCCCTATTTTACCGAGTTTACCTTTCTTTGGCTTGATCGCGATGGGCTCAGGTTCAGGCCCTGGCTCAACTTCCGGAGGTTCAGGAGTTGGGGCTTTGGGCAGCTCTTTCTTACCTCCAATTTTACCAAGCATACCCTTCTTTGCTTTGGAAGGTGCCGGTTCGGTGGCTTTCGGTGGGTTCTTTGTTGGTGGCGAAGCGGCATCGTCTTCTGTACTTGTTTCATCCCAATTATCACAAGCTTTTGGCTTCAATGTACTCTTGTCAACTTTCGATAATTGTCTTGGGGGTGGTGTTGTTTCATCTTCAGTGCTGCCATCCTCAGGAGGTGCTGCAGGCGATGGACTTCTGGCCCGCAGCGGTGAAGTTTCACCCTCAGTACTCCCTTCTTCATCTAGAGGCTTTGGAGTCGATTTCTTGTCCCCGATAGCTCCAACCTTCCCAGTTGGCTTGTGAAGGGGTAGTGAATCATCTTCTGTGCTACCATCTTCAATGGGTGGCGGTGGCGCTTTCTTCTTTCCACCAATTTTCCCTAGAGCTTTTGTCTTGCTTCGTGGAACGGGCGATGGACAGTCTCTAGCCAGAGGCTGCGATACCGGAAAGCTGTCTGGTATATTGGAACGTTGTGATGGGGCATCAAGGTCATCGTCATCTGAGTCGGAGTAGTCACGGGGCAGGTATGACTCTGGTTTTTTCGCCTCTAACCTCTTGCTAGGTGGAGTATCCTGTACCTGGAAAGCATCGTCGTCATCGGTCTCACTGCCACTAAGTTGTTTCTTGACTGTTTTTGATGCGTTTACTTTTCTCGATGCCTTTTCACTCTTCTCGGGCGGTGGTTTTGAATCTCGTAGATTGGGTTTTGAGAAGCTAGTTGATATTTTCCCAGTCTGGAGATTGACTGTTATGCCCCTAATTTCCTCCCACCATGCAACTTCTTGACTGCCAGCAGCAGAAATCAAAGACCCTCCCCGAGCCTCAATTGCAGGTCTTTCGAGGCCATTTGTATTAAATACCTCTGATATCATTCGTTTAGTATCATGTGACACATTGGTATTCAGTCCCTCTCGCCAAGCACGTATGTCAAACTGAGCCAATCCTTTCACTCTTTCTTCAGCCTTCTTCCTGTCCACTTTGCGCCCAGCCTTCCCAGCTGCTTGGGGGAACACCTCCCCCAACTCCATCCCTTTTGCCTCCAATTTGTCAAGCATCCTTTGTATAACATGGTCCTTCTCCCTCAACGCTTCGGCGAGACTTGTTATCTCCTGCATCCGCGCATGCTGTGCTTCCAGCAACGGCAGGGTCAAGTGGCTAGTGAACAAGGACTGCGGGGAAGCAGAAAGTCTGATCGGCCACTGCAGTGCTGCGAGCCCACCGGGTAGAGCCACCGTGAGGTTAAGTATGAGCCGCGGCCGTTCATCGTCTGTACCGATCGACAATGCGGTTGCTGCTGTCGTGTCTTCGTCGTCGGCGAGTCCGAGCTCAATCTTCTGCAGAAGTATGTGAAGTTGTTCTGCATCACTGGGGTCAATACTCGTATTCTCTTCTTGACTTCTGCGGATTATGTCGCGTCGCTGAAGTGATTCGCTCCAGATATGCGTCAGGTCGGTCAGGTGGACGGTATATGAGGTCGATCCGAAGCATGCAGATATCAGAAATGCCGGCAACTGATTACTTGCAGACGCGGAGAGATGGAGGGGCTTCCAAGCCATCGTATTATCGCGCTCGGAGTTAGGAGGTGTCTTGAATGCTGTGGTTCCTCGAACGAGATGACAAGGCTGCGGATCTAGATCCTAGATTGTCGGCTATATCGGGTACGGGTAGGCACATTTATGATACATGAGAGAAAGGCCCGTTTTCTCTGGGATATTGAGGTAACTCAACGCCGCGATGTATGCGGGAACGCGTCCCGCTACACATAATGTTGTACGATAACGGTGTTGCGAGGTTGTAAACAGGCAACTGCAGCCAAGATTTCCAGCCTTGTAATCTTAGTCAGCAGACAATCGCGCTATCACGTGTAACACAGATACACATGATATAATTCTCTAAGCAAAGTCTACATAGACATTTATGGTTCCGAAGCACAATTAATATCTTTTAGGTGTAACCTGTGCTTCTCTATACACCGAGTGCGGGTGGGTGGAGTACATGCTACTACTTTGAAAGACATAGCCTACCAATAAGTTCTCATTAGCTCCAGATTCTATCCAGGCTCTATATCAAGTTTAGATCATCCCTTGATGCTTCAGCATTTTTTTGGCTTGAAGAACTGCAGAGTTCGGGCCATTCTCGGTTCCTGAAACACCCTCCACGTTAGTATAACTACTCACACTTCATCGCTCTAAATTATCTTTCTTAGAATAAGAATCATCAGTCTGGTTTGAAGAGACACTTTCCAATATGATTTGCCTAGAATTATATACACCAAAATCAAGGCTATTTTTGCAGGGCTCACTTTTAAATCCTTGGTCTTACCAATAAGCAACCATGCACAATTAATAGTGATGAAGCTGATACTCGATCACGCCTAGAGCTCTAGACAAATTCCGTGAGCTCTGGTAGGGAGTGTTGAATATAGACAACAAAGATAGGCAAGGACAACTGTTGCCTTCTATGAGTCATAATAAGAGGTAGCAATAGGCAGCAATAGGCAACCTTATGGACTCCAGGTCTATATACATAGCACTTCTCTCTATAGAAATAAGATCATCGTTGAAAATATCCAACAGGGAGCATTCCCAGATCATCAACCTGATTTAGTTTAGGAAATCATTAAACGAGGCGAAAGGAATAATCTGTCACACTCCTATGTATTAATGAACTTTGAGGCGCAGGTCACACTCCTTTTCCTCTGTAGCATTATCCCTATGCTTATCTACAATGAACAGAGGTTTCAGTAGATTAGATTTAGACCTATGTTAGTGGGTGGAAAGTCATGATAAATTCATTCTTCTCCAGGTTGATCAAGGCGTTTCTTGCCGCAACATCTCCGTACTAAAGCACATAATTCTTTTGCTCACTACCCTATTTCTAACATAGTCGTAGACTATAGGAATCCGAGGGTAAAAGTGTGATGAAGTGACATATAGACTGTGTGTTGCAACTAGGTCTGGGACCTGTTTCAAGGGTACGCTCTGGCCTAGTGCCACACTTATATTATAGGCTCTAGGAGCCCACCTGTAAAATAGTAACTGGTCTTCTCCTTTATGGAATACACTCTTTTGACCCCATTTACCTGAGATTTCAACACTGTGAAAGCTAGCTGGTTGTCACGTGGTGAGAATTTGAAGTAATTCACATAGGTTTATGCAACATCGATGAGGATACAGGAAAATGGTGATAATCGAGGATCTCTGAATGATGGATTGAATTATGCAATTGCGAACCATTTGTGTTCCGCAATCTTTTCAGCTGTGAGGCGCTTACCCGGTGAGTACTTCAGTATTTGATAGAGAAGATCAGCGAAAACAACTATCTCTTCTTTTGGGATAGAAAAGGTTTTCTTTCCGTCCTCCTTCGTATTGCTACTGTCCGGATAGAATGAGTAACCCTCTGCAAGTATAGCTTCAAGGGTCGTGGCTTGTGAAGTTGCAGTGCCATCGTCGAAATACACGCTCGGTTTGCCCTCCTCGTCAAACCAGCAATCCCGCTTTTCCCAGGAGGACCACCATGGCTCAGGAAACTTTCCGAATAGCTGCACCATCTGCATCAGGATGTCATCCTCGTCACCAAACATACCCTGGAAGAGCTGTTGACCACTCCGTACCTCAAACAACGTACAAGCAAGTGCCCAGATATCACTAGGCTCCCCAGCTGGATCGTTAAACAAGATCTCGGGAGAACAGTAGCTTGCCGGGATACCCAATTCTTTTGGCGGTGCTAAACTTGGATATGATTCGCCGAAGTCAATGATATATATCTCATCCATCAAATAATGACGAGGGAGCTTGCTAATGTGGATAGGTCGGACCAAATAGCTAGGTGCTTGAGGTAGCTCGTGGTCATCGCCGGATAGTTTGAGAAGCGGCACCGTTTCTCGCTCGCCCAGTTCTTTCAGAAGTTCCTCTTCGCCAAGTTCATCAAGATTCATGATTTTAAAAAGAATGTTCGCTGGGCGGAGATCTGTCTAGAAATGAGTTTACGCTCCCTAAACATAAGAGGCTAGATCTTACCGCCATGACAAAGATGGTGCCGATGAAGAAACTGAAGGCCGCTCACGATCTGCGGGGCAACAATCCTTGCTATTGCACCCGGATTCTCAGACTCTTGCCATATGTGCGAAACTCGAGGTCCAAGGACCGGGAGCACCAAGCAAATATGACGACCATTTGGTCCGTTAATGTAAAAATGGTTGACAGGTAGAGCAAGCCGATTGCCTCCAGATTCCTTTGCGTCCCAGTCCATCCCAGCTAATTTTAGTTCTGCACAGTCATCTGTTGATATACCAGCAATCAAAATCTTCAGCCCGACATACGTCTTTGTTTCGAGATCTCGACAAAGCCATACGGTAGATAATCCACCATTGCCAAGCTTGTACAAGACCTTGTATCGATTTCCTTCCCCGAGATGATCATCGAGATGAACTGGGTGAAATCCGTCTGAGCAGTATTGTTCGGGGTCCTCCAGATCATCATAACCCACAGGCTGGAATACTCTATCCTCATATGTGTCATACATGTATATTGAGCTTGGAGGGCTGTGATGAATCTCTTCAGATGCAGGTGACCCGGCTGCAGTGAGTTCAGAGTCTGTCATCTTGACCTTGTGTGGTGCTAGACTTTGTACTTTGATAGATGTTCGAAGACTCGCGGACCTTTCGGCGCTGTAGCACGTTGTAAAACTTGCTAAATTTGATGGTTGAAATGGAGGCCGAGTCGACAGCGCTAAATAAGGAGATGCGTGCAAAAGATGAGAAAAGCGCAATGATCTCTTGGCCCTGTAAATGAAAATCTTGACTACAAGCCTTCGAGCTGAAGCTATAAGGGAAAAAGAGTGTGATATTGGGAATATGTATGTAAGATTAAATAAGAATTCAATTCAGTGCGGTTATTTCTCGCACTAGATCGGAAAATCTTCGTCCGTTGTGGTTGGTTGATCGACTACATAACAACCTGCCTGATCTTGGCAAAGCAGCACCAACAATTATATCTTGCCAGAACTTCAAAAACTTTCCCTACCCTCACACCGAGTAGTAAGCGCATATACTAATTCACACATTCAGAGTAGGTTTACACTAGTTCTCAGGTCCTCAGTTGCAATCCTGGTTATCAACGGAACTAAATTAGACACCGACTACTCTAGATCACTTTGTTGTTGTATGTTGAATGAGTGATGCACATGGACTTGCTATTCTAATCCTAGCGCTGCAATCAAGCCTCAGCCTACCATATTCCCAAAAAAAAAAACACTCTTTTATATAGTCAGATCAATCAATATATCCCAATGCGACTCTCATGTGCAAATAGCATGCAATAGCTCTAATTCCCCCGACTCAACATTGTGAACCTCTGAAACAATGACCCAGTGCCCAGTTTATACCAGAGCCGGCTAGAGTCGGTCTGATAACTATGTCCTGTTGTTATAGGAGAGTCCCATAAACTACGGACCCTATACTTTCCCCCTTGAGGCTTTCGACCCCATTTGCGTAGCTAGATGCTTTGCCCAAAGATAATTAAAGGCCCGCTACCATACCTGGGGGCATGCTGTTTCTGTCACAGTTTGGTCATCAAGCAGATATAGGTATTATATTTGAGTGAAACCGGAACCCAATATCCACATCTGATTTGTTAGGCTGGGGCTTCTGTAAACTGTGCAAAATGCATAAGGACCACGGTAAGAACTATTACTCTTTTCTTCTCATATTTCTAGTCTTCAGCTTAATAAAAAACAAACTTCCTTTTTTAAATTAAGATATTAATTACATCACAATCTTGCTAATTTTTTCTCATATGTTATAACTGCTATTCTTGCCAAACATTTGTTGCATAATATCCAAAGTTAGCATTGATGATTGTCCAGAGAATTTAAGAAGCCAGTGAAGGAGCTCCTCTTCACAATAGCTCTACATAAAGGCACCAGTTTTCATGTCATGATTTACTCGCGTGTCCTCAAGGGTCTCGCTTCCAAAATCCTGAGAACCTGCTCTACTAGTTTTGTCATATTTTGCTACTACCTTTCTAGATATACGAGCCGGTCAGCTTCCCCACTAGAACACCGGTCAAACAAAATCATGTGATACTATTGCTCGGGATGCTGCTATCAAGGCAGAACTCATATATTTGTGAATTATGTAATGCCTTAAGCTAAAACTTAAAGTTGACTTCATCTTATCAGCCTTGGGCTACAACAATTACTAAATAAACTATAATCTAGGGGGCAGTTTTGGATGGTCGGCCATGGCCTTTATCAGAATATATATATATTTGAAGTGGCTTAAAAAATGTGTCCCTACAGGGCATGTCTACCTCTACTATATATTGAGCAGTAAAGAGAGCCAATTTGAGAAGTTATAATCGGCAGCATGCTCTGTCAATCGTTTACGAAACTTGTCAATGCCCTTGTAAAAGTGACTGCATCTTATGGCTTCCATGCTGACATTCAGCCCCTATTCGAATTGTGGGGACTCGGAAGGTCATTGAAAGTGACAAATTTCGCCTCAGCAATGCCTAATTATTTTTTGTCAAGATGCTTGTTCTTAAACTCTTGTAAAATTCTTTCCAACAGCAAGCAATTGTATGGATTATAATATGGGTCTTTCAGCCCTGGGACCATACGCCTCTATCTCCTTACATTACTCCATTCTGACATACCCCTAGCTCGGGGATTACGACATCCTCGCTGCTGGTTCCATTGTGATCAAGTAGGGCTTCTTTGGATCCGGTGAAATTTACGAAGCCACCATCGAGTCCATTACAAAATTTTCGCATGTCCCATCTTCATTTAAGAGAGATCAGCCTAGAAATTGGGTTCCCAGAATAGAGGAGATGCCTCTCTAGAGCAAAGTCTCCCTGACCCACGGCCCAGGGAGACCGTAATATTCTAGGTAAAAAAACCAGAGTTTAATCTCGGAATTCTTGATCGAAAGACTCGTTGTTATCTTCGAAATACGGTTGGTGTATTTTCCCTCTCTTACAGTCCCCCTGTTGAATCAGGGAGAATATATAAGGCCGCGTTGCTTGCCAATTGCACGGGTGAGTATGCTTGGGAAATATGTGATTTATTGAGAAACTATCTGTGTGTGTTTTGCTATTTATATTATGGAATAGTGGTTGTGGGCGCTAAGCTTGCGCTTGGAGTCATGACTTATTCAATATGACGCTTGGAGTCATCACTTATTCGACACCCCCTTTCAGCTTTTGTACCTAGCTGAAACAAATAACACGACTCTGATAGAAATGTAGGAAGATGAAAGATACCAGAAAAAATCGTTCGAGGTCTAGGAAACGAAGAGCGCAAAATTCGTCGCCAAATCTCGACTAGAAACTTTTGAAACTCGGGGAATTGGGTGGCTGTTTCCAACCTAGCTTTCAATAAACTACTAATCTGAGTCCACATTCATTCTTGCACCCCTCTAGAGACATTTCATGCTCTTCATCTGCTTCATATAAACGTGTCATCGGGGTTTACTTCAGGTCAATATGCGATATCCCTTGATATTTGCATTCTACTCCACGCTCATTAGCGTTTTTCCATCCGAACTTGTTATGCATTGATTGTGGCCGATTTCGTATTCCGTCGCGGGGCTCCATAGCTTTAGGATACACGAAAAATATTTGTGACATGTTGAAGAAAAGAATGAACTTCTGAGGGGCACAGAGAAGCCGCTTGTTAGATATATGGGTCTGGGATCAAGTCAGTGACTCGGAGGTTCCAGCTATTCAAGAGGGTCGAAGCCTGCGACACACGCATATATATAGCACACTTCTCACTGTGGATAGAATGGATCATTATCTCTGAAAATATATTCCAACACCGTTATTGTTTCAATGGGATAAAGAGGGAGTAGGGAAAGTCCAAAGATACTTCGGCCAAAACTAAACCAAGAGGTTGTAAATCCACCACGAACTCGTGAGCACGCGAATATCATGGGTATCTTCCAGAAATTAAACTGCCATGGCGCATCAAACGCAGTCGAAAAATATTCAACAAATAAAGTTTACTACTTATGCTTCAAAAAAATACTTTTCAGATTTAGCTATTAAATAGTTCTTGTGGCTGGTTTGTGAACACGAAGGTTCGAAGTTCACTGTTCGCCATGTTGATCGCTCAAATCGGCTCTATACCTCCGTGTCCGTCTCCTTCCTTCTGATTAGCTGATGGACTCACCATGATCCTGAGATCCATGGATACACCTTTCTGGATTCGTTTCATCCCCCACCAAGACATTGCGTCTTGACCCTGGTATTTAAAACCGAAGTCTGTTGCTTTTAAGACAATATTCTCATTTGACACTATTTCTCTTGAGGACTTAAATGCTGTCTTCGTCACAGTAGATACAAGAGCTGCTGGCTTGAAGGTCGGAAGCATGCAACCTTTTGTATGTTTGTGTATGGATCTGGTGTGCTGTAGAAAGTGTGGTAATCCAGAGATGGCTACTAAAAGTCAGTATGGAATACCGGGTCCCTTGTCATATATATACAAGTGTAATGTTATGATAAGAGGCTTGATATTTTGGCGTCGTAATCATTATTGACGGCTTTGCAAGTTTGCACCATATATTTCTGTCTCACACCTAGGCATGCCGCATTGCCGAGCCCTGCCCCTGGCCCCCAAAGGCAATCCTCCCGGTAGATGCGTCTCCGTGGCGCCAACGGTTAGGCAAGCTTCTGTGAACTATACTAATGGAGTAAATGTGGCGTTTTTGTATCGAGGACGGACGCCTCGTACCACTGTTTTCTGTGCTAGACCGGCGAACTGGTATAACCCTACCCCGATCAAGTACGATCCAGAAGTCAGACATGTCATATAAGCCTCCTCCCCGCTGTTGGAAAATCTCCAGCACGCCAATCCTTTCCTTATCTGCCCCAAAAGAACATTCTTCAACCTTGCTCATCGACAGCTAATTTCATATCACACCTCAAACTGGCCACCATGAAGTTCTCACATTTTACTATCTTCATTACAATCGGCATAGCTCTAGCGATGCCTACACCTATTGGTATGTTTAGATCATGTCAACAAATCCCGTGCTGATGCCAACCTGTTTCGTAGATACACATATATTCGAACCCGAGAGCATCGAAATTAAAAGAGGGAGTCAAGGGTGTGATTGCAACAGAAATTTCCGTTGCTGTTGATATCGTATGGGATGGAGTGATAGTGTACGAGCCGACTGCTAAGATACATACTACAACAGAAAAGCGAGAAAATTGGAGATGAATAATCGTTAGATGTTTGGCTGGGTTTGCATTGCGGGTGTTGGTCATAAAATCTTGGAGTTTGGTAGAGGGCACGGATATATTGAGCGGATGTATGAATTGGCGGGGGACTTGATTTTGTGGTAACCTAGACTTTCATACCACTCGGAAAGGTTTCTTCATTCGGATCTTTCTGTTCCTTTCCTGCTACCTTTCCATTTTCCTGAAATCAGACAGATGAGCTTTGAACTTCTTTTCAGCCTCTGGACACTCTCAACGCCTCAGCAAATTCTTCCTTCCTTCAGGGCCAATCGATGACGATGTCAAAAGAGGGGTGGCTTTTCTAAATACGACCAATTACCGAGCTGGTCTCAACAATCTCGGTTGTTATTATTTGAAAAGGGGAGGCACAGCTGAACGCGGGGCGTACCGAAGTTGTTATTCTTCCGGGAATCGTCGTCAGCACGAGTTGAACCACTCAGCTTCTTGTCCATTCGGAGTTCAGTGCCGGAGAATTTCGTACCTAATTTGCACGGGCGTTAGATCAGTCACCCCAAACTTCAAAAGATATCTTTATGAGCTGTTACTTTACCCTCACTTGGAAACAAGAATTTTATCACACCATTTCTTTTCAACCCTCAAATTACAATTTCTGCAATGGCTTCCTTAGCGTCAAAATCACAACCATGTGGAGGCATAAAACGCCTTTTACAACTTCAACGTGGTGGTTCGGAGGTATATCATCCTTGTTATACCCTAACCACGGTCCACCGTCCCTGCACTGACAATTTCTCCCACCCTTGCCCCCTCCGCGATAAGCATAAAACCCAATATTCTCTCATCCTCCCCATCTCCATCCTTCCAAAATCCTTCTACGCATGAATCCCCCTTCTATTTCTAGCCCTAAATTCTCCTTATGCCTGCATCTTGTCGTCATACAATTATCTATCTCAAACGATTTTGAGCTTTGGAGGGAAAGGGAGGGTGAAGATGGAGAATGTCACCTTGAAATTAATCGAAGTTCAGGTACCGGTTTTTGCGCCTTGCAACCATGCCACTCCCATGTTGTGTACCAATTGCCCAGCTCGCTTCTGAGCACTGCATATGCACCTGTGTGATAACCACATGGCAGCAGGCTATACCTGAAGAATCCTTCGGAGACGAGGATCCCGAATCGGCGATTCGGAATTGTTGATGGCAAGACTTGGCTTTTGTTTCTTCTTACGTTTTAGTTTCTTGGATTCTTTTTCTTGCTTAGAAGTTGTGGAGTTTTGATATGGTTTTCACACCATTCCAGGTTGAGTTCTCCCCCGAGGTGTAGGAGTTCGCAATAAGGAGCGATCTCTGCGAACCTTTTTCTCTCTTCCACACATCATTAAAGTCCTAATTTAAGGGAAATGAAAGACCTAGACAACATCCCGGGTGGGTTGAGGAATGCAAATTAATAGGAAGTAGCCTCAAAAGACTAAACGAGAGCTAAGTATAATCTCACTTTGAAACATTTTGTCGCTGGAAGTTATTTCCAACTCGACCTTTCCTTCGTCAACTCTTTCATCCAAAGTACATCCCTTTCTGTATGTAAACGTGCACTCCTTGATTCACTAAATGGATCCAGGTCCACAAGTCGAATCGAAATCAATACTTTCCTTCTAATCAAAGCTACTACATTTATGATTAAATTGTTAATAACTAGCAGTTTTCTTCAGTTTGGGCTTTCAGTTCGACTATTTCCAATCATGCAACAGTGACAGTACGTTTTCATTCTAATATTTTATTTAGAGCATACATGTCCAATGCGAGTCCTTATGACCGCTTTGCCACAAGGACGTCATTCTAATCATTTATATTGCTTTATGCATCTTCCTTGAGACATACGTTCTCTTACAGGATGCATTCGACGAACGCAAACCTTATCATTAATTGAGAACTCCCGTCAGTGCCACTCTTTCAATCATCAATCTGAAACAACAAATTCGACGTTTGTTGTACAGCGTCGCCGTATCGCTATTTTCTCCCTTCCCGTTCAATTGCCGGACAGAGTCATCATCGAAAAGGCGCATCTTTATATCGGGCAAAATGGAAAGAACTCCAAGCTGCATTCTCGGGGAGTACAATTCCCCGGTAACACTGCCTCATAATTACGGAAGCGGTTGAGAATAGGCACTGTGGCCAAGTGAGCCCCAACAACTGGAGAAGGGCCGCAAAGGCTCTGTGCATGCAGAAGAGGGAGGCGATATCCGATCCAAACATGTCAAAGCATACCCACATGCTCAGCACAAGTTCATCCCCATGACACTGCAAGCCCTCCAATTCCACCTTGCTGCGCCAGTCAAATCATCGACGTTTAGCACACCAATACTATTGTCACTCATCATCCTCCAAACGCTCGTCCTCCAGGATATCGGCCACGCAGGAAGATCCCAGTATCTCGAAACCAAACCCCTTCCACTCGCAACCTGTATCTGCCTTTGAATGGTCTCAATCTGCTTCGAGGAGAATTTGTTGAACCAAATATAACCAATTGCTTTTTTGAAGGCAACACTTGCATAATATGAATTTTCGGTCGTGTATTTCGTCTCGGTGGCAAGACTCTCAAGCGGTGCATCGAAGAAAATATCTCGGTATGTTGTATTCGCGATGACAGAGTCAAAAGGTGTATTTCCACTTCCAACTATCGTAATGGGTCCGGGAACAAGAGCGGTACCATTGAAGTGTGTCAACCAGCCTCTTTCTCGGAGTGGTTGAAGGTGCTTTTCAACCACCGGAAATAGAACTGCGCCATCCGTCTTGAAGTCCAGGAGGAGGACAAGCGTAGTATTTGGACTTGTCTCGAAGATACCTTGCACTGGAAGGGGAGTGTTGAGGGAAGTGGTATTGACAGAGGGAGGCAAATTTTGATTTTGAAGAATCGTGAAGAGGGGGTCCAAGTATAGACTTCTCAGTGTGCGATGATTGCGGAGTGATTGCTGTGAGTGCCCAACGTAGAGCTCACCCGATGCATCCGTAATCCATATATCTGCTTCCACACTTGAGCATCCAACAGAAAGAGCATCAAAAAGTGGTACGTTCCTCCAATAATCATTATGTGAGTGGCATGCAATTGGGACAAGATCCCGTGTGAAGTTCTCTAGCCAGAAAGGTGGAGGTGGTGAAGTCGTTCCAGGCTCCCTCCATTGTTTGACGACTTGCTGTATGCCATTGGAAGGGGGTGGAGGTGGCGACAAGCGAACGACCAAAGCAGCGAGAAGCACATACCAGATACTGGGAGACCATGTAAGTTTATGTGCAAAATAAGCGACGCATGAGGGAATTAACTGACCAGACACCAAGAACAGTTATAATTACAGTCACCAGCAAGCCAATCAGCAACCGCCTCCCGAGTACTTTACGGTCCTTAAGCCCCCTCGCTGAGGTTCGAAAACGAGCAACGAATGAAGTGGTTTTAGGCCATCGCCTCTCAGGCTGTCTTTTCACTGTCGAGACACTTGATTCTTGGTCGGCATCCATTGGATCGGTTTGACTTATTCTCTCATATGGGTAGTTTCGGTACATAATCCTGTGAATGGAAACACGAAGCGAAATGAAACAACATGGTGACACGAAAACGGCACCTTTTGAATCTTTAAACGTAAGCTTAAGCTGCTTAACAACAATACGTAAATAAAGTCGTCATATGGATTTCGAATCCTTCTTCCAAGACTCATGGGAAGTTATTGATGTCTGCTCATTCGATTAGGTGATTCGCTTACTCGCTTACTACAGGGCGCAATATGGCACGGCATTTTGGGGAAGGATTTTTTGAAAATCCTTCCCCAAGACAAATTTCAGACCCAAGGATTGATGAGGATGAGGCTGAAGGCAGAAAACTTGAGGCTTATTATGACGCTCACGCGATTTACAAGCCCAGACTGTGATTGCAAAAATGCGTATGGTTATTCTTGGATAACGATCATTTGTGGAGTTCACGAACATGTTAAAATTTAGAACTCTAATAGTGCGAGATGTATAAGATTAATCGGTGAGTAAATATTTTGGGGGGTTTTAGTGCCAACTGTGGAATGGTTTTTCGTTGTGAGGAAAAAAGACATGAGGTTTGTGCATAGGTATTTGACGCACTTGAAGCCAACCCAAGGCTGCGAAATACCTCTCAGCAGCACAAAGGACCCCGACTACTACAAGGGCTACCTGATCACAGCGAATTGTCGATCACTAAAAATTGGAAAAGTGGTGTAGGTGTCCTAGATCTTCAAATCCGTCTGCCTTGGGATTGCCAAGTCTCACGAGCAGTGCCGCAGCACTGCCTGGCTGGGGTCCAAAGGATTTCGTTTCATGTCGAATAATTATTTTTAACGAACGAGTTATAGCGTGTTTAAAAAAAATAAAAAATTGTGGACCTCTGATTGGCTTTGTCATCAATTGCGCAATTGAATTGGCTGCAGATCGATAATAGCACCCTTGAGCTGAGGTTGTGGGATTTGCCTTCCATGTCCATCCACCTATATATCAACACTTTAACATTATTCATCAACTAAAGATTCATTCTATATTCAATTAGATCCACGTAGAGAGTGGTCATGGAATATAAAATACTTTCTCTCTATCTTCGGCAAATACCCCTGAATGTCTTACAGATGAACTACTGTGCAATTCTGAGGCACGTCGCAACTGAGGTGTAAGCTGGGCTGCAACGCGACAGGAAATCAAACACGGAACGATTCAATAATCAGATAAGATAAAGGGCACAGAACAATATACACAACCCGTTTTCACATGCTGATCGAACTTCCCCGCAACCCCCCAAATGGTAGCTCCGTGCAATAATGCCAAGTCGTTATAGACTTATCGCGGGACATATAGTAAGGGCTAGTCTAAATGCAACCTCGGAGACCGGCAGTCCGTAAATGGCATGCACGGCAGATCCCGAGATTTGAGCCCTGAATCAATAGTTTTGGTCACCATATGATAAGTATCACTCACACGTCTTGATAGTGAAATTGGTGAGGTCCAAATTTTGTGGAGAGGCCGAAAGGCTAGATCTTGTGGGTGAGGGGTTGGCAATTTGGCGGGATGTATATCTTCACTTCTCCCCCCTTCGTCAATTCTCTTTCACATTTCTCCTGATATGGTGTTTGTTATTCTCGGTTTTGGATACATGAAATCCTCAGAACAATTAATCACTGATTAATCCTTGTTTTCAACAATTCTGGGTCGTTTCCGATTCTTCAGCACGAGACTCCACAAACTACTTTGAGATGAAATTCCTTACTTTCACCACTTTCGTTACAATCTTCAACCTTGCAAGCACCTTACCCATCGCCCTTCCCTCATCCATAGGTACGACCTTTCCGTCATCCTCCAAAGTCAAAGTATTGGCAGTATTTTTACTTCTTATCACCACCTTCCAGTTCTGTCAACTCTAGGAAAACAGCATCCTGCCAGTGGCACCGTACTTTGGACCCACTTCCAAGTCTTCTTCGTCTTATCTTACTTTGAAACCCGCGTTCTGAAGAGAAGGAGCTAATAAATTTCGCATAGAATCGGCACAAGTGGAAGTCAAGGAAGGAAAACACCTAGTTCGAGATTGCACAGGACGATTTACCCAAATATGCCAGATGAATGATTGAAGAAAGGGTGGGCCAGCTAAAATGGGAAAGAGGATATGAAATTGTACGATTCACGAAAATTAGGTGGGGGTTAGATGTATAACGTAAAGGGAAATTCGAAGAAACTGGCAGGAAAATCCGTGGGAAAATGGACGAATGAAAAATGTATGGGCGGGTTAATGGGCAATTAGTTACTCTTCAGCACCAAAATATTGCAACACAATCTAAAACACCATGTTGATGGAGGCAAGAAATATTACAATTGTTATTTGAGCGTTAACTTATTCTGCGTACATAAATCGTGGAGTGTGTTACGAGTAAACTTTCTTCATTTCACGTATTCTTAAATTTAGAATTCATACCTCATCGATAGTCGGCATTATCTGGCTACATAATTGGAATTCTGTGACTGAAAACATCCAAAGTCATATATACGACCCGAATTTTACCAAACAACAAAATGAACAAGGGCAAGAGATCACATGATCCCGCGCTGATCTCGTGTTTAGGCTGCAACCTAAAAATAACCTCCTGCCTGATGAGTTATCAGAGCCAACACAGCAACGCTGCGAACCTATAAATCAAAGAGGATCCAAGCCATCTGCGCACAAAGAACGTGTTCCAATTAGCTGTGATTATCAATTATCCTCCGCCAAAACCTCAAAAGAGAAACATTGTCACTTACACATTCGATACCCCACTAAGTCGGCGACAATGCCTCCAAAGCGCAAAACTCTCCACGACGCAGAGCCCGTGGCTACAGATTGGAGTGCTTCATCACTCGCAGAGCTCCAAGCCGAACTCGAACGACGTGGTCTCCCTAGTAATGGCACCAAAAGGGTGTTGGCCGCTCGCCTGAATGGACTAGAAACACAACGAGGAGTCACTGAGAACAGTCCGAAAACAAGCAAGGTCAATTGGGAGGCATATACGATTGCAGAGCTTCAGGTTGAGCTTGCTAAACGTCATCTACCAATCACAGGGAGCAAGTCTGAGCTCATTAGCCGTCTAGAAGCACCACGAGAACCCCGAAAGGCCAAGAAACCCCGGAGACCTAGAAATAGCCGTGGTAGAGATCGTCGGGGCGGCGAGAAACGCCTGCGACCATTTGTGGAGAGACCTGGGGAAGAATACAAGAAAAAGGTTGAGAAGATTGAGAAGGAACGTCTGTTCATGCTGGATAGGAGCAAGGGTATTGATAAGGATGGGTTTGTATGCGAACACTTCAGCATCGCTGGCAGCACTGGCAATGTGTATGATACTACGATTGGCAGAAGCCCAAAATGTGTTTGCATGGATGCAGTAAGTTTTTGGCACATCAAATATTGGAACAAACTAATTACTGTAAAGCGCATGCGTGGTCAGAAGTGCAAGCACATCAATTGTAAGTTTTCATCTGACCTCCTGTCTTGTCTCATCGAAGTCTCACAATTGTTTAGACGCTCTCATCAAAATACTTCGAGCCCCAGAAAATCTCTGCTACCAGCTAGCCTTCCTCAGCACCGAACTCGAATCCATATTTGCTAATGCACCTGTCACAAAAGCTCCATCCATCGATAAGGATGAGGATGATGATACCATCTACAACGGGAAACGCAAACCTATTGAAGGCGAATGTCCAATCTGTGTATTTGACATGGAAGCAGATGAAGAGATCGTATGGTGTAAGGCAGCTTGTGGTCAGAACTTCCACAAAGAATGCTTTCAACACTGGAAGAGCAGCAAGAATGGTGGCCAAGTCACTTGCGTCTATTGTCGGACCGAGTGGCAGGAAGATGTTCCAAAACCTGGCGACCTGGCTGGCTTGAAGAATATTGCTCCGAAGATTGGCAACTATAGGAACGTTGCACACTTGATTCCTGGATATCAGCAAGGGTGAATGGGGCGCATTAGCACGAGTGCCATGTTTGATGATCATGAGAACTCCCTTGCTCTATTGTTTAATTTATCGACGGCGAGGCGTTGAGGATTTGCCAATTTGCTTTTATTTCTTCTGCTTTGGGAAGCCGACACGTCTGATATGCTCACTTTAGCAGATTGTACCAAAAGGGGGACCTTTCATTTCCGCTGCAGCCGTCAGCGGCTTGCCTCAAATAACTTAAACCGCACAAACAAGCAAAGACAAGGCTTTGGCAATTACCACATTTTTGTTTCTTCTGCACACTTATCTGCATGTTATACCCAGAGTTTCCAGCCCTTAAGTTCAGGCCCCAAAATAACTCAAAACGTCTGGGAAGCACAAAATTCGCGATTCGCGAAAAGTCGCGTAAGACAACCCACATCTAGGCATCCATCAATTTACAAAACACGAAACCAATACCGAAATCACATTTATACCCACCATTACAACCGTTTCCATACACATGGCGTTAGACTAAATCCTCTCGCTACCAGTATCAGCCACCACTATTGTAGAGTACATCATCACAGGATCAGAAACCCAGAGCCAATACTGTACAAGCACATGGAAATCGAGAATCTCCTCATCCGCATCACTCGTGCAGCTGTCAATAATCCTCCGACATCTATCTGTCGATCTGGACAAGGTTCCGAGTGGTCGCGTATCCGGTAGTTCTTCTCAGCTCTCCTTACTTAACATCTTGCGATTCGCTCATTGTCGAGTTTCGGGTTATATATCAGTGGTAGTATTGTCCAGCGAACCTATTGCCGTATTAGCCTGCAGCAGAGTTGCGAATCGTGAATGGCAAACGGCTTGGGAGGCCCGATGCTGGGTAAGTCATGTCGTGTAGGGTAAGCATTAGCATTAAAGTTTCAATTTAGCAACCGCCTTTTATGCTATTTGGGTACGAGGTTTGGTTTGCGGATTCTGGTGAGTCGGTTCCGGCAGAGAAAATCTGGGGTAACGCTGTCGAGTGTGTGATATATAGAGGCTTAGTCTTGCTCCTCCAGTGAATTTGAAAGAGATTTTGGATTCTTGCTGTTGATATTTCTAAATACATCGTCATCACTTAGAAACTTCCAAGAGACACATTTTTCACACATTTTCAAATACAAACCAAAACACAATGCAGGTTGCTAGTCTCAAAATATTGCTGATCGCCCTTGGATTTGCTGTTGCATTTCCTCTTCCATTGTCAACATCAAGTGGTAAATTTCCCGCCTCCCTCTCGCATTGCAAACTTCAACCCGCACCTTTGAATTCCGACATATACTGACGAACCTCAACAGAAGCAACTCAAATAGAAACAAGGGTACCTGGATGCAATGATGGCTTCACCGAAAATTGTCGGAAACACATCAATTGATGGAGAGAATGCAGTAGATGCAGGGGAGTGTGTGCCGGAGCGGACAAGCTGGACTTGAACAGCTGAAAATTGCTGGTGATATCACAGGATATGGATTTGCATGGTTGGGTTTGGAGTTTGAATGGGTACGCATTTTGGATGGTAGGAGTATGGATACACAAAATTGTTACAGCAAACAGACATGGAAAATCGCTATGGAATTCGGGAAAAGGATTTCCTTGACAGGGACGTGTAAGGGATAGTGGAATTGCCTTGAGCATCGGTGTCGTATTATATTGCTTGTAGATATTTCTGGTAAATATCTCAACTCATTCTGACTCATCGAGTGAGAGCATATACCCTTACCTTTCTGCCTGGTGCAATAGCTGTGCTTATACTGACAGCATCTCGCTCTCACCGTCTCATTCTCATCAGTGATGACCTCGCGAGAGGAATATACGGGAATTCGGCAGTTTCACAGTCAGAGTTACACAGATCAACATTTTCACACTTTTTAAAAAGGTACTTCTAAGGACTAGCAATGGATAATTATAGGGGCATCAGCAGACATCGCGAAATGCAACAAATTAAATCACATCTCTACTAGAGATATTTTTTCAGATGAAATGATGTCCATTTTAGGTAAACGAAGTTGGTTGTGCGTCAAGATTTCATTGATCTGCAAATCGCGATGTGCAACAAAAGTTGGAATTACCGAGTTCAGCCTTTTTCGTCTGATGTTGGTACCAACTGCATTTCCATAACAGGCAATAAAATGTTGGATATGCGGGGAATGCTGGAGTATTTTTGCCACGAGCCATGCAATAAATTTTAAGGTCGCCGAAGTCAACCATGCTCTCATTGCAACCTCGGGTCGCACAAGGAATGTGAGGATATACTATTCGGATACATGTTCGCAAATGTCCAAAACGTAAAAGAATTATTAAATTTCTATCACAATTCTACCATCTCGTAACTATTAGTTGAACCCCAAGTACGGTCCCCCACACTTAACATCCAACACGCTCTCATCAACATTCAAACAATACGCACTATGCGTCCCATTCGGACTAAGTACATTAATGCCACTCGCCACAATATTCTTACACGCACTTGTGCTACTACAGGCAAACGTGCCGATCTCGGGTTGGTATTTCTTCGTCGTCTTCCCCTTGAAGTTCTTAAACACAACATCGGATATCGTCAAAGGGGAGGGGTATTGCAAGCATAGTGTGAGGTTGGATTGCCCGTAGCATTGGTCAACTTCGATGGCGTAGTCAACGGCATCGATAAGCATGGTATCGTAGGTAATGTTTTGGACCATTCCGGAACCGCCACCACCTTGGAGGTCGCCGGAGAGGGCAGAGGCGGTGTTGGGCCAGACTTTTATGCGGGCTCCGTCCTTCCGAATTATTAGCTACCTTGATGTCTGGAGAGATGCAGAGGTTGGAGGACTTACACTGGCATTGTGCATCGAGATATTGTAGACGTAGATATTCTGCACAATATCGTACTCTCCCTTGTACTGTCCCAGTGAACCAACGCTGATACCATGCGATCCGTTACACCAGAGATTCTGCACAAGGATATTCGTGCTGTTTGGCTTAAAGCTCACGCAATCTATACATGAAAAAATTAGTATTCATCCCATGTAAAGTTAGAACAGGCTCCAACTCACCATCACCATTATTAATCACCGAATTCTGAATCGTGATATCCGAACTCCTATATGTATCCCACCCATCCGTGTTCTTAGCCAAATTCTTACTCTTACTCCCACCCGCAATATTAATATTATCAAAAACAACATTCGTTGAATTTGCAATGAAATGATAATATTCTGGGCTATATCTCAGCACCAAATTACTAATTACGGAGTTCTTAAGTCCATCAAGACCGAATAAGACTGGTCGGAGAGTGTAAATGTTTGAGGCGTAGAGATCGTACCAGACTTGGCCGTTGCCATCGATGGTGCCACCACCATAGATGTTGACGTCGTTCCCGCCGAGCTTGAAGAAGGAGGTTACATTTTGGAAGACGAAGCGAAAGCTGTTGGCTTGCCAGTAGGTTGTGTCATTGGAGAATTGGATGTATGATTGGATATCTAAAGATGTCTCAGCAGGGTATTTCATATGGCTCTCGGAGCTCTTACCAATATCGATGTGGTTCAAGAAGGTCAAGTCCAATGCTGTGCCGATCATGTACTTCGTGCCTTCCTTGAATACAACATGTCCTCCATTGTTGCAAGAATGAAGAGCATCCATGATGTATGTCGAGTCGTCCGTTATACTGTCATTATGGCTCTTGACATAGCACACTTTGTCCCGCGATGGAGAAGAGGGGACAGGTTTGTGCGGGGTCTTGGGATGACAAGAGACATTCGGCCTTGGGGAAGTATGCTCTGGTGTGGAGTGACCACCCGAGCTCTTGGCCCATGACTGCTCAGCTTGCCATGTCGGGTTTGCAATCGAAAGTGTCGCTGAAGCAACTGCAAGGACAGTCGTTAATTGAAATCGCATCGTGATCGACTTCACCACAAGCTCAGATCGGTGTAGATGGCGAAGGTGCAAAGCTGCCCTGCAGAATTCTGAGGAGAACCATGACCTTTATTCATTTGCGTTGATCAATATGAACGGTAGCTTCGGGTCTATGCAACTGTACAGTGGTGGACGGGAAAGTTGGGATGTAGCTTGACATTTTTCCGGATAGCAAGGCTGACCCTAGTATCGTGACGACGGACGTCCAGTTTGGGTAAATTGGTGGTCCACTAGAGCCAATTGCAAGAATAGAAATTGCGGAGAAAGAGGTTGATCCCCAGGTTTCTCCATATCGAATTTCGAGAAGCTTTCGAAGCTCCATGAAGCTGGAGCTCCCCGCATTTCATACTCCACTTAGAGCTTGCTTGAAAGCTTGTGATTCGCCAAGAGATGCTGAAGAAAAGGTACCCGAAAACCGATCCTTGGAGTTTGCGGCGAAATTACGGTGATTGGTGGGAAATTCGTGTTTCTTGTCCGAGTTCCAACCTCCTGGGATTTGTGGACAAACACCAAATATTTTGTGGGTTTTCATTTCCGTTTGTTAAGACAAAACAGACAGTGAACTTAATAAGAAATGAGTGATAGCAATTAAAGTTTTGGGCTCAATTTTCATGGGCCATGCCAGAACCCCGAATCAACAATAAATAGGAAATTTGTAGGTGAATTATAAAGAAGGGTTTATTGGTCGTAGGCGTGCTGAGTTAGTACCACATTTAAGGAAAGTTATTCCAACAGCCAACGGGCCAAGGCTCGTTCATGCGTAACAGAACTCATGAAAATTGTATTTCGTGATACCTCACGAAAGGTTTTTAAGCAATATGATGGATGCCCTGTGGTTAATGCCAGATCAGAGGCCTTCTACCTGAAATCAAACTCTATGAACTTCGAGAAAAACATGTCAAGTCACATTACCAAATGACTATCCACTTCGAGAATTCAGTCAGGTGTTTCAGAAGAGTAGGTGGCGTTTGTTCACCCAATTATAGTAAGAGTAGTAGGCGGTAACGTGAAGTGATGTTGAATTAAACACCAGTTTAAACGCCTTGCATCAAGTGGGCGACTCCGTTACATCAGACCCCCACTGTAAAATAACATCACAAGACCACGTTCCGTGATGGTCACCCCTTGTATTTTCGGAGGAGGAAAGAGTTTGTGATATCTATTAATCAGAAACCTCAGAAGAGTTTCAGGAATATTCCAAGAACTCGATGGATGTGCAATCACCCTTTTGAACCAACAGAAGGAGGTCATTTGCTAAGCTCCCGGGGAAAGCAGTAGTGTCCTGCAATGTGGTGCATGTCAGCTCCCTTCCTCTCCGGATGCCATCAACACCTGGTGAAGCAAAGAGTTGTCAATATCCAATCGCTCCCCTCTTTAGTCTCCACCCCCCACGGGTGCGAATAACAAATATGATTCCTGATTTGTCAGCCTAGTCCTTCCGGGTTCTTGGATCTGCAGATTGATTCTCTGCTGGGAAAAGTAATATACCCTTGTCAGGCGCAACGGAACGACCCCTCCCCTAATGCACCGAAAGCAAAAGCACTGATGTGGAATATATGAGTGAACTGAAAAAAGATTCGATCCGATGCAGTCACTACTGCAAGCAGGAGCAGGAGCAGGGGCATACTTATGCATGCACTCATGAGACAAGGCTATTGAAGATGGGCTTGTAAGCCGATTTCAACAGGACGTCCTGTTCATGGAAATCGCGTGGAATACTAACAGGGTGCTTGAGGAATGGAGGAATATTAGCTGCCAGTAGTGTGAATGCAACGGGCAACAGCTCAATACAATTCGGCTCACAAGCAAGCCACCACGCTGTATCGAATGAGGATAGCCCTGGTCGTTGGACTCAGAAAGTCGCATATGGAGAATTTTACACAAGCGATGAAGACGCTTTGAATCCCGAGTATCCGGCAATGTTACGGGGTCGCATCGAGATCATTTCGGAAAGACCGTAAGATCTTAAGATCTCCTTCAATAGCCAAGGGCAAAACAGATTCCCGGGTCACTGTAACATCAGCTCGAATCCGACAACCAGGAAATGGAACAGCCAGATATTTTGTCCCACCACATAAGACCTGACCCGGTCCATAATAAAAGATTGTATGAGCCAATCCCGACGGACAGCTTTGGGAAGTGGATTTGCTGCAGGTTCGCTGCAGCGAATTATAATTTGAAGTATCCAGTATTGTATTGATAATCTAGATACTCTCTGTATTTCTCAATTCCTCTCAGGAAAAGCGCGCCAAAGCGTTTACAGGCTCTTGAGATCTTTCTAAGGATATTTCTGGCGGCCTACGTCTAGATCTTCACCGTTGTCACTGACAATTTTAGCTGGTATCTCGTTGGCAGCTGGCGGATTGTGGCGGGCTCCGGAGTTGTTCTCACGTTCCACACTGGCGGGCTCCAGACAATTGTGTGGCTGAACATCAATGAAGATTCGCTCGAGAAAGCCATCTTAAAACCATAGTTGTACGAGAAAGAGTTGACAGACCAATGACCAGAAATGTCAACCTTTTCTTGCAGCAAATTCTTGAGACAGCTGTCTTGGTTAAGTCCCGTGTTTGAAAAATGCATCAAAGCTCCTCCTACGACATCATCAGCTCCTTGACCAAGCCCAGCTCCCATTCCTAGCCCACTCAACAACTTGATTTAGCGAGAGACTTTGGATTGAGCCTCTAATAATCC
This sequence comes from Tricladium varicosporioides, assembly GCA_021365295.1. Lineage (NCBI taxonomy): Eukaryota > Fungi > Ascomycota > Leotiomycetes > Helotiales > Tricladiaceae > Tricladium > Tricladium varicosporioides. The sequence continues at coordinate 1,466,908 of JAJTIW010000005.1, read as the reverse complement.
AATAGATAACTGGTAACACAAGTACCATCCGTTCCGGAGGCGCAAATCCTAGCTGTTGCACATGGCGACGCCCGTCCGGCGCCGGGACCAGACATGAATCCCACTCTAGAATATCAGCCCTCCTTGTGCTAAACTCTACATCAGGCATGTGGAGTCCACTCCCCCGCTCTATTTCTACCCTCCTCTCACCGTCACTCAGGAAAAAACGATCAGTCGAAAACATCAGTGGGCAAATCTGCTTATTGCAATTATCTCTCACATCGACATAGGCCTGCCAATACTGTTCAAACACGAGTCCTGCAGAACAAGCTCCCCTTCCCAGATTATAGCTCAGAATGCGGAAATCAAATCCCTGAACACGGAAGACAATATCACCACCTTCACAACAAAAATGCAACCCAGAAGTCCACAAATATGTTCTCATTACGCTGAACCACCACGGCACAATGCCTACCGATCCGTACATATGTGCATATTATTGAGATACGCAAATAAAAAGAATATGGCTGTAATCGTTGGAACCTGTTAATCATCCAATATCCATGCTAAACCGCAAGAAAAACCAGCCTTTCCCAACACCCGCAAGATGCGGTGTTTATTGGTATTGCGGAAGCCCATCATCGAGCGGATCATAGTCGCTATGCGCGAAGAGCGGCGAATCGCTATCAACACCTTGAACATTGTCAAGCCGGCATGCTTCCTCAAAAATCATCTCGACATTTTCACTCTTCGGGAAGAAATAGGGGTTAGGAGACGGTATGCTTTCGTGGCTGGGTGGCGTAATCGGAGAATTCTGTCGTGGTATGAGGTGTGATCGCGTGTATTGTGACCTGAGCATATTGTGCCTTGGGATAGGACACCGTGAATCTGAGCGCTCTTCCCTGGCACGCTGCTTCTGTAGTTTTGTTTTGCTTGCAGAAATCCCCCCCTTTCGCCCGGAGCTTTGTCTTGCTGGTGCAGGGTGGTCGGATCTTGTGAATTTTTTGGCGCCAGTACCTTTGCGATATCTCGTGGTAGATTGAACTCCATCTTTGATAGCGAAGTCTTCAAGAACCCACTCAGTGGATTTCTTTATTTCATCTCCTGCAATTTTGCGCTCTGTTTTCTTGAAAGCCTATATTGTATAAGTAAAAGGTCCTCCAATGAAAAGCCTGAAGCTTTCTTACCGCATTCATAGACAAGTTGTGGCGAATGCTGTTCATCCATCCCTTAGTATCTTGGCGTCCCTTTGTCGTATTTTCCCGAAACCACTGGTAAATCTCTTGAAGAACCATGGAGTGATTTGGCGTGCTCATGAGGGCTCGATGGATGAGTTTTGCATATGGCTCATCTATAGAATGCTCATCCACTTCCATAGCGGTCACTTCCCGAGAACTTAGTTCATCATCATCTGAAGCTTCAATGGAAGGGAGCCTGAGAGATGCAGACTTGCTGAAAGCTAAAAGATTTGAGCTCGAAAGGTCATCGTCCATATTTGGGTTTCCACTAAATCCGCACGAATTGTCCATAGGATCAAATTGAGCGACAGAGTGATCCACAGAAGCTTGTAGCTCATTCTGATTCGACTCAAGCATATATGCGGACGGCTCGTACCCATCCACACTCATGCTATTGTCGGTAAGCATTCGCGGATCATAGGATGTCCAGGTACGAGGGACCTCAGCGTACTCGATTCCTCGTGAGAGGGCATTGTCTTGCTCGTTGTTAGTCATACTTGTTGAATAGCTGTAGTAATGAACCGCGCTTTGATCATCAACGCTGAGTTGCGTGTGGTTAGGGCTATTCCACAAGGTTGGCTGTTGTGGCATAGCTGGCATTGGATTTGAGAGACCAAAGTTATTGTTGCCGAGTATGTTCTCAGGCGTTGGAGAAATCATGTATTGTCGATCAACTTGCATTCGATGAAGAGGGTTAAAAGACACTATCTGGTGTGTGGGTTGTATTGATGTTAGGGAGGCCTCAGCATATGGGAAAGTGAGAGAGAGGTTTTTCGTCTGGTGACGACGACGGTATTGACCCGAATTCATAGTGAGCATCGTCTGAATGCCAACGCTGTAACCGCACCGTTTATGGTTTGGCCAAAAAGGCGGAGCACACTTCAAAGATTGCTCTTTTGTACTACGACTCTGGCGGATATTCGAGTCGGAGATTTCGAAGAATTAGGATTAGCAAAACGGAAATCAGACGTAGATATTCAACTAGAGTGTCTCAAGCCAGGGGAGTGAATGGCCAAGTGAGTGATGACAGGCCATGCAGCATGGCGTTGCCAACGCATGGGTACAAGCTTATGAGGTGTGATGCAAAGCTCGTTTGCGTCCGACGGATCATGACAGACAGAGACTTAAGAGAATGGGCGGTCATCTATTCTGAGGCCCTGATAGCAATCGCTTGCTTTCTGTTACAGAAGACCTCACAGTTAACCAGGCATCCAGGCTAGAGGCGTAACAGGGTGCATAGGTTGTACATCAAGGGCGCTAGGCAGCCTGCATATGCTAGGGGGAGTCAAGATTGTCAGGAGAGAAGCATCGAGCCTGTAATTGACAACCTTGCGAGTGTTCCACCGCAAGCCTCGAGCAGGCTAAGTTGTGCACGATGTTCCAGAAAATGGGGGGGAAGGGGGGTCACTTCAATCCCGTGTAGATTTCCAGAATAGCGCTAGAATCAAGGTTGCTTTAACTGCCATCGGTAGCATCTTCCGCGGGAAAGAGTACCCTTCGCCGGCATCGATTAGTAATGACAGCTGCCACAAGGCAAAGTCAGTGGCGTGTGGGCAATTTCCAGCAACGGGAATGACACAATGGAGGCGCAGGTAGCCAGGTCCTGAAGCAACACCACGAGAAAGAGTGGCGGTTGCCTCAACTATACCACTCATCCCTACGATTAGGGATTGAAGCAGAATGGTCATTTGTGAGGTCGATGATTCTCCCGAAGCCTTTCTGCTTGCTACTGTTGTCAATATATACATCACAATAATGCTAGCATGCGACATCGGATTGAACTTTTACCCTTAATTCGAAGGTGGGACAAGAATGGGAAATTTGTGCAACACATAGCACTTGTGAAGTCTGGAAGAACGGTTTAGTAAATGGTTAGATTTTTGCGCTTTCTAATGAATACCTTAATTCCCAGGACAACCGTTCTATCCGAATTAAAAGCCCATATGCTCTCCGAGCAAGCAACTCTTGAACACTTATTTTCGGTAGTAAACCTATTACACATCAGAAATAACTCACATAGAGAAAGGACGGTCTATCTCACCTTTTTGTATTGAAAGTGGAGCTGTAGGATGCCCTACATGGAAAAATTAGTAACAGTGAATAAGAAAATAAGGAAAAGGATATCCCGATAGAGCAACACCAAGCTCAGGATTTATCTCAACACATAGATTGCGGCACAATACCTTGTCAAAACTACTCCGGAAACCACGATCTCTCTTTGCACTATAGTCCCATTCTTTGTCAACAATGCGGAAGGCGATGTCTTCGTAAGGTGGTCCAGCAATGAATCGAATTAAGCAGGTGTCTTCCTCCCCAGCAGGTGCGAAAGACTCTCCACGTTTTCGGCCATGCTCTCTAATGATCTTGAATGTAGGTGCCTTGGCTTTATCAATCAGATCCGGGTAGAAAATGTTGAATTTATACCCTTGGACAACCTTGGGAGGGGGGTTGTCATGGTCATAATGTGTTTGATTGTACTTGTTCCATTCATACCCCATCTGGACGCGGTTGAAATAGCGTGGTTTTCTCGGTCTATATTTGTCTGCCCATTGAGGTTTTGTGGACGTAGCAACTGATTCCTCGCCAGTAAATATCTCTTCGTCCTCATTTACCCCTCGTGCAACCTCTCTCTCATATAATGCTTTGGTTGCTTGGGAGAAATCTTCGTTGACGATTGCTGAAAAGCGTTGAGTGCCGGGTGGAGAGATGTTGCTAGCAATAGTGCCGGTGGTCCTGCTGGTGGAACTGGAGGTTGCTTTCTCGGCAGTAGTATGCCGTGATGGAACGTAACCTAGTTTTAATATTCTGCGGCGTTCGGAAACAACTTTTTGGAGAAATATTGATTCATCAACGATCTCGCTTGACTTGTCTTCGTTGTGTAGTTTAAGAAGAGGCTCGGGATCCTGAGTTGCAGAGTAAGGAAACTTGAGTTGCTGTTGGGTCTTATGTGAAAAACCCCGCTCTTCAGCCCGATTATCGGCCCCTTCTTCGACGACTGGTATGGCTCCACCTAAAAGCTCTTGTAATCTGGCACGAACTCCAATGACGTCGTCCTGTTGTTGTTTTCGAAGAGTATCAAGACGGCTATCCACTACGGATTGATATACCTTCTTGAGTTTAGCTTTAGCCTTCCAAATAAGCAGGCTTCGTAAGAGCTGTTCCCAATAATCCACATCTATAGGTTCATTTGACTGTAACTTTGATCTAATTTGTTTTTCCAGGGCCTCCAACTGCTCGTAGGTTTTCGGTCCTAAGAGTTTGTCCACATCAGATGCGACAGAGCCTACCGCGCGCCCCTCAGGTCCTAGCGGTTTCAGTTTCTGGCGTCGATCGTTGCAAATTATTTGCATAGTTTTCCAATAGTCCTGGTTCTTCCTATTTGTCTCCAACGCCAGGTATGAATTTATGTCTCCTTCTAGCTCTCCTAGTTGTGTGTCGTTAAGTCCTTCGAAGACGCCTTCCGGGTCTACAACGTCGACTTGAATTTCTTCCTCGTCGGCGTCGAGGAGATCTCGATCGGGATCTATAACTCGTAGAATGACAGCAAGCCAGTCAATCGGTTTCGCTCTTCCTTCGCGGACTCGTATGACGGCTTTCTTTTTGGCCTGCTTCAACACAAAACTGTCTTCTTCTGATACCCATTTTCGTGTTAATTCGTCGTCTAGCGTTTGGGCATTCTTTGCAGGCCGAAAATCTGGTGTTCTCGCACCAGAGCTACCCGGGTGGGCTGGTTTAGAGATTCGCGATGCTGGATCTCGTCGTGGTGCAGTAATATCTTTCGAAGGTGATGCGCGGCCAGCAATCATAGCTCTTCGACCGGGATCCATAGTCTTTGTGCACCTGATAGTGTAAAAAGTTGAGCTATAAGTCGAAGTTTTTACTGTTACGAGATTATCAAGACTTGAAGCCTTGTTGATATTTTGGACAAATATAAGCTAGTCCTGAAATGGAAAGCCGATTCAACCCATTGCAAGGCTGAAACACAAATATCGAGAGATATCGCATCTTGTCCCCACTACTAGAGTTGAATATTAAAGACATCTTAGGACAGGGCTACGGTTGGCAAGTACAAAAAGATTCGGCGTTGTCTGGCCTCTCGTCATCATCAAAGTGAAACGTTTATTGTTCATCACAATGGCTGTTATCGATAGTCTTCCTGGTCTCAGTGTTACGATCGAGTGCAACGGCAATACCCTTGAAGAATACGAGGATGGAGACGAGCTCTCCTACAAACAGTTTACTCCAACGCACACTGTAAAGAAGTACATCGAGTGTGTCACTGATGCCGAGTTCAAGGTTCATATCGATATTCTCCCAGGTTTCAAATGTCCAGATTATGCTACTCATACTACTATGTGGGTCGATATTGATGGCAAGATAGGAGGGGGATGGCATAATCCGAAAAGGCATCCCACCTTTTCAAGAGGTTTCTCTGAGTTTATTTCTCGAATTAATCCAAGTGAAGTCTCCCGGCGTAAGCTTAGGTTTTGCAGCATCGAAAAAGGTTGGTTAACATCAGACCTTATTCCTAATTGGTTGTGACGAAGGTTAACTTATACTTCTTAGTCGATGATACCGACAATAATCGCGTCAAATCTGATATCAAGCTTGCTGAGAATCTTGGAGAGATCGTGGTCCATTTCCATGGTACAACTGAAGGGCAAGCCCCGGAACTTTACGTCCCAAAGAACCAAAATGAAGGCGCAGTTACCGAAATATCTGAGAAAGCGCTCAAGGGACAAGCTATCTCCCATGGAGTTGCGTGAGAACTCCCGGTTGCGAAATACTAAGAGTATCTCACGGTCTAATAAATGATTATTAATTAGGCTTGGGCCAGAGCGACGGACTTATCAAACCCCCGACACCCAGAGGGTGTATCCAGCTGGTTACTATAAACCCCTTGCCATGTTCAAATTCAAATATCGGTCAAGGCGTTAGCATAGCGAGCTCTCTCTGCCCTTCATTTACTAACACACTCACAGAAGCCCTTCAACAAGAACTGATCATCCCCAGATCGCCTTCACCTGTACCAATTATGTTGAGCGCCCGAGATGTAAATCAATCAATCTCAAATAGGGAACGGCTAGCGGAGTTAAAGGTATACTCTGCATTATTTATTTTTTTCAGCCACCTCACAAGGTCGCCTTTACTAATAATCATTTAGCGGGAAATGGAACAACTCAAAGCCAACGTCAAGGAGGAACAAGAATCAGGGATGAACGTATTTCAAAGAGGCCAAAAGCGCAAGCCTAACGATCTCGAAGTCATACCAAGTGAACGGGTGTATAAGATCACTCGCCACACCAACGGTACAGTGATGGTCGACCTCACTGATGATGACTAATACGATTTTCGCGCTTTTAGCTTCCGATTTTGTGGGTTAATCGTAACACAGGTTGTTTGCTTGGAGCTGAGCACTTGTAGGACGGAGTAAAGAAGGGTTTGGAAGGGAAGTGCGGCGACAGATCAGCATTTTTGATACCCCGGCACAGCAATGGTCTTAACATGATTCAAATTTCCTATCTATATTTCATGATCCCCTCGTTTTTGCTCTATTATGTTTTTTATACTAACGATGGTTAAACCTTTAGTGTAATTTTCAACAATTGCCTAACATATAACCCCCAATGTGGACGGTAGTGGGTGGAGTTTAATTATCTATGCGTTTGTTACTAGTAGGTCTAGCAACAGCAGCAAGGATATACTGGATGTTTTACTCTCACATTTATCATGATAAGTTGTCATATTGCAAGCACAAATCACATGGGGTGATATGTGGCAATCTATTTCTACCTTGCTGGGTTGGGAAGGCTTACTATCGCGGCGGTATTTACTGGACTAGGAACGGTTCTTGCGTCAACTCCTTGGTTGTTGAGGTGGTTACATAAAGAAGATCAAACTTCTCCTAAGTGCGAAATACTCAACATTGACTATTCGGTTGTGCTTAAAAGCCAAAGAAAAATGAAGTTTGAGAAAGGGACTTTAGCTGGCGAAGTGTTAGCTAGGATGCGGTATTGGGTTAGCTACATCGTTATATTATATGAATCCCCATTTGTCATTTTCGTTCTTCAATTCGTATAATGACAGAAATATTTCAATTTTAATTACTCCTAGAAGGAAATAATACATAGAGCAAATGCCATGAAGCTATCTCAATTATGATTTGTTAGCTCCATTTCACATGACGAACCCATTAGTGACACTAAGCTAGACTTATGAGTCATCAGAAATTACGAATTTCGATCATGCGCTCTAGGTGGGTCCACTCAGGAGGAGATCCAAGAACTGGCTCTTGATTATTTGGTGGAGGGTTTTCGTGCTGGTCGTGATTAAGAGTCAACGGTTGGGTCCCTAGCACGATCCTTTCCCTTCTCACTTCACAAGTTGAAGGACTACCTTCTTCCCTTGTTCCCACCATGATCCTTTGATCTTCAGCATGTATAGTTCAGTCTAAAGCCTCGACCTACCTGCTAGCACGAGTAGCAGGATTGTGAACTACCAGGCCAAATACCTTAAGCCCTCCCCACAGCACGCCCACTGCTAGCTCTACAACCGTGAATACAAATCCAACCGGTACAAACACGTTTTTAGGATGCTAAATTGCTACTATTGACCAGCTGTCAATACAGAGTTGCATGTAAGTTTATATGTCTTTCGCGACGATAACAGTTAATTAGTTGGTCTGGTGGCCATGTGGCAACTTTCTAGATCGAATGGACTCGTTGCCTAGGTGCCCCGGATCTAGTAAGAACCTTCAACCCTTTCAAATCAATGGAGAAGATTGTGAAGACAGCACTTAGTTTTCCTCAATGCTTGTTGAAGCAATGCATCGATCACGCTCTATATTTAGCTACATCCGCTCTTCAAGCTAGCATAGTACTCAAGATGAGGATACTGTATGTTGTGAACTTTCCACTAATGAGAAGGAAACTGAAAAGATCAAGATCACAAACGGTTTGCGAAGAGAAGCCGTAAGGGGTTAAATATTTTGCACTCATCCGTGATTTCCCCTATATCTAATCTAATTAACTGCATCAGGTAGTTCAAGAAGTTCACAACAAAATGCTCGTTAGGAATTCATAATATATCGTAAATTATAAAAAACCAAAATAATGAAAGGAAATCTACTTTAAGTGATATTTTCTCCCAGGGTTCCAACATGGCTTCATTCCAACCCCTGGCCTTCCGTTCTTAAACGGTAGATAAAATAATTTCGGTTTGATGTACCAAGGGTATAAATTGTGTATATAGGATTAATTTAAAAAATTATCAGTCATTCTTGTTGCACAATCCTATATTGATGTGTTTTTCACTGTACCATTATAGATATTGGTTTAGCTGGAGCAAAACTCACCGAATCAGATAGAGAAGTTGGAGGCTCACTAAGTATCACTTGTAAATTGTCATCCGCAATTGAACTCCGCATGTGCACCTTCAAATAAGCCACATGTCTTAGAATCTACCACTATCCCTTACCAGAACCGCACAGGTACTCCACAAAGTGTAGCGATGACAAGGTCAGGGAGGGGCGATCCTTGGCACCTGCATGTTACTCCCACCCCTCACTTGCTCTGCCCTGTTATCGATGAGCCACAAAAGTTCAAGTAACAGCTCCAGAGACTAAGTTTTCAAATATCTTCAGGGTTGCTATCATTCTCTCAATCAACAAATTCCTCTCCTTGAGACAGCTGATGTATTTATCTCAGACCACACTATTCCTCTCCCTCCACTGAACCATCAATCCTACAAACCTTGTTGAGAACGTACATCTCAGCTTCCCCTCCAGATCAGGTTCTGGCTCCTCTTCTGAGAAGCTCCATTCGAAATCCCTTAGGAGCATAGTAATCGTCTTCATGTAGACGGCTGCTGCGAGATCTATATCTCATCATCAGCATTTAATTCTTATCAGAGGGGATGGTAGGCTTAGAACACCTACGTTTTCCAGGACATGAACGAACACCAGCGCCAAAAGACATGTTATATGGCTCTATGAAGGTTTAGCAGAGGGTTGAGAAAAGGGTAAAGAGGATGGGAATGTACCAAGGGTCCTGATTTTCTCTTCGCTGTACTCTAGCCACCGGTCGGGGCGCCACTCATCGGCGTCTTCGCCATAGAGGGATTTATCGCGGTGGAGAACCCACATGTTGATTCCCACTGTTGCCTGTCTGTTATTAGGATATAGTGCTTTGAATAAGATGTCAGTAACCCACCCCACCAGGAACCCAAACCCCCTCCAATTCTCTTCCACCTACTGGCACTTTCCTAAGGAGCGGCATCCCTATAACCCCGTGAACCCTCATACTCTCCCTCAAACACGCCCTCAAATACGGCAACTGTTCCTCCATATCCCTTGTACCCGGCACTTCACCCTTTCCCACTAGCCTACCCTCGTTCATAGCTTTATCAATCTCAGCATGGATTTTCTCCTGACAGCCTGGGTAAGAGAGAATATTCGTGATGAGAGCACCGATAACAATCGCGGTAGTTTCAACACCAGCGCCGAAGTTCGTAATACAGATATTGGAGATCCAGTGGTCTTTGCCAATGAGTGACCTACTGGATGCTTGCAGGGATAAGAGCTTAGATAGGACATCCGGCATGCAGTCATTACTCGAGGTCTTTAATTCTTGTTCCGCGAAGCGTTCTTGGAGAACTTGCATCGGATACTGCAATTCGTTAGAATGCTAAAGCCTCGACAAGCACAAAATCATAAAACAAACAGCAAAAGGGCCGCTGTTCCCACGCAATTCTCCTTCTGCCACAGATTTCCAAGGCATGATGAAACCGATGGCGCGAGTTAGCATAGCCGTATACTTTCCGAGTGTGTGACCCCACCAGGTGAGGAGACGGTGGATATCGGGGAAAAATCCAATGACATGGATGTATTTCCATACTTCGTGGATGATGAGAATGGACTGATTTGGTTTTCCTTCTTCGACTTGGTTCATACACTTTGAGAATGTGGCCGTGGAAAAACAATCTGATTCCCATTAGTTTGTGAAAGACGTTTAAGAGTGAAAAGAGATGAACCTGAAGTAAGGGTGTTGAGAAACAAATCTAGATCAGTAGTTCGACCAGCTCGGTCACACATGATCTGGATATCTTTTTTGAGAATTTTATTAATATTCTCTTCATAATCTTTTACCGCGTCAGCCGTATACGCTGGTCCAATGGCTCGTCTCTGCATTCGGTACTTCTCCATATTTGTCTCGTTCAGAAGGTCAAGATCATCAGGTCCACCCCAGCCACAATCACTAGTGCCTATGTACCAGTCTGCTTTTGCGAAACCGCTTCCTGCCCCTAGTATGAAGTTTAGTATTTCGATCTACAAGTATATATTTGGGTCTGGTACCATAGATAGTCTTGAACGACCGGGGACTTGAAACCAGCACCTCGTGGGGACCAGTACGAACAATAGGACCATATTTTTTGTGCAATTTTATATCAATGAGAGGTCTTTTGTAACTCCTTTGTTTTTCAAATATCCATAGATTGGTGAATTTTGCTAGAAATGGCCCTGGAACCTTCCGCAGTGTTGTTGCCTGACTAGCGATCAAGATGTATGCTAGACCGATAATACTGGCTAAGGTAGCGGTCTCCATGCTCGTGGGGCTTGCCCATCCAGGGAAACTTTTTCTGATGTATTCCATCTTCAATTGCCTGTCGATAACGGCAACTTTTGATTAATCTTCTGGCAGCAATGGTCATGGAGCATTTCAGGCTCTAACGACGTAGCGTCCGTCGGAACCTCAACAGAATATGGCGATGATTACAAGCACAATGACAGTCACGAATGTAATATAGCTCTTTATAGTTTTGAGATTTAAGTAGCTCCACAGGAACGAGTGATGAGACAGGTCATATCAACAGAGGTTACGATAGATATATTATAGGATAGGACTTCAGGCTATATAACGTGAAATAAAACATTTGTTATTTAGAAACAACAACATATAAACCCAGGCGGGGCTTAGTGCTGATATAAGCACCTTCGATTTTGGCGTCCTACCCTATGAAGACGGTTATACCAAACATGGAATAAAAGTGTTTGACATAAGGGAAATAGCCCCGCAGTGAGGGGCAATTTGCTATAAATAATCAACAAGAGTCGATTACTACAATATCAACATTGAACGAAATAAATTTGATTGAATGAGCGAGCGGTGCATACTCGCATAGGTCCCTGAATTGTGATTGAAGACTGCTCGAGTAAAAATACACGGGAAAACTTCTTCCCTAATGTTGCACACACCTGCCGTTTCCGGACTCGGTGACTGAACTAGTACCTGATAAGTAGTCGCTGACTGCAGGTCAACAACAACCGTAAAGTTACCATACCTTGTGTGTAAATTATCCAAGCCTCCTGTACAATGTATCCGACTTCAACATTATGACGAATCAAGAGACAAAGTTCCGCACCTCTCTCGAGACTAGTCGCCTTTCCCTCACACTTTATAACCTAACAACGAATGATGATGCACAATGGATGTATCGATTTCTTACCGACCCGCGTGTTGTTGCCATGTTAAATCTCAAATCGATTGTTAACATGGAGACCCTAAAGACAATCGAAAAGGTGTGGGCTCTTGGCCCTGATATCGCCAATGGCTACACCGGTCTTTGTGTTTACATGGTCCGACTCAAGGATACAAAAGATGTTATCGGGGTTGTGTCATACAAGCACAAGAGGACGGATCCGGATTTTGGATACGGGATACTTCCGGAGTATTGGGGAAACGGGTATGCCACGGAAGCAAGCGCAGAGGTATTGAGGTACCTGACGGAGGAGGTTGGTCTTTCTTCCCTGCTCGCCCATACAGACGCTGGCCATCACAACTCGCAGCGGGTGTTGAAAAAACTAGGTTTTGTACGAGACCCAGAGTTAGACTTTGTAGAAGGCTCAGGATGTGATAAGGTTTCCGTGGAGATGTTTCAGTTCATGCATCAATGATTGTGTTGTTGCTCTCCGGTATGAAAGATGGAGGACGCATGCCAAGAAGCAGATTTATGCATTAGTCAGCATCATCTTGGCTCCCAGTTCCTCCCACTCCAAACAGTCTCAATACATATAGATATACCATTCAGGTCCTGTCGCTCTTCCACGATTCTCCATCTTAAAACTACATGTATTCGACTCTGTAAATTCTCCGCCACATCTCAGCAACTGTTGACTATCGCTAATAAAGTACCTACATTGGGGGTGCTAGAGACTTGTTTGTGAATCTCAGTGATGTGCTCGTTCCTCGCTCACCGAAGTTTTGTTTTTTGAGTTGGAGTGCTGCTTAAGGCCGATCTACTCTCTCCCAGAAGCCACAGACAGAGACAATTTTTGATGATGCAGAAACGGAGGTTCCCTGGAGACGAGTCAAGTTGTACTGTCTTACCGAAGTGTATCGAATGACACTGTTTCACAATACCACCATAGACCTATAGTGTTCTATTTGAAGCATGGCGGCCCGGACATGAAAACTACCTGGATTATCTCCCAGAAATAATGTAACTATACAGACGACAATGCTGTGAAATTAAGAGGCATCAAGGAATCGATGTCGGCATATGTTGAGGTCGGTATTTGATTTGTCAAAACTTTTAGGACCTCAATACATCTCAATATGGCCTAAACAACCAGGTACCCATGCCCTAAAAGCGCACATCTACATCTTATCTAGCGTAACCGCTTCTTAAAGAACAAGGGAAATCGGTGATTCTTATGATCTTGAACCATAGTTCCCAGTAGCTTTGCTACCTGCATTCACATCGTGACGAATATATTGGGGCTTTAGAGCGCCCAGCGGCCGGGTCTAGATTTCCCTCGCTAGCCAAAGAATGAATTGCTTTTCTTTACTATGTAGAAACCATGACATGGAGGGAAACTCAGCTTTACCACACTCCTTCGGTGGCAAAAGAACCTGGTGCGAGAGCACAAGAGGTGATCAGCGCTGTTCAGGAGCTTGCGGTCGAGCCCGTTGACTCAAAGGTGGATAGGGAGAGTATGAGACTCCTGCCTCACCAGGAACAATAACATTTTTCTCTTTAGATGATGCAATGAGATTTCTATGAAGGATAGCTACAAAGAGATCAAATCAGTCTATGCAGAGGGATGCATGAATACAATTCTCACAGCATGTGTATCTCGGATTTCTATCTTCAACATTTTCTCTAATACCTCCGTTGGTTTAAATCAAACCTTGACCTCCTTTGGGTTTCTCAAGAAAAATAACCATGATTCACCTAGACCTTTTCATTCTTCAGTCACTTGCTAAAACTTTATACACGAAAGGGCCTAAGGTTGAAATATGAGATCTTCTATAGCCAATGATGCACCTTAGATCCTCAAGGATACTCGTGAGGCTAGAGATAGTTAAACGAGACATAGCTGCTATTTGACAGGTTTCTCATCTGCGAGATGATATCGGTCATGCTTCAAAGAGGCTGGATGCCTAGACGCCATGAACACATACCGTCTCGTGAGTCAGGAAAGGCCATGATTCGGCTGTGCTGTTTTACCCCTGAGTCGTTCGCCGAACAGCAAGCTGCAACCCAATCCCTCGGCATGTCCGCTATCAAGATTGATACACAATGCAACGTGCGTGTCAGGTCACATCTGTGCAACTGCCCCTCTCCCTTTCGCATATACTTTCCAGCGCTCTTCCATGTCCTTTCATTATCCCTAGGGCCTAGGTACCTCGGTCGTCCTGGACCAGTTGCAGGGCTGAGAGACAGGTGGCTTCTAGAAGGATAATAGAAGAAGCCAATCTCGCGCTTCAACTCAAGCGAGCTCCCACACCTTGAAGCAACCTTGCCCACCTCTGTTCTGCATGCTGAAGAGAAGCTGAGTAAAATGCATAAATGCGGGCAAAATGATGACATCTATGCGAAAAAATAACTGCGGCTAGGTCTTCGTGCCCTGAGAGCTAGGTGACGGTCTACGCCGTCGACACCATGGAAACGAATCTTCAGCGTATCTTCCCGCAACGCCGTCCTGTAGTTTGTGCTGTCAGATTGGATCGTGCCCACAAAAAGCAAATCGAACATCGGCAACCAAGCCGGCCATCGTCATCATAGCGCCTTCGGCGGGACAACCTCCACACTTCGTTTCGCCAGCGATCATCTCGTGCTACTACTCGCCGACCTGTCGCTGCCCCGTGCATTTCGCACGCACTGGAGGAGTAAAGGACATTGTGTTGAGGAGACTTCAGTTCATGCTGTTGCCAGTTGCACAGAATTACCCCTCGGTCGCGATCCCAAGGACTGTAAGTTGCGCAGCCCCACAAGCTCAAATGCAGAGCTTTAGAGGGCTTTCTATAAACTTCGTAGGGCTTCAATCTGACATTACAATTCACAGACACGTCGCACGATCCCCGACGCGTTGCAGACCAGACAGACAAAGAAAACCTTCTGCTGATATCTGCTCGTCGTACTTCAGCTCTATACATATGCTTTTAGTCCCTCTTTTCGAAACCAGAAAACGAACACGCTCTCACCGGCTAATCCCCCGACACTACCACAATACGTAAATATATTGAGACGTCATTTCTACAGGATTTCCCTCTACGATCCTCCCAGACCTGGCCTTGTCCTGGCAGGCCAAACGGGACAACGGCCAACCGGCCGTGAGAATTGCATTGCGTATCGCCATCGAGAGATCCTGAAACATTCATATCAATAGTCACAATGAGACGAGGTCGTGCGGGACCTAGCTCTCCCTTCAGAGCTAATGGAGCTCCTATACCAGACTCACTGTCGCTCATACGGTCGTTCAATGTCGAAAGTAATCCTTCGCGACCTGTACGGCCGTCTCCACTGACAGCATCCACGATCCCCGATATGCCCCTCGACCTCGTAGATCGCATTCGATCGTTTCCTCTCTTTCTTTCCGCCCCAGACTCATTTCTGGCTGCAATTGGCAGACATCTGCGACCTCAAGTACATGCTCCGCACGACCATATACTGACAGAAGGGGATGATGCAAAAGCTATGTACTGGCTAGTGAGGGGTGCAGTGGCAGTGACATCTCGAGATGGGGAAGCAACATATGCGGAGTTGAAACCAGGGGCATTTTTTGGAGAAATTGGCATCCTGATGGATGTGCCTCGAACAGCGACCATAATTGCACGAACAAAATGTCTGGTAGTGGTATTGAAGAAAGAAGATCTGCGGGCAGAGCTTCCCAACTTCCCCGAGATGGAGCAAGCTATCATGGAGGAGGCGCAAGAGCGATTGACAATCTTGAACAAAAAACGAAAAGAAAGCGGTTGGGGCCCTAAGCTGGTATCGACTTCTTTACCCTCACGAAGTGGAAAGATTGCACGTGAAGCTATGCCAGGTGAGGTTGCGACCGGGGACGAAGGGTCTATAGAACGAGGCATTGTGATAAACAAGAAAAAGCGGAAATCACCCAGTCCACAGGGCATAGAAGATCCAGCTGCGGGAAGTGCGCTCGGAAGTGGGTTTGTCAATGTCAGGCGGACGTTGAAAGAACTCCCGCTGTTTTCAACATTGCCACCTGAAATACTTCATTTCCTGGGATTGAGCGCTCAGCCGAAAACATATCCACCATTTACCGATATAATAGTAAAAGGGTCACCTGGTAACGAAATTTATTTCATTGTCCGAGGGGAGGCGGAAGTCATTCATGATCCAGAAGGACAAGCTGTGCAAAGGGGATCATATATACGACCGCGGCTCAAGCAAGGGCAATACTTTGGGGAGGTTGCGAGTTTAGCATTGGCGCCAAGACGAACCGCTACTGTGCGGTCTATTACCACCGTCGAATGCTTGATGATAAGTGGAGAAATCCTCGAAGAATTATGGAGGCGCTGTTCCCCCGATATAAGACGACAAGTCGAGGCTACTGCAAAAATGAGAATTGGAAAGTCAGAATCGGAGGACACAGCTATGGTTGACGTAGATGCAGCCTCTATTAATGCGCTTGAGATTGGGGACCGAGCTATTACGCCGGTACGAAACTCATTACCACAAGTTACATTTACACCTTCAAAACCAGCAAGTCCGCACAAGCCTAGCCGAGTTGAAGATAAAGAGGTTATGGAGCCACTCGACCCCGATCCTTTCCTAAGCGTCGATATGGATAATATGAGAACCAGATCAGGAAGGCGGGGATCATGGGCTCCACCTAATCCGGACACACCTCCAGCAGAAGAAGTAAATTCAAATACGGGACCAAGAACACGATCCAGGACTTCGACACCAACGCCGACCAAGGCATCATCTCATGCAATCACGCCGCCAGACTCTAACTTCCGCCCGAAGAGACCAAAGATTGTCCAGCGCAAGCCGAGTCAGTATAACAGAGGGATATTACCAGACGCCATGTTAACCTCCATTTTCACATACCTTGACATTTATCAATCCATGCGATTACGCGAGGTATCTTTACACTGGTCTAAAATCCTAACTAATTCCCCCAAGATATGTCAATATCTCGATCTCTCACTCTATAATCGCAAGGTCACAAATAAAGCACTTATCGATGTAATATGTCCTTTTGTTGGAAAGCGGGCCCGAATCATAGATATCAGCAACTGCTTTCACATCACTGACGAAGGATTTCAAGCTTTATCAGCTCAGTGTGCACCGACCTCGAAAGCATGGAAGATGAAAAGCGTCTGGGATATCTCAGCTAACGCGGTTCTGGAAATGGCCAATAGTGCTAAGGACCTAGAAGAAATTGACCTCTCGAACTGCAGAAAGGTCAGCGATAATCTCCTGGCAAGAATCGTTGGCTGGGTTGTCACCGAGCCCAATACACCTCAATCAGCGAACTCAAGCCGCAGCAAGTCCGGCCAGCCCCAAGTCATTCCACCGGTTGGCACCGTTGTTGGTTGTCCAAAGCTCAAACGTCTAACATTGAGTTATTGCAAGCACGTGACTGATCGATCAATGGCTCACTTAGCAGTGCATGCCCACTCCAGACTTCAATCCATCGATCTCACTCGCTGCACAACTATCACAGATGGCGGTTTCCAGCACTGGAGCATCTATAAGTTTACCAACTTGCAGCGACTAATCCTTGCGGACTGTACCTATCTCACCGATAATGCCATCGTTTACCTCACGAACGCCGCCAAGGGCCTTCGTGAGCTCGACCTCGTATGTCACCACCTCTGTACTCCTCTCAAACTTATATACTAACATCACCCTACTAGTCCTTTTGCTGTGCCCTCTCCGACACCGCAACCGAAGTCCTCTCACTCGGCTGCCCCCACCTCTCCTCCCTCAAGCTCTCCTTCTGCGGCTCCGCTGTCTCCGACTCCTCGCTACGCTCCATCGGCCTTCACCTCCTTGAGCTTAAAGAACTCTCCGTCCGTGGTTGCGTCCGCGTCACTGGTGTAGGTGTCGAGGCCGTGGTTGAGGGGTGTACGGTGCTAGAGAAATTTGATGTAAGTCAATGTAAGAATTTGAGCCGTTGGCTGGAAGGGGGAGGGGAGGAGAGGAGTAGAAGAAGGTATGGGAGAAAGGGTTTAGTTTTTGAGATTAGTAAGAAAGAGGGGACTTTGAGGTAGGGGTTATGGGGTGTGGTTGTGTTGTCTTTTATTTGGATATTGGTTTAGATGAGGTCAGATGATAGAAGTCGTCAAGCCTCATTCAATCTCACTTCAAGCGGGAGATTTTGGCTAGCGACGACATTTATGAGCAAAACGATTCCATGTACGAATTTACCTATGTACGATTTCCGTTGCGGTTGATCTAGTTGATTAGGCATTTTTGGGGGTTATGGTCGTGTGTGGTCTGATTTGGATATGTATGTGGGTTTCTCGAAGTCTTTTGGCGTTTCATTGGGATTATCATATCATTAGCTGGCATTATTCATAAGAATTGATGAGATCATTGAGGTTTTGGGCTGTCTAGGGTGAGATTAACGTCTGAACTACGCTGTGAGGGAACTGGAAGGTTTGAGTTTGAGGTGGTGTGAGTGCGAGAGGCACGCTCAAGGAGGGGATCGGAAGGAATCATATACAAGAGGACTCAGGATCAAGTAATTAATGTCGGACGATAAATCGTCGTATAGCTTACTTGAATAATACACCAATATACTAAAATGCCGAATCATATACAAAAATGTGAGCCTAAGTAAATTTCTTCTAACCGTATATGTTCGTATTGCTTATTTCAATACATAAGGTATTACGATAGTTAGAGATCCTACATATGACATCCTAGTGCAGGATGGAACAACGAGGATGCACACCGAAATACCAATATCATGTCTAGGAATTGAAACGAGTATAAAGACTTCACCAGCCCTTCCTCGAAACACTATTGAAAATCACTAACAACTATAAACAAAATATTCAGTCTTAACAACTACTTAAAATTCGTCATAACACCAAAATCACTTCACTTCCCAGAAAACCACACTCAAACCACCAATATAAAGCTCAGCACTATCCTCATCCTGGCCACCTTTAGCGCTACCCTCGCCGCCCCATCACCCTCCCCCGATGACGACTGGGCCTGCCAAATCGCCGCCCGGGAGCCGAAAAAGTCTGCGATCGTAGAGCTGAGAACAAATGCTATAAAGATTTCTGCTCCGGGGCCGCATGCTGCGGGCTCGAGGCTAGCGCTAACCTCCGAGCGTAAGTACAATCCAAGGCCCTCGGTTTCCGTGATACGCAGTCTAGACCCCTCGGGCGACTAACTGTATGACCCCGGACCCAGGTGCCACGTCGCTTGTGCTGAAAAGGCCGGCTGCTTAGGATAGATAACTAGTGCGTCGTATGCTACCGGGGATAGGGAAAGCTTATAAGAGTGGCTAGAGGTTAGGGGCATCACTGTCGTTGTGGGTTTATAGCTTTATTCTATAGAGGGGAGGAGCTTTTCACAAGGTCAGGATCCTTTCTATATCTCGGGTTATCATAGGCTTTAAGTTAGGTATTTTTCTAAACTATCTCCTAGTACACTAGCCTCCTAAATGTTCCCTCATGCTAAATTAGTATATCTATTGGCGTGTGACCGTAATGATCAGTAGCTTTTTGTAGCTATGAATCAATCCCTCTTTCCTTGTACCGCTAAGAAGTGTGCGCTACAGCTAAATTCAAAGTTGCGTATAGGGATAATGCTAAGCTTGCGGCTTCCGTCGTAATATAAACTTTCAATATGGAAATTTGCAGTTATTAGCTTGTGGTGTATCTTTTGGTAACTCAAGAATTTTCGAGTATAAGGGAAGGAGTGGTGTTGTTCTGACGATAGAAGTATGTGGCTAAGTTATGGTGACCATATAGGGGCGCTAAATTTAAGCTTATTCGTCTGGGACTCAAGGACGGGAAATAAAAGACCCTTCTTAACATTTTATTCACGGAAGAGGGACTCCCTGATCAGTATCAAGGAATGCAACAACTAAAAAAGGAAAGTGGAGTTCGAAAAGCAAGGCCAAGAGTTGTTGCAAAGTCCTATAGAAACTCAAAATTTCCTATGGTCACTACACTCGGGGGTTTACCGGAACAATCCGGGGTAAGTATTATACATCTCGGAATGGGTGAATACCTTTTGCGGCAATTTAAAAACTATTCTCTCACTGATGTCTATCGCCTAGCGAGGCCTAAGAAATATACGAGATGTGAATGCACCCAAAATTCGTAGCTGACCAAAATATTAAGCTTATATGGGATCGATAAAACCTGGGGGCCTCAACATTCCAAATTTCATGTGAGAGATACTACGGACCACGAATATATTGATTAGCACAAAAACACCTTAACTGACTGCTCTTTTAATTCAATATATTGGTATATCTCTGTCAATTTTTGTAACAGCATGTAAGATGCATCAACACACTTTTGGAGCGGCTAGACCGCTTTATGACTAACGTCCGGCGTCAATAACGAAGGAACCTAATTAAGTGGCAATTGCATTGTGATCTAGGGGACTCTAAAATAGATAGCCTATATTGCAGGATTTTGGTCGTCTCAAACTTGCGGTATTCTCAGGGTTCGCTATTCAGGTATGGGAAAATTTGATAGCAAAGCCTCATTCCCTGGCAAAAGTACGCCTCTATTATATTTAAACTTCATTCGCAAGCTGCCTAATGACTCTACTCCGAAAGCCGTTTGACAGGAGGTTGCCTTGCCTCTCCTACTGCATGGGTAGCCACCTAACCACACCTAAGAAGGGCGTACGACATGGGGTGGGGGTTACTTAATATACTTCGGTATTATCTCTGGTTTGTTGGATAGGGGAAAGGGACCTTGAAGAGGAAACAACTGAAGAGGAAAAATAGTGAAGGATGCTATTTCAATGTTAATTTTGTGATTAATTCGCTCTGTGGGGTTCGATAACCCCTCAGCAAAATAATTTCACTTATCACCAAACATTTCCCTCTCAATGGGAGTGTATGAGTGGGCCTTGTGACCTGGGATGAGATAGTGGCAACAGCTGAACTTAGATAAGAAATTGCAAGGGCTAGTAGAACAGAAGTACCATGAAATCTTATCATTAACCCAAAGCTTAGTCTCGTCTTGTGGAAAGCACTGCGGAATTAGAAAACGCCTAGAGATCATCAAAACACAAAAACGCCCAACACCACGCGTACACATCAGGAGATGCCTATTTTGAATAAACTCCTAGTAAATACGAATTAAACCACAGGGAAGAACTTTAATAAACTAAATTTAACATTTTCTTCCCCTAGACTTGGCCACAACACCCTCACTTAAGGTTATGCTTTGGAGGCCATGCGCCACACCCGTTCCCGCCACAGCTGGTTCCGCCTGGCACACTTCCTCCCACAATCTAGCAACCTCGCCACCACCCACCATTTGTACTCCATCACTTGACACTATTCCATTTCTCCCCGCAAACCTGAAATCAAATCACAAAATAACTTCGTCATTCCAAACATTCTCCAACTCCTTGATGTTGCAACGTCGAACCCACCAATTAGACCCAACTATCTAGCCGCCATCCAGCGCGTAACAACTGGCAAGTGGCCCTTCTGTTTGCGAATTGAGTTTCAAAGTTTTGAGACCGGACCGCGCCGTGCCTAGTTTGGCAGGGGTTGATTTGATGCTGGTGCTGCGCGGCCAAAGTGAGAGACCGAAATGCAGGGTGTGTTTCGTGATGCTTGCAGGCAAACAGCCTGGTATCCTCGTGTAAGGATGAGTCGGTTCTTAAACTCGTTCCCCTCAACTTTCCTTCAATTGTTGTTTTGATGATATTGTGTTTGATTTTTCTTGCAATGAAGTGACAATTTATGCTTCGCGTTCAATATCTGAATCGAGATGGCCGAGAATTCGACGTTAACAACAGGCTGGAAACCTTCCCCAGACGGTCGCGGAACCTTCGATATCCTCGCTTCCTGCCTTCTAACCATCATCCTTTGCTGCTGGACATCTGTCTGTCCCAATCTTCCCTCTCTCACCGAAGGCTCCTGGGCACAATTTCGGGACAAATTCGATCTGGCATGTATTGGTATGCTGGGGCCGGAATTCTTACTTGGAATTGCAGTTGGGCAAAGGACGAGTGCTAGAAGGAGCGTGAAGAAATTTAAGGAGGGCGGGTATAAGGGGTGGAGTTTAAGTCATGCGTTTTGGGCGGATATGGGGGGTTTTGTGATGGAGGTAGAGGGGCTAGAGCGGGCGTTGCCATTGAATGCTGAGCAGCTGTTTTGGTTGGTTGAGAGAGGGTATGTTGAGATGCCGGTGTTGAGCACAGATGAGATTAGGGATAAGAATAAGAGTGATGGACTTGCAAGGTGAGAACATGTATGGCAGTGAATGAAGAGCCGGATTAATTTGTTACTTGTAGGCTGCTTACAATAGGACAAACTCTATGGTTTATCGCAAACTCAATCGCACGAGTTAGCCAAGGACTCAGCATCACGACTTTGGAATTAACAACAATCTCATTCATTATCGTGCTGTTTGGCACGTCGTACTGCTGGCTATATAAACCGTCTGACGTGCTCAGACCAGTTATTCTCAGGTGCAACTCGACCATCTCGATAATTCGTAACGAGGTGTGTAATCCCGACTTTCCTCAGATAACTTCTAGATTCTGTACTAATAGGGTATTTACAGGCAGGCTACCACGACCCAGAGGACTACACCACAACGCCTCTTGATTTCATCAACCGCGAAGACTATGTGATGGACATGATATGGAAGTACTACGTTGGAATCTTATACAAAATGCGCATACCACTTTTCTCACGACCAATTAAAGTACGACCATATGATCGTAATTGCAACACCGACTTCCTAAAAACGGAACTTGACTTCGAACTATTTGCAGGGGTTTTCATTTTTGCATTTAGCGTAACAACGATGTGTGCATGGAACTTCTACTTCCCAACATCAGTGGAGCGGCTCCTATGGCGCTGCGCAAGTGCATTTACACTTGTTTTTGGTGTCGTGGGAGGAGCGTATATGTGGTTATGGCATCTAGTGCTCTTTGACAAACACAAAGCAAAACAACTGCCAACATCAGAAGCGAGTTCAATGGTATCCGATCAGACAATAGGTACACAGAATGGGGTGAAGAACCTATTCACGAAAGTCAGAAACCTGACAAATTACGAAGATCCTTCTTCTCGTTTGCCACTTGGTGTACTAGCACCTGTGACAGGATTTTGCATTCTATATTGCGTGTCGAGGGCGTATATATTGATCGAGGATATCGTCTCACTGAGAAGCTTGCCTGCAAGTGTTTATGCTACCGTGGAATGGTCGCAGTATATCCCACATATCTGAGATACGCGCTCAAAGATACCAGGTTGCCTCAAATTTTTACTAAGAACAATATGATTATTTGGCAGTGATCGTGGAATGGTTGGAATCTATGCTACGAACTCGACATTGGAACTTGGAGTTTCAACTTATTTCAGTCTTAATTTGAAAATGCTATGGTTTTGTGCTGGCTCGAAAAACGAGGGCAGGACGTGGTATACCGGCTTGGCTGGCGAGGCAAATTTGTGCCAGCCTTCGGGAGGATCGTCATCAACGATGCCGAGCCGTGCAGGAGACTTCACCGATGAAGGAGCTGAATTACGATCAGCCTGCTGCAAAGTGGCGGGATCGTCAGAAGAAAGAGATACCTGTTTCAACGAAATGTGAGGGGTTGCGATAACGAGTTATGATTTGTTGAAAACCCTGGGGAAGGAAGCCCGGGGTCACACGACATACAAATCTGTTTTGGAGTAATATAGGTATCGAAGAGCCTAGGCATCAACTTTTGGAGGTTCATGACTTTAGAAAATAAATAATGATAATACCATGTTCAAAAACACCAAAACAGATTGCTCATTTGAGGCTAGAACCTCAAATCCGACTCTGAATACCTTCAAATTCTCACTCGAGAGGTTTTGCCCTGGCAGAACCCCACTTTCAACTGTAATAATCGCAAGCCACATGCCTGGCGGAACAATTCACGCTCTCTCTTCCGCAAAGAGACGGCGTACATAACCGCTTAATCTCGAGCATCCAACTTGGGTGCCGCCTGCTTCTGCCACCATGCCTCATCAGGGGGGCGACTAACCCAAATTCTTGCGCTTCAAGCGCAACGTGGCTGTGAAAGGTTTTTGATGTTTACTCTTCTGTTTGATGTAGGTGAAAGAAAGACGTCGATATAAACTCACCAAATAGCTCCCTATGCCACACAGACCATCTCTTAGGGGGCGCCAATCAACGAGGAGCTTTTCAAAATGGCCCCCAGACCGCCCTGGGATTCTGCCACCGCTCCGATAGCTCATGGAGCTGGCGCCGGACAAGAGGTACTGCGGGAACAACGAGAGTCTCTCCATGCACAAATCAAAGATGCCGCCCTGAATGGCAGATCATCTGTCAGGATGAATCGAAATAAGATTGTGAGGAAGCTGCTAGGCCAGCCAGTTTCAGCTGCTACTTCTGGGCGCAACGAAGCTGTCGCGATCGATTCTCCTCAACTCCGACCGAGCGCGTCCCAGAACACTACTTATAAAGCTGGCGTTCCGATCATATGCCTCGACAAATCTCCAGATGGACAGCGTGCTGTCCTTGCGGGTCCAAAGGTGTTCAAGATTGTAAAGGTGGATGGGTCAACAATTTCAGAGGAACTCGATCTTCGCTCTAACATTGTTTCCTATGCGACACCACACAACTCATTAACATCTATAGGAGAACAGCTAAATATCAAAAATGTTAAGTGGTCGCATGGCGCTTTGGACCATAACATACTGGCGGCTTCGGGAAACGGTAGAATTACGCTATATGATATCAATCGGACGGGACAAGGCTTAGAGGTTGCGCGAATCGAAGAAACACGAGAGGTTCATAAGCTGGCTATAAATCCCTTCAAAAGTGATTGGGTTCTTGCAGCAAGCTCAAATCGCACCGTCCGAAGTTTTGATCTGAGAGTTCGATCGGGAGGGAACCAGGGACCTGCTTTCCATCTATGGAATACATATAATTGCAATGCGGAAACTGTTCGAGATGTCAAATGGTCACCAACCGATGGAATGATGTTTGCATGTTGCACAGATAATGGAATTGTTCAGAAATGGGATATTCGGAAACCTGGTGCGCCGGTGTTGAGAATCGTCGCCCATCAAAAACTGTGCTCGTCAATCGATTGGCATCCGGACGGAGATCACCTTGTGAGTGGTGGTTCGGACGGGCACTGCTATGTATGGGACTTTTCACCGAAAGCGAAAGGGAATCAAAAAGCTGCATATTCATTCACGACTGCAGGGCATGTATCACATGTCTCGTGGCGACCGGCTTGCTGGTCTGCAACTGCGCAAGGCAAGAGAGCAGCTCAAATCACTGTAGCCTACGAGGATATCTCAAACAAGGTATCTGTACCGGATGTCCATATATTTGATCTTGCTCGACCATCGTTGCCATTCAAAGAGGTTGGAGGTTGGGAAAAAGCACCTTCAGGCCTTCTCTGGAATACGAGAGATCTACTCTGGAGTGTGGACAAAGATGGTAACTTTTCGCAAACCGATGTGGCCTTCGCACCAAAAAGCATCGATCGAAGATCTCTTTCCACCTTCTCATTCTCACCTAATGGAGACGTCCTCATGATGTTGGAAGAGCGACTAGCTCCTCGGAGACGATCCCGCCCTAGTATTGCATCCACAGAAGTCTCCCCAAGTTTTCAGCACAGCTCCTCTATTCCAATGTTGAGTATCAGTCGTAGTGATTCTGAGGAAGATGTTGTAGGAAGCTTCTTAGGGCCTCGGCAAAAGAAGTCTCATCGGCGACGGAGTAGTCAGCGATCCGTATATTCGATGAGCACAACTCCACCGAACAGTACTGGTATGGCCGATAGCAAAGTCATGTCTTTGGATGATGCGGTGAAAGTCACTGGACTATACAAGACTCAACAGATCATGGCTGTAGGACATGCTCCCTCTACAGCCATGCGTAGCGAGTATCGACACTTTTCTAATCGATATATGTTGCGTATGAAAAAGTATAAGTCTCCTGATTTTGTTGACATATTGCCCAATGCGCGGGTGGGTGTCATCACAGAACACTTTGCAAGGACAGCCGAAGGTACCAGCAAATATCGTCTCGCGCAGACATGGCGGGCTCTAGGCTATACTGTAAATATTCTCCTGACAAGACGTGCGGAGCACAATCGCAAAAACCGGTTAGCTATGCGAGATTCTCAGATAAAGGATGAGAGTAGTACAGAAGCAACTAAAGAGTTGCTCCCACCGCAGGACCTAGGTGAAGATACGCCAAAGAAGCCTACTGGTCCAACTCGTAACCGCACGCCACGTACAAGTCCTTCTCATCGTCTTGCAAAATCTATTATGGCGGAGGAAATGGAGAGTACATCGAATGTGACTACTCCGCTCGTTCGCCCGGTACCTGATAGCATTGCGGCAAGGACGAGAGAAGCAATGCATACACCAATTGCAGTAGAAGATAACATCATAAATCTTCCAGGGGCCTCCCAAACTACAACAAAAATTGATCCAATCCCTGTGCCTGGAGCTGTTCAGTCAGATGAGAAAAATCCTGCAAGTATAGAGGGATACGATTTCTATGGGATTGATTCCATCTCTCCTATTTCAGATTTTCATGTCCCACAAAGAAAGCAACCTTTAAGGCTTGACTACTCCAGCCATCATCATTCACCTCAACGAATACAGCCTCAGCGTCACGACTCAGGAGAAAGCTTTCAAATGTTTTCGACGTCCGGCGATTCCCACAACGCGAAGTTCTTAAGCTCATCTACAGGAAGTGAAAGTGGAAGATTACTCCGAGATCGCGTATCCAGCTGGGAGAATAGCCTTGGCTCTTCACATACCAATAACCATAGACCTAGTATCAGTTCAGATGTACCTACGCAGTCCTCAGGATCTTTTAGCAAAAGCTATGGGACAACATCTGCTCATACTAACAGTGGAACACAAAATGGAATGCCTTTCAACCCAGCAGTGCCACCAATTTTCCATATACAGGAGCCATCAATGAAGTCTGCCGCTGATATCGTCACCAGCCATGCTCCAAGGGAAGAAGAGCTACCCTTAAGCCCTCGCTCGGCAGAACGGCCATCTGAAGATCTGTCCCCAGAACTCATCGAGAGTGATTTTCTCCCACGGGACGAAGATCCTGACTTCACCCCACTACCAATGAAAGCAACCAGCCTCGTTCAGCGTGCGATAGATTTCGAATGTCTGACAGGATCCCTTCACGCCGCGGCAATGGTTCTTCTATTTCGTCCTCTACTACCCTCATGGTCAATCGACGATATCCAGTCTAACGCTATTCTGAGACAATATCAACAGCGCCTTATGTCTATGACACTCTTTACAGAAGCTGCTCTTCTACGAAACTTATGTGTACCAGATTACCCTAATGTCTTCACATGGGCGCAAGAAAAGGTATCTGTCGCATTCTATTGCACCAATTGCGAGAAGCCACTAGATAATGACCCTTTACTACCAAATTCTCAATGGTGGTGTCCACGCTGCAAAGGAGAGATTGATGGCTGTGCTGTGTGCAAGCACCACGAAATGCCTTTAGATCTTCAGTCCGAGAAAGAAAAAGGGAGAGAAGATGAGGACAATCCACTTTGGTGGTACTGTCCTGGGTGTGCCCATGGTGGCCATACCGCTTGTATGCAAGCCTGGCATGCTGGATCCGAAAGCCATGAAGGTGATATCCACTCCGGTGGTTCTTGCCCTCTTGAAGGATGTGTTCATCCTTGCCTGCCTGGAAAATGGCGAGAGCATCTCAGAGAAGAAGAAGACTTGGCGAAAAGCAGGAAACTGGAATCCCTTGTTAGAGAAAATACGAGAGCTGCTGCGGGTGTGGGGCCTGGTTCAGTAGGCACTGGGAGAGGACAAGGATTTAGAGGGGCAGCGAAGAGTGTCATAAAAGATAACAGGGAGGTCAATCAGAGCAAGGCTGTGGAGGGTGTGCGGGTTGCGCTCGGCGTAGGAGGGCCCTCGCTAGAGAGGAAGAAGAGTGTTAAGCTTGTTGCCCCCGGTGAGGAAAGTAAATAAGTCGTTGTTGTTGCATTACGTGTGTTGCATACTACACTAAAGGGCATGGCTTGGCAAGAACTAGGATGGCGTTTATATAAGTGAGTGATTTGTAATTGGTTGATACCCAGTGGCGGTGTTGACTATGTAGTTTATATATGCATAGCAGGTGGCGTTAGTCGATCAGGATGAGTTAATAGGGATGCTCACGGCATGATCAAGTATACAATCTTAATATGATAGACGCATCTTCAAACCTCAGATCATCCTTGTCGCCTTCCTATTTCATAGATTTGTTGTTAATGTAAGCACCAAAGAAGAATATCTTTTTTGTTTCTGGTAATACTATCATGTTTAAAGACACTAAATGATGTGACCCTCTAGTCTATGTATTATACACACTGTTATAGAAAGGGGAATTCTTGATTTCAAACTCATATATCCAGGTGAGTGCTCAATACTCATCTCGTGTTTTGCATCTTTAGTCTAAGCTCTTCTTGTCACTGAAAATACAACGACTATTTGGATTAAGACTAAAGAATTCTAGTTAACACAAATCCTCCACCCAAACTCCTTCCCAAGCAAACTCATCAATTTTCACAATTCAGACAACACCACTAAACTACATCGTATTCCATTCGTGCCCGACCAGTCTGTTGGCCATATTGACAACATAATGGCCAGTAGCCTGGAAGGGGTCATTGAGATCATTCTTATTCACACTCCCCGAATTATACCCGCGGAAAGCCTCATAGTAGTTTCCATACTTCTCAAGCTCCTGCTTCAAGCCATTGCCCCCACCAGGTTGGCCAATAGTGCCCTCAACACCATCCCTCACCATCTGCAAGATACTGCCCTTTGGATCAGCGGGGTTGAAAGAAACACCGTTGTGCGATTGCATGAGCCCCGGGTTGCGATGTGTAACAGCTGTATCGCCAACCCTTGGGTCCCCACCGGATTCTTGAACAATCATACATAAAATTGCGCGAACATCGATGTTGGCCTCTCGAGCAACAATCTCGATAGCTTCTTTAATATAGGCTATTTCCTCCTCAGAAGCATGAAATGCGATAAGTCGTTTATTCTGCTTCCATAGGGCGTCGTAGCAAGCCCATTGGTTTTGAGGTGGATAAGCTGAGGCTGGACCGCCGTAGGGAACGAATGCGCCGCCGCCGTTTGTTCCTCCTGTAGATCCAGGGATTCCACCAGAGGTTGAAGGACGATCACCAGCCACTGGGTTGTGGCCTTCGGCGCCGGATTTGAATGGGATGTTGATGTTTTGACCAATTTGGAGGGTGTTGGGATTGATTCCTGGGTTAGAAGCGAGTAGGTCGTTGAGAGGGACGTTCTGGGATTTAGCGATTTCAGCGAGGGTATCGCCAGCTTTGATTTGGTAAACCATCCTTGCTTTAGTTTATTTTCTTTTGGTTTGGGCCTTCTTTATTGCTTTGGTTTGACTTTTTTCTCGTGCTTTCGCTTATACGGTATGAGCGGATTTCTTGTTGGTAGTTTTCCTAATGGGATAGTTGGAGTTGGAGTGACTGATATCTTCGTGTATGCTTTATGGTATTTATGTTTCCTGTGCTTAGATAGTGAACAATGAATGCTTGATAGTGAAATAAGATAGTTGGGTGGAACATGATCATTTATATAGTTAAGTATTGACTCTTCATCCCCCTGGAAGTACCAACCACAGCCCTCCTGGTGAAGAAGTTGTGCTGACCGTGTTTCGGCCACCTTTCTCGGCACCGTGAAGGTGCAAGGAAGGCAATGTAGGTACATGTAAGACATTAGCGGAAGTGCCCGTGACTGGGTTGCTTATGTTGGCCATGGCTGTGCTTGCTAATTGGATATTTGAGTACGAATAAGTGGTAGGGGGGGGGGGGCATTTTGCTGAAGATAATTAGTGATTAATAAATTTACAGAAAACCTAGAAAAATACGGAATTGAGTTATAGGAGCGTCAAAAAGCTTGCGAAAAGGAAAGTCTTATATTCTGATAAATAGGTTCGGATAATAAGAGTACATTAAAAGCTTGCCCATCGCTATTCTGTGCCATATCGACTACCAAAATGCACTTTGAGTATTACTCGGATTGGCATCTAGGTTGAATATAAGTGAACCCAACGCAAAAGGTGATCATATCTTTGAATTTAATGTGGGCTAGTTCACAGAACTCCCTGCCGGTTAGTCTTCAGGTAGAATGATGACACTTCCAAGTTTCGGATACATCCGGGTGACTTTAGTGTTTCCATGCTCAATCCATAAGATTTAAAACCTATGGAATTGAAATTCTGTCTTAATATCTCTCTTAAAGGTTTGAGAATGGTATAAATTCTCGAAAAGTATAAGTGTCACGTGACGCAACATCCGAGTAATATTTTTAAGAGTTATATACTATGAGCTTAGGAAAAAGAATTACATTATAATTTAATTGAGCTCTTCGCAATTATAATATGCACATAGATTGAGTTGGGAATGTACTTGGAACGAGTAGGAGCTTGGAGTTTGAGCTTCTGTAGGATGGCCACTAGAATAGCACCCGCCTAGGGTGACCAATGCGGCTCTTTCTACAGCACACCAATCTAGCGCGCGCATATCAAGCCAATTATAAAACACGTATCGAAACCATCTCGTTCACCGAAAAGAACAGTCCGTAAGATGTAACTCAAGAAAGTGGTCACAAGCTAGCTTGCGCCACATTCCTCCCCTGACGCCACACTTCGCAATACTGTGATGCGCCACAGTCACAACGAATTGTTAGCACTTAGCCACTTGTTGTCTTTATGGGTTTTGACCACCAGAGTGTAATTTAAGGCTATAATTTCAGGCCACCGGTATTGTTGCCTAAGAGTATTCGGAACAGATGTTTCTAAGTATAGGGTACTCCTCGAGGGGCAAATGCAGTGTTATAATTTAACCACTATGAGCTCTAAACTTTTTTTAATCCCCATAACATTGGAAAATATAGTGGAAAAGAAATATAAGCAGGAAAATAAATTAAGCAGACTATGATTGCCTAATACTACCTTCCTTTAGAAATAAACCTTGAAAGAGGAGTTGTCTCCAGCGAGAGAGTATGTATTTCCTAGCAAATATAATTATTCCCACTAAAGTACAAACCCGAAGACATCACTTTGAAAGAGTTTTCTCTTAGTTTGTACTTAAATTGCTACAAAGATATAGGCTGCTTAGGCTCTTTTTCAAAGAGCAACTGGTAAACTAATCAAAGTATAATCCCACGTGCAGCTTCCATACGCATTTATTATCATTTGAGACCTGCAAGACATACTCCTTGAGAATAATTATATGAAAGAATCATTACTTCACTTGCTTTTTATTTCAGTCTTTTTGTAGCCAACCTTAAAACTACCATCTCAAATATTTGTGGTAGCCCGTTGCCTCTAATTTACTGCCTCATAATATTACATATACCAAGAGTTATTATTTTACAGGACGGTTAGGAATTCCACGCCTCACCTCCTAGGACACCATTCACTTACGTTCTGTTGCAGTCTGTGCCTTCGTACTTTCGTATCTCACACCC
Source organism: Tricladium varicosporioides (assembly GCA_021365295.1). Classification (NCBI taxonomy): domain Eukaryota; kingdom Fungi; phylum Ascomycota; class Leotiomycetes; order Helotiales; family Tricladiaceae; genus Tricladium; species Tricladium varicosporioides. Next base: position 1,435,705 of record JAJTIW010000005.1, on the reverse strand, counting down.
CTACCCTCCTCAGCCCTGCCTACTACCACTTCGCTCCGGCCACGTGCGCGATTCGGCTCGTTGCAGCCTGCACAACATCAACTAAGCGCGTTCCTTCCGTGACTTGCAGCCAGTAATTTCCGCTCAGCCCTATCAGGAAAATCGCGGCTTAGTTGTCTCTCATTCGGAGGTTATGGCGGGGCATATTGCTGACGTGAGATAGAGGGGTTGGAACGGAGAGGCAGAAACCCGGGAGTCGGTGATCAGTGAAGGTTGAGGGGCGGTAGTTCGGATGGATTGACGAATTAAAAAGCTGGGTAAGGAAGATGGAGAAAAGGAAAGAGGAGGCGGGGTCGAGTCGGGTGATAGATGTGTGACGTGCTGATGGGAGTCAAGATTCCGACCTCGTGGCGGTGTGAGATCGTCAATCTGGTGCCTAGCTTGGTTGCGAAGATCAGTCGAAGAAGCGAATAGAAAATCTATAAATTTTTGAGAGAAAATTACGTGAGCCGATGTCGAAAGTGCTAGTTGAACGGACAGATCAGTGAAGGAACCTCGGGGTTAGAATATGAGATGATATAGAGATCACAAGACAATTCACATGGAGAAATATTGTCTCTATTGGTTGGGCACAATACAAAGTCTATCTTAAAATAGGGGAAAGTAAACAACTTTCTTCCTGACCAGGGAGGTCATGTCACGTGGTCAGAACGTCACTTGAAAAGCAATAATCATCAATACATGAATGATTGTTGGATGAAAGATATAATTAAAATTGGACAGTAATTGAGCATTAGCAGGAGTTTAATATGCGTTTTAATGTACACAATATGAAATTCAATGCTCATTTAAAGATTCGCTTAGCGGAAAGGGTTTCTAGTAAACTAGCCAATGATTCTAATGCCATATTTCCAAGTAGCTTTTTCTATCTATGTTTTAATCAGACAATAAAATATACAAGCTGTTGGAAAACCTCAGCATGAAAAGGTAAAAGTAAAAAACGCTGAGTTATTATTGCATTACTTTAAAACAACCAACCCATTACATGGACAGCCAATGCCAGAAGCGCACAATCCAACCATATTCGTAAACAGAGCAGTAGCTATCCAACCCAATATCTTAACAGTGACTATTAATCACATATTGATGTCTTAGTACATGTCAACGGCAAGGCACTTATTCCCGCTTGCCACATCATCCGTCCCACTTCCTCCAACAATATACGCCTTCCTCTGCCCAACAACTCTATTCAAGTACTCAATCGCTGCTTGATTAGGCCCGCTCATCCAATTCCCCACTGTAGTCTGCGTGACTTTCGTTCCATCTGGCTTTTTGGTACAAGCCGCGGCGGGTGCATCCTTAAGAATATCATTTGTAAATCCATTCTTGCGATTGCTACCGTCAGTGGAAGCGATAGTCGCAGCGCCATCACAGCCTTGCTGAAGAGAGATATCGCCGTGCGCAGCGCCATCGTTGGAGGCTGAGATTTGGAATTCTACCCAAGTGCAGGGGAGAGCGGTGCCGCGCTGGAGACGGCCTTTGAAAGATGTAGGGAGTGGAACATATTGTTTTGCTCCTGGGCCGAGCTTGACGTTTTTTAGAGGGTGATCGAAATTTGCTCCGGCGGTGCCATTACCATTCCAGTAGTTGTCGTAGAAAAAGTAGGTGCATTCTTTGTTGGATTTGTTGGTGAGGATAATGCCTGGTCCACTGCTTGTGTCTGCTGCTGCTGCGTTTACGGCCATAGTTGAAAATGTGAGATCACCAGCGAAGGCATTATCCACTTCAGGCTGTAGTTCGGACGAAACTTCAGCAACTGACGCAGCATTGGGTTGAGAGTCCTCACCTGGAGAGGCATCGCCATCATTATAGGTGACTAAGATGTCCTTGTTTCCATGACCAGCGGAGCTTTGGTTGTTATCGTTAGCATTGCCCGGACTGCCATTCCAAGCCCCGATCCCCACGTAGGTTTTACCATCGGCGAAGGTGCGGACAAGCTTCTCGAGGTCTGGGGAGTCTTTGATGGGCCCAATGCGTCTGACGGTACCGCTATTGTCAGTGAAGACGAAGTTCTTCAGCTTGTTTTTGGTATCTTGGCTTGCTTTTTGCCAAGCGTTGTTCATGGCTTGCATAAATGTTGGGTGGCCTTTAAGTGTTGCCTTATCACCAACTTGCATTACAGTCATATTGCCACCAGCTCCAACGATATTGCTCAAATCGAAGAAGTCATTACCTATGAATATTAATTCCAGCTCGAGAATTTTAGATCTTGGGTCCGCTTACCACCAAACCCATTCTTGGTAATCTCGGCTTGCTCGCCCTCATGTCCGTCATGGAGAGCAATAATTGCTCCCGAACTTCCGTCAGGTGCATCGATCTTTGAAGTTTGGCCACCCTTTACAGTGATATTCTGGTTTCCATGCCAGCCATGGACCTCGAAGGTTTGATCATGGCCGGACTTGTTGTGAATACTGATAGTATGCATCTTGAAAATTTAAAAGTAAGGGCTAAGTGATACCTGAAAGACTTTGTTTATATTTAAGGGCTTTGTAAATAAGTAGCAAGTAAATTGAGTATGGTTGTGAACTAACACCACAAAAACAAATTAAAAGGTTTTTATATGTTCTCAAATGAGATTCTCGAAAGTTTGACTAATTGAGAGTGTCGAATAGCTTACGATACTTTCGCATGGTCGGCCCAATAGGGTGCTTGACTTCATCTAAGTGGCTGAGCTTTGAATCTCTGGTATTTAATGGCCAGTTACGATACTGAAAGTGATAGCATAAGCCGGGCTGAGCTGCAACAAAAGATTCAAATGACTCCATGGTAGCCTGCGCTTAGTACCACCTCTTGATGTTCTTTTGTAAAATCTCGCATGTGACCTGGTTTTACTTTATTCAATCCGCCACTTTATACTTGGACTGGCTATGCTTTGTCCTCTCTGAACTCTCTTAGCTTAGTGGCAGGCTGAGAGCTGATCTAAGCGATACGAAGAAATCCATGGCCCAGAGGTCGTATAGTGATGTGGACTTAAAAGAAATGTACATGTGTATTCTTGCAAAAGGATATAATTGTTAAAATCGCCCTTCCCCCTCTTAGCCCTCCATCATCAAAGATCCCTTATCCTCATCATACCTACAACTCACTTTTCTGTTCACACGCCTTGGAAACTTCTCCTACCATACGTCTCATTTTCATTCGATCTTTTCATAAATATCATTCAAAATGGTCATCAAGAAGCGCTCCCTTCTATGGGACTGGACAAACACCAAAAATGTGCCCAAGCAAATGGACCAAATCAACTTTGATGGCCCAATGCACTCAGTCTCTAACTGGAACACCTGGTACCCAACCGAACTCAAGAACCGTGCCCCATTCCGCCCCATGGTTCGTCTCGAAGCACAACTAGGTGGCGATGACTGGCAAAACATCCTCAAGTCAAACCAAGAGATTATACATTATTTCAACGAGCCCGAGCGTGCTGGCATCTCGCCTGAGCACGCTGCCGATCAGTGGAATAAGCAGATGATTCCTCTCCGCAAAGAACATGGCAAGAAACTCGTCAGCCCTTCTTGCTCTAATGATGCAGGTGGACAGGCCTGGATCGCGGATTTCATGCACCGTGTTGAGGGTGATGCGCCAGATTTCCTCGGGCTGCATTACTATGGCACTAAAGCCAACGAAGCAATTGCTTTCCTTGAAGGGATGCACAAGAAATTCCCCAAGCAGAAAGTCTTCATCAGCGAGATTGCCTGTATTTCTCGCGACTACAATGAAGTATTGCATTTTACTGTCGATGTGTCGAACTGGATGGACCAGCAGGATTGGGTTGCCGAGTACTCGTGGTTTGGATGCATGCAACACCCAGCAGACAATTTCGTCAGTCCAGCTGCACAGTTGATGAATGAGGATGGAAGCTTTAAGGACTTGATGTGGAAGTTAATGTTCGATCAACCTATGCATTACTAGAGGTTTCAAACTGCAATGATTTGTTTGGTCATGTAAGAGTTGGGGCCATTACTCTCCGTACACCTAAGCGAAACGCGTGAACACGACTTTTCCAGCCACCTACTTTTTAATTAATTATTATTAAACAAAACATCAACCCAATCACTTCCATATTGACAATGGAGAATATTATTTTATCAAGCCCTAATATTCCAGACTATGGCAAGGAATGGCCTTCTCCTGCACGTGCAGTTATCCGTGCACTCGATCGCCTTGGATTTTCTCTAGGCCAGATTCGCCAAAAGACTACTGCCTCCCGATCAACAATAAGAGATATTCTACACCAGGAACACTCTCGTCGAGCACGTAAAAGCCAAGTTTATAAGCCTCATTTAATATCTAATCGCGAAGTTCGTCGAATTATTCGCTATATCGCAAGAGATTACTCAACTCGCCGGCTCTCAATTTCAGCTGTTCGAGCTCAGCTAGGCCTTATCCCTTCAATACGAACTATTCGTCGAGAATTAAGCCGCCATGGCTATCGTCGCTGTATCGCATGCCCTCGACCTTATATATCACGCAAGCAAGCTAGAAAGCGACTAGATTTTGCTTTAGAATATAGATAGTAAGGAACATCAGACTATGTAGCATATAGAGAGGATAGCAAGCTAGGAGGCGACTAACGAAAGGTTATTTGGTCAGACAAGGCTATATTTGAGATTAGAAAGAGTGGAAGAGCCTAGATAACACGAAGAATAGATGAAAAGCGATGTTCAGATTGTATAAGATCTATTTATAGATCAGGAAGAATATCGGTTATGATTTAAGGAGCTATAGGCTAGGATTATAAGTCGGATTTAGTGTTTCTAGAAAAGCTTCCTGGAAGCCGGGGTATATTCTCAAAAGTGTATCTTCAAGAAGTACTTGAGCCTATTATTTTCCCTCTTTTTGATATACTAGGGCCAGAGTATATCTTTATAGAAGATGGATCAAGGGTATATATAGGAAGCGCATGTTTACTATGCCTTTAGTATGGAATCCGAGGATTTAAATGGCCTCCTTCTTCGCCTGATTTAAACTCTATTGAGAAGGTCTGGTGGTGGATGAAAGAAGAGCTTAAAAAATTACCTTATATATTAAAAAAAAGAGAAGATATATGTAGGGAGCTTTAGAAGCTTTGGGATCAGGTTGATCCACGTGACTATAGGTATTATACAGAGTAGTTAACCTGTAAAATTGAAGATGTAATTCAAGTAAGAGGATTAGCTACTATTAATTAATATATATTTATAATTTAAGACAATATTAATTTGAATTGTAATTATAATAAGTTTTATAAGTGGGCATATTATTTTCAAAGTTCTCGCTTAGATATACAGAGAGTAATAGCCCTAACTCTTATATTCGCTCAGAAAAAAAATGAGTATTACTTCAGGAGAGATGCAGTGTTTGGTTGAGGAACTGTTAGGAAAGCATTCGTACAATTAATAATTTTTTTACCTGATATATTCTGTTTGAAACTTATTATCCTGATTGTGTTTGTCAAAGTTAAGGCTCTCTGATTGACGTAGCATAGAGCTTTGGGACTGCCTTGCTTTTTGACTAGTTAGTCAGCTAATCAAAATACCACCATCTCAATACACAACATATACCAACTCGAGCCGAGAAAACAATTTTCATAAGAAAACCCCTCCTCCAGAGCCCCAAACTAGCATTTTCAAGACCTCAAAACGAAGTGGTTTTTATATTCAGACTCAACCAATCTCTAGGAGACCTTGAGTGCTATATAATAAACTTTCGAGGATCTCACCCTCAATTCTAACCTTACACGATTATTACTAATAAGATACCTATCGAGATCATTGAAAACGTTATTTCATTAACAGTTAGTAATATCGTCTTTGCGAATTTAACCCTTCTAGTAAGTAAACGGAAAATTTTGATGAAAATAATGTCATGAGGGGATAAAGAAGGAATTGAGGTCTAGTCACAAGCTCTGACCCGGAGAGAGACCCGGCCAGTAAGTCAGTGGACTACGGGAAATGTCTAGCCAGTGTTCAACCCGAAACTACTATTCAGGAATAACCTACCTATTGATTAAAACATTCCACTCTTTACAAGAAGGCTTTTTCAATCTCTCAATTAGCACAGCACACCAATTTACACCAATTTCTAACAGAATATATTTTGCTCATCTCTTCTCGAACCTGATATCTGAATCTGCTCTACATGGAATTAGAAACTAGTACGCTCTTTCCTACCTCGGTATCGTCCTCTACGGAGTTTTGTAGCAAAAATTTCTCACAAGCTTAATTTCTCAGAAACCCATGAGAATAATTATTGCTCTGCGCCTGTAGAGTGCAAGGGAAATTCAATTGACCTTTCAATGGTACTATTTGATAACTACCTTGAATAAATTTACATATTCCCTGCTTAGATCTTCCGCACCAAAACCGGATAATAAACTAGCTTCGAACGGCTCTGTACATTTCACGGCTTGGGGTTATAGGATGCTACACTTCAGAACTTCCATCTCTAAGGTGTTGGGTTGTGACGAGATTTTATGCTCAGTCCTTGAATGTCACAGTTTTAGTCCTGACCCATTCTTCTAAACCGCTTGAACCGAATCTGCCGTATCCACTATTTTTCGTCCCTGCAATTACCGTCAGTTTATCCTTCATATTTTGGCATGCTGGGAAGCGCGGAAGTGCGAGTACTCACCCCCATGTGGCAAAGCAGTTTCATCATGAACAGTCATTCCGTTAATATGCACTGCTCCCGTCTCAATCCCCTTAGCAAACCTCAACCCTCGTGCAAGATCCCTAGTAAACACAGCTGAAGAAAGCCCATATTCAGTATCGTTCGCTAGTGCTAGTGCCTCCTCTTCGGTCTTAACAGTCATCACACTAACTGTCGGTCCAAAACTCTCTGTATAGTATAAATCCATATCCTTCGTTGTCCCTCTTACAACAACAGGATGCATTTTAGTCTCTGCTGCTGAGGAAGTGTGATCGCCATGAATTACCTTTGCGCCTTTTGAGACTGCGTCTTTGAGAAGCGCGAGGTTTTTGGAGACCCCTGTTTTGTTGATGAGAATTGGTGGGTCTGCGTCACTTGGGGAAAAGCCGGCGACAGCTTTCTTAAATGCTTCTTCAAACTTATCGATTATGCTTTCGTGGACGATGATTCGTTCAGTGGACATGCAAATTTGTCCACCGTGCAGGAAGGAACCGACAGCACATTCCATGGCGGCTGCATCGAGATCTGCATCTTCCCAGACGATAGCTGGTGCCTTGCCCCCAAGCTCGAGTAAGACGGGCTTGAGGTTCTCACCTGCTAGCTTTGCGATTATACGCCCGACGTTTGTAGAGCCGGTGAAATTTATTTTCTTGATACTAGGGTTTTCGATCAAATGTTTTGTGACGGCTGCTGCATCTTCGGGCTTGTGGGCGATCAAATTGAGGACTCCGTCTGGTAGGCCTGCATCGTGAAGTGCCTGAACAATTCCAGTCGAGCACATGGGAGAGAACTCGGGCGCTTTAAGAATAACGGTATTTCCAGCTGCCAGTGGGAATGCGATCGAGCGTACCCCAAGAATATAAGGAGCATTCCATGGTGCAATCGCAAGGATGACACCATATGGTTCTTTATAAACCAGCGCACTCACTCCCTCTCGACTCGTCTGAGGAATACTCCCGGCAATACTTGATATCCGGCCTGCTACATCTCTCAAAATCTCACTAGAGAGACCCAAGTCAAACGAGGCCCACGCGGCAGCTGCACCAGTCTCAGCAGCGCTATGTTTTCCCAGTTCTTCTTGTCGCTTTTCCATAAGATCAGCAGCCTTCAAGAAAATATCCCGTTTCTTATTCGGCGGAAGAGATCTCCATGCTGGGAGGGCTTTGCTGGCTGCATCGATAGCGGAATCGGCGTCAGCAATAGAGGCAGAGGAAAAGTTGTGAAGATGTTCGCCGGTGGCGGGAGAGTAGACGGGGAACGTAGCGTCCGTCTTATGAGGCTTATTATTGATTATTAGAGGGTGAGTCGTTGCTGCCGCCATTGTGAAGGCCCTTTTAGGATGTTTGGTGAATGAAGTAGAGTTGTTAGAAGTGTTAATATCTAGTCTTGCTGCCGTCGTTGGATTCAGCAAGAGTTTGGATACAAAATGGTAAGATAGAACTCTTCAAATACCCAGCTCCCGAATTTTTCTCCCGTACCTTGCAAAAGCTGACTATTGATTTCTAACGTCTCTGAGAAGACCCCTCTAAATAACTGAGTCGCCAGCCTCCCAATTTGCGTTGGTATTGGCACTCGCAAGCGGCGGCGAGTCAAGATGGAGATGTTCCTGCTTGAAATCGCGGGGTAGCTCCTTTTGCCCCACTTTTATCCGACTAAACCTTCCTCTGGGATTCGTCTAGGAAATCGGCACTGGATGTCGGAGAGATGATGCCGGAATGTGGGCGTGATTTTCGGACTTAAGATTCTTACTTCACTTTGTTGGAGAACTTTAACACAATGAAGTTGTTGGTGACTGTTGATCTTCCCAACTCGTAATTTGGAACCTGTCCAAAACACCGGTCCGACAGGAAAAGTCGGAGCCGAGCCGAGCCGAACTCGGCTGGAGTGGGTGATACTAACTAAACTTTGTTTGTTGTAATGGAGGTTTGAGCTTAATAGTAATGGAGATACGCAAGATTATAGTCCCTTCTCACAGACCTCAGACACGGAAAATTGAGACTGAAGAATCACAACAAATGAGCCAATCCTTGAGCTAACGAGTTGTAATAGCGGTTGTTCATATCGAAGGGGCTTTCAATCCGTTCGGCAAGGTGCGGGCTGAACTTAAATTAGACTTTGACGAGCATTAAAATCATCGGGCAGCATATTGGTGTGTTACATACTTTAGGTATAAGCGGTTGGGAAGAAATATGAGAAGGGGTTGAAGAAGGGGAAGGTAGCAAACTACTTGCAACCAAGGAATTTTTTCTTGTGCTGTTAGATAGTGCAACTATTGTTCCAAAAATTACTCAGGTTTTTTCGCATTTGTATAATTAATTCACTACAATGAATTATTTCTCCATATGCTCTTGAATGATAGGTAATCCAAACGTTTCCGTCAACTGTTGTAAAACAGGAAAAACTCCCTAAGCGAATGAAGGGGTATCAACCATAACCGTCATAAATCGTGATAGTTTTCTCAATGCTATTGCTCCCAAAACAATTATGCCATGCCTATTTGCCAAAATCGCAATAAAACAAGTTCCGTGATACTTGTCGCCACAATTTCATCCAAGATCTGAAGTGACGTATCGTACCTAGTATGTACAGGGTGATGTGATCTAGTTTCCTGGAATCATGCACGCTGAGGTTTGGCATTGGCCTGGATGTTTTCGAGAAGTGAGGGGTTGTGGAATGAGGCCGGCACGGGTAAGGTTCTGGAAGTGCCATTCAGGGGCGCTTTCGGTCTTCCATGCCCAGAAGATCCAGCCAGTGTGTTGTTCATATGCATCGAGTTGTGCTTCAACGTAGTACTCGAGATTGACCTTGTCGACCTGGAGTAAGCCGTCAACGGTGCCTTGGTATTTCGTCTGGCAGTCGCCATAGTAACCTTGTGAGCTGGCAGGAAGAGTGCCGTCGTAGCGAGCTCCTTTTCCAAGGCCATTTAGCCACTTCGCGCAATCTGTTTGTGCGCCAGTCCATTCGCCAATAATAGTCCATTTATCTGTTCCTGAAACCTTTGGCCCAGCTGCGCAAGCGGTTTGAACATGTGCGCATGGCTTCATGGCAACTTCTCCCTGGCTGAAGATCTGGTAAATGTGGGTATCTAAAATTACATGATTGACTCCCGAAGCTTGGTTCATAAATCCATTCCAGTAACTTTGAACATCTAAGAACGCATCGTGGATAACAACCGCGACTTCCGAATTGCTGTCGCGAACATTTCCCCACCCATCGTAGTAGAATTGTTTGACTTGCGACATGTCATTACCCCAGTTGGCGGGCTCGTTGAGAAGTTCGATAGAGGTCACTACGTCCATGTCGCCCTTATATCTGGCGGCTAGGTTCCTAATGGCAGTAAGGGTGTTCTTGACGTTATCACCAGATTGCCAATTGATGGAGCCATATTTGCCGCTGTTATCGAAGCCATTTTGGGATCCAGGCGCTTTAATCTCATGTTAGTTGATTCATAGCAAGCGAGATGAGGGGCAGGAAGCGAGAAGGTAGAATGAAAGAACGGAGAGGACGGGGCGAAAAAGTTACTCACCTCCGTGTAGGTCGAGCATAACCTTCAAACCAGCATTGCGTGCCCACTTGATAGCATTGTCAAGGAATGGAAGTTGGCCTTGGACATAAGGATCACCAGCAAGAGGATTCAGTGCCCAGTAACCAATTGGAATCCGTACATGATTCAAGCCAAAAGATGCGATTTCCTTGAAATCAGCTTCAGTGATCCATGATGCCCAGTGTTGTGTTAATTGATTTTGAGCGGCTGCTTTTCCAAGTGTGGCTGTGAAGGTGTATTCATCAACAACTCCTCCACCATTGGCCCATGGCTGAAAGAGAGATGGAGTGATCCATGGCTCGAGGACGAACCATCCTCCTAGGTTGACGCCTCGAACTTTTTGGCCGTTGTAATCGAAATTGAGGGTATCACGCTGGGTTCTGCAACATGTTAGCAAGGGAAGTAGCATTTTGAGCTGTACTGACAATGGATTGGCCTCTGAAACCGTAAGGTACGCTGCAAGAGCAAAACAAACTACCTTGAGGGAGACCATGGTGTTTGTTGTAGAAGAGTGAGATAAATTCCGCAGTCCAAAAGTACCAAAAGGATTTTCATCAAGAATCCTGACTCATGAGGAAAGGTTTTCTGTTTGTGAGGCTGAGCAATTCATCTGAAGGTCGGAATTTCCTCGTGGTAGAACTATCTTCCACACAGGGCAGGCGCAAGCTTTAAGCAGAAGGGAAGCAGCAATTTACTTAATCCCCGCAACCGCAAAGAGGCATCCATCGCAGCGGGAGAGCTGTTCCTGGCATCCTAGACGCTTAAAATCTGCTGATCATCACTACAAACGACATGCCTTGCAAGGTGACTTCACGCGTTTGTCCAATCTTGGGTGAGCAAGACTGTGGAGCATCGAGAGCCTCTGCTTGCTCTTGAGCACTTGCCAGGCTCCTTGCACGCTTGGGGCGTCGGGTGATCGCATGGAGACGACGGGGCTCTGGATCTTGAGCTGTTCATGGGATGATGGATGCAAAACGTGCTTGCTTTTGGTGCCAGCGCCGGCTGCATCTCAGGGCCCAAGTGGCTTTGGGAGATCGCGGTGAGGCTTGATGACTTTACACCAAAGCAGATTCCGAACAGCATGGACAACGCCGCCAGATGCTGCTCGACGAGTCAACGTGCTCGTGTTGCGCCAGGTACGGAAGAACTGCTAGTGTTCCAATTCTCCCGTGGCCGCTACAATTGGTGGTTTCGGTGTTTATTCTCGAGTAATATCTCTGGGTTCGTGGGGAGAGCCAGTGATATTGTGCTTTCCTGCGGAGGTTGACCAGGTGGAGGAGATCTCCTGGAGGTGCTGTGCTGTGCTGTCACCCGGGACATCCTTGTACCAGCGCCAACTAGATCCCGGCACAAAGCTCTCAGAAAGAGTGGGTGTTTGAAGATAGCGATCGACACATTGGCGTCATATGGCACTGCAAGTAAGATGTACTTGGGACTCCTTGAGGCCTGAAATGTTCTTGATTCATGTGACGCCCAAGTGTTTAACTCGGCCCTTCTTAATACTGAAATATGCCGAGGACATGTGAGGGGTCATGATTTCTGAGGCACCACCTCATTGTGTTCGTGATGGCTTCGAAAAAGGACTGTTCTTATCGGATTACTACGCATCGTATCCGGGACTTTCTGCGAGAAAGGTGATAAATCTTGCATTATCTCAGAAGCTCAAAAGGGATACGAAATTTCGATATTTGAACTCCACCATTATGCCTACCTTCATATCAGTAAGATACCCGTATGGACCAGTGCTCTGAAATTAGGACAACGGGTGACAACGGGTGACAATGTCGCGGCTCGTTTTAATCCCCACTCGTTCTTGGTACACACCGAAGATACTTTTCGGACGAAGTCACCCGTAACTCTAACTCATCTAAGCTTCATGAATGGAGACCCAGCTTGTTAGTGAAACCATCCCTTGCTTGTGATATTGCTGTCAAAAAGAAAGCAGTTCGTCTTTCTTTTATTTTTCATTTTGTTACGATAATTTAATTGCATGGCATGAATCAGGTCATGGTAAATAAATTGATGAGTGAGCAATTGGTATACGAGTTGCAGGCTGCAATTGTGGTTGTCCAAGTAAGACCGGTGTGGATACCGAGACAAAGCACTGTGCTTCCGATATGCCCCTCAGAAAGTCTCACTACGCCACAAAGAAGTAGAAGAAATGATTCCACCAGCCAACCCTTGTCTTCGCCCGGCAAACGAAAATCAACATTTCTATGACTTCCCATTTTCACAAACTGTTGTCCATGAAGGTCATCAGGATCCTTAGCTTTCCTCGCTACGGGTATTCTCAAGACGAAACGCGGGGTACATGCTCCGGATTCGTTGTGGCAGGTCAGATTGACAACCTCTCCCTCTCATGTGATGAAAAGAGGATGTAATTCCGCAGGCGCCACGATACCATCCAAAGTCTCATATCCTCCTGAACTCCGTCTATAATTTCCCATACGTAACGTCATGGAGATCCTGCGCCTCAGTTAAAAGGCATCACGTTCGGCATCTTTAGTCACGTGTTGGGCCGACATCCTCGGATATCAATGTGTAGTCTTCATCATGTAGGTCTGTCTCTCGACCCTTCAAGAGTCGTTCTGTTAAGAGCTGGATGCTTGCGCTTCTGTTTGTGCTTTTTTCTCCCGGTCGCTTTCCCACTGTTTCTGTGCTTGAATTCGGAGTTGAAGAATAGAGGGGTCGAGAAAAGGTTGTGGGGTCATCTGAGAAGTGAATTCCTTCACTGTCCTGTATTAGAGGTAGATTGCAAACTCAATGTTCGAAATTCACCTAGAATGCCTTTATCGTCTCGTTTCCTGATCGAAATCTCATCTTTCGAAGCTCTCTTCTGCGTTTGTGACATGGCATTGGGTTGTGGTTTAGGTGGACGAAGTGGGCCCTTGATGAGCTTGCGCTTAGGAGCTGCATCCATCGTGCATCATTTGTGTTGTTAATTTGTACAAACTTTTGCTGTAAGAAACGCGTTTTGAGGCCCACGTGCATTTGACCGTGGTTGTGTGTAATTACCCACGAGATATGCGTACAAGGCTGGCCTGCTGTCAAATTTTAATGTTGTTTTGCGACCATGATATCGCATAATCCTACCTTAGTCAGCGGTGAAAATAGCCAAACTCCAAAAACCAGCTCTGAGCCCCTCCTCCGCATTCGGACACCAAACAACGGAGCCCGACACCGGACACAACCATCTTCAGCAGAACAATTCCCGGACTAATTGACGACTCGGAATCAGAGTAACCGGCACGGCTCTGAGTTGTCCCTCCTATACCTCGCATACCCGCATGGACGCCGGTCAAGGAACCGTGAGTGGGGGAGCCTCCAGCCCAACGACGAGCATTCGGCCAGGTACAGGAGGCAGCTACAAGAGGAAACGAAGTGGCGCAGAGTTTGAAAGTAGCCCTGGATCTGGAGGCGAGGGTGAGGATGACGAGGGTGAGAGAAGAAGGCAGCCTGGAGTAAAGAGAGCTTGTAATGAGTGTCGGCAGCAAAAAGTGAGTCATGGAGTTTTGATATCACGATGAGGAGCTGTAGTATTGCAGCTCAACAACGGCAGCAATTGTCCAATCGCAGAACATGACTGATAGAAATCACTAGCTGCGGTGCGATGTCGTCCAAGATCCGTTCACAACATGTTCGAGGTGCAATCGATTGAAGCTAGAATGCAAGATTGAATCGAACTTTAAGCGCGTCGGCAAAAGAAGCAAGCATGCTGAAATGGAGAAGCAAATTGAACGCCTCCGTCGTAACCTACAACGAGCTCAAGCACAGGGATACATGGTCGACGATGACGAGGATATCGAGTCGCCAATTGCGAACGGGGTATATTCAAGGAACAACCAATCATATATGGGGTCAGACGAGGCCGTGTCATCTTTGTTACATCTCAAGCAAGGCGGCACATATAACCTACCTCGAATCGTTAAAGAGATTGAGAATGTAGGTTTGACGGAAGAAGCAATAAACCATCTCTTCACTGAGTTTTGGCGGTGCTATCATCCTTACCTACCATTCTTGAATCCACATCAACCTCCGGATCAGTACTATCAACAACACCCTCTCCTGTTTTGGGTCATTGTTGCAGTTGCCTCTCGTAGGTATACCGCGGACCCTGGATTGTTGACATCTCTTTCCGGACCTCTCACAAGGCTATTGTGGACCACAGTTGGGGATGTGCCCAATAATCATTATGTGGTAAAAGCGTTATGCTTACTATGCACATGGCCATTACCAACAAGCACTACATCAACTGATCCAACACACATTCTCGGTGGTGTTATGATGAAGACAGCTACCGGTATCGGCCTCCACAGACCAAATAATACGCAAGATTTCTCAAGAGTATCTGTCGATCTCAATCGAGAACAATTGCATGATAGGGTTGTCACATGGGCTGTGTGCAATATCGTGGCACAAAGTATAGGAACAGGTTATGGCCAACCAGCCTCAACTCTTTACGATTGGACGCTTGCTGTCAGACCCGGGGATGATGGGCCATTCACACTATCCCCGGAACTGGAAGCAAGACTTCAAATCGAGCGTTTCTGTGACAAAGTCTCGAAAGAGATGTACAGCAACGTTAGTGACCCACGAGGCGTTGCTGGAGATGAAATTAGAGCCATGCTCACCCGTGTATACCGACGAGATTTTGGAGAGCTTCAAGTATCAATTTTATCACGACAAGATCTCTCGCCTATTGTCAACCTCCATTTAAAAGCCGCCGGTCTACATCTCCGGCTGTCCGCCTTCTTTGACTCTAGCACTACACAAGGTTACATGGACGATTTAATGGGTCTTTGGAGGGCAACAGTTGCGTTTCTCGACCTGGTTTTCGAGCTTGAATCTCCTGGGGACGGTATGAACGGTGGCATTCTTCGTTTCGCAACAAATTATATCTTGCAAATGATCATCGCAGCATGCTTCACCCTCTTGAAACTTCTCTCCTCATTCTTCGCCAGGGACATCGACTTCGATCGTGGAAGAGGATTATTTCACCGAACGATACAAGCAATACGGGGCATGAGCGTCATCAATAATGACCTTCCGTGGAGACTTGCCGAGCTCATGGTCCAGATGTGGAATGGTGCTCGTGTTGAAGCTCGTAGTGCCCAGCAACAGCAGCAGAACAATGGCAATGGCAATGGTAGCCACGATATGAGAACTGTCATTGATGATAGCCTACAACTGAAAGTCCGTTGTCGGATGAGTATGAGTTTGGTATTTGACTCGATCTGGCGCTGGCGAGAAGAATTCCAGGCTCAAGGTCGAGGAAGTATTGAAGGTCAGCCAAAGCAAATTCCTCCCCCGAGCACTAAAACTTTTGTGGTCGCACATTTTCTTAGATTTCTAACACCGCTTTACATAGCAGCTCTCAAAAACCCAACCAATCCTGACTCGGCCGCCGAGTCTTCCGCCTCATCAACTCACCAAATGGACACTACGCTCATGCCTCCTTCCCACCAACTACAAAACCAGCTCTTGGCTGCCGCAACAGGTGCAGTGACTCCCAACAACGGTCTCCCATCTGCTAGTATGATGGGTAGTGTGGGCTACAATGAAAGTAACTATGAGGTATTTGATCCTCTAAACTGGATGCTCGATGGCTTGGTAGACTTCCCATATAGCTATAATGCTATCCAAGGGCTTGAGGCGAATGGGATGGGTTGAGTCACTGATAGATATCGATTGAGATAAAGCTTCGTCTCGTCTCCTGGATGGGAGAGGTGGATGAAGTCTGGTGATGCTAAAGTCAGTCTGCGAGTCACATTTATAGGAGAGCAGTAACATCAAAGGCCTCCATTTCGATTTAAACATTATTTAAAATTTTATATATAATGTCGGGGATCCTGGAGTAAGTAATCTGGGGAGATCTTGATATCTAAGGCTAGTAGAAGACAGATTGCTACAGTACGGAGGACTGGAGAATCATCTACTGATGATGCACGATACACAGCTCATGGGACATAATCATATACCACAGTTTCTAAGACACCTCCTTGCATTTAGGGGATAGGGTGGGTGTTTGTTCCTGGGTTTCAGCGGAGCGTGGTTTCAGCAACCATCGTTTTCAAATCTTTATTTTATTTTTTATATATCTTTCCTCAAACAGGTGTTGATGAGGGTAAGGGTGTGCAAATAATACCCTTCATTGTAATACCCTTCACCAGGGAACAAATTAAACTTGTCATATAAAGCCTGCACGTACCACAATATAAAGAAAACAAACCCTCCCGCAGGAGAAGAATAAAGAGAGGATAGTAGAATGGCTTGATTGTTACATCAGTCGGGGGTGGATGAGGAGAAGCTGTGAGGTATCAATAAGTGGAAGCCCTCTAGAGAGCCTAGAGAGCCTCCTAACCTCGTGGGTGAACTTAAGGAGATCACATAGAAAGAATGAAAACACAATTTTTATCCTGAGGGTGGGATTTTTGTGCTCTCCTTTTTGTATATGTAGGTACTGCCTACAAACCCTCACTGACCCGTATGTTTCGTCCGGCGTTCGAGGAAGATTTTGGGAATCTTGGGTGTCAACTTTCGAGAGGGATCGCTATGCTGTAATTTTCTTGATCGAGGCAGGAATTATGGAGGTCAATACTTCACCCAAGGGGTAAGAAGCGTCAGTTGTCTACCGTACAGATAATCTACTTTCGGCATGCACAAGATATAGGCAAGGAGCAGTCGCTCCTAGTGCTCAAGCTGTCCTTTCCATACCTCTTGCCAACATTGTTTCAAGGTTTTCCACTCCTGTTGAAATAGCGGCGGTCAAATGTGTAGGGTCTTGTTTCGTTGTTCGAGGGATTGGTACTCGAGCACTGTGAGGTTCAGCTTGAAACTTGTGGTATGTTAAATTCATTTCCGTAGTGTTGCAGTCCATGTACTGACTTTGAATCCACGTATTTGAGCCAATCGAAAAAGACATCGACCCTTTGTCTTGATTCACACGCCGCCCTTCAAACACGGTACGACTACCATTATCAGCTCGCCGAATACTTTGCGAATACCTGCCTTGAGCTGAAAATAAAATACGAATGGAGATGGGCGTCGATCCATCCCCTCCAGTCATTGTAGCCTATTTCTTGCTCTTTCAAACCATTTCATTTCGGGCTCACCGGCTACTGCAGCTCTTTTGTGGATTTCAGGGCCGTGAATCGAAGAAGCCCTTGGTCTGGTTCTATTGAATTAAACCTGCCGGTATGTTAAGCTTCTTTCCCATCCTGTGTGTTGATCCGCTGACGTTTTAATCGCGATGACATAGATCGTGATGGTTGCGGTCGCGATTATGCGGCCACGTCCACAGCCCCCTCTCGATATTGGACTTATTACTTCGCAGAATTCGACGGACTTGCCGCTCACGGCTAATATCTGGCCCTCGCCGAGTATACCTGCGAAGAACAGATGCATTGATGCAGTACTCTTTGGTACTGATCGTGGGGAAAGTCGAGTCGAGTCGTGATTGCTGCTTGCCAGCATGTGTTGCCGCATAGTGCGATGCGCAATCGCGAACACTTCAAAATGATTAACCCGTTAGCGAACCCCTTAGTCTATAGTTCATGGCAACAATTTGGCAGTACCTATCTCCTGGGACTCGATAAAGGCATTCTGTTTGACTCGGCCACGCTCGAGAGGCTGAAGTCATCGAGTCAGTCATCGTGATCATCGTCCTAATGGCGCCGGCATCCGCATTTGTTGAAACTAAGTATTTCCGCAGTCATCGGAATCAGTCGCATAGAAAAGAAGATGGGGAGAAGTAGATGTTACACCATTACTTCTATTGCAGCTTAAAGATAGGAGCCTAGCAGAGTCCCAGCAGAGTCGCTATATGGTCTAGTTCCCATGGCCATGCGAGCCGGAAATCAGAGTCATCTGAAGCTCCCGATGAATAATGAGGGGTATCATGTTGCTCTTTCTCATAGTTTGTTGAGGTAGAACTTGTGCCTGCGCCCAGCGCTGGAGTTAGGACGGTCGCAATATCGTATTGTCATGAAAACACAATGCGACCGCTGTCTAAACGTCCATGCCGGGGAGAGCCATGAAAGATTGCGAGAGCGTCAAAGAACTTCCTTCGTGTTCGGATGTTTAATGCATAATACCAGAGGTAGAGAGGCTGTTGGCAACTTTGAGTTGATCAAGTTTAGTGTTAGAAAGGGAGTGAGCGAAGCTGTCCATCACTTCCACCGCAGCTGGGGACCTATAGCAGGAAGTTGGCGTCACCAGACAACACCTACTATTTTCAGCGCAATTGCCAACCACCATTAACGCAGCATGACATGTAAGCCCGGCAACTGTATATTCTACGACATCTTAGATATGATAGACGGCTCGCCCCGCAGATTTCATGCTTCCTATCTCTAACAGGTGGACATTACTTCACGCTTCTTTCTTCGTTACAACACATCTCGCAACAACAACTATCAATAGGAGAATCATTCCCCCTATGCACACAAGAGCTTCCATGGAACTCCCCTCAATCATACCCTAGCTTGAGGCACTGCACATTGCACGTCCAGGTTTACGGCCACGGAGTGCATCGCACCCCGCCCACAAGGAAGGCACACTCTCGGTGCTTTTGGTGACTCTTCACCCGTCATTGAAACCATATCATAGACGATATGGCGATGTTGTTTGGATATCATCCTCGAGAAGGATTCGCAATCTTGACATACAGAAAAGACCATTATTCTCGCCGCTAATCCCATCGATGGCCAGGAAACGTGGCTTCCATGATACAGTTCGCAATCAGCCCTGCGGAGAACATTTTGGCTGCATCCGCATCCTCTCGCGTGGGCAAAAGAGGCAAGTGGCATTGCTGACTGCTTGAATTGCCATGTGCTTGCTCATGTCGGTTCCATTTCAACGGCATCACGAAAAAATCCGTGCTCATTCCCAATCACAGAGTATGGCAACCCAGAATGTGTTGGTGTTCTTAGAAAATACCCATCCTGAGGTCTGTACTATTTACTATTTCGAGGTTTGTTCCTAGTACTGCGCCTTGACCGTAATTGGAGCTGATATATTTTGATTGTTTGAAATGGCTGATTTTGCAGTGTGCACTGCCGACTCTCCCAGAATGCCAGGCCCAGCGTCTGGAATATGCTTCCGATAGATAGAGGGAAACGGCAAAGCGGCCACGGTCTTGAGAAGAAGAGAATCCAGACCTTATTCCTCCATAATCCCAACCCAGGTGCATCTCAATCACAGAGTTGACCGCCAGATGGTAATGTTCGAATACATCTTGGCTAAGCGCCGTCGTCCCTGCTACTCCACACTCGATGAATCAGCCTCGCTGCTCGCTTGAAACACAAGGCTTGAACGTCATTGTCGCAAAATGGGTCGCGTTGGCCACTAGCCAGGTCTCAGTTACATGTACGAATTAAGCTCAAAGGTGTCTTGTCACAAGTGTGGTTGTATTACATTCCTGTAAGGCACTTCGGGCATATACAGTTCTTACCTAGAATATTTCTGGAAAGATCATTATAACCCAAGAACTAAATGTGGTCAAACATACCCCGTCGGTACCACGATCCCATAGACATCAAAAATGGCACAACTCTTGTAAAATGAACACCCCTGTTGGAATTGGTTATCAAAGCAAAGAATGCCCTTTCCTTGGCTTATGTGCCAATGGTGGTTGGCTCTGACCGCGCGAAACCTAGTCAATCAGAAATGACTTCTCAGGTAATTTATCCAGTCGCATATTTTAATGCTGCCAGTTTTTATGGGACGAAGTGTCTGAGGCATGCTGGATATTCTTATCCGACTTGTCTTTATATATTGCCTGGAATATTTCAAGCTTTAAGCGGAATGGAAAATCCTCTCCCTGCAAAAGTTTGCTGGGTCAAACCTATAGAATTACCGTCCTGTGGAAGGATTTCCAGGTATTTTATTTTGAAGTTACACAACTTGATGCAGAAGATGCCAAAGACGGCGAAGATCACTTTGGGAAGGTGTGTTACACTCAATGTGCTTGACCCCAGCAGAGTGTCGGCTTATGGAGTTCACATACCCCACATAATATCGCGCATTTCCTCTCTGCGAACCACGTCCTGCAACGGTTGATGGCGAAACATTCGTTGCTAAATTGCGGAATCGCCGCCTCGACATAGCTTCCGATTTGTCCACGAAAATTACTGTCGAGATGATCTGCGTCTTCCTTGTATAGCAATGACTTTTTCAAGCTCTAGATGGAACGTCGCTCCGAGTGTTGCTAGGGCATCCCCCATGTTCCCAAAAATCGATGCATAGTACAAATTTTGTATCGCGCGGGAAGATCAGGGGCGTCTATTATGTCGAAATGACCACTAACGTCGGGTTCCAAGTAGACCCGAAATCATGTCACTGCATGTAGTGCATAGAACCGACCCCAAAATGTAAGCTTACATTTCGAGTTGTTGTGGTTGAAAGGTAGTGAACCGAGATGGTGGAAGACCTTACGATTGCCGCGGACTGACTGGGGAACAAAACGACCTGCATGAGCTGCGCTTGCGTTGTCTTTCAAATTTCAGACGAATCGAATCCTCGAAAATAGTTAATGTCAACAAGAAAGCCAACGTCCCTGGGGAACGCTGTTCATTTAGCCATACTGAGAAAAAACCTGGCCCCTTCAAAGAATCAATGTTGGCAGTGTTGTTTTAAACCGGGGAATCTCCTCTCAGCCTCTCTCGGCACTCTACTTTCGCTGGAGGAGCTTCCTTAAGACCCAAACCCCGTAACCGAAAGGGAGCAGCATACAGGTCCTGGTACACGCCAGCGAGAACATGCGATGCTTGCAAATGGCCAGATCACTCATGCAGAATCCCTAGCCGATCGCAACGTAGGCTTCGCAAGCCAGACTGGCTCTTGGGTATAAACAAACCTGAACCTCAGGCCTAGACTCTAAGTCTGGAGCCACAACGGGTGAGTTCTTTTTTGAGGTATTTGGCATTCGGCGTGTGCGGATATGTGAGCGTCTGTAGCAGAGTAGTATTGGTGCAAAGTATGGTGCGGCCCGATGTTGTATGGACGAAGATTAATGGGGGCGGTCCCGAGTATTCGGGTCGAGGTCAGCTTTCAAGGGAATTCCGAGACATTTTGTCGTATTCAGACAAGTCACCAATTGTCCAGCACATCTGCGCATGCCCTGCTGTTGCATCGCGCTTCTTGAAATACCTCTGCTGAGTCTTTTCCCACTTTCCCAGAGGGCATGCCGACTGCACCTCATGCTGGAATGAGTCTGGTACTCGGTCAGCAACCCCTGCGCGGGTCTCTGCACCTCGCTCAAAGGAGGACGCTCTCCTACTGACGCGTTTAAAATTCCAGCCTGTCAGACGTTGGAATTTCTCGCTTAGCTCTTAAACGATGCAAGCTGTGCCGCAGACGCACCTGGTCACAACCCCTTTTGACCAAAAGCGCGCGCTTACTAGCCTAGATACGGCTCGATTGTCAGGGTTTTTCTAGAACCCCTGCCGAATCCCTGGTTTTCGGATAAGCGACAATCTTCTATTGGCTCTCCGGGTCATTCCCCATGTCTGTTGTCGTCCCAAGAACCAGACTGTCGGTATCGTGGCTATGAGAAAAGTCCAATCAACGTGACGACCTCGCCCTCCTCTCGATCCACAGTTGAAACACCTATGCTGCATGTGCGCAGAGATCTTGCTGGGGAGCAGATGGTTGTTACCACTCAGCGTCGCGGCTGTTGGCAGGCCACCTTCCTCAGCGATTCCACTCTCGTTCTATTCAGAACCTCTCCCCGGTCCTCGCAGGTCCTTCCTTGTCTGCCTTCTGCCCCTCCCCACCCTGTATTGTCCTCCTGCTCGGCGGTGCGCAACCTACACCGACCGTCGACCGCTTCCAGCGCTGACGAGGCGGTTTTGATCACCAGATGAGATGCATCGCGGGGCCAGAGATCCAGAATCGAACGAGATCCTTCGGGTGCGACGTGGCTCCTCACTGATTGCGAGCAGACAAGACCTGGGTGGAATCGCAATTGTCTGATATCGTCTTCGGGCGAATGAACGCTGGGGATCTGTGCTTGCGGCAGTCAGCCCGTCGGTCCGCGGTGCCCCTGACAGAGCAATATCCCATCCGTGACTCTCTTCATCCCCGCACCACTGTCGGCTTCTCAAGCCTGTTAAGACACCTGTCGAAACAACCAACAATGGCAACAAAAGCGCGCGTGCAGCGCATATTTTAGGGCTTCGGAGCATGCGAGCGATGTGGGAACCGGGACAACATCATGATGTAGGTGCTTGGTATGGCCGGTGGTGATGTTCATGTGCAGGTCTGGCAGGTGGTATTAGGAACTTTCAACATAGCTTCCCTTGTGCAGGGGAGCAAGCAAGTGCTCCTGTATCTCGAACATCCGCGCACGGCCACTGGGTTTCCACAGAGGCGATCTTAATGCCCGGAAGGGGGATGCAAGAGCTCTGAAATCAAGCCAGAAAAAGAACTGCCGTATCAACTCGCTTCCTGCGTCCCGAGGGTGAGTTCACTGGCGGTTACACACTGCATGGGCTGCCATGGACTTCCCACCCAGCACTCTCCCTTGCTAATTCCACCCCTCTGTCCCGCAAGATGCCTCCATCGTTCACTGCCTCCTCGGCCGTTTACAAGACCCAGGCTCAGTCACTCGCTGTGCCTCTAATCCTGGATAAACCTACTGGATATCGCCGTGTGCAAGTTTTCTTCTGCCCTATATGACGAGGCTGTCTGTGTCGCATAACCTTTAGTTCGATTTCTCGAGGCAGACTCCCCGGATGTTATCCACCATCATTTTATCAATGCTATCCGACTGCTAGGGCACAATTCCAGCAAATCCCTTAATAACCCCTTCACGCCTGTGCATTAACTTTATTCTTGAGCACACTTTATAGAAGAACAGATTTCCTCCTTGGACAACGGTTCACATATCCTCAGACCCAACGTTATCCATACACAAGAACCGAGTCGAGTCTTGTCGTACGTCAAAATCCTGTCAGGCGCCTCCAATGTCTCCTAAGCCAGAACCGCCTTATAACTCGATTCAACCGGGACGTACTCTTTATACTCCTCAAACTCCTTATAGTGCTGTACGTTTTCGAGAGTGTTACCTACAAGATTATCTGACACTATATCTCGATCGTATTTTGACTTCCAATCAGGTCTCATCATTTAATTTACCAGCGCATTACGATTTGTCGTTGATGACGCCAGTCACAATGTCAGAATCGCCAGCAGTCCCCGCCAAAACCTCTCCATCCATGAATACAGAAAAGCATATCAAGCTTTCTCCGACAAGTCCCACCTCTGACAACTACACCACGTTGTTCACCGGTGATGATGACTTTGGAGCCAAATACAGCAATCCTCCGATGAAGCACAAAAACCCTACCTCCTCATATGGAGCCGGAACGCCTGACAGCGGGTTTCCATGCTCCCCATTAGAGTGTCCCATTCCTTATTTTGGAGCATTTGCAGTCTCTGGTGGATATACGTCAACTCGCGACCATGGAGCATCTCCAGTCATACACCAGAGCCCGAATCTCATGTCTGCGGGCGGGGTGAGCAACAGTAGCAGAAACTCAAGACAGCCAACACCAGGACAGCAAAGCACAACCAGTTACAGAAGTCACAACCAAACGCCTATCCTTATAGCCCCAAATCCCGGTGCTCTTCGGAAAAATTCCGAGTCAAGCAGCCTATATCATCGTCAGAACTCCATTCACTCTACCCAAGCATCTACACCGCAGTCTCAAGGGCACCCAGAAGGGCCGTTCCCTGATACGATACACCCATCAACTCTTGTATCCTCTCATTCTCGAGCATATTCTCATTCTTCCGCAAGCCGGAAACGGAAGTCCCCAGAAGGTGGCTTCGAGCAACCTCAAGATCTTCTGCATTTTGATAGCGACCTCACCTACGAAGAATCTCTGCTCCTTCAGCTTTCAGACAAGCAGGAACTTCCGTGGAAAGAAGTAGTGAAACGATTCAACGAAAAGACAGGGAAAGCCATGAAAGTTCCAGCCTTGCAAATGCGAAAGAAGCGTTTGATAGAGCGCCTGAGAGCATGCACTGGCCCTGAGGTAGAGCAATTTCCAAACCGTTGTTCTCCCTTCCCCATTTCCCCTAACCTGGGTCTAACGGTCTTGGTAGATCACTACAGCATGGGAGGACAGGATCGAGGAGGCCATCCGCAAGCGTGGCTGTTCTGAGCGCTTCAGGAGAGAGCGAGAAGAGGCACGAAAATGGAATCAAGTTTATCAACACTTGTATCCTCAATATATCTCACCCTCCAACACACTGTCTATCAAATTAAACTATGCATCGGATTCGTCTTCAACAACTACACCAGAAAGCCTGGTAGCCATCTCACCTACCAGAATCGTGGCTATGGATGAAGTTCGTAACATCTCAATTCCTGAATTCGGCTCTTGGATTCAAGAGCAACGAGAACAGGAACGGATAAATATCGGACAACAATATCATAATATTTGGGGGAGTTCGGACGGCGTTCAGAGGCCTTAATTTCATTCTGGTCCTCTTTTTCAACCTTTTCTTCTCTTTGAATCGTTTTATACCACTTTGCTTTTGGGCGGTTGGTGAACAACCAAGAGTCTTTCCTTAGATACCTTTTTCTTTGGTCCGGGATGGGGTGGGGAAGGATCCGGGAATGACACTGGCATTGGAAATGGGAAGGGGAATTTTCACAATTTTACATATCATGGGAATAACACAGCACGAGTCAGGATCACAAACTAAAAACAGAATAGTATTGAGCAGCAGAGACTTTGTGGATACGAGACAGGAAATGAAGCTGCGTTGAAGTATAGAATTGTGCTGCAGTGCATTTTTGGGACAAGTACGAAGTTGAGATTACTTTGATTAGCGGGATAAGGAGAGCAGCTTTCTTGTTTGTCTTCCGACAAATGTTTACGGCGAGGGATTTCGAGAATTATAGCAAGAACTTTTGTATTTGATGAACAAAACACGACTTTCATGAGATATGAACCCTCCTTGATATTAGAATCACTTCCAAGCCATATCTTGCGGCAAGAAGTCAGTACTTTAAAACAGCAATTAATGAAATATACCCCATTCCAAGAACTAAACAAAGTATCTCTGTGAAGAGAAGTCTGTACAATATTTGACAAAACACGAAACGAGGAGCGGAATACAGACAAATTACAGCCAGATCCCAAATTTCAAAAATCTCACAACACAACAAACTTGAGCTTCAGCGGGACCACCAGTCATCAACAGACATTGTCCGATCGTGAACTCAATCTGTACAACTCACAAGTCCAACACGCCACGCTCGCCAGATTCGCCACCTCATTTCCATTTCTCCATCCTACCATCCCGCACAAACACTTCATCTCGTCTCACATCAGCTCAGCCCTACCTCTATCCACCCCGTCCCTTCTTCCCGCATCAACCAACAAGACAACCGCGCCCGAAACCACAAATATGCTCCTATCATCACTCGCCGTCCGTGTCAGTACCCGTGATCGTGAACGGCTGTGGGTGATCAACCGGTACTTGAACCGAGAGGAAGGCTCAGGTCGCCGAGTGAATCCTCAAGCCCAGGATTGCGACTTGCTAGCGACGATAGGCACTGTCAGCCTGAGCCTCTGGAGCAGCATGGCTTACAGCGATCATATGCCCGGGATTAAGGTCACACTTCACACAGTCCTCTTTCCTACTATCCCTCGCACGGTCTACGCCAGACGCCACTTTCCCACGCCTTCAATGAGGTTAACTCAAATCATGCCAACCTACTAGCTCACTGCGCTTGCGCTTGACACGACAACAAATGTGAAAGCTGCGGTCAATGATTCCCGGTGATTCGCCGCCTCTACTCTGGCCGATCCTAAGACAGACTGGTACGCCAAGGCACATGTGCATTCTATCGTGCACAGTGATCCCACCAATCATATAATTTAAACGGTAAGACCACAAGCAATTCCCAGGCTCGAGCAGAAATAAAGGGCAAAAGAAATAGCCTATACCAGGCCGGACCAAAAGTGCTTTCGTGCGTAATGCGAAATAGGGCTGTGCGAACCAGCTATACTGACTGCAATATTGCAATTGCTTGTCTGTTTGCCATAGTGCTGTGTTGTTGGTTTGTATCCCATTCCTTGATTCATTCAACTCTTCTGATCGGTGTTGGTATTCCTCCGACCAACCTCAACCCTCACACTTGATCAGATGAAGTCTTTGAGCAAGCGAAGCGACCATCACCATCGGTTAGAACATTCATAATATTCCCCCTCCATGTCATAAGGGGGGGGATCGAACAAGCCGTCTAGCGTCTGACGTTGCACAACGATGGGGGAGAAGTGGCAAACCCATAGATGGAGCAGGTCGTGTATGTGCTATTAAGTGGATAGAGGTAGGGGTTGGGCGCTTATTGAAGCCCGGGACTGGATTGATGAACGACAAGTGATTGAGGCTTGGCCGGGGTGAGTTGCAGAGGTTCGGTACTGGAATCGAAAGGGGCGGGAACTGGGGAAGGTGGCAGGTGTTTTACGGTACTATCGTTACGGACGTGTACCACGCATCTGATCCTTGTCATGGGATTTGATAAAGTATCTCTTGGGAAAGCAGTGTGACTTTACTTAGATGTTGGCCTGGAATAGCTTACTTTATTGAAAACAAGGTTTCTAACTAGGAGCAATAAAATGAACGCGTGGCAAAGCGTCCCAAATGCAAGCAGAAACGTGTGATAAGAAAAGACGTACCGGTACATTCCTTCTATGTACGTAATGTAGTACTGTGCTGCAACCTTAATGCTCTTCCAGCCGGAAAATTAAACGATGTTGGGTTCCCAGAGTCGGTTGTATTCTGACAGGAAGGGGCCGAGGAAGAGAGGCTGTTCATGCAAGTCATTCATCGTGTCAAGTCATCTGTGGAGGGGGTATCTGGCGGACGTGCGTTTACGACAGATGGGCCTCTCATATTCACAGGTTTTTGTTTCAGAATCTGCTTCCCAAGGGGCTGAAGTTGAGGCTGTGATTTTGCAGCTTCGTGTCACTGCATTTGCAGTCTCCTAGTCAGTTTCAAGTTCTAGAAGAAATACGATAGCTTCTTCCAAAACATATCGAATACCATTTGATCTCGGTTCAATTCTTGGAACCATAACGAGAAAATGTGAATACGAGATTCTGTAGGTATGTATTTTTACTCCAACTTAGTTCATCCCTTGCACAACTCTTCCACGGGTGGACGCCGATAGGCCAACCTTTCATAGGTGAAAATATAACCGGCAGCTTCGTCTGATTACTTCGAGAACGCACAGTGAGGATCAAAATCCTAGATCCAATAAAAAATTAATGCCTGCAAAGAGCCATTTCCTTTTGTTGCTCATATCAAGACTTTGCATGAAAACCTAGTTAGAAAGGTGCTGTGCAACATGTAGAAAAGCAGGGGGATAGAGGCGCAAATCGCACTACGGCGGCACAGGTGTGGTGGGAAGACATGGCTACCTCGGGTCGCCTCCTATTCTATGCGAGCATAGGCCTGGCAGTAAACAGACCCAGAGACCTGGATACAGTCTGAAAGTCAAAGTGTCTAACCTCCCAGAAGTACTTCTCTTTGCAGATGGAATTAGTCAGTATCTCCCTTTTAAGCCTTATGTAAGTGAGGGAAAGAATAAAGGAGAGAATACTGAGAGTCTCGGAATTTTTTTCTCGGCTCATGATGTCAAGTAGTGCATCCAAGACATATTTTGAGAGGTTTTCATGAAATTTTCCATGGCACCTCACCACATAGCAGCAGTAACCCCACCATGGCATGCCATGTTGAATCTGCCACTCGTCGAAAAAGTCTCAGGTCTCAGCAACTCTCCAGCAATTCAGCCACCACATCGACAAATCTCTGGTCGTCTTGCCCCTTTTGCACAACATCACTCCGCTAACAAGACATTAGTCCGAGATGAAAGTAGAAAGTTGAACAGCGGATAGAAACAAATAGGCTTATATCAATGCATCACGTTGCCGCAGGGTATGCATATGGTCGTGTTGCTAGTTCCGGAAACGTACTCCCAAAACCCTTGTGATCAAGTCTTAACTTCATTCCGAAATTCAAACTGCCTAATCTGCCACGCACTTGGACAAGTTAAGCTTAGGTTAGGTCGGTTTATTGACTGTATGAAGCTGGTTTGTTTTTGAAAAATCAATGGAAGGCAGGGCTATTCCCTGATGCGAGCGTTCAGGAGGCCAAGGGTTGTTGTTAACGTCTGAGTTTTCACATTTTTTCTGACTCTGTGAAACAAGGCAAATGATATCAAGCTTCACAGCGGTAAGCTCCCCTTTTATTCACCGTCGTTTAACCTGCTGGATCTAAACAAGAGTATGCGATCTTGGAACTACAGACAAGCGTCTTTGATGCTATCTCAGGGGTTGGAAGAACGACGAGTATTCAGAGGCGGATAGGATTATCCTGTGTTTCTATGGTCCAAGAACTTAGGTTAGGAAGCGGGGAAGTGGGAAGGAATCCTGAGAGAGTGACGAGAAGGCATTGCACAGCAGCGACAGCAACTTCAGAATAGGCAGGTAAACATTTTCGTCCACCACATATCCACCACACAAGGCAGATTGTCCGGCATTACAAGCAAGAGATACTATGAGAGAAGGATGGCGACGAAAAATCTTCTTCCGGGAAGCAAAGACTGATCAACTTGCATGCACCAAGCTACTCCTGTGCCCATGATTGGGCTGTGGTGATCTGAGACGACCAGTGCATGGTGTGCTAGCCTAGAAAACGGCTGTGCCGCCGTGGTGTAGATTGAGAAGATTGATAGGAGCTCAAATGTAGATGCAAAGAGCCAGTTAGAGAATTGCGCTGAAGTGCCGAGATGTGAATGACCCCTTTTGCCTAGCATGCATCCACCCGCCACCACAATCGAGATTCGAAGGGAATCCTTAGAGAAGATTCTTCAGACAGAAGTGTGAATAGAAGTATGGTGGGGCGTAGTTATAATAGTGGATTTTGTTCTGGAAAGACCGGAGTCAGGCAATGAAGGTGAAATGTTGGTTGGCGTGTTGGGACCAACATTGACACGGCGGTTGTTGGCGAGAGAAAGGGTTCAACACTGTTGAATAATTGCCCTTAGAGATGCTGAAGGAATTTAAGTAAATATTGATGAAGATGGCAAAGTCGTTTGGGAAATCTAGCTTGCATTCTAAGTCTGAGTTGCCATTGTATTGTTGACATGCTCCTTGAAGTTCCGCATTTGCTCGACCCTGAGTGGCAACCTAGGCTGCAACATACCTTAAGCATCGCCATTACCACTACACTTATCACTATAAAGCTAAATTGGTAGTCTGCTCAAAGGTTTAGATAGCCTTCTGAGCTCCCATGAAGTGTTGAAGATCGCTTTATGGAGGATATGTGCCGAGAGTTTTGAATCGAAGGTACGATTCGCGTTGATGTTTTCACTGTGGTAAAGAGGCCTGGAATTTGTGGAAGGCCGTCGCCTCAAGAGATGCCACAATCAAAAAGAACCTGGAGGTCCATTTCTCTTGATTGTGGAATATCTAGCCGAGCTGAAAGGTACGCGCTCTTCTAACAATAATAACCTCAAGCTGCAGATAACGTTCTCCATCGATCCTCTCCACTGCGATAAACGTTGCTGAAAACATACAGAATGCCAGATCATAGGCACAGTGAAATAGCAAGTTCCGCCATAGATGTAACCACCATCGAAGAGAATTATACGACTATTCATATTAACGTCGAAAGAGCAAAGAGCCACGAAGTGATGTTGCGAACTTCAATTTTTCGATTGAAACGATCGGTTCAAGCGCTTTTAAGGCATAGCCTCCCACGAAATTATCTTTTACAGCTTCAGCACTCGTCTCGCCCGTGACGGGTATATATCCTCCAATACAATAAATGCCTTCCAAGATTTCATCTCAACGAATATTCTCTCTAGATGGGCTACTCTAACCGAGGATATGAGATATTTAACTTCGTCTCTACATACCCAGAGCCTCCTGCCATTACAGGAGAGATGGTAGGCGCTCTGCATCTTCCAGTCTTCGTTCCTATGTTAAAACCGTTTCTAGAACCGAGAATCCACACACCTGTCTACTTTTAACATCGATAATTAAGAACCCAATCCGAGCAGTTCCGTTCTCTGCCCTTCTCAAAATAACGAAACCATGGCGGCTTAGGCCACGGACGCACGAAAACTCCCAGAAACTAAGAATTGGTGGCTTGAATGAGCCTGTCGCTAGCATACACATACATTATAGAGCCGCGATTCTGTACGTGCCATTACTAGACAGGCATTAGGATTTAGTACAATATATGTATTCTATCCTCACAACACTTGCTTTATGTTAGCAGCAGCTAAGAAGCCCCTGCTAGAAGGGTACAATTTTAAATTTCTCAGGGATTGTAGTTATACAGTAGTTGACAAGTTTCTGTTTCAGGAATCCTTTATCGCCGGTTCTTTTCCGCTTAAGAATAGGGTAGGGTTCCGCCTGCTCCCAGATTCATGGATCAACTCGTGGTGTAGTACTTCCAATCCAATCAATTATAAACAGGTAGTTCCATATAAACTCTCTGTCTCTAGTTTCCACTAGTCTCTAATTGAATGTTTTGCTTGTTTTCAAACCTAGCAGCCTCTGATCGTGAGGGTTTTTTCCATTTAAAATCGTTGTCATATTCGTCTGCGATAGCCGTGATTGCATGTAGTCGTGACTCAATTCCACTGAACACCTCGTGTGCCTTTTAATACGAGGGCTTTCCTATTTGCCGACTCTAACCAAAAGTCATTGAGTCGAGGTTTCCAGCCGCATACATGATTCAATGACATGGGCTCTTCATATACCTCCACTATTATGGAAATATAGATAGTGCTATTTCTTTATTAGAATAACTTTCAATGCCCAGCCGGATTATTCCTTGCTGGTGGTGAATTTGAGTGCTGGAGGCCTTCTAGCAAGCTATAATTTATATAATTTATAGCTTAGTTCACAAGAGTCCTATCACTTTGAAAGCGCCTGATTGATTAGCATCAGGGGACCTTACCGCCGGGCACTTACTTTGTGAAATGCTTTTTGCATGCTGTGCAAGCCACTAGTGTGTGTGCCAAGTGTACATATTGAAGCATATGAGTTGAAGATCATTTCGTTGTTGTCGTCGCAGCTAGACATGCCTCGCTTTCCACCATACGCTGTCTTAGAATTAATCAGTCAATACAGATGGTTCACTGTTGTCCCCGGGACTTCGCAATCCGAGTCAGTAAAATCAAGGTTGATGAGTTACAGAACTTGGCCTTGGCCAGTCCTTCTGGGTTCTGAGGCTGTAATTCTTTGTGTTCTCAAAACTGTGACAACTTTTACTTCGGAACAAATTATTAGGGCATCAACTCTTAAATATCAAAATCTAACATCCCCGTCTCAGACCATGTGTACCCTTGGAGAAAATCAGACGAACTAGATTTGTTCAAATGGGGTTTCGTTTTCAGACAACCAGTCGTAACCCGCAATATAAATGCTTTAGATACTCATAGTTGATTAACCCACCAATATACGCTGGGTAATAAATACTTAATAAATTATATATATGTCTTCATATAATTAGCCGAGAACGTGACACAGGCGAACTCGGTCGTCCATACCTTTCAATGCATGCCCGAACTACCCCTCATTTAGCGTTTATATTTGATTCTCTCGGGTATGCTTCCTATTTCATCAGATAGTGAGTGGCACGGTAAACGAAATTATCCAATTGGTTTTTTATCAGCTGTGCGGTTATTTATTCATGTTAAGGACACAACGGTCTACAGCCCACTTCACCAACCGAGCAAAATTCCCACACGTATAGTATACTATTCCAAGATTATCAGATTTTACCAGAATATAGATATTACTAAAACACAAATGGTTTTCAAACAAATTTCGAGTTGACTTCCTAAATTAAAGAATCTGGCAAGTGAAGAATATAAGCAATTCTGTTGAATATAGACAACTAAGATAGGCAAGGACAACTGTTGCCTTCTATGAGTCATAATAATAGGCAGCAATAGGCAACCTTATAGACTCTAGGTCTATATATTGTGGAGGGGATCAAAACCACAACTTGAGAGCAGGAAGCGAGAACAGGATCTGGTACGTAGAATAAGGTACTCAACCTATAGACTTTGAAGAGCAAGCATCAAGAGTAGAATATAATTAATAATAATTGATTGATTCAAAATACAAATAAATAAGTGGTGGTAATATATGAGTTGTGTGTGTCTGCCTCGGGAAAAATCCAAGTATATGCTTCCAGTTTATCACGTGATTTCCAAACCAAAGCTATCCCCACCACAATATATAGCACTTCTCTCTATAGAAATAAGATCATTGTTGAAAATATCCAACAAATTCTACAGCCAAGAAAATGACATGAGCCAGATGAGACAACGAATGGATTGGAGTGAGGAATGGGATGGATGGGTTGCGGCATTGAGGTAAATATGAAGTTGAATTCACGTTATAGAGAAGTTAAGCAAAATAGTGAGACGAACGAGGAGTTATTTATTAAGATATTCTCAGGCGACGCGATATTCAATGCCAAAGTGATAGAACATTCTACGTAAATTCTGGGAACGAGCAAGAGAATTCAAATAGAAATATTAGCCTCTATGGCGGTAGCACTAGGGAGTTGTTGAAATCGCCACCTTGATCAACCAGAGAGTTCACGCTTTGCCTGTCTCACCCCCTTCATCACCAACACATCGCCACATCACCACATCATCTATTTCCTAACCACCTCAAACTCTCAAATTTTCTGTATATCCTCAAATAAGTCCTCCTTGATTAGGAATTAGCTCGGACATCTCTTCAATGTGCAATTATCTAAATTCACTCTCCTTTCGTCTTTCCTAAGTCGATATATGCATCTCCTTGCTGATTTCCTTTATTCTACAGTAGCGAGACTTCCTTGCTTCCTATGTCATATAGTAGATATAAAGGTAATAAGTTTGTATATCTTTGAATCTTTTACCTTTTTAGGACTTTGTTGAGGAATTTGGGTGATTGGTTTATTAGTTCATTTTAGTAAATTCCAAGGACGTTCCCGGCCAGGTTATAAGCGAGCGGGAGTAGGCGAGGGTTGAGAGCTTACCAGCTATAACTCTATACTTTCAAACTACAGATATGTCTTCTTTGTTATTCCCAGTTTCGCTGCACCTTTCCGAGAAAGTGAAAATACTCAGCTTGCTAGACCCTCTAAATATCTTACAATATGAGGCAGTTTGTATGTCAGTATTGTAGCTTGTTCCAATATAATCTTGAGATATCTGGAAGAAAAGAAAGGAGGAAAGAGGTGGAGAATGCTCCCAGAGGCTTAAACCAGAGGAGTTTTCAAAGAGACTTTCCCATAAACCCCGCGCAAATGCTCCTGTTAAGTTGCAACGAGTGTGGGCTTTGTGACAAGATAGAAAGCGCGAGCAGTGAAATTGCACAACAATTCTAGCCTCAGAAAGAAGCATTTTAGCCCTATGGGAGAACTTGTATCAAGAAAGGCACTTTCAATACGAACAATTATCGTTCTAGTTTTAACTCTTCCGTGAGAAATGAAAGAACTCATAGCAAAGGCGGTAAGAGGTATCTTTAAAGCGGCAGCGAGCAGACCTGCCGAGGTACATTCCTGCTGCAGCAAGCCTCTGATGTTGCATCTGGCGATTACAATTCTTCTAGTTAATCTCGAAATTGGAATTTTATGATTAGAATTGTCTCCGTCCTTCATAGCGTATGGTGTGAATGAAGCTCGCGAGTGAAGGCATTCTAAAGTGATGTGTGAGATACAGATTGGGCATCTCTCTCAACTCGTCAAAACCTTAGAAGCAAGCACTACAACATTTCATAGTGGAATAATTATACAAAATCCAAGAGAATCCAGGGTGAGATACAATTCGAAATCCAAACAGAGATGGAGTACCCAAAAATCAATCACGCCCTCGTCACCCCCGGACTAGGTGCATCCCTTATACTCACTGAGAAAGTTGTCTCTCCGCTCCTAGAAAACGAACTTCTTATCAAAGTCCACGCCGCATCAATAAACCCAGTCGATATCCAGTTATGGCGGTCAGGACTCGTCGGCGTGGTTGCGGGAGAGAAGGGAATGGGGCGCGATTATAGTGGGACGATTATTGCGGTAGGGAGTAACGTGAAAGGATGGAATGTTGGAGATGAGGTGTTTGGGTTTTTGTTTAAAGCGGTAAGAATCTACTATTATGTTCACTTTTCAAGGGTAGACAGGTGTGAAAATAAGACTGATGTTGAAACAGTTGGGCCCTGGCACGTTCAGCGAGTATATCAACGTGTTACCTAGCTCGGGTCCGATCGCGAGGAAACCGGATGTTTTGACGCATGAGCAGGCTGCTTCAATACCACTGGTAGTTTTGACTGCTTATGCGTGTCTGGGATGGCTCCCTCCACAAACAGACAGACAGAGGAGGGTGATTGTGAGGGGAGCTTCTGGCGGGACGGGGATGTGGGTTGTGCAGCGTAAGTATATACCTTTCATCCTCTTTATTTCCACGCTTCACTTGAAGTCGAGTTAACTTTCCATAAAAATGACTGACGTAGATAATAGTAGCAAAAGTAGGCTACAATTGCCACGTAACAGCGATCTGCTCATCCAGAAACGCCCAATTCGTCAAAGAGCTTGGGGCTGACGAGGTCATCGACTACACTAGCCAAAATATCTCCACAACTCTCCAAGCTCACCGTGAATCAAGCACAGCCTTTGATCTCCTCATCGACTGTGTCGGCGGAACAGAGTTAGTTCCAATATATGTATTCCCCCCCTCTCCCTGTCAACCCAAACGCTGATACAAATCCAGCCACAGCTCCTCCATACCCGCGGCGCCTACGTAACAATAGTAGGCGATAAATCTAACGTCAAGACTCTCGGTGGCCCAATAACGTATTTTACATCTCCAGCACAATGCATTCGGTATATTAAGGGGTATATCTGGGGACCACGCTATGCCTGTATCTCACTGCACCAAAAATCATCCTACCTCGAAGAAGTTGCAAGGCTTGTAGAGAAAGGAGAGGTGAAGACTGAGGTGCAGGAAGTCCTTGACGGAATATTTGATGAGAGGGAGAGTTGGCGAAAGGCCGTGCAGCTGATGGAGGAT
Organism: Tricladium varicosporioides; assembly: GCA_021365295.1. NCBI lineage: Eukaryota > Fungi > Ascomycota > Leotiomycetes > Helotiales > Tricladiaceae > Tricladium > Tricladium varicosporioides. The sequence goes on along the minus strand of JAJTIW010000005.1, from coordinate 1,400,396 downwards.
GGGAGGGTGAGGGGGAAGGTTGTGTTGCGGATTCCGTAGGGTTAGTAGTCAATGCCGCTTCCTGGCAATGCTGAGGAATCAAAGATGTATCACTTTGCTGATGAGTAGAAGATTATAGGGATTACTGATCCGGCGCTATATTATGACACGGCACTTAATTATTCTTCGGCAACTTGTGTAACAATAGGGGAAATTCGCTCGCTTCTCGCATTTTCCTGCAAAATCTCCAATAGCAGTGCAGTAACACTAACGAATTTGTGGAGCGTGATGCTTTAATTGCTATTTTCGGTCAACCGAGTACTATCATATTATAATCTACAACGTGATCAGGAGTTCCGTGTTGAAAGGTACCGGGGATTACTGATCACTTCAACTGACTCGAGTGTGGTTTCACCAAGGTGAGAATACGAGGTTGAGACCATTGCCCTAATTTGGAAGCCTTTACGACACGTTCTGTCATCCTCTTTCTCCCTCCATCATTCTCGTGAATTTTCGTTGCATGTCTGTTGTTTTGTCATTGCCCATTCTAGCTTCAGCCCTACATCCAGTCGCCCGGTCCTTACCCACCCTCACAACACACCGGCACTCGCCAACACCTTCCCTCCCTTCCCCGGTACTCACTATCATTTTTCATTTCTCCTGCATCTCCCTCATATTTCCGCCGAATGAAGAGGTCGGCCTCGTACCTCGTACCTTACATCTCCCTCTCTCGCAGTCACGATGCAGTGTGGCGTTGCTTACACCCGGGTATCACCCACCCCAGCCCACATCAGGAGTGAGAAATACGCCTCTAGTTGCAGGTTTTGCCCAAATTTCTTGTCTATCAGCTTGGTAGTCACCGTGAGTTTGCGGTGAGGGGCGTTCTTGATGGGTTCTAGGTATGATGCAGACGGGTATTAAGAGAGAAGTTTGATACCGAGGACAGGAAAATGGTTTATTGTGGGTTTTTAGACTGGAAGTAGGTTAGGAAGCGGGAATGAGAAAGAGAAAAGTCGGCGAAGTGAGCGTCATGGTTGTGCCAAGATGGAGGGAGGATGGGCAGATGGGAAGTAAATTGGGTATATAGATGTGTGAAGGTCACGGAGAAGAAATTCTTGTTATTTTAGGTGACGTAAAGCCTCGACTGGAGATGTGGTTTATTTACCTGCGCTGAAGTGGCATGTGCCACTGCAGCGTAAGCAATTTTCTTGGGCAATAGCTCTTGCGATGCGTTTCTCTTCAGCTCATGCAGGTTAACGGGCTTGTCGTCAACTGATCCAGATGGACTTTGGTATATAGACTGTCGAAGTCATCGTTGATAGTGTTGTCTGGGAGTATTGAGAGGTGTCTCAGCCACTGCTGAGTTCTGGTTTGGCAAGTCTAAGACACTCTTCAACACCAAGACCTCTTCTCAACTTATGGAGACCAATATGAGTTCATCCACAAATTATCTATAGGTCTTGGCCAACTCGAAAAGCGGTAAACACTAAACCGAATCCTCCTTAAAATACGAATAATCAATTCTTACCATTCGAACATTTACGAAGCAATTGAAATCGCAATGTGATAACGGTCCTCGCATTGATCGACATGAACAACATTTTGTCACATCTCCCGCTCGGAATATAGAGAGAGAAAGAGAGAGAAACAATGTCAATTGAAATTGGGAAGGCTTAGAGGGAGAAGATGGTGAGAGGTTCAACAAAACCGGTAAGGAATTGGGCTGGAAGGATCCAACACCTAGATAGGACTGGGAAAATCGATTCACATGGCAGACACGGAAACGGCATTTGGTTCGAATTTAAAGATAAAAAGAGACTTATGGGTCCGGATTGATACCTTGGTGCTCGACGAGTAGCTGAGATCAACATCAGCACCCTAAACCTGCCGCATGCGACTGCAACACACCTCCAATTACGATGTAGCGAATAATTATCGACGATTATGTTAGTCATTGGGCTGAAGGACGAAAGTTTTGGGTATCGCAAGCAGAGGGAGAAAGATACTAGGACCGTCTACAACTACAAAAGCACAGTTTGTTGGGTCTTCGATCACCGAAGGACGGCCGGGAAATCAAGTTTTACACTTCGAAACCTAGCTATATGCAGGCCTACGAGATGCATTTGCGCCGGTCTGGGACATTCGTACCTGTACACTCGAGTGGTGTCAGTGCCAATAAGCTTACAGGTTGCACTCGCAATGGAACGCACAATCGTGAGGTCACGGAAGAGATTGAGAAATACGAAAGTTAAGATACGAACCCGAAAGTCACTGCACCATTGGTGGCACAATTCTTGAAGGGAAAACAGTACCCTCTTCGAAGGTGTGTAATTGCTGAGATACGCCAAAAAGGAACTAGCTAGCTCAGCTAAGTGGACTCCAAACCCCATCCCAACCTAATCCAAACGCCAGGGGTAGTATTTCCCTTACCCAATTTAATCCAAACTCCAAAATTGCAATCGAATTCAAGCCCATGCGCCTAGGTTGACATTTGGTGCAGCCCTCAAACCCCCAGAAATAGTCTCGTCTGCTGTACACAATCCCCAATACGTTCTCCGCCAACTCTCCGCCAGCACTGGATCGGCCTCCATCAGCGAGTACTCCCTACAATTCATTCTCATCTCCACCGCTAAAAAAACCGCTCTATCCAGCACCACCCTCGCAAACGTAAAATCATCCTCACACTGCAACGCGATAGCAGTGAGGAGTAGAGTTTGAACGGTGAAGCCGGTTGGAGGGAGAGAAGGGAGGTCTAGTTGAGCGAGAGCAAGATCGCGGTAGGGTTGAGAACTAGTGGTTGGGGAGTAGAGGGAGCCGATATATTGCATTATGGTGAGAAGGTGAGTGAGGGATGAGGGGTCGGATTCTAGGCGGGTGAGGAAGTAGTACCTGGGGAGGACGAAGGGGTGGGATTTGTAGAAGTATCTTTTGGGTTGTTAGCATTTGCCTTGTAGTTTTGAAGGTAATTTACATACGTATAAAATAAGTCAACCAGTTGTCTTGAAGTCGTCGGTATCGAGGATGACCTTGTTGGACTGCCAGTTGACGAGTTTGAACTGCCGGTATATAGCTCATTCGTCGCGTTTCCGATCATGTAGCTACTCGAGCTGCTGACATTCATAAAACTGAACTGGTCATTCAAAGCAGTTGGACTGTGACTTCCTGTCCGACTCGTCGAAGTTTTATTCTTCTTTGGAGCATTTCTATCCCTCATACCTCTACGTGACTTGGCGTAGAAACATGGTTTATCATCCTGTTGACATCGGTTGCATGCTGGCATTTCCGCTCCACATTTGACATGACGACTCCGACACTATTTTACATTAGTGATCGCCATTTGGAAATTGTTGTCGCGACTGTACGTACGGGTATACAAGCTAGTGATACCCGGATTCCTCCTCTAGGAGGCCCATCAGAACTTTTCGTTGTTGAAGGTTGTGGTGTCTTCGAAGATTTTGATGAGTGAGAGGGTTCTAATGACTCTGCGGGAGGAGATTCGAAGTCAAAGAACATGTTCATGTTGTCTTCGCCTTCACGTAGCGCAGGTATTCCAGACCCGTTCCCCCCGATAGAACTATTCATCTTATCTATGGAATATTTCCTCGTTGAAAGTTTGTTCGTAGAAGGAGAAAGAAGAAGTCCAAGCACAAGAAGTTGCCTCAGCAATCGATGGAAGATTGTGTGAATTGAAGATGTTTATAGTGAGGTGAAGAAGGTATTTGGAAGACGCGATCAAGCCTGCATATATCGGTTTGGAACGGAAAGCACCCACGTTGTGTCTAGACTAGACTCGAAACAGGAAGCACAATCCTGGAAAGTATGGACATATCCCTGATCCCCCAAAGTTAACCTTTCCGTCAGCACAAGCATAATAAATTGTCAGCGGAGGCGATTGACCTGGTAGTCGATTTTCCCAGATAAAATTCAAGGCCCCAACCTTACTGGGCCTGAGGACCCACTTATACCTAGAATAGAGTTATCTTGCCCGATGCATCTTAGAAGAGCTCCAATAGACCCCTGGCTCTTAGTTCAGCCTTGTGGCCCCAGTACCTGTCCCTTGTACTTCAGAAAAGTTGTAGTCTCCAGCCACAGCCACTTCGGCGTGGCCCGCAGAGCGGAATGAAAAGGTACCGGTGGCTATCGTGAGTGCGCCCATGGCAATGCCGATGCATGATCGTAAATCAACCTTAGAAGATACAAGAAGCATACTGAAGGTTTGGGCCACGACTTCGTATCACGGGATTTGAAATGTGCAAAGGAGAGGATTTGCGTTCCACATGAGCTCTAGACTCGGAAAATTCATTTGAAAACTTTCATGCCCCAACGGGGAAAGCTGGGGTCGGGTTGGCGGTAATTCTAGCCTGCCGACGAAATTACGAGAGGCGAGATATGCCCCCTCCTTATTGGGTCCCCTTGACTACCATATAATGGATGCACGCTTCCAGAAGGTGTGTAGCTCTGATTCAGAATGACCTGCATGACCTGGCTTAATTTTCCTTGTCATTCGACTGTTTGAGAAGTGAAGTTTATATATATTAGGACGTAAAAATGTGAAAATATACACGTACTTAGTTCATGCTTCTCCCCTTTCACAAATTGGAAAGCATAAAATGTAGTAGGAACTCTTCCCTTAACACTTACTCATCAATCTATGTGTATCATTCTTAAGGGTAAGGCGGCCACGCCCTTGTAAGCTCTTGGCTGTAGATAGGCTTTAGGGGATATCAAATTCGATCGCCGATGTATTTTGCGTGTTTGGGCGATGGAATTCCGAAGGGAGAGAGCGGAGCATATCCGCGTTCCGTGCATATTCAAACAGATGTAGAGCAGGTGGATAACCAAGAAGGTACTGTGATCAATGGGCCCTGCCCAAGAAGCGTACGAATACGATGTGGATAATGCCAATCATGGAAAAGAGTGAGGTGAAAATGTGTGTCATGGTGAAAACGGTCGACGCCAGTGGTAGACGATGGCGCCCCAATTGTCATACTGTGATGCTTCTCAAAAGAGCGACAAATGGCAAGCCTCTCAGGTGTAAAAATACCAAACGCACCGACGAAGAGCCGATTACTAGACGCCATTCTAAGTGTTTTCTAAATTGACAAATCCTTTCCGGATTTTCCTCTTCGGGAAGCTATCCCTTTTCTGCGGCTATGATTGGCCAGCATGCAGCTTCCACTCGGATGATGGTTGAACACAATTTAGACATGAGCGGTCGGTCGGCCGCCAGGTACCTAGGATGCGGATCTGAAGGACAGGAGTACCAGCAGTTGAAACAAGATTTCCGCGGCTCACCAGCCGAACCAAACGTCCATGTCAAATGAGATCGAGTATTCCACCATGGGGCTGAAAATAGATAGTGCTAATTGGAACGTTAGGCTCTTGAGCCCTGACTTTCTAGGCAACAGAATTGTTTGAACGGCGGTCAAAATGGAGATAAAAACAGATGCATAGTGGTGGGAGAGGCCAAAACACCAAGACTTCGTGGTAATTTGAGTGCTTCCTGCGGAGAATCACACCGCATCGACATAACGAGGGTGAAAAGCCGCCAAGACGTCGTTCGAGGGGCCAATTCGTCGTCATAGTCGCATGGCAGCTTGCGGGATGTTGTGTAATCTGAAGTCTGGCGAACGAGAGGTCTGGAGCGAGGAGGAGATATCGTGAGGTGCAGTCGGGGATCCCGGTCCTGGGTGAGGTTGTCCTGCTGGTCGGCCGTTTGCCAGGGGTTGAAAGCCAGAAAGTGTTCTGATTGATGGAGACTGCATGTCAGCATGTTGCATGGTCTTTGACTCAGCTCATTATGAATTAATCATCACATCTTTCAGCATCATTCAGCATCGCTTGGGTGGACTCTCCCACGTGTGGCCATGCGCTGGCAAGGTTCAGCCGAAGGACGTGCATGGTGGCATCGTGGCGGCGGTGAGCTCTGTGCTTGAAGATTTGACCCTTTGGGGAAGACGAGATGAGAGGCGGGTGATGAGGAGGGAAGGATGGATGATTATTGAAGTTCAGTCAGGAATTTGTGAACTTGGTCAGCCACAACACACTAGCCACATCATGAGGTGCCAGTCACGAGGGAGTTATCACGTGATGATGAATGATAAACCTCAACCCTAATCACCGGCTGTTCCTCGATATGGACTCAGCACTTCTTTTAAGTTATTCCTTTTCTATTCGTCACTATCCAATTAACCCATACTTAAATGTTGAATTTGCCCTTGATCACAACGGTCTTCTTGACGAATCTTCAGCTCCTCTATGCTTCTGTGAAGCTTATCTTCACATGCCTGCGTTCACTCCAGGGCGCTAGCCCCAAAATAGACGTCCTCTCTCCCAAGGCTGAACAGCCGAGGTGATGTTCTGACCCGACAGCCAAACTGTACCGCGACCGGCAACCTTTGTGAACGTGCAGTCGGAATGTGATCCGCACATCGTGTGAGATTAACAGTCTGCATATCCATCTTCACCGTCCCACAAGATATCAGAATCTTCCAAATGCTCCCCCGATGACGTCCAACGACTTTGCTCTTGCGCAGCAGCGGCTGGCAGCCCGACGACAAGCCCGCGAACGCGAAACCCAAGCCCGCATAGCCGCTCAGCATGACGCCTCGAGAGCTGCTGAACAGCTCAATCGACTTCCATTTCCTCTTAGGCCTTTGGGCAGAGTGGGAGTTACAACATGGGACAGCATAAGAGGTCGAGAGGGGACACGGCCGGCATTTCGCGTTGGCCAAGTTGATGCAGAACTTTTGGACGAGGAATTGTTAAACTTGCTGAAAGGACAAGTTGGAGATGCACTCAAATACTTTGGATCCCACATCCAGGATGATTGGTCGGCGGAGATTATGCTTGCGCTGAGGGCTGTTCTATTTAAGCTCACGATCTGGGACCATGATGCGACTTACGGCGCAGCACTACAAAATTTGAAATTCACGGACGCAAGGAATACAGGCCCTGTTTTGGTCTCCCCCTCAAGATGGCAGAAAGCTATATATGGGGCATTTACTGTAGGGGGAAAGTATGCATGGACCAAGTGGGAAAAATGGCTTGTTGATAACGATAATGGATATGATGAACCGAGCCCTAGGCACAAGAAGCTTTCACGTCTTTCGGATGCGGTTTCAACGGTTCACTCGACAGCAGCATTCGCTTCCTTCTTGGTGTTCTTAGTGAATGGAAGATATAGAACACTTCTCGATAGAGTATTAGGACTGAGATTGGCTCCTCCAACGAGTCAAGTCAGTCGCGAAGTGTCTTTCGAATATCTAAATCGACAACTCGTTTGGCATGCCTTCACCGAGTTTCTTCTATTTGTACTTCCACTTGTCGGCATAAGTCGGTGGAGGAGGTGGCTTGCCAGAGTATGGAGGAAAACTAAGTCCATCATGCAGAGCGGAGGTGAGGAGGAAGATATCAAAGCCGGAGAGTTTTCTTTCCTACCAGAAAGAACATGCGCTATTTGCTATCAGGACCAGAACATAACAGGTGCTTCCGAGGCCGAAATCATTGCGGCTTCTGGAGCATCAGGAGTTGTTGGATCTGCTCAAACAGATATCACTAACCCTTATGAGGCTATGCCATGCGGTTGTATATACTGTTTTGTATGCCTGGCTAGCCGCCTTGAAGCTGAAGAAGGAGAAGGATGGACATGCTTACGATGCGGAGAGGAGGTGAAGGAATGCAAACCATGGAGCGGCGATGTTATTGAGGAAGCCAGCAAATCAGCCACGGTCTCCAAAAGTGTTGGTTTCATGGAAGCACCACGAGAAATGGTGGAAGTCGAGCCTCGACCTGAAGAAGATACTTCGCAAGATGCTCGAAATGATAACGAAAAGGGTAGTTCCTCATCATCCTCATCAGATTCCGAATTGGGCGACGCGGAAGCTTTCGATGAGGAAGAGGAGGGAGAGATTGAGTTTGAAGATTAAAGCACGTGTGTCATCAGAATTCGCTTGGTTTCATCTAATTGCTTCATAAAGAATTAGCATATTCATATATGGCTGAGGGGTTGCATATCAAAAGGCGTTCGGATATGTTATGGTAATGGGGAGCGGATTATATATCTGAATGATACCAACTTTATACATTTATTTCAACGCTTCCGAGCATGTCCTCGAAAGATTGCACAGTTCTTTAACTTAAGATTTCACACTAGCTTAGTCGACCCTACCTGAGTATGCTTTTGTGCCTGTTTATATATCAAAAGTGTTGCGAACTATGACATCATTATATTCCGAGCTAAGAAATCAACCGTCGCGGGAACTAAAAGACTCCTTGGGATCTAGTTTAGTCTAACCTCATCGATCTTACCCAGCAGTTCATCAGAAACAACTTTCACCTCTCCGAGCTACCTCTCGATGCCCTCTTCTGAATAATACTAGGTCCTAATTCTACCGACGGGGTCACGCCTCGCAAATGGGGAATAGATGATGGAGTCGCATAGGAAATTACCAGAGTCATGGTTTCGATGTGGGGGAATGGGAATTAGACACGATTGTTGCAAGTGGATTCGGCTAATAGTAGGCGCTTGGTTTGTTTTGGAACTCTTGAGGCAAATCTTGATTTGGAGAGCACGCTTGCCGTCAGGATGAGATATGTAGGGGAGAGACATGCTCCAATAATTAGAAACGTAACCCAACCAATATTGAAAGTGTAGTTAGAGAAAATAGCAGTGATACCCCGGGAGAAGGTCATAGTAGAACCGAGGAAGCAAAGCACTAATAACCAGTGTTTCTAGAAGTACATTTTGGACAATTCGATCCGGCAGTAAAACGATATATCCCAACATGGCCTTCAAATGCACAACCGCAGTCGAAGGCATAAAAGAATTGTTCTTCATAACTGTCTTCCGGCAATTCGCCTTCAGCATCACCCTTAGCCTACTAATCGGAAACATCGACAACCGTTCCTCCCGCTTTTACAACGAGAGAGACCACATTTCTTAGCCCTCTGTCATATTTTCGTCTTTTTTGCAAGCCAGCCATCATATACAAACCCTAAACCCGCGCCGAGTGCTACCAGAAGATCGTTAGAGCTGAGGATTGAGCCCATGCCTACTTAGAGGAGATAAAATTCTACCGTTCCCAACAATTATTGACATGATGCTTGGCTCAGGTATGTTCACCTTCGCCGGCTCATTTACCCCATCCACTGAAATCACCCCTGGATATCTTTCATAACATCAGCCTCTATCAGCTACTCTATCTCTCCTCGCCCTCCTGTTTCGCCACACCCTCGTCGCCCCTATCATGAAACGCCCATCTCCAATCCTCGTCTTACTATGAAGCATTACTCTGCAGGCATTTCACCTCCATGGGTGTCGGTGCACTATTCCTCGTGATTGAAGCAATAGCGCAGCTTGAAATTTGGAAATGCATTCCTAAATGGAAACCAAGGAAGGAATATAAGGGAAGTAATAAGAGTATAGCGACTAGTTTGATTTGGCCGGCAAATTTGCTTTGTTATCATGAAGAGTACAATGATGGGTGGGCTGGGCACGTTGAGGATTAGTATTATGGGGTGGTTTTAGAAGCCGAGGGGAGAGGGCGTCATTGCTTAGGGGAGACAGAGAGGGGTTGGCAGCTATGGAACATGAGGGTGAAGCTAAGTGTTAGTAGGAGTGACGATGATATTTTATAAGGGTATAAGTTTGGGAAATTTCAGGTTGGTCTCCACAGAGCTTTTCTTAGGGTTCGAAAAGGACAAGGTAAAATAGAAAAGTGCAAAAGAGAGGGCACTCACATGCCGTAACTCATGATCCAGAGAGAAACACTTAGATCGCACAAGAGCCGATCTGCCGCTTTGTTAAGACAACCCTGCTTCCTTTAGAAGATTTATGAGTTTTGGGATATGTGTCGAGTATGAACTAGAAGCAAAAAGGAGAAAAGCGAGTTGGGATGAAAGGAGATCAGGTGACCTGGATCAAGATGATAGATATCGACTTGCTACTTAGCAAGGACGCCTTGCAAATTTCATATAATAAGCTGATGTATACTAGCTCATATCAAAAATGAGTCGAAAATTTTTATTAGCTATAAAAAAAAGTAACTAGGCTATGAGCGAAAATACCTAAAACTTACAAAAGTAGCATGAGTGGTAGACAAGACAAAAAAGGTCGTTTTGCTTACCTTGGTTGTTATGGCCAAGCCTTGGCTATCGTTTTGTCTAATTCATTTGAATATACTTTCCCCAAGAAAGTACCCCCAGTGGGGACAGATTTTCAGCATTATAAAGGGCTTTCACGTACAACTTCTTTTTAAGCTTTCTATACCATATTGCTTTATGTTTGGCTGACTTCAAAGAGCTAATTATTGGAAGGTAAATAAAATCTGAGCACAGAAATCCATACCAACGTTCAGAGTTTTAACATTACCTGCGTCAAAAGATCTTATATCTATTTTACAGAAGACAAGAAAGTACCTGGGCAAGAACTGACGTTGGTACTGAAGATCCCTGCAAGCGAAGAGAAGCGAATTGTGGGGCACTCAAGCTCCATGTTGAAACTTGGACTTTTCAAGCCGTGTTACACTCCGCACAACAACCCCAACCATGGCATTCGCTATAGAGGTGCCCGGCGAGGCCGTTCCTCTCTCCCCAGAACAAGTCTATCTTGCTTTGCAGTCTGCCGGCTCATCGCACCAGCTGCAGATCCAAACCGGTACGCAACAGCTTCAGGCGTGGGAGACACAGCGGGGTTATTACACATTACTGCAGGCATGTTGCATTTCCTCTCACATCAACATTTAAGAATCTATATTAATCTAAGAAATCCTGCAGGCGGTTTTCCTTGATAAGTCCCTTCCGTCTGAAGTTCGATATCTGGCTATTATCCAGCTTAAGAATGGAATCGATAAATACTGGCGCAAGGCTGCTATTAACGCGCTGTCGAAAGAGGAAAAAGCTGAGATTAGATCGCATTTGATACAAGGAGGCCTAGACGAGCCAAATGCGAGTCTGGCATTGCAAAATGCATTGGTTGTATCGAAGGTTGTACGAGTCGAGTACCCTCTGGATTGGCCGGATGTTCTCCAAAACTTGATCAAGGTCCTGCGAACAGCACACCAGTCGAATCAACTACAACTAAGGAGGGGAATGATGATAATGCTGCAAGTTATAAAGGAATTGTCAACGGCGAGACTAAGGTCATCACAAACTAGTTTACAATCAATAACGCCCGAGATCGTATTCTTACTTAACGAGATATACACAGAGAAAGTGGCATATTGGATGGCATTTCTGAATGGAAATGGAGACGACGAGGGAGGAGCTATGGATGCTATGGAAAACAGTTTATATGCTCTCAAAACGCTTCGGCGGCTATTAATCGTTGGGTATGAGTATCCCAACCATTCTAGCGATGTACAACAGTTTTGGGAGCTGTCCCAACACCAATTTGGGCAATTTCTAGAGATGGTAACACATGAACCGCCAGCTCTATTTTCACCAGCAAAAGAGATAGTAGAGAAACACCTCGCGCAATTCTCGAAGCTACACGTGCAGATGTCTAGTATACACCCAGCTGCGTTTGCACTTCTTCCAAGCTCCCTGGAATTGGTCAGAGCATATTGGGGTCTTGCTGCCAAATTTGGAGAATTTTACGGTTCGGAAACACAAGACTTTAATGCGAAATCGCTTGAGAATGATGACTCAAAAGACAAGCGTCCTGTGATGGAGAAGCTGTGTTTGAAAGGACTTACCCTCATTCGTGCTTGTATCAAGATGGTATTCCAACCCGCACAATCGTTCAAGTACAAAACAGCAGAAGTCAAAGCTGAGCAAGCAGAAGGTGTGGCTCTGATAAAGTCACAGCTTCTCACGGACGAATTAGTTTCACAGATGGCGAGTGTGATTGTGTCCAAATTCTTCATCTTCCGGCAAGCTGACCTCAATGCTTGGGAAGAAGATCAAGATGAGTGGGAGATCAAGGAGGAGGGCACAGGCGATGGATGGGAATTCGAAGTACGGCCATGTGCGGAGAAGCTCTTCATGGATCTCGTCCTTAACTTCAAGAAACTTTTGTTCGATTCCCTTCTGTCGTTCTTCCAACAAGCCGCTAAGACGAACGAGGCCTCCGTGGTGACCAAGGATGCGGTATATACTGCTATGGGCTTGTCTGCGTCGATGATCTTTCAGAGCTTTGACTTCAATAGTTTCCTAGAATCAACGCTTGTCAATGATGTTCAACAGACTGGGCCTGGCTGCAAGGTTCTGCGCCGAAGACTCGCCATTCTCATTGGTCAATGGGTACCTATCTCGATCTCAGAGCAGAACAGAGTTCTCGTGTACCAGATGTTCCTGCATATGCTTAATCCCGAGGATGAAATTAATGACTATGTGGTTCGAGTGACTGCAGCTCGGCAATTGAAGAATGCAATAGATGACACAATGTTTGGCGTCGAGAATTTCGTACCATATGCCGCGAATACACTTGCCCGCTTAATTGGCCTAGTTCAAGAGGTCGAGAATACGGATACCAAAATGGCGATACTTGACACAATTAGGATTATTGCCGTGCGGATGGAGGAGCATATTGAACCATTTGCTGACCAAATAGTATCTGTCCTGCCACATCTTTGGGAATCATCTGGGGAAGAACATTTATTGAAACAGGCGATCCTAACCTTAATCTGTACGCTGGTTTCGTCGATGGGAGAGAAGTCACAGCGCTACAACTCGCTTGTCTTACCATTCATCCAAGGAGCAGTTGCGCCTGGATCCGAGATGCAGATCTATTTGCTCGAAGAAGCACTCGATCTCTGGTCCACTATCCTCGGCCAGGCTCCACAACCTGCTAGTACCGAAGTGCTCACTCTCATAGAATCTCTATTTTCGCTACTCGAAATCGGATCTGACAATCTCCGGGTCGTTCTCAGCATCGTCGATTCCTACGTTTCCCTTGCCCCACAAGCTATGTTAGCTGATGCGATCCGACCTAGACTTATGGGCTGCATGGCAAACCTTTTGGGAACAAAGAGGCGAGAAATGGCAGGCCAAGTAACTACCATAGTAGAAAACATGATTCGTGCCGCGGCGGAGTTCGGCGGAGATAGTGGAGTTGCACTTATAGCAAGAGATTTATACGATTGCGGCTATACCGAAAAGATCTTTGCGGGTTTACGGGATGCATGGGAGGCACATCAGACTACTGGCCCGAGTCGACGGTATCCAAAATTAGACGACGTAGTAGAAACCGACTACTTTACTATTCTCGCCCGCTTCTCTCTCTCAGATCCTAACGTCCTTATATCCATTATGAGCTCCGTTGGCGATGCGGCGGAAATCTGGCGCTGGCTAAGCACTGAATGGTTTCGCCATTTTGATAGCATGGCCAATATCGATCACCAAAAACTCTCCTGTCTAGCTCTTACCCGACTCCTCGAGCTCCCCCTACCAATGATGTCTATCATCCTCGAACGCCTGCAGGACTACTTTGCTATGTGGACGAGTGTCATTAGCGAAATGATGACTGGGCGGGACGATCTAGGTGATAATCTCATCTGGCAAGTTGGCGAGCTTACCGCTACTGAAGGTGAAAGTCCCGAGATCTACAGGAAGAGGTTGCATGGGTATAAGGATCCTGTGCACTCAGTACATACTTTTGTCTTTGTGAAGGAGATATTGAGTAAAGTCGTTGCTGCTTGTGGGGGTGAGGAGGCTTTCCAGAGGGAGTTTGCAAGCAATGTTGACAAGGATGTTTTACTTGGTTTTCAGAATTTAGGGACACAGGTCAATAATGATCCGCAAGCTTTTTGGCAGACATAAATAAAATATGAGGTGCGTAAGAAAAAGCGGAGATTATGAAGAGTCGCAAAATAGAAATGAGGATGAATGGGACAAAAATTTTGTGGATGCATTAGGAGGTGCTTGATACCCAGATACAATAACCAGATATCTACACAAACAGCCTTTGATATTCCTTGCTATGTTTGCAGGTTGGGTTCTGTCTATAGCATAGCCTGAGTAACTCAGTCGCAGGTTGGCTTAGCTGACACGGATACCCTTTATAGTATTGATGCCACCAAATACTAGAAAAGACTAAAAAACTCTTATATTCTTCAACAAAGGTATTTTAGCTCTCGATTCAACTTTTATCTGTCTAAGACCCAAGAAGTAGTTCATCATATTCTTTCCCGTTCATAATCTGCAGAGTTTATACTCACTCCAGCCCTTTACGGGAAAAGGCTGCTCTGGAGTCGTCTGGTGGACTTCGCCTGTGCTCTCATCATAACCCGCGAACCGCATCTCTCCTCTCCACAATAGACATCAACCGCATGAAAAATTCTTGAATCCATAGCCACACTACCGACCTATTTCTCGCCTCCTCGCTAAGGTGAACCCCCCTGCTGCACGATCGGGGGCTGCCCCAAGATCTAGAAAATTAAAGTTCCTCCTGTTAGATCTTATTGTGTGTCGCTAAGTTTTGGATTTGCAAAAAACATGTAACAAGCCTTTTTTTATCCGTGGTTGATGAAATGTTTTTAAGAGCAGTCATATGCACCATATAAGTGATGAAGGAAATACAGAAGAAAAAAGAAAAAAGGGGGGGAGGGAGTAAGACTTTGGTTGGTAAGAAAAGGAGGATATGTCGGGGTCTTTAATAAGGATCACAGTGACTATCCTATCTCTCACAGTTGTGAGGGCTTCCCTTTGGTGCGTGTCAACGTAGTTTTCAGGGGAATGATTTTAGGATAGGGGTGTGTGTTAAGCGAGGCGAGAAGAGTGCTGTGGAAGGTTTGTGAAGCAAGTGGCTCTGCGAATATGCTTGGCGCCCGTATCCAATTGTGTTCCAATTGCTTCCTTTTATATCTAACAAACATGTACACCCCACCCGAGGTTTTTCACTTCTTAATATCTATATACATACCTCGTCCCTGGTGGATCAAACAACCTCAGCGCAGCCTCCTGCCCCTGCGCCTTAATCTGAGCCTCTATTTGCGCATTATTAATCATCGTCTGCGCCTTCGCCTGGCTCTGCTTCGTGATAATCGCAATTCTCGCCATCAGATCAGCAGGCGGAGCGTCTGGCACCATACTCCTCGGAATATCGCCCCACTCCCTCCAGATATTGTAATGTTGTGCGATGCGATTCAGTCGTATCCAGCCTGGGGAGGGATCGGCAAGTGTTTCGATAACGGTAATTTCGATGAAGCCAGGGAGGGTGAGCATGGGCATTAGGCCGTTGGAGAAGGATTTTTGACCCATAGAGGAGGCCATTAGTTTGCCGAGTCCGGCATCGAAGGGGAGAGATTTGACAAGGTTATCCATATAGTCACTTTTCTTGGGGTTGGGACGGGTGACTAGTTTGTGCTGTATTGAGAAGTTCTCATAGGTGGTTTTAAGTTCGAAGTCAGCAATATCATCTGCTGTATATGGTCCGTTATCTTTGTGGTTCTTCTTCCCTAGCATGGATTATTAGCAGTGTAGTTGAGATGTAGAGAGGGAACTTACAAACGTCCTCATCAGGGCCATAGCCTTGGACGTCCAAGAAGGCGGAGTATTGTTCAGGAGTCAACATGCCATCCTTATCAGTGTCCAGACAGGCGAACACAGCTTCTAAAAATGCCACGAATGTAGCTGATGGTTTAGAACCATATGCAAATGGTTGCCAACCGCTCGTCGTTGCCGGTTGAGCGGGAGCTGCTGGTTGTGCCGTTGTTGGAATAGCTGGCTCTGGTGCGGCAGGTCCTGCAGGGAAAGCATTTGGGGGTGGACCTCCGGGAGGTGGCGGTGGAGGTGCCCATTGTTGGCCAGGTAGAGGGGTTCCTCCTGATGGTGCAGGCTGTGATTGTTGGGATGCTGGAGGAGGGGTAGCATGCTGTTGTATCGGTGGAGTTCCGCTTGGGAGGGGTGCCTGGGACTGTTGAGCCACGGGTGGAGGTGTTCCACTTGAGGTAGAAGCAGATGGCTTCCGAATAATGGGCGAGGAAGTCATATAAGGTTGAGTAGAAGGCATTTCACTGGGTGGTGGAGCTTGAGGTTGTTGTGAAACAGGGGAGGGATTCGTATACTGTTGTGGTGAAGGGGCCGCATTAAACGCTTGTGGAGGCATAGAATGTCTGTATGATTGTGGAGGCTGAATAGAACTATATTGTTGTGGTGGAGGGGGAGTTCCGTATTGCTGGGAAGGAGGGGGAGAATTCATGTGCTGTTGAGCAGGCGAAGGCACTCCATATTGTCCAGGAGGCACGGCTGTATACTGCTGCGGTGGGACCGCTGCTCCATACTGCCCCGGAATTGGTTGAGCAGGATAAGTTTGTGGAATAGGTTGAGGTGGATATGACTGAGTGGGTGGCAGAGGAGGTTGTCCTTGGAATGATTGAGTCTGTCCCGGCACTGGGCGCCGTGGAGGTACTGGGGGCGGCTTTGGCATCCAACCACTATGATCATTTAAGAGAGTTGTATGCCCTTCCACATGGCGCTTCGTGTAGTTCCCTACGACATAACAATTGGCGCAAATGTTGTGATTTCCAACACAATCCTCGCAATGTATCCTGGCTTTCTTAGGTAGAATTGTCTCATTACACCCGTCGCATTTATACATCTGCGACATGATGGCGAAAGTAAGGGACGTCTTCGTTGCAC
The DNA here is from genome assembly GCA_021365295.1 of Tricladium varicosporioides. NCBI lineage: Eukaryota > Fungi > Ascomycota > Leotiomycetes > Helotiales > Tricladiaceae > Tricladium > Tricladium varicosporioides. Next base: position 1,383,836 of record JAJTIW010000005.1, on the reverse strand, counting down.
TGGTACTTAAAATTTCAGATAGTCATACCTTCAAGTATCAAGAAACCTGGAAACTTTGTGGTTCGTTGTCGTCTCTAAAGTACGCCCCGCCAAGACTATTGATATGCTGTACGCCTCAGCCGTACCAATTTTGTGGCGTATTTCGCGACATCTCAGAGGCGCCCACTGGGTCTGCAAACCATATGAGGCTAAAGCTTGATCGTGAATCCATGTGGAATGTCTTGGCAACGCCTGCTGGCGTTTTGTAAAATCCGAGGGCTTTCTTGACATAGATGGCGTTCAAAAAATAGGTTTCTAGTATAAGCAGCTAATCAGAGCTATCAAGATAGATTGCGATATCTAAGAGCAGTTGTTTTACAGTCTAGTAGGAAGGATGTTTGCTTGCATTAGAGTCCAAAATATTGTAGCAGAATTGTATCGCTACTTATAGATGATGAGTCTTGTACCCAAACTCCCCAACCCCAAGGCTATGCAAAAATATTCAAGTATTCTACAGGTAGGGAGCGAGTATTAACAGACCCAAGAAAATGTCTTACAACTCTCCAATCTTATCGCCGAGGATATCCACACCACAAATAGCATTCAACTGCGGTGTATCAAAGTCACTTCTCGAGAAGTTCCTTCCATTCAGTGGTCCCCAGTTGACCTGTCCGACCATCTTGGCACCCTTGCCCTTCTCCTTCGTCAAAATACCAAAACGAATGCCTACTTCCGTGACTGTGACCGCAATACTAACAACAATGAGTACAATGATGATCCAGGTGATCGTACTCATTTTAGTGTCTGCAACGCTATCGCTGAGAATCTCGGCAAGGTCAAGGAAGACGCGGCAGCGCTCGTTGAGCACTTTCGTTCGTGCTGTGATCTCCAGGTACTCGCGAACCGCAGTATATAGTGGGTACAGGGTTGGCTCAGAGTCCCAAAAGAAATTAGGGTTGTCAAGAATATTTGAGGCTAGGTGATATGATTAGCTTAGTAGTAAAGAAAAGATGAGTTTCCTTACAAAGATTTACATCCACTCGACTCTTAAAGAGTCGGCCAAGGATCTTAACGATTTCTGTTCTCGACATGCCAAGTTTTCCTGTCAAAGCCAGGTGCTTCGGTACATGCTGAGCATCAAGCATTGTTTGAGACATCCTCTCTTCAAAGAAACTCAGTTTCGTGCTCTGCGCTATCGCATGGCTCATCGCCAATTTGATCATGTGGTCTCCACTTCTCAACGTGATCATATCATTGAAAACTCTGGGACGCTCAACGAGCGGGCTGTACTCGAAGTGTAGTTCTTCTGTCTCAAAATCGTCTTCATCCAAAGGTTGAGAGACGAGTGTGATACCAGTTTCGTGTTCGGAAAATGTTAAATCTGCCAAGATATCTTTTTCTTGCCGATCTGTAAAATTCCAAAACACAACCACGCCATATGAGAAAACGAACATTTCTGCAAACGTCGAGGCATCTGGCGCAACTCGATTTGGGCTGTCCATTCGGCGTCCTTGTGCTAGAACCCTGATCTGCTCTCGGCTACGACGTCCTTCTTCCTCTCTTCTGTTCCTGTCCTCCTCGTTCTCGTGCTGAGGACTTTCCTCGCCACCTCGTACACCATATGTGTCGGTATCTTCGAAATATCCCTCATGATAATCTCTTCTTTCACTCCTCTCGATTTCTTCGTCCAGAACTGCCTTTCCGCCTGGGCTTTTCAGGACCGGGCTACTTCTGACCCTGAAACCTTCTGAGCCTGGTAACAATGGCAAATGGTAGACCGTGTAAAGACAATCATCATATAACTTCGTTTTTGCACCGTGTCTGTCTTTCACAAACGCAGCGGTTGCTTTTGTCTTGTAGCCCTGTGCCGTGCAATATGCCGTCACTCTAGCCACCTTATCCGCTCGTTTCGCTTTAGGGAGTCGTTCAGCATAACTCTTTCCCCGGATGCCACCCCGCTTCTTCAAGACGTCCATTTCATCATCTTTCAATGGGCCCTCCTCACCACCATCCAATGTGGCCGCTCTATCTTCCTCATCGTCTGAATCCTTTTCGTTGATAGTGTCTGGAATCAAGACCAATTTCTCTGTGACTTTTGTACTTCGACCAGGCATGTTCTGCTGCGTTATGCGGGCTCCAAGTCCTCCTGTTGTTGGCCGCCGCGGGCTTGCTGGCGGGGGTTTACGGCCTGGAGGCCCGCGTGCTTGGCCTGATGGTATCTGCGACGCATATTGTAAAACATTGTCGACTGATATGAATCGTGTCGATGCTCGATCACGAGGGGCGCCAGGTGCGTTGAGATTTGGACGTATGTTTGAGCGACCGACAGGAGGACGTTCACGAGAGTCTGTGACCTAATGAACTGTCAATGTCTGCCAGTAGAAGATGCCTTCAAGAGACGCCTCGAAGGTCGAAGCGTGGCATTATTTATAGAGGCAGGAGAACCACGAGCTTCTTACCAGGACTGATGGCCCTCTTTTGCCTGATGCATTGGGAGTAGCCATTGTATGAAAAGCAAATCAGCTACAACTCAATTAATTTCTCCAGCAGTCGAGACATCTGCACGACTCTGGTAGAGGCGTCAGAGGGCGATAGACATTGGTGAAAGCTTTGTTGATAATAGCTTGCGGAAAGGCCGCCCAACGTCATTGACCACGCCAACATTTCTACCAAGCGAGAGAACCACCATCTTATCTTTCCAAACTTCTAGAAGCATCATTTTATCGCATCACGAAGTATCGCAACCAGCCTAGAAAATATTGTCTTTGGTGAGGCAATTATCACTATGCTTACAAGCGTAAGAGAAGTGATCATTACAAGAATGAGTTTTCGAGGAGATCTTTAATTGAAGTGTCTCAAATATGCGTGGTACAGAAAGTTCTTGACTAGCCCTTCTTTAACCTTGTTGTACATGTATTTCAACTTAATAATCTATGTTTCTATTATCTTTCACCATTATTAAAAGGATCGGCGCCCCGAATACAAAATTCCCTTCTTATGTGTGGAGTATTTGCAAATTGGACCTCATCTTGAAGAATTTTTAAAAGAACTTCACAAGGACACCCCGCTTTATCACCATACTCTTTCATTCGCGCTTATTTGAGGCTATGAGACGTTCTTCACAACTCCCTCCCCCCAAATCTACATATACTTTCCATTTGAGCTGTATGCGGTGATGCGTCGTTCGATTTCACGGAGTTACTGGGTTAGTTCACAGGGGAAGCTGATTCTGGCATGGACATGGGAGAATGCATGAAAATGCCGACTGCTCCGGGTCTACTTTTCGGATATTATCTATGGTCAAGTTCGGCCCGGTCTGTCTGCAAGACAATTGCTCGATTAGATACGAACTTTTGGAGAGTCAAACGCCTCAATCTGGGGAAGTGAAGTCACCAGATTCTTGCAACTGAGATGGACTCAGCAATTGACCTTCCCTTTCGTCTCACCTACCTGCTGTCACAAGGAATTCAACCTCACAACTGAAGCCGAGGTGTGAATTCGAGAGCCAAACATTGCTCAAGCCAGGGGCATATCCTCTGCAGTCTGCAGAAGTCCATCAACTGACCAATTCTATGAATTCAAGAGTGCAGACGCTCGAATCAAGTAGGGCACGTTTCAGGGGTAACCTGACGAGAATCTGATCTCCAGTACCGGCTCTCGCCCCACTATTCCCATCGGACACTTGGACAAAGCGCAAGCAGATCTGAATTGGGCTTGTAATCCCGCATTCATAGACCCTGAACAAGGTTTACAAGGCGTTTCTGGCGTTCTCATCCGATAAGGTTGGAGATTAATTGTTCAAGTGAACTGCGGTCACGGTGCGGTGACTCTTTCGATCAAGGTCTTAATACAGATGATATCGCTCCTTTGAGAAATTCTCCGCCGGGACTGATATATCGTCCAGTGGACGTACTCAAAAGTGGCGTAACGAGCGAATAAGATGAAAACCCCAAGCACGAGGGGCTATGCGGTGGGGTTTTCGCGCTTCCATGGGCACCACTGACCTCGGAGCATCGCGAGATCAAAGACATCTGCAGGACTTCATAGAAAGGAGACGAGCATTCCCGGATCAACTCCGATTTCAACTCCACCGTATCCTTACAACTCTTGGAAATGTCCAGTATAAGATATATCCGTTGCTGCAACATGAATTCTTCTCTGCAGGTTCATCCTCCAGTCACTCTTTCAACCCCCCAACTCATAATACTCAATCCGCCATAATGAAGTCCTCCTTTGGTGTTGCACTCTTTGCGTCTGCCGCGCTCGTCGTGGCTCATGCCGATGATGACTGTGGATGTGAAGCCCCAGCTTTGTTTGGACCTGCTCCAATTCCAGTTGATACACACAGTGCTGCTCGTGTTGTGCCAACAATCGAGTTAGAGCTGCCATACAAATCTAATACTTCGGACTCGCACATTAATGTCAACCACACGATGAAGTACCCATCTGTACTTCTCGAGGCAATTGCGTCAGTCATCAATGTAGACTGTTCCGCTGATTCGGTTGCAATGACATTCGACGACTCCTCAATTTTCGCAGCTACACAAAATAGTTGGAACGCTCAGGGAGACTTCGTAATGGTTACCAACCATCTTGGAGACTGTGATGAGGAACTCGAAAGAGGCTTCTTCCTTGTTGATACTCTTACCTGGGACAATAGCTCCTTGACATGCACAGCTCATTCCCACAAGACTAATGTTTCTACTACTGCCGGTATGTTAACTCCTTTCCTAAGCTACATAGAAGGACTAATGTTCCCCAGAGATGACCCAAATCACATTCGGCAAGATCCCAACCAGTGGTGTCGCAGCCCGTGACATCGTTGTCGACCCAACCTATACCCTCAATACCGATATCTCTCTTCCAGCCTCTACAGTCCTTTATAACTACGCCCCTTATCTCACCGTAACCGCCGACAGCGCAAAATTTGAGTCCAACGTCACCTTCTCAGGTTACCTAGCCTACAACTGGCTCACCCTTAAACTGGACGACCTCTACTTCGACATCGACGCCGCATTTGATGCCTCCCTCCAAGTCAGCGCCGATGTTACTTCATCTTATAACACTTCCTTTACTTACTCGCCATCAACACTCTTCTATGGCTTGTCCGTCCCGGGTCTCATTGAACTCGGACCAGAGTTGAAATTCGCAGTCGAAGCAGACATCTCCGCTTCTGAAGCCGTAAAACTCACAACCGGTCTCGGCATCGCTCTCGCAGACGGAAACGTTCACCTCGATCTCCTAACTGGGGGCAAGACCACCACATCTGGGTGGGTCCCAACATATTCTGCATCCGCCGATATCTCTGGCCAGGCAGTTGCGTCCATCGATCCATATGCTTCTCTCACTGTCGAAATCGCAATTAACTTTTTCGGCGGACTGGTTGATCTCTCCAGTGGTATTACCGCTAAGCCAGGATTCCAGAATGATTTCGTCCTTAGTGCTGCAGCGGGTGTTGATCTGACTGGTGTTAAGAATGTAACAAGCACAGGGACATGTGCAGAGGGGTTGTTATTGTCGAGCAATTTTACGTTTGCGGTTGATGCATTTGCGACGCAATGGTATAATACCGAGCTGTATGCTGTTACCGTGCCGATTGTGGAGGAGTGCTTTAGCTGGGCATAAAGTGGTGGTTGGTAGATGAAGGAAAGGTGGTATTATGAGCACATAGAGACGAAATTTTTTATTTGTCGATGGTAGTTTGACAGAAAGGCCTAAATGACAATGATCTAGTAGATAAATGAATCACAAAGTTCACCCTCCATCTTGTTGATAGTTATTCACATTTTCAGTGTGAATGTGAATGCAACATAAAAAATAGTAAGAGCTTTCCAACTATTTTCCATAATCTTCCTTACAAAACCAATACAACTTCTTCTAGTAAACACATGTCACTCAATCTTTAACCATCTAAGCGAGTGGTACTTAAAAAGCAACAGTTATAGTTCAAGCACAACTCGATAACGTCGCTGATAGAGGCTGACCTTAGTGCAGATTGCAACCGAGATATAAAACCAAAATGCGTTCGCATATTATAGCTATTCTTACTCGGTAGAAATCAAGAACACGAGTTTGTAAAAAGTATTTCGAATGCAATAAAATTTATAACAGCAGCATAATAATTAATAAAGACCATTCAACTAAACCGACAGGCACTTGCTCACGCATCCCTTCACGAACTACAACGAGATGCTATGTTTTCGCTGGTCTTCACAAAACAACAGCACCAAAACCAGCCTCAGAAAAATTGGACCAAACAGATTGGGGTTTGGGTGTGTGTAGTCTGTTGTCGTATTCTAGATACTTGGTGATATCCCTTTCCTCTAGGGTTTAAAATTATAGTCTTCAGAGATGCTGAGGCTAGCAATAGATGAATGCTTTAGTTAGATGTCAGATGCACACCTAGCACTGGTAACGTAATGAGTATTAGAGACAAATATTTTCAGTTTTATAGGTGGTATGAGTTCTTATCCTTCGAGATTTAAAAGATGAAGAAGCTCGTGCTTGCTAATGCCTTTATCAAGGCGAACTCTCCGCCTAAAACCAAGCCTTGAACCAATAACATTTACTTAGATAAATACCTTGTTTACCATCTGCAAGTTCTTAGGTGATTCGGATGCTACCTGGATGTAGCGGCCTAGATCATAGTTAGGGCATCTTAATACAAGTAAATCAGGATATATCTGCCGTTAGTTATGATTGTACATTTGACTTCAATGTTTGCGTCGGTACGAGTCATTTAATCATCCTTGTGGGATCCCTTTAATCAAGCTAGTGGTGCAACTCATCTGGTGTATTGTGCTCAGCATCGACAAATACACTCATAGGCGGGAGGGATCCGAATCCACTCATGGCATTCCTATATTAAGAACACTCATTTCTGGTTTCTCCGACCGAAGCACAGATAGAGAATCCTCCCCCTCCTCACCTAGCGCATTTACCAGGTATTGCAGATGACACCCTTAAGGTAAAGGCTCTATTTTGATTCTAGGTATAGTTTCAAGAGATTGACTTGAAAATACAAAATTATTAACAGATGATAGAAGGAGGCGCCCGCCGTTGTGCCAGTCGATATATGGTGAAGATCTGATGGATGGTATTGCTAAACAGAACAAAACTATATAGAACCGCATGATGCAAGCTTTGGCCTAGAAATTATCAATAGTCAGGACCGTTTACATCTTTAGCGCAGAGGGCTACTAGCAAACCCGACAATGTCGACGATAAGTTTAGGAGGGTGGGCTTTCTTGCCACTGCTTTGATATACTAGTAGAGGAGGAGGTACGAATTACACTATATTTTAATCCATTACTATGTGCAGCTAATTCAATCGAGATTTAACACTATCCTGCTTGGACATCTTAGGATGCTGGTTAAGGACGGTCTCGTACGATATTAGATTATGGCAGCGGAAGTCTTTAACTCGAGGAGAGCCCCTGGCTAGCCGAGCGCTCTCTAAAAACTTGATAAGTATTCTGTAGAAAATCTCGCGAAGCACGTAAAGGATATCACCAATCGTAGAGAGTCTTTAAAACTAGTCTCTCTTGCCCATGTATCTACCTTCCACTCTTTTACCTCACCCTCCAACCAATGCAAAATGCCAATAAAATATTTCACTTATCTTTGCAAAACTTCAGTGGCCGTGTTAGCCTAAAAATTATTAAACTGGGTAGCATGAGGATTCAATCACATATCTTTCTTCGAACATGCACACTTTTCCACAAGGACTATAAACATTCTAATTGTACTTCACTTTCTCTAGGTCATTTACCCAATAAGGCACTGGCTAGGTCATTCGTATCCAACTATATGCATCACTAAAGCGCAAGAACAACATAAAACCCAAAACCCTACACACAAAGAAACGAAAACTATACGTGCTCGAGGTTATTCAGCGGCACATATCCAGCCTCCTCGGCATGTTTCCGTCCACGGCCAGTAACGGCTTGAGCAAAATCTGTAACTTTTCCAACCAGACCACCCATCCCCCAGCCTTTCCCTTTCCTGCGTAATTGCCCCTTTTCTTCGGCTAGGGCATCGTCCATCCATTGTGGCCGAGTCCAGAGTTTGAGAAGGAGAGAGCTGCAGACGACGCTGACGCTAGAGGCGGCCATTGCTGCTCCGGCTGCCATAGGATGTAAGTGCCATCCAAATGGGAGGAACACACCCATTGCGAAAGGGAGGCCGATCAGATTGTAACCACACGCCCAGCTGAGGTTGAGCTTGATGCGGGTAAAGATCGATCTCGCGAGTTGTATCGAGGCGGGAATATCCATCAAGTCGTTGGGTCGCATGAGGACGATGTCCGCTGCTTCCATGGCGACATCTGTGCCAGATGACATGGCAATACCAACGTCGGCAGTAGCAAGGGCAGGTGAGTCGTTAATGCCATCACCAACCATTGCCACACACTCGCCCTGACTCTGGAACTTGCGAATGATTTCTTGCTTTTGATCAGGGGTTACGCCAGCATGGACGTGCTCAGCTGGAATACCCAAAATACGCGCGACAGCCATGGCTGTTGAACGCTGGTCACCAGTGACAATGGCGGTCTTTACATTCATCCGGTGCAGAGCTGCAATAGCAGCACGAGCACTGTCCTTCACAGTATCGGAGAGGCAGAGATGACCAGCGTAAGAGCCATCAATGGCAATAAAAATATTCGTAGTTCCGGCAGATGCACTCTTGCTTTGTCCAGCGGCTCTATTGTTTACTTCCTCAGAAGCATCGATAGCCTCTTGTGGGACGATGATGTTGCTTTCACGGAGACATCGAACGCTGCCGATCAAGACCTTATACCGAGTACGCTCGGTGCTCGTGGCAGGCTCGACAAGGGCACTAATGCCCTTGCCGATGCTGGCCTCAAAGTCTCCAATGCTTCCGTCGATCGTCCCTTCAATACCAAGACCGAGTTCTTCCTTTGCACCTGCTAGGATTGCTTTGCCAATCGGATGTTCACTTCCCATTTCGGCAAGACCAACGATTGACCACCACAACTTCTTTCTCCAATCGTTACTTTGCCATGTTGGTATAATTTTCGCTTGAGCGACGCTCATTTTGCCTAGAGTCAAAGTGCCAGTTTTGTCGAGCACAACTTGGGTGATTTTTGTTGCAGTCTCGAGAGCAGCACCACCTTTCACCAAAATTCCGTTTTCTGCACCCACGCCAGTACCGACCATGACAGCAGTAGGCGTTGCAAGGCCGAGTGCGCAAGGACATGCAAATACAATGACTGAGATACACAGCTGGAAACAAACCATGAATTTTCCACCGCTGGCTGCATCCATGAAGATCTTCGGTGGATTCGTAAGTACGTGGCTGAGGATCATCCAGGTTAAGAATGTTAAGAATCCAAGTGCAAGAATTGCAGGAACAAAGTATCCTGCTATCATATCCGCTAGCCTTTGGATAGGTGCTCTGGTGGTTTGGGCTTCTTGGACAAGCTTGACAATCTGGCTCAGTTGAGTATCTCTGCCAGCTCTCGTAACGCGGAAGTCAACTCTTCCAGTTCCGTTGACAGTTCCTCCAATGAGGAGACTACCTTTTCGTTTTTGAACCGGCATCGCCTCACCAGTGACCATGCTTTCATCGACAAAGGTTTCGCCTCTGGTCATTGTGCCATCGGCTGGAATCCTGTCACCAGGCCGTAAAATGACAATGTCGCCAACTTGAATCAGTTCGGTAGGGATGACTTTCTCTTCGGCAGCGTTCCCTTCTTGCGCCGACCCGTTCTGCTCCTCGCCTGCACCAATTGCAACCTCCCAGCCCTCGGCTGCCTTCTCAGCGGCAATTGGGTCAGCATAGATGGTGGCCATGGAGGGCGCAAGAGACATAAGCCTGGAAAGTGCTTTCGAGGTTTGTCCCTTGGCGCGGTTCTCCAAGAACCGCCCAAGAGTTATGAATGTGATCAGCATACTGCTGGTATCGAAGATGGTGCTTGGTCGGGTGTGTGGCGCCATAAGGATTGAGACGATCATCGTAGCACAACTAAAGAAGAAAGCAGCGGACGTCCCAAGAACAACCAAAACATCCATGGTAGGGGAGCCGTGCTTCATAGATTTATAAGCAGAGACATAAAAACGCTTTCCAATGCCGAATTGGACGGGTATTGTTAATATTAAACAGATGATGTCGCCGAGATATAAACCAGGAAAGAAAACAATTAAGCTTCCAAAGTCGAGCGCTGGAAGCATCATAGGTAAACACATGCTGATGAGGAAGACTGGAATGGCAAAGCATAACGAGGTCTTAAAAGCATTTCGCCACTCGGTGATTTCTCTTGTTTTGGCAAGCGATTCGAGTTGTGCGTTATTATCATCGTTGTCTGCAACTAATGCATTGTACCCTTGAGCCTCAATGAGCTCAACAAGCACACGAAGCCCAACAATATTTGGCTGATGCTTTATGGTCAACCTTGATGTAGACAAGCTGATATTTGCGGAAGTGACGCCTGGTAAGGATTGTAACTTTTCTTCAAGGGCTGTAGCAGATGAAGCATCCTGAACTCCAAAGACTTTGAATTGTGCAGTCCCTTCGGTTGAGGATTGATTGGCACTTCCCAAGTGTGTTGACAGGACCTTGCAATCAAATCCAGAGTCGTCTATTATCTCAGCAATTCTTTCTGGTGTTAGCCTCGCTGGGTCGTGGACAATTATCGCTCTCTCAGCTAGGAGGGAGATATTGAATTGGACCAGCCCCTCCACACTCTTGAAACCTCCCTCAACCGCAGATGTGCAGGCTCCACAGGTCATTCCCGAAACCGCTACTGTGGTCGTCGCAACCTTTTCTCTAGTATTGGTGCTTCCCCTCTGGTTCTTCGAACCACTTGCTGGGGCTGAAGACTGGGATTCCAAAATAGTCGCACCAAAACCTCTATCTTCAATAATCTCTGCGATCTTCTCAGCGGTAAGAAGTGTGGCATCATGCTCAACCACGGCTCTTTCTGATAGTAACGATATACTGAAGTGTTTGACGCCCGCAACCCCTGTGAAGCCGCCTTCTATCGCTGAACTACATGCCCCACATGTCATTCCCTCCACTGCGAGTGTCGTCGTAGTCATGGTTGGTAAATCATCGTCTTCGCCGTCTTCGTTCTCGTCGTAGAGATAACCCCGATTGTCGAACATTGGTGATGGGAGATCGGTAGCTAGAACCTCCGCATCGAATCCTGTATCCTCGACTATGTCCCTTATCTTTTCTGCCGATATCTTCTCTGGATCATGCATTATGACCGCTCTCTCCATAACCAGGCTCACAGAAACATTCCCAATCCCATCTACACCTTTAAATCCTTTCTCCACCGCAGACGTGCATGCACCACAGGTCATACCTCCAACCTTCAAAGTCGTTGTCGCCATGTGTGCCGTTGGGGTTTGGAGCAATGGCTGTGAATTCGATGATTCGGTTGTCACCTTCAAGAACTTGGGCGCCATGGTTCACAATGCGCCACTGACTGTGAACACTCACAGCAGCGAAGCTGAATAATGGTCGTGGTGAGGATTTACCAAGTGTCTCGATTACTAGTTCGGGTTCCGGTGCTGACTGTGTGGCGGCGGCGACAAATCAGCTCAAATCCTTACACAAGCAATAATCGCACCACAACGGCATAAATTTCATGGGAAACATACATGAACACAGAGGCTTGAGTGCGGAAGACCGGCTTCTGCATATATCGAGGGTGGGCGTCCTATTAATGTCTGTCGTTGATGTTCCTCTGTAATGCGATGGCGTTCGCGGCTAAAATCTCAGATGCGCAAAAGCAATCAACTTAATGAGCGAGCGTGACCCTATTCGGAGAAGGGGATCGGCAGTGAGAGACACAATATAATACAAGAAATAGAGGAGCTGTAGAGAAAGAGGTAAATACAAGCCGGAGGTCGCGGACGAAGGTTGGGAAAGAAGATCAAAAGAGTTCCCCACTGCCGCTTATGTACGGAGGACTTTCGTCACGGTTCACGGGGCCAACACCAATTGATACATGTATCCGTCGTTGAAGTTGATGACCAGGGGGACTTGACGTCTCAAATATTTAAATCGGTTGCCATTAACGAGTCAGTGCGTTCACTTTGATTTTGAGCCGATCCACAACGCTTCGTCCACTGCTATGCTTTGGGGATAGGATCCCGAAGTTTGCATTCGGCATACGGGACGGCTGCGTAACACCTTGCACAGGCGAAGTCAATAGTCTTGGAATTGCGGAATTTCAACATGCTCAATGGCCATAGCAAATGTAAATCATGCGCGTGAATTTCGGAAAGCCAAGGTGTGATATCAGGAACTCTTGCTCTTGGGTACTGGGAGCCACGACAGCGGGTAGACCAGATCCACTTATTTGATTGGCTAGGCTCTTCAAACCGTTTTTGTTACAGGACCTTGGAGATCCTGTGCCTTTCACAACCACAAGCCCGTTTGAAGGTTGTTTCGACAGGCAGGAGGACAAGCCTTTTTCTTGCAGATCACAGTTCAGCCTGTTGCGTCAATCGTCCTTGGTATCGGCTTCACTTTCCACGCGGAATTGGGGCTTTTTGTGGTTGTAGAGCCGCAGTCAGGAACTGGGCCAACCTGGAGCTCTGGTAGGCAGCCAGGAGGTGAACATCAAAAGTTATCTACCCCACATTTTGTGATTGCAGCCCTAACAACATACAAAATGGAGCAAACCAAAGCTCTCAATGCTCTGGAGGTAAGGAATATGCTCTCTGTTGTTAAAGCCAAATTCATAGCCTCTAACAAAATCAATAGCCATTTCTAGCACTTACAAAATCCGCCTCCTCTCCTCGTGCTGCCGCAGATCTGATATCGCGTGCCACTTCTGCACCGAACACCTTCATATTCAGCGAGCTGCTATCAACACCTCAAATTCAAGCTCTTAGCTCCTCCTCTGACTATGTCTCCCACCTCACACTCCTCAAGATTTTTAGCTTCGGAACCTACGAAACCTATACAGCTACACCAGGCCTCCCCGTTCTCAACGATGCACAACTCCTCAAGCTGCGCCAACTATCCTTCCTCACACTAGCAAAGAACCCCTCAAACCTAAGCTATTCCAACCTCATGACTGCTCTAGGCATGAGCACACCCCGAGAATTAGAAGATCTAGTAATCTCAGCAATCTATGCCGGTCTAGTTACCGCAACCCTAGACCCCTACCACCAACTTGTCGTTGTCTCCTCCGTCTCCCCCCTCCGCGACCTCCAACCCAACAGCATCCCCGCTATGATCTCCACGCTTGACGAATGGTCGTCTCGTTGCAGCAGCACGCTCCTCGACCTTGAGAAGCAAATCGCTACCATCAAAGCTAGCGCGCTGCGCCGACAACGCGAGGAGGATGAGTGGAACAAGGAGGTGGAGAAGTTGCTTGAAGAGAAATTGGAGAAGGAGGGTGGACATCATGGTGGTTTACAGGGTGGAGGGAAGGGAAGCGTGAATATTGGGGGTATGCTTAGTAGTATGGGAAGACGACTTGGGGGTGGAGCAGCGAGTAAGAGGGGTATGGGTGCTATGGGTGTGGATGATGGGGAGGAGGGCGACAGCATGGAGGTTGATGATGAGGATGAAGACATGACTGGGGGACGAAGTACGAGATCTGCAAAGAAGAGAGGATTTGGTCTCATGGGTGGAAAGTAAATGCATATGAGCTCTTAGTATGTCATGATAAATGATAATGAATGAGCCTCTACGAGGCAGTATAAATGTTGGGCATAGTTAAGAGCATATATGAGAACATGTCGCTGCAAAAGGAACATATTTTTTGGTACCCAGCCAATATGACAATCTATCATGGTTCATATACGTCGAAAGACACGGTTCATAGACCTATATGGTTTTATATACGTTTGATATAACGTTATATCCATGCCTAAAATTTCACAATCCGACACTTCAAGGTGGCAGACCAGTATGGGGAATCCGGTCACTTGAAATCTGTAATATGATCATCTTGAACCCAAAAATTCATGCTAATTTGAGAATATTAGGTCACATTTTCACCCGAAAACTCTGTCCCGGGCCATCGATCCATTCACGACTCTCATAGTAAAACGTCTTAATCGCATAAGGGGTATTGCATTAAGATAATCAACTGTTACACAGAAAGTCATGTACAATTCTGGTTTACCATATTCCTAAGAATCAGTATATCAATCCTTCTCCGAACGCCTCCCTAATAAAACATATCTTTGCCTTCAAGGCTACCATAAACTCCTTGCCGTTCCCAAATCTCAAAAGCCCTACTATTGGTCGTTACATGCATCCTTTGAAATTTTGTTACAATCTCTTTCCCGGGACGAATACGAAGAGTACTACTAGTGCTGCGTCAATCAATATCGTTACACCTAGAACCATGAGTGCACGCTTGTTGAGCAGTTTGCGGACGTAAGGCTCGCGGATGCGGGAGAAGGACATGAAGGTGTATTCGCTGAAGCCGACGAGAGCGAGGATTGGGTCGAGAGCGTATTGGTGGGAGCAGAGGGCGTAGACACCGACAGTGAAGGGGAGGATTAGCTAGAAGGAGTTAGTAACATATCAAAAAAAAAAAAAGTCAAGAGGACGAAGCATACCCAGACTCTGATATGACGTGGATAGTCTAGGAAGATAAGAATGAAAGCAACCCAGAAAGCACCAAACATGGCAAGTAATCCAATTATCAATCGCATCATCAGAGATGGTGGGACTAGATTTCCAAGAGCCTTCATTCGTAGGAATCCCGGGAAGGCATCACGTTCCATTGCTTGGAAGACATAGTCTTTAGCGGCATCGAATACTTCTGGGTCGTCTCGGCCTCGTTCCTCGATTGAGAGAGTGATATCTTGAGTGATTGCGCCTGGAAGGATAATTTCTCGCTCGGCGCCAGGTAGGAGGAAAGTGTAAAGGATTTTTTCGGCGGAGGCTCGAATATCCGCTCGGGCGACTGTATGGGCTGGGGAATTTGAATCGGAGGTGAGTTCCATAGGACTACTCATAAAGCTTGGGCGGGGTCTATCATTCGAGGTTGTTTGCCGAGGGTTGGTGGATCCAAGACTGTTTGATGGGGAATGGCCATTGTTGAGTCCATTATTGGCTCCATTGGCAGCTTCCTCTCGAAGGAAGGCTGACATTTGTGCATCTTGGTTCTTCTCCTTCTCCGACATCAACATCGATGGTCCCGCCGCAGGATGGTTCATTTCCCCCAGATTCTCTAGTATTTGCGATGATCGCTTTGATCCGGATTTTTCGCCATCAGGAGTTCCAATCATCACGGAGCGTCGTAGTTCTCGAACATAGTGCCGGCATAGGGACATATGTTGCGCGACATCGAGCCTACTGAAATCAGCAATAGCCATCATCAGCCCACCAATCTGAAGCCTACCAGAAGTCCAAATAATCCACCGATCTCTGCTGATCTCGCATGTAAATATAGAAGGAAAATAGATCCACTGGAGGCAAAGTCCTTCTGCTTAGGACCTCAAAGAGTGTAGGTAGTCGATTCCGATCCATATCGGGCTGTGGTGAAGGTGTTGTGAAGTCCGCCATCTTGAAGAGTATCGAGAAACTTCTTCTAAACAGGAGGTGGGGACTGATTAGCCGATTTGGATAAGTGAATTCGAATCAGCGGTTAAGATGAGGCTGGTTTGTTGTTGATTGCGGGAATGTCGCATGAGACAGCGTACAATGAGATTGAAAAGAGTGTATAGCGGCACGTAGCTTCGAGAGTCCAGCGAATGCAACAGGAGCTTAAACGTTGATGCAGATCATTCGTGACGCGCCTGGCGCAGATGGTGACCTCGAAATATCCAGTAATGTCGTGAGGTTGGTGTTGAAGTCCTCGGTGTAATTTCACGGAGGCGTAAGGCACCAAGGCATGAATCTAGGCATGGTAAAAAAACCCCTGTATCAGAAGTTATTTACAGATGCTCTATAGATGGATACACAACGGCGTTTGAATAAGAAGTGCAGCTTTTAGATTTCATACTGCACTTTGTATTAGGGAGATCCTCAAAATTGGAAATTTCATTGTACTTTAATCCATTTACTTTATTGACTGTCTACTTTTTGCTATTGTGAAATTCACGGAGAAAGATGGTTGGAGAGGAATCAATGAATTGAACTTAAAAGATCACACTATGCTCTAAATATCAAGTTTGTTTTCATCCTGTCAGTAGATAAAAGTTCTTTGCCCTCTGACGTTGTCAGGGTGAGTTGAAGCTGTCCCACCTTGGCCCACTTTTTTGCAAAACTCGCTAAGCTACGCACTAGCGCGGCCACACTCACGAACAATTTTGGAATTTGAATTGAACTGACGGCAATATCACGAACTTTCACGACAAGTTTCGACACACCACCCAGTACGTCCAAGTATTCACCTCAGCAGCATAGAATACTTTGAATACTCCCTTCTGACTTCCTGTGTAGACCATGTCGACGAAAACCAAGAAGCCTGCGGGCAAGCAAAGATCCGCCATCGCCGATGTCGTTGCGCGCGAATACACAATTCACTTGCACAAGAGAGTATGTTGGAAATGGACAGTCGAGTACAGAAACAGGAGAGGTGCTGACAAAATTTGCAGCTTCACGGTGTTACCTTCAAGAAGCGGGCACCAAGAGCCATCAAGGAGATCAAGGCATTCGCAACAAAGTCAATGGTATGAAACTACACTGATATTTGCACGTGGCTCGAGGCTTGAACGATATAGAGTCTACTTTCAGGGACTGGGAGACTGATGAATTTTACAGGGCACATCCGACGTCCGTCTCGATCCCCAATTGAACAAGAAGGTCTGGGAGGCTGGTATCAAGGGCGTTCCTTACAGACTTCGTGTTAGAATCTCGAGAAAGCGAAACGACGAGGAAGGTGCTAAGGAGAAGTTGTACAGCTATGTTCAAGCTGTCAATGTCAAGAACGCGAAGGGTCTACAAACTGCAGTGGTTGAGGAATAAAATACCTGACACGATTGGCATGGCTTGGGATGGGCGGAGTTGATTGCATTCTGCTGGCTAGCTCTTGAATGAAAAGGTCACCTTTAAACGCCCTTGCTCTTTCTGGAAACGTCATTTTCAGCCTCGCAATTTATGGAGGGTATATATGTGTTGATACATTGGTGTCCGTGGCTTTCCGGTTTCTCCCCATTTGCGCTAAGTGGCAGCACCACAATACAAACTTTGGCAGACGAGGCTGTACATAGGAAAGGTTGCTTGGGGTCTTAGAAGCACGGCAAACCCAATAGTCATTCAGTGCGCGTCATCTGCCATTTCTGCATCGGGTCACAAGTTGTGCCTCATACATTCCTCAATCCAACCACCTGACCTCGTATCTGACAAAAGAGTGCTTCTTCGCAAAGGCAGTCAGCTCACCTCACTTCGCATCTCACTTTCTGCTCTTGAAATAACCCCTTTTCATAGCCTGCAACTTGATGACTTGGGATATCTCTTGCTTTGATCGAAGTTACCTGAAACACATATTTTTCTCTGCGTCGCGAAGCTCAAACAAAGTACACACTAAAGGCGAGTTTGAGTTACAAGTCAATTCTTTTCGTGTAACAAAGAATTTGCTGCAACAAATAGTATCGAGAATATCCTCGAAGAGCCTCAAACCCTCTACATTCAGCCAAATGTCCTTTGTCCAGCAAATACATATTCTTGTTCGTGCTCGGAACCTTAACTTAATACCTTTTGAGACTTCTACTACTGGGAAGCAATATTGCGACAGCACATTTAAGTCACAAAGTCTAGTGCTTCCCTAGCAACAGGGAGTAAGGATTAGACACCAGGGTAAATCGGAGTTCCAGGCAAATCTTTTACGACTTATTCAGCTCGCCACCTTCTGAAGCGACACATTTTACAAAGCGATACAACGTATCTTCGCCAAAGGCAATAGCCCGGACATGGGCTACATCTACTACATCCCCTACAAAGCGCATAAATGGGTCTGTTGCTGTTGTGGTGCAGACAATACTGGCAAAGTGGTCAGATGCAAACGTTGCGATCATTATACTATAAACTGTGTCGAGTGTTTCTCGTACTGATTTGAGATATGGTTGGCGTTGTGGAAGTCTGATTTTTCAATAGGGTGTTTTGGGGTGTAGACTATAGTGTTGCAATCTATTTCAGTTTGATGCTAGAGCTATGGGAGTCTTTGTTTTATGTATCGTAGATGGTTGTCGTTGGGGAAATCTGGCGTTGATCATACTTTATGCAGGTTCCTTTTGGTTGAGTTGGTTGAGTTACGGTGTAAGGACATAGCATATATAGACGCACGGGTGGTGTTGGCATTTTGTTGTAATAAATTTTAGGGGGTTGGCAGGTTGTTATTGGAGGAGTTTATGTGCTATCATTGCTGGTGCTGAGTGTCAAGCCGGACTTGGCTGCGTTGTATAATAGATGGAGTTTCTCACTAGAGGCACTAATTAGGAAGCAGCACAATCTACTTAGGTATTACCACCATGCGGATCAAATATCCTATAATATATAATTAATCAATAACTGGTGCCTTCAAACGAGGGTAGAGTGAAGCTCACATCGGGGATTATCTTAACACGCAGTTGTGGTGATCAAGGAAGGCGAGGGAAAGGTAGGAAAGGACGTGTGATGACAATGGAAAATATCAATAGTCTCAAATTCGTAGGAATTTTGGAAAGATTAATGCTGTTTCATGAATACCTGAATTCATAATCCAAGTAAATCATAACTAACCCTCCGATGCAAAGGACTAACAATACAAGTCGTATTATTCAACGTCCAAAAACCATGTACTCCTCTCGCTGCCAAGGCTAATGCTGCGTGAAAAGACCATCCGTTCTGAGACAATGAAGTAGGATTCCCATTATGCACTCTCCAAGCTATCGAGACCCAGACGCCAGATATACCCCTATAAACTCACAATCATGAAGGCATGGTTCTATTCGTCGTCTACGTCCCGGTGTCGGCCAAGCACCTTCTTCTTGAACTCTTCTGGGTCTTTATCCCATAGTTCTGCGGCTTCGCCATTTAGTGGCGATGCGCTGTATCCTGTTAGGTTTGTTCGCTAGTAGTTACACGGGATAAAGGGACGTACTTATTGGGCTCGCCGAGGAGACTTTGTAGACTTAGGAGGACAGTTTGAATATTGTATGCTGCGGTCCACTTGTCCTTCAAGATATCCAAGCATATTCTCCCCGAGAAGTCGACATTAGGGTGGTATATAGGTGTCTTGAAGAGCACTGTTGGTGCATTGTAAGGGTAGGTTGGTGGGAAGGCGAAAGAGAGCTTGAAAGTGAGACCGGCGTATGGAGTATCATCCGGTCCTTCTATCGTCGCAGTCCAGGACAGGAGGTTGCCATCTGCGGAGGGGAAAGCGGAAATGCCTGGGGCAGGTGAGGTCATGAGTTGCATAAGCTCAGTTTGTAGCCTAGTTATGATCAGTATCATAAAGATGACTGTTGGAGAAGCTGTAATTACCGCTTCGTAGTACTTTGCGCATCGTGTCCCTTCTTCCCTGTTGCTAACTTATTTGCTTGGTTTGCAGGAAGGCTACCAGGCGCAGAGTTCTGAGTATCCTCCATATCGTAGTTCATGATGCACAAGAGACGGCGATGAGCAACAGGGCGAACTGTTTAGCAAGGGCGGGTAGACAATAAAGCCGATATGGCGGGAATGGAGATATATTGAATTGAAAGCGATTGTGGTTTGCAGACAAAGAGCAAATTGGTTGAGTTTTGTAGGTCAAGGAACGGCGAATGTTTACTCGGTCCTCGTTGTGGTCGCTTTGACAACCGCGTAGATTGGCACGAGGCTGGCCAATTGTCCTTTCTCGGGCCAATCAGGGACGCGTCGGAGCCTCGACTCGAAACTTGCACGCGATCAAAACAAAATTTATTGGTTATAAGGGGTTTTTGACTTATAGAAAGTGCCTGCGAGTCTCTTAGATATGGTGAGTGATCTTTTGATAAATATATATATGGTGCTCAAAAGAAAATGGTGTTGAATCAGAGTCACCAAGACTAACCAAAATGCTTTTCCAGAGTCAACTCGACCCTCTACCCCGCGACTTACCCTTCCGTATTATATCCAAAACTATCGGGAGAGGAGCATATGCATCGTACGTTTCAGATTCTTCCACAAGATCAATATTGATAAAACTCCAGGATAAAAAAAGCTATTCCTCCAACCGAAACCAGCCCAGTTTTTGCAGTCAAGTTTATACACAAGGCTTATGCAGTCAAACATGGTCGAATATCAGCAAAGCAGATTGCGATGGAAGTGTCCCTCCACTCGCACATTGGACAGCATCCCAATATCATAGAGTGGTTCGCAACAGGAGAAGATGCAATTTGGAAATGGATTGCTATGGAATACGCAGAAGGTGGCGACCTATTCGACAAAATTGAGGCAGATGTTGGAGTCAGTGAGGATATTGCACACTTCTACTTCACTCAATTGATTAGTGGGGTAAGCTATATGCACTCCAAAGGTGTTGGGCATCGAGATATCAAGCCGGAAAATATATTACTTTCGGACACTGGAAATCTGAAGATTGCAGATTTTGGACTTGCTACACTCTTCGAATATAATGGCGCCACCAAGATGAGCACAACCATGTGCGGAAGTCCACCGTACATTGCGCCGGAAGTGATCACCTGCTCTAAGAGCGCACAATCGAGAGGGGCACCAAAGTCAGGTGGATATTCAGCAAATCTAGTTGATATTTGGTCTTGCGGAGTTGTTCTCTTTGTCCTTCTGGTTGGAAATACACCATGGGATGAGCCAACACCCCAGAGCTGGGAATTCGAGGAATATATGGGCAAGCGCGGTCACAGCTCCGATGACCTATGGCAAAAACTACCAAGCTCCGTTTTATCACTTCTCAGAGGAATGATGAATGTGGACACCCAAAAGCGCTTCAATTTTGAGAAGATCAAGACGCATCCATGGTACACACGGCGTAACCCCCTCCTAACCAGAGATGGAAAGATGACGGATCCACTCGCTCTCGCCACAAAAATGCTCGAAAACCTACACATCGACTTTAGTCAGAAACCTGCCGCATCCCAACGACCACGGCAAAGTCAAGATGCAATGGATATCGACAATGAACAGCCTCGTTTCTCGTTTACACAGCCAGAAACCCCCATCAACGATGTTATGTTCGACTGGGAGCGCCCACCTCGTGCTAATGCTATAACTTTCAGCGCCAGCCAGCCAGCAGCTAACCATACTCAAGGCGGTATGACAACTGCTGCAGACAATGCGATCTTCGAAGGCCTGGCTGATGAACCGAGCATGTCGCAATTCACAGCTAATCCCTCTGTCCCACTTTCTCTTACCCAGCACGCACGCAGGTTCCGAGATATTGTACCTGCCTATTCTCTAACACGCTTCTTCTCACACCTTTCCTCGCCACTACTTCTTCAGCTTCTCTCTTCAGCGCTACACACGCTTAATATCCCAATCCCACCAGTTTCACAGATGCAGGGCAGGGATCACGCTGGCTGGATCAAGGTTAAGACGCTTGACGGAAGACAGTGTAGCCTAAGTGGTGATATTGTAGTGGATACGTATATTACTGGTGAGGCTGAAATGCTTGAGGTTCGATTTGTTAAAGTGAAGGGAGATCCACTAGAGTGGAGACGATTCTTCAAGAATGTAGTCGTACTCTGTAAGGAGGGTGTTTATGTTCCAGAATCTTAGAAACGAGGCGCAGTGGGGTTGTTATGGGATGAGATTTGGAATTAAATTGAGGTGTGATCGGATAACTCGGATTAAGTGAGCATCGCAATGGCGTCTTCGTTTGGATGGAATGAAATTGGCATATGGGCGTCGGATTTGTAAACTTTTAAATCGCTGCTCCCTTTTGAGGGCTGAGTAGATTAGCATTAGTGGGCCTTCCTGTCGGCGGCGATATTAATTAACAAAGTACTCAAGAGACACATTTGCGGCTTCTTGTGTAACTGAGACCTCAGGGGTTGTGGTCCAATACTTTGACGAGTTCGCTTCTCTCGGATCTCGTCCCCTGTCCCGTTACCCTCTTCTCACGTTGCTAAAATGTAAGGCTCTGAGGAGAAAATGTACTCTACAAGCAAAAGCGCTCTACCACCCTCCACATCATTTCCCATCAATAAAAAGTTACACGTCCTCACATATTAACGGACACGGTGTTTAAAGTCATCGAAAAATCTCTATTACACCATCTTCCCTCGTTCTCGCGAGAGGAAGCGAACACTATAAACATATAAGAAAAGCATAAAGTCGTCGAGGGTATAATATATAGCCCGAATCGAAGCCTAGGCCTACCCAAAGCGCCGTGTGGCCCAATTTGTGTGCCAAAATTCTTCACCAAAACGCCGCTGTGCAAAGAACTCAGCGTATCCACCCATATGTAATCCCACTTTCCCCAGAAAATTAATACAAGAATGAAGAGGAAGGAAGTTGGAATTAACGTAAGTATCTCTTTAGACGAGAAAGACGGTGCTAAGGACAAAGGCAACCATGACCCAGTAACCGCTGAAATTCGCAAATGAGTGAGCGGCGGCGGAGAAGGCGTCCTCAGTTCCGCCGGAGGAGGTAGTGCCATTAGGGAGGGTTCCGTTGATGAGAATGGTGGAGGTGCCGTTTACATCTGCAACGGTAACGAGGGAGTGGTTCAAGGTGGAGTATGTGCCGTCGCCAATGATGCTATCCAAAAAAGTAGAATTTCCATTGTCATCACATCCACAGACTGCATATGCCGCACAAAGACAAGTAACTGGCTTGGTCTCGTTCACACCAGTATCCGTGGTCTGACGGATATAAAGGTCAAAGGATCGAGCGGCTCTGGTAGCTGTTGGTGTTGGCGTTGCGCTTGTGGATGTTGCGGTGGCGTTGCGTCGCCCGGTACGGTTGTGGAAGGTGTATGGATGACTGTATGGGTATGAATATGCGCCGTAGAGCCAGAGACCTGGATAGATCGATAAAAGACCGGCACCTAGGAATACGGGTGCAATGCCGAGTGGTGATGCTTTCCCTGCTGTGTATGGCGTTGATGCCCCTCCACCATAGTATCTTCCTCCACCATAGTTAGGTGTTACGCCCGAACCGGTCTTTGTTGAACCCCCAGAATTTGAGGACGATGATCCACGAGATGAGGAACTAGAGCTGTGGAGTATGTTAGAATTTGGTATGGAGCTTGTGCTACTGCCACTCTTTGAACCTAGGGAAGAACTACCACCACTACCTTTCCCACTAGAAAAGCAAGGATGAACTACTTCCTTTCCCTCGAGAAAAGCCCGAAGGAGAGCCTGGACTAGAAGGAACCCCCAAGCATGCGCAGTCTTTTCCACAAATCTGAGAGAGCACTTTCTCGCGACGAAGTCCTACTTCCAACTCCACCCACCACCTTCGTGTTTTCCCCATACCGCTCCCCACGACTCGCAGCACTCCCCGTAGAATAGGAAAGCGGTACATACCTAGAAGATGAAGATGAGGATCCGCCTTTGCCACCAGAACTCGAACTTCCTCCCCCGCCACCCTTCCCTCCACCACCACCTCCTCCTTTTCGTTTCCATAAATCACTCGCATCAGGAAAGTCCCGACCATTGAGCGTAGCAGCTTCCTCTCTTGATAACAGTTGGATGCCGCCGTCGTTGAGGGCAGAAGGATGCGATAGGACGAGCGCGACTGAGATAAAGAGTAGCGCTACTAACATATTTGATGTGATGAACCTCATGTTGAGAAGCAATATGTGTGTAACAAAACGTATGTACGAATGATGGAGAACCAGTCGTTGATGGAAAATGTTATCAGATTATAATATGAATGTCTCGGAAATTCTGTCGTGTTTCAGTCAGATATGCAGGTGCGCCAGAGCGTCCAGCTTTTCATATACAAAATGTGAAGTTTAAATCAGATGGCGTTTTTGCCTCGCTGAAAGCCCAAAACCTGATAATAATCACGGCATCATACACCCGTAACAAAAGCGTAGTGGGTCGTGTCAGTCTAACAATGGATTAATGTTCGCACAGCCAACGAGTTTTGGTCAATTGCTGCCAGTAGTGTTGTGTGATCACGCCGGTTTGACCAATTACCGGAAGGGAGATTTGCTGCGCCTTGTTATCCTTGGCGACGTCATGGGTCGAGCATCTGTCTTTGAGTGGCACAACACCACAAACTGTCAATTGATTTACGGGCGGAGTGGCGAGAGCCCCGAGGGCCGCCGGGAGGGGGGAGACCAATTCACATAATTTGACATCTTCCGTTACAGAGGTTATTGGTGGAAATGCGATCAGTGAATGAAGATAAGTAGTTGCCTTAAACCTCGCCTCCCCCCTTTGAGACAAACTCCCCAGAACGCCTTATAGCCATGATGTCTGGCTGCCACGTGATGCGGGGAAATAGACTTTGGTACTCCGTTATCTGATCGGACGAACTGTTCTACAAGGCTTTAGGAAAACTGTTAGAAAGATGTGAGGTAAGTACGATTGTTATATCCTTAGTAAGACTTGTAATACCTCCCATGAGAGTCCTACAGGTCAAAATTAGTGATACATGAGTAGAAAAGTGAAGTGGCTGAAAAAAAAAAAAAAAGGGGGGGGGGGGGCGGCTGGGGAAGGGGAATACGTTCTGGAGTATTTCTTAAAAAGCACTAGAACTTCGTGGTTTCACCCCATGTCTTTCTCCTCGGGTTTTGGTATCTATTACTATAAAAGTCTGTGGAACCTGGTTAAAGTCAAGATAGTGGAGAAGAAAAGTGACGAAAACACATTTGAATTATTTTAGAATAGCTGATGACGTTTTTAGAAGCGTATAACTTCAGTTCAATCACATCTTTTGCATTAGATGCTTCACTAGCACCCAATAGAGCTCATCAAGCTTGAGCTAATGCCGAATTAAACTAAAGAAGGTGGAGCTGAAAAATTACAACGAACAAATAAAAGGTTCTAGAACATCTCCTGGGAGATGTTAGAGGCTTAGGTTCACTCCAGTGGCCTCTTCAACTATCTCCCTAGACTCCTCAAGAACGGAGCTTGGAAGAGTTTATAGTCACCATGGGACACCAAGGTTGTTTAGAGGTGCTCGAGATGCGGCTAATATGAAATCCCAAAAGAGACAGACGTCAAGTACTACTTTTCTCCTCATGAACTCATCACACGAACGTTTCAGTGTTGATGGTCAGGCATAGGTTAATGTCTAAACAAACGCTTTATTTCATTTTAATCGTCTAGTTGATCAATACCATCACCTCGTAATGCAATTTTGTTTAGGCAAGTTCCTTTTCCAGGAGGGCAGGACCAATAACGGTCTGGCCCTTCAACTTCTCGAGGCCTTCTCCACCCTATAGGAATTGTCAGTAAATGAAGACTTGAAAATTGGGAAATTAGAACTTACATAGCTAATCAAAGGCGAGACTTCGATGCCATCTTCATTTCCTTTGCTCTCAATGATGGCACCAGCAGCCTGAACCCATCGTTTCCCCTGATCCATGATATCCTTCTTACTTGTATCCTGGTCGTCCTCACCGGTTCCCTTGGCATTCTTCAAAGGAGAGAATTCATCCTCACGCTTCACTTCCATACAGGCGAACTGCTTGAGCTCTAACAAGGGGAAGCAATCGAAGACAAATTGCTCAAGCTTGATGCCATTAGGCTTCTCAGGCTTGATGGTTGTTCCCTTTTCAGTATCGACATAGGGAATCTTCTTACGAGCAATGTGATGTGGTAATTTATGTGCCCACTCTGGAATAGATTCCAAGAATCTGAAGGAGTAGTAGTGGTTAACAATATTGCCGGCTCGGAACTTCAAAATCTCTGGCTGTTTAGGGTCCTTGGCTTCAGCAGTCTCCTTATCAATCTCAGAGTATTCGACAACATCTGGTCTTCCATTCTTAAGCAGGATCAGACCAACCGATTCCGTAGCATTTCGCTTTCTGACGACCTTTGTTGCAATGTCAACATCCTTGGAAGCAGCGAAACCAATGAATACTGGATCTGCAACCTTGACCAAACAGTTATCGACACAATAAGCGTGGATATGCTCAATCCCTCGTTTCCTCATATCACCCATGACATTTGATGTGACCAAAGCTTGGTAGATACCGCCATTTCCATCAGGGGCAACAGCAACCTTGCCCTTAGACTCCAACAGAATCTTGCCATCGTTCGAGATACAAGGTAAAACACCCTGCTCAAAAATCATGACATTCTCCTTCTCTAGACCAAAGTAGTTGTTCTCCTGGAAATATTTCTCTGTTGGTCCTCTTGTAGGTCCACTGGTCATGACATACCAGGGAATTACAACCTTCTTGTCTGCAGTATGTCCAGCCTTCTTATGTGCCAAAGACTGCACTTTTCGTATCCTCTCGGCTTGGATCTGGAACAGAGACTTCTCGGAAGGCAAACCAATGTTGAAACATCCTTTTGGTGCGGAGCTTCCCAATCGTGTTCCCTGTCCACCAGCCATCAACACCACACCAACCTTATTCTCAGCTGCCAGGTCCAATCCCTTCTGATACCATGATTCAATGTCTTCAGCTTTCGAATCGAGGATACTCGCAGTGGCAGAGTCGGGGAGTGGTTCGAGGGGCTTTTCGTTACCCACATCCTGTGTCTTAGGAGGGTTCAGAGCTTTGTCTGTGATTTTGTTGATATATTCGGGATCAATGGAGGAGAGTTGTTGGTAGAGGGTAGCTTTCTCCGAAGTACTCAACTCATCATAAAATGCGAAGACCTGCCCTTGTTTTGCGTTTGTGTATTTGTCCTTCAACTCCTGGAGCTCGTTTGCAGAGGGTTCCTTTGGTGGGGCACTGGCCACATTTTCCCCGCCAATGTCAATGTGCACTTTGTCCAAAACGTTCTTGATAGTTTCCATGATTGATATTTCGATTTTGAAGATTCTGCGAAGCTGTAGAATTGAAATGAGGTCTTATGTGAAGTTCAATGTTTTCCAAAGGTTTTTACATGATGCTGATTGAGCTTAATATAGCTCAGCCCCGCCAAAAGTAAATGTCAACATGGAGCCAGCCTGAAGATCACTAGTTGGACAAAGCCACCTCCCTAACCACCCGTACGATGTTTATTGGCTAGCCAACACGAAAATGTGTTGAAGTGCCGTATGATACTCATTTTTCTCCTGTGGAAATTACTCTTCTAGGTGTTTCCATCCTATCCTGACTCGACATTCAGGCACATGGCGAGTAATAAATATCAAGCGCCGCCTGAATTGGAGAATTCGCGTTGACCCCACCTTGACTACGACAGAGCTTTCATAAGGCTGACGATTCACATACACCACCATGGATAATATCGAGGTTAAGCAGGAGGACGCGGAGGAGGACAACGTTACTTCTTCAATGGGCCCAGCAAGCTTTGCGGGCAAGTTAAATCTATCAAATTTTGCATTTGCACCAAAGGGTGGTGCATCACTCCAGCGTAGTCCTCGAAATCCCTCATCGAATTACCAACCACCCCCAAGCTCAAAAAGCCCATCAAAAGCTGTGACCTTAAATACTTCTTTAAAACGGAGCAATAGCAATAGCCTGCTTTCATCCAAAACTGCCTCTCCTTCACCGAGAAAGAAGTCACGTTCTCCTTCCGGCTATGCTCCACCCTCAAGATATGCACATCTCCCTCCTCTCGGCGATGTCTTCGATGAAAACCTAATCCTCATCTTCATTGGGTTAAACCCAGGTATCAAAACGTCCACCAGCGGTCACGCCTATGCTCATCCCTCAAACTTGTTCTACAAACTTTTGCATTCTTCTGGCATCACAGCTAGGCGCCTAAAGCCAGAAGAAGATGGAACGCTCCCCGCCGATTGGCAATGTGGCAACACGAATATCGTTCCAAGACCAACCAAAAATGGTTCTGAGCTAAGCAAGGCCGAAATGGATGCAAATGTTGCTGTTTTGGACGAGAAAATGAGGAGGTGGAAGCCAGAAGCAGTGTGCATTGTTGGGAAATCTATCTGGGAGAGTATTTACCGGGTCAGGAAAGGACGCGGGATGAAGAAAGGAGAATTTGAGTATGGATGGCAAGAGGGGGAAAGAATGGGTAGACCAGCCGAGGGCGATGAGGACGAGAGCTGGGAAGGAGCGAGGATTTTCGTTGCGAGCAGTACGAGCGGGCTTGCTGCCTCCTTGTCACCAGCTGAGAAGGAGAGAATCTGGGCTGAGTTGGGCGTATGGGTGAAAAAGAGAAGAGAGGATAGAACAACCTAGCTCTCGCATTTGTGACGGTTAACAGGGGTTTTACCCGTCCGGGATAGAATGATTCATTGGGTGTGACCCGTAAGAAAGAAGCATCAGCCTTGCTCATCACAAGTTAAAGTTGGTTCTTGGATGAAGCGGTTTGGAAAAGGAGAGATTGCAAGATGCAATGACTCCATGCCATTCCCGAGGTTCAAACCCCTCTTCAACAAGTCAATCCCCAGGTAACACTTTCATATCTCTCCACCGAGGCACTCCGACCGCCAAAGATAGAGAGAAACATAGTTTGCAAAAATTTCAGGAGATAATCACAGGAAATCGGTATAGATCCGCGAGATACATTTCAGACACCAGTGTGCTCTTGTCTATGATTGCTGCCAAAGCTATCATGCGCGGATCCTATCCTCTTTGTTAGAAGTGTATAATTGAGAGCTTAAAATTATATGGTGTGTACCAAAACTCCAAAAGTGTAGTTTACATACTTACAAATAAGCTTTGTCTTGCACCGATTCCCTTTTTGTTATTCACTTTTTCCGGTGCCAGAACATTAAGGACATCATCCAACCTTCAGCGAGATTTCAATACGGGATCTTCGATGTTCACATGAAAGGATCTCTTGCTCAAGGTTACAAAGCATAATTTATCGTTTTGTCAAGTTAGCTAGATTCTTTTAAACCTCCGAAGAACTGCAGGAGGCACCTGGGCTGTAACTCGTTCCCGGGCACTAGGAGGATCGGGTTCGAGCTTAGACCGTGCCTTACCTGAGTATCCTTAAGTATTCCTGAGGTCTTGAAATGTGTATGTTTCAAGGAAATCCAGGGTCTCTACCATGGATAGTCCCCCTCCCTTCCTTCCTCCCTGGAACATACCCCGAAACATACTTAGATTTCGAGAATCAGCAGTTCTCTCCATTACGAGGTTCTGCATTTACTCATTTTCAGCAATATGGGTCACAATTCCATAAGTACTAAAGGTATCACCAACTCATTCCCTCGCAAAATCTGCTCTTCCCCGAAGGCACGGTTTCGGTTTAGGTTCGGGGCTCACGCAGATTAGCTTTTTGCAGTACCGCCCGCATCAACTCCTTAGTGTCCTAGTTGTCGACTGCCCGATACCTACGATCTGGGTTAGTTTTCGATTTTGGTTCAGGCCACCCATCATTAGTGCTCAGTGGAAATTTTGGATGACGGTGACGATCTTCATGTCCTAAATTCCACGCAACACGATCCCGCATAATACGATGTTGTACGCCAACCCCTTCATCCACAATAAGTTGTTGCACGAAACGTATTCTTACACTATAGTTGATTGGCGATTATCAATCATGAAATGCCTGCATGTCCCCTCTGGCAATCTCAACCGAAACCACTTAAAATCTACATAGTAAAGAGCGCAAACACAAGACACTTGAATACAAAAAGGAGAGAGTTTATAGGTAGGTATACAACACCTCATTTTGTTTCTCTGGATTGGTCATACTTTCCTTGCCCACCAAAAGACCAGATGCGTTATCAAGGCCGTCTGCCTCAGATATCAATTAGTCAGGAGCAGAATCTCGATGAAGTTATCGATTAGTGCCGAGCACTGAATATGGACGAGTTTACACATCTTGGCATAGGGTCTAGTCCGGTTATTTTCCAAGACCATAAAAATTTAAAAAGTCACGTCACCTACTACGGTACTAGTAGAGCGCTCAACCGCTTTGCTCGCCATAAGTATGCTTTGTCGCAAAGATTGGAAAAGAGCCCAGAATTCAGCTATGAGGCAGGTGAGAACCTTCAATTTCTACAGAACATCACTTCACAACAGCGGATATTTGAAATCCAAGGTTGAGACGTGAAGACCGTGTTCAAAAATAAATGACTGCCTCCCAAGTGACAGACGACTATTACAGTAAGTAGAAAGGCATTCGTGGCAATTTTAAGTCTTACTCGGTGCCCAAAACCCAGGCACTTTAACAGCATTTAAATTGTGGGGAGTGGTACCACCTGAGTCTCCAGTACCTAGTTTAGAAGTTGCTCGTATGTAGACCTACATTACGCATGCGCAATCATGCGGAGTCAATTGAGGCAAGGGCACTTGGCTATGCCTCTCACTTATAAATAACACTTCAACATCTACCGAGTAGAATTCGCTCAATGGAAGTTATGGTAAGACTGTTATAACTAAACATAAAATTTTCGAATTTGAGGCGCTCAAGAAATTAGCAGCTAAATCAGTTTTCATAGATTAGTGGATTTCCCCCGATTTTATCGACTACTTTTCTACGCAATGAATCTGACAGGAATACAATTCAGACTTCCCAACTCATTACGTCTCATATCTTGCGGCTGTCATGATGATATTCATGGTTGATGTGCTAAAGTATATCCGGGATAAAATTGTTTCAATAATTTCCTAAATGTGTTTATTATTTTCTCAATCATAATCTGTGAAATCAATGGAACACTTTCTAAAGACTGTAGGTCGCCAAATCGTATTTGGTCTCACACCAAAATTAAAGATTTTATACAGTTGGCTTCCTATTATTGATTTATTTCGCGACATTTATATTTCCGCATTGCTCCTTCAGGGATCTCTACAACAAATGTTGAGTTACTCTTCCCTGGTTTTTTCGTCTTGCGGGTTGGTGTCAGAAGTTCAGCTAAAGGCAAGCTCGCATCCATATTCTGGGACGACTTTGAAGGAGGGGTTGGCTGAGATGATGTTTCCGCGCCCGATTCGGCTATCTCGCGTACCGGATTGTTCTTTCGACTTGGAGTAAGATCAAGCAAGGGGGTACTAGTACGAACGGATTGCATGTTACTCTTCCGAGAAGTAGATTGCGTGCCCACTGACTGTGAAGATTCAACATCATTGGCATGGGATCTTGCTTGGTTGTATGTCCTCTTGTTTTTCTGCTTCTTATATCTTGGGAACCGTTGCTGATTCAAGGGCGCCGAAGTGGTGAGGAGCTCGACTTCTTCTGTCTTAATTTTTGGCTGGGCAGCTATTGCTAGACCCGATCGTGGTATAGAAATAGCAAATTCGTCAGCCATCAACTCGTCGATATCGTCACTTGCTTGGAAGTCATGAAATTTTCGTTTTCGTGATATTGTAGCAGATGCAATTGTGGTTATACCAACAGTTTCTTCACGTTTGATGCGTGTTGGCAGGTCAAACGGAGTCCGAGCAGAGCGACAAGAGGATGTTATAACAAATCCATCTTGTATCAGGCTCAGCTCATCAATTTCTTCAGCATTGAGGTTGCTCGATGGCGCGGCTTTGCGGGATTTCGACTTATTTTGTGGTGTGATATTCTGTGTAGCATCCCGAGAAGCAGTTCGTGGAGGCAACATGGTAGTCGGCCCTGCTATAGCCATTGAGCTCGAATTGTTTAGCTCAGGCTGGGGATTATTGAATGATCCTTGCTTGTGTTGAATTGGATGTTGGTTTGAGTGAGATGGACTGGACACATTTTCACCACTAGAGTTTTGTGAGTCAGGAATGCTTCCCGGAAGGGAGTGCCCTGAAGGGGATGCACTCTGAGCGACCAGTGGGCTTGCTGGCCTATTGAGCACCCTTCCGGAACTTCTTGTAACATGCCTCGGGCTGGGT
Organism: Tricladium varicosporioides; assembly: GCA_021365295.1. Classification (NCBI taxonomy): domain Eukaryota; kingdom Fungi; phylum Ascomycota; class Leotiomycetes; order Helotiales; family Tricladiaceae; genus Tricladium; species Tricladium varicosporioides. Next base: position 1,352,137 of record JAJTIW010000005.1, on the reverse strand, counting down.
CTTTGTTGAATACTAGGACGAGTCGAAATCGGGTGGTTTTCATCATTCTTCCTTCCAATCGAGGCTCCCAGGTCAGGCGATGGTCTAAGAGTAGGTACTGTCCCTTGGGTTGGAGAGCTATCAACACCAGATGTAGAATAAATAACTCGATTGCTCGAGTCCCCTTCATTCGGTTGATTTCCCCTATGACTCTGTGAACCATCTCCTAATTCCTGTTGAGATAAACCTTCCTTTACAACCTCTGTGACTTTTGAGAAGGAACGATTTACCACTAAAGATGAGACACTTGTCATTGGTGTACATGTAGACATCCCAGCAATACCTCCCGGGGTTAGAATATGGTCCGGATTAGAACTTGAGGAGAATGGTCGGCTGCCTAAAGTAATAGGCTTGCTGGCAGCTCTTCGTGGCGACATTAGGTCGGAGTTTTGATGTTCACTAATTGAAATTTCATCTTGGGATATGCGCGGTCCAGACATCTGCCCAACCTCTTCCCTGCTGTCAATCAAGTCGTCATCCACACGACCACGAAGACGATGTAAAGCCCTGACGCCTGGATGAACTGTCTTGACATGCCTAACAAGGTCTCTTTGCATAAAGAATCCATTGTCGCCTTTATGAGCACACTGCAACTCACCGCAAGGAAACGGTGTTGTATGATGTACGTGAAGGAGGTGAATAGACATTTGCGACTGTTCCTCATCTGCAAGTCTCTGAAGTCGATAAAATTTTGTAGTATGGTATCTGCAATCCGCATGTGGGCAGGGGGCTCTTGTAGTAAGTGCTTCATCATGGGCTTGAGCTGCCTCGTTGATATTGAGAAGATGGTCGCTTTGGCGCTGGGGGCCGTGAGCGAAATCACTGAGTCGGCGTCTAGAGGTGCCACCAGGTTTTGCAAGCATCTCTCTTCTCGAGTTGAGCACAGGATTCGAAACTCGGCGATTCTGGTTGGACCTCTCGGCAAAGGAAAGTGGTCGATTGAAGGCCCAGGAGCCTTCATCAATCTTCTTCCTGCGTATATCCTCTATGATCCCAGCATGCAGATCCGGATCCAAAGATTTAATAGTATTCGCCGCATCAGTCCAACTGATAATCCTCGAGTCCCGCTTCGCAGGTTTTCTAATTCGACTAGGCCGCTGATGGTTTGTAGCTTTCTCTGACATGTAACTAGAATTGTCGTCTAAGATGGGTCTAGGTCTCTCCAACTTCGACAATTCACTAATATTACCCGACTCTTCTGTGGCTGACATGTCTGAGTCTTCTGTCCTACTAGGCTCCACACGATTAGACTGACTGTTGTATCGGAAACACCAGCTTCCCCAAGGGTGATTTGGATACTAACAGTAACTGTTAGTTCTTCCTATACTAATATCGAAGGACTTGGGGGCTTCGTACTTTAGCCTCAACACCCTTCCAAAATTTCTGAGAAAGGGGGAGGCCTTGTTGTTGTGCCTCTTCAACACAATTCAATAGAATCTCATCATCTTCAGCGGTAAAATTTGTGCGTTTTCTCCTGGCGGGTTTGCGACCTCTCCCTCTTCCAGGCCCCACAGGTGCCCATAGGGAGGTACCCATATCCGGCGAAGGCGATCTAACAGCTTGCATGAGAGCAGGATTAAATATTGGCTGTTTCCTTGGTAGTGGTGAGGGAATTTCTGGAACTCGCCAAGCAGGTTCGATACCATCATTTTCCTCGATATTTTGTTGCGCCACATATTTAATGATTTGAGGACCCAATTGAGATCCAAATTGGGCTATTATGTCAGACTCGGAAGGAAGAACTGTCTTTTGAGAGCGTTGGGAAATTTTTGGGGGTCCAGGAAATTCTTCTCGGGGCCATCGAGGAGGATCAATTGAAGCAGGGACAGTTTCTTGTTGTAAGAACTGGCTCGCCTGAGCAAAGCCCCGCAGAATAAGGTCGTCTTCCAACATGTCCCCCTCACTGAGCGCTTCATCATTATCCTCGTCCTCGTCCTCATTTTCGAAATCTCCCTCATCCATAATATCATCTTCGCCGGTTAACCCCTCTTCGGTATCGAATTCATCCTCTTCTAGCTCATGTTGATTCGAACCAACATTTCCTATGTCTCGCTCATCCTGCATCTCAATTAAATGACCATTATTGACTAGAATATTCCCTGTTCTAAGGTCGATCTCATCGCCAATTCCATCAAAATCCTTTCCATATTTCTCAAAGATTGACTCGAAGGTCGATTTCAACTTGTAGTCCAATAGCGCCCTTCTTTGCACAAATTCTTCATTAGGATCAGGGATTTCATCTCCATCCTCATCCTCCTCTTCTTCTTCTTCTTGATCTTCTTCGTCTTCCTCATCCTCATAACCTCCTAATTCGCTGTCTGGTATATCGTAGTATTCGTGATGGTTGTAGCTTTGGGGGAATGCACGCCGTAGTGGGGAGTATAATCGTTGTCGTTTTGCGTATGGTTCCATGGTAGCCGTTATAGGTAATGCTGTTATGTGTATTGTGATAAGCTATTTATATCATGACATTGAGTAAGTTCTTTGCGGCGATGATCGTCTTTGATGGCTTCCTGTCACGTCCGGCGCGTCCAGGTCGCGTCCTGAGGCTAAAGTGGTGGGGTCCCACAATTTAAGCTTAAATGGTGGGGGATCAGCCCCAGCCTGGACACTTGCATCGCCAATTCACCGACATCAACGATGCCATGGCTGCCTCGATACTGGCTGACCTTTTGCCATAACAGCGACTTTTAACAGCTTTACCAAAGGCGGCAGAACTTTAACAGACTCACTACTTTTTATTTACTGGTTTAAGAACTAATGTTAAGATGTATTGTCAAAAGTGTCGAGCTCCACTGAAGTTGGATAGCTCTCTTGAAGATCTAAATCCAGCCGCGTTCGATCTGCTTGTTGGTATGCTTGCCTAATAGTCCCCTTTGATGATCGCAAAGCTTACAGCTATAGGTGCCGCCTCCCAACAGCAGCCCAAGAGCACCCCGTCGCGGTCTGCCTATCCTCAAGAACGAAAGCAATTCTACGATCGTATGTCTAAAAATGCAGGACCACCTACATTCAAACGACGCATCTCATCGCCACGCCGAAGTGACTCAATATCCACAGAGTCAACAAGAGGGGGTTTAGGAAACCCAGCCATGTCTTTTGTGATGCTCACGGAGTCACAAGTTGTACCTCCATCTGTCATCAAATCCCCAGAAGATACCAAGCCCAAAAAACAACGTCAAGACGAAGTGCCTAATATAGACGGCACAAATGATGCAGGAAAGGCCATGTCGCAGGAAATGGAGAGAGTTTCAAGGCTTTTCGAAATACTTTCAGCTCGGTCTGACATCGATCATCCCGTGTGTATCGAATGTACGGAACTCCTCGTCGATGGATTACAAAAGAGATTAGAAGCGGCTTCCAGGGAGCGCGATGCATACAGCGGATTCTTGAAACAAGTAAATGCAGACATACCAACAGAAGAAGAGGTCAAAGAATCACAAGAAAGACTAGCCAAAGCGCAGTCAGACGAAGCCACCACTATTGAGGAGCTGAAGAAGTTGGAGAAAGAAAAAGCGGATGTTGATGAAGAAATAGCTGAGCTAGAGGAAGAGGCCCGAGCCTTGGATTTGGAAGAGGAGAAGTTCTGGCGAGAACGAAACGCATTTGCCATGAAACTGTCAGAATTCCAGAACATCCGAGATAGTGTTAACCAAAAATACGATCATGATACGCAGTTATTGGAGAAACTCCAACGAACAAATGTATACAACGATACATTTTGTATCAGCCACGATGGGCGATTTGGAACTATTAATGGTTTGCGTCTAGGACGGCTATCCAATGTGCCTGTCGATTGGCCAGAAATAAACGCAGCGTGGGGACACACACTTCTATTACTTGCCACCGTTGCAGAAAAACTTGGCTTTAAATTTGATGGCTACGAATTACAGCCTATGGGCTCCACATCACGAATCATACGCTACGAATACCCATCTCCGTCAGCAAGCAAGATTGGCAGCACAAGAGCGCCCAAGAAATCAGTGCTAGAACTCTATTCCTCAGGAGATATGCCACTGGGCCTAACATTCATGCATCGAAGGTTCGACACGGCAATGGTAGCTTTCCTCGCATGCATGAAGCAATTAGGCAGTTTTGTGGCTGCCGAGTCCTCGAGGATGTCAGAAACAGGGAGAGGTTTAAGCCTGCCTTATAAGATCGAGGGGGACAAGATAGGAGACGTAAGCATAAAGCTTGGTATTGCCCAAGATGATGCTTGGAGTCGAGCTTGCAAGTTTACGCTTACGTGCTGTAAGTTTCTGTTAGCACACGCGTCGAACATAAATGCACTGAATAGTAGGCGTTCATTGTAATGTACCCATTCTCTTGATGTAGAATCGGACTTAGTGGGAGGCGTTGGGGGAGCCTGGAGGCATTTACCTGGTGTCATTCAAGACTTGAATCTACAAAGGCGAGTAGGTGTTCAGGACGGATATTTGACCTTTAGTCACCTCCATAGGTGCTACAATGCATAATGAATTAGAGCCCAGAATCAAGACAACCATGCTAGTATGAAATTCCATTGAATCTACATCATTAATCGACTCTTTTCTCTACCAAATGTAGAAATGGAGCGGGGGGTATGCAAAGCCGAACGACTGGTCAAATTATAACGCCCCCGTTTCCCCCCATTTAGACCACCATCCATCGTAGACCTTCATCGCCCGTTCATGCTGTAATCGACGGAAATGAAGAAAGGCGCTCAGGTGGAAACATGATCACCTATGGTGCTTGCAACTAGGCGTAAACTGGATGTCCAGTGCCGGGCACAGCGATAGGTCTCTTCGCGGTGGATTTGGCTATCTAATCTCGTGTCTTGACACTCTTCATCCCATTGCAGATGATGTTCCAGCGGTGATGCGACCTTGTTGTTCATTAGCTCGAACAGGCGCGAAGTATTGATGGGCCATAGCCTCCTTCGCGGTCAATCGTTCCTGCAGCTTATTAGATAGGATCATAGGAAAGAGTTGTATTTAGACGCACCTGGTGGTCATATCGGAGAAGCTTATCCAGAAAGTCGATCGCCTCATTGCTCACAAATCTCTGGTTTTCCGAGTTGACAAAGCTGTGCCAGCTCTTCTTCTGAAATCTTCCTAGGATATCATCATACTGGGCATCAAGCTCAATTTCATACTTGTCCAGATAGTCAAATAAATCTTCTGTTCCTAAGACCTTAGCAATCTTGACGAGCTGATCCGAGTTGCTATTGCCATGGAAGAAAGGCTCTTTCCGAAATATCATGGAAGCAAACATGGCGCCCAGAGACCACATGTCAAGCGAATAGTCGTACTCCTGGAAGTCAACAAGAAGTTCGGGGCCCTTGAAGTACCGAGAAGCAACTCGAACATTGTACTCAGTTCCTTGGTGATAGAATTCTGCCAGGCCCCAATCGATGAGCCGTAACTACGGAAGGTCAGCTTATACCGCAATAATCCAAACGAAATACTCGACCTTTCTGTTCTCATGATCAATCATAACATTGTGAGGCTTAACATCTCTGTGCATGATTCCTTTGCTGTGGCAGTAATCCAGTGCCTATACACAATTGGTTAGATGTATTCCCATTTATGATGTATAAAATCTACTACCTTTAGAAGCTCGTAGATATAGTATCGAACATCGTAATCGACAAACTTTGGGTAAAGGCTTCGGAAGTCGGTGTTGTTCACGTACTCGAAGATAAGGGAGGGTGTTTTGCTCTGCATGAGATATGAGTCGTTTGTTTCTTGATCTGAAGGAACGAAACCATCGCGCCCAGATTTTCCTCGCCCAGCCTTGGGGGCGGTTTTGCGATCATATGAAGGAGATGATTGATTTACTTGATTGTCTCTGACAACGTCAAGAAGTGCGACGATGTTTGGCCCTCCTGACAAGTTTTGCAGGATCTTTATTTCTCTCTTGATCTTCTTCTTCTTCACCGGCTTCAACACTTTGATGACACACTTTTGGTAGTTGACAACGTTGATGCCTTCGAAGACTTCCGAGTACTTTCCTCGACCTATATCGCAAAATCAGATCAACACTAAGCATGTGAAATAAAGTAGGAAACCTTGACATACCAATCTTGCGCACTACCTCATAGTTCTCCAGGATTCCCCAGGTGATATTGACACTGTCGTAGTCCCAGTAGGAGCGGGGCATTTGCTGGTTGACATCTGCGTAAACGCGCGCCATCTTGCAAGCGGCCTAAACAAGGCAAGGCAAAGTACGGGAGAGGACGGATTTGTTAAAGGAGGGGGACGAGTTAGAATCGTGAATGGTTGTGCGAAGGCGCGATGGTGGACTAGAAATGCTAGAAAGAAGGTGGCTAGGTATTCCCGCTCAGAAGACCTTGTAGGGGTTGCCGACAAGGTGATCTGGTGAGGCTGTTGATCAAGAGGGCTGGAAGGAGCGAACTGCGATTCCATTCGAGGTTTGGTGCGCTAAAGTAGAGCGAGGGGTAGGCGCTGGCGCGTTCGGCGCGTGGCGATAAGCACGGGCCGCTTGTTGTCCTAGTTTCTCTTCCAATGTTCCGATCGGGGTTCTCTTTACTAGTGCACTTCTTTACCACTTTTTAATAACTCTGCAAGTTAGCATGCTAATTCTTACAGTCTCATTTGGTCACTAATAAAGCCATATAAGGATATTTGCATCATTATATTGTTTATTGTAGCTGAGCTGTTTCAACCATCTCCCCCATACATCCAGAACCACATCAATGATCCCATCTGGACGGTGTTCTATTCATGCAGGTTAGAGCTTACATTTCACGAAGTAGGCATAGTTTATAATACCACATGACCAAGGGGTTTTTCGTTCCCTGGTTTTATAATAGTCTTAAACATCTATCAGTTAGAAAGATAGTCAAATTGTAGGAACTTTCTATCCAAAAACTTTCTAAACTTAAGATTAGTTTCCGGGACTAGAAATTATTTTTCGTAAAACGAGAATTATACTTACGACGACTTTTCGGGTTTCCTTAACATCATTGCTGACTCGAGAACTGTATACAGTTGATATAATTGGGCAGAGTATTTTCACCTTTACTTTATTTCCAACCACTTAGAATATCTGGTTGTAATTTAGTAGGATCCACAGAAGTGAGCCAACATCACCTGCATGCTCCGCTTTGCAGCACTTTCTGCGGATGTTTCCCCTTACGTTGCACTTATGGCATTCGCAACGGAGTATCCCAGGACGTTGCTCGGTCATCACCAGGGTCTCACACTGCAGTTTTCCGGAGACGCATTGGATGCATCACTTTTATAAAAGCAAGTAGATTCAATACCCAAACAAAATTTTGTTCGGCATCCAAATGAGGACGAATACCCTTCCTAACACTATGCCACAAGTCTAACGACATCCAAAAAACATATTACAGAGAGTACAGACTTGACTAAAGAAGCATGCCAAGCGGGCTTCTAAGTACCTCCACGTCACTACTAAGCAAGAATGGCTGAAGCCGTAGAAACTGTCGGCCGGTTCTAGACAGTCACTATAAGACATTGATTTAGGCTTGAGCTGACTCACTTTCTGTGTTCACTAATACGCGGACGTGGACCCAACGAAGGTAATCCTTCTTATGTGTTAGCATTTCCCGTGAATATATTTAATCTTACGGAGAATGTGATGTCTCTGCTTTCTTGCTCTAGTTCATTCCGACACGGATTTGTTAGGGAACTCAGTGTCAAATAAAGATTATGAGGTGGTTCAAATAGTGAAAGCATATATTATCAAAGAGAACTGGTACAAAACAACAAGATACAAATTTAAACCAGATCATTTTTGAACCCCCTTCAAAATGATTTGGTAAAAGGAAGCGAAATTATATCACTACGAATTTGGTCAACTTTTTGGTGAATACTTCCTACATTCACAGGCCTAAACTAAATACAGGCTTCATTAGATTCCATAACAAATAGTAGCTTGAAGGCCCATGTACAATGCTGCAGAGGCTAGAGTCGCTGGAGTTAACTCGGCTGCTGATTAAGCCTTGAAAGCGTGGCGAAATCCAGTGCTGCTTCAAACCCCAAGCCGGACTTAACATTTCAACTTCACAAAGCCATGAACAATCACTCAGTGGTACAACGTGCTCAAACATCCATGGGCCTTTCAGGTCACCCATTTTACAGTACCTATGGGGATAAAGGGTTCAAATATTTTCCGTGTTTGCTCTCGACCGCGGATCGAGACGGACAAGACGGAATTAAGGATCCACTTCACACCAAACCTGCCAGTAGAGCTTAACGAAATTCCCTCTCCTCGCCCACGGATCTTTGAAAGATAGTCAAGATTAAACTTTGCATATCAGTTAATAACCTTGAGACGGCCTTTTGGGAGCCGCTTGAATAATTTCAGGGTGTATGCATGCCCCGTCAGGTGTTTCTGCCGCTATTCAGCAGCTCTGCAATAGGTTGAATGCGAGCGGGTTTTGGAACCAGTCTCCATGGAGTTTATAACACGTTAGTTGGTGGGATCCCGTCAACCGCACAGTATACTAATTTAGGGGTATATATGTCGGTGACGGGATTAATAGGTGGTGGATAAGTGTATATATGACTCTTTCGTCATCTGGAATATTTTCTTCCCTTCAGTCATAGCTTATCTCTTCAAGTACTTGATTGATCCTGCGCCGTCGCATAAATTTCCCACACTAGATCTTCTTCATTACTTTGATACATTACCATAACAAACAACGCGTTTTCCAAGTATTGGTCACCACCCAAGATGTCTTCTCTTCCCCTCTCTGGAAAAGTCGCCATTGTCACTGGTGGCTCGAAAGGCATAGGACGAGCTACCTCCCTCCGTCTTGCACGTGACGGGGCAACCGTTATCGTAAACTACGCAACCTCCTCTTCCTCGGCAGATGAAGTAGTTTCTCAAATCAGCAGTTCCGGCGTTGGGAAAGCCGTAGCCATTAAAGCCGACGTTAGCAATGTCTCCGAAATCACCAAATTAGTCGACGAAACGGTGAAGCAGTTTGGCAAGATCGATGTCTTGATCGCTTGTGCGGGGACGATGAGATTACAAAATCTAGATCAGATTACTGAGGCAGATTATGATATAACGTTTAGTTTAAATGTCAAGGGACCGTTGTTTTTGACTCAGGTAGGTTTCGGACCATTTGATTTTGAGAAAACAAAACCTAATATTGCTTTAGAAATGTGCACCCCACATGCCTCGTGGCTCCCGTGTAGTCCTCTTCTCAACAACTCAAGCACATGCCAGCACCGTAACGCCAAACTACATAACATACATCGCCTCCAAAGGTGCAATCGAGCAAATGAACCGAGGCCTCTCTAAAGCCTTGGCACCGCAAGGAATCATGGTGAATTGTGTAGCGCCTGGTCCCACGGCTACGGATCTGTTTTTGAATGGGAAGAGTGAGCAGCTGTTGAAGACAATTGCAGGCTTTAACCCGCAGAATAAGATTGGAACGCCGGAGGAGATCGCAGAGGTTGTGGCTTTCTTGAGCTCACCGGCGAGCAGCTGGGTTTGTGGACAAACATTGCTGGCGAATGGTGGGCAGGCTTAAGTGATGCGAGGTGAAGTGAAATTAGAGAAATTCGGTTACTAGAAGAGACGAAACAGTAAAGTACTTTCAATGCCATTTTCCGTTGTGGGCGTAACACGTACAAATAAAATTCAATGTAAGGAATAGCACCTAACATTCATCGTCTTGTGAGAGTCGAGTGCATAGGCGCAGTGGGTAAAATAAGATATGCCTTCTGTAACCTAATAGCCTTTTATTGTTTTCGGTTGCGTGCTACTACTAATATCTATCGCTCCATAATAATTCCTAATACGACCATTTCTTAAAATTATTGAAAGCTTATTTAGTGCAGCGTAGTCTTCAAATGCTTTTCCCCTTCTTTCAAATTCTTGCAAATAGCCCATCATGAAATCTATGGCATCTGTCTGGCTGTGGCTTCCACAAAAATATGTTCGTTGGCAACACCGGAACATAACTCATCCTCTCAAATCTCTCTCCGAGTCCGTGACAACCTCACCACCCCTCAACCCAAGCACTCTTATGGCCCCACTCCCACTCCCACTGTCACTAACACGCGCATTGCCACTAACCGAACAACCTTCCGGCCTCTTCCCCTTCCCCAAAATCGCCTTCCTCCTCTCCTCATCCTCTCTACTTCCGCCACTTCCCGTACTTGTGTCATCATCTATCTCTGGCTCCTCTTCACTTCTCTCCACACCCTCGGGAATAGGAACCATGGCACGTTTACACCAGATATGACGGGCGGTTTTCCAGTCGAGACCTTCGATGCAACCACCTTTGACAGAGAGTACGTTCTTGCCGGGTGTGGTGTCTAGGTAACAGGGGAGTTAGTAATTATTCGATGAAGAAAATTCCGGGGAAAATCTCTTAGAATAAATCATGAAATATTCAAGAATAGAAAAAGGTTTATTTTCCATTGACTTACGGATGAGACGGGTGCCGCAGGCTTTGCAGAAGTAGCAGTTTAGGGTGTGACCTGATGCAGTTGGTCGCCTATATTGTTATCAGTATTTTATTCCTTGATTCTCTTAATGATACCCCGAAACTACAGAATGAAAATGTTAAAGAATAACTAAAACCTCGATCTCAAAGTCCCGTGACCACGCGTTACGTGTCGAATTTGTCCCCACTTCCTAGCAAACCCGGCACAACTAACTTACGAATAACAACTCAGCAACTCCTTCTTCGGCAGCCTGAACGTAGGAAAGATCGCCGAACACCCAAAAGCCGATGAGGATTGACGTCTGCACTCATCACAGTGGCAGATGTAGACCGCGAGGGGTTTAGGGAGCGGCGTTTTGAAAGTGACGGCACCGCATTGGCAGGACACGTCCATTTTACTTCCAAGGTTATAGAAATAAGATTTGATTGGTGAGGAGTGGTTTGATTGGAAATGGTGGGGAAGAGCTTGATTTTCGTCGCGAGGTTGAAGGTAAGATTCTAGGTTGTGTTTTTAAGTGTTGCTGTGGAAGTGTCCAATTGAATTGAGGTTCAAGTCAAGTCACCTGCTTGTGAAGTAATCAGCGCGTGCTGATATCAGCAAATAAAGGCAAGGACGATAATGCAAATGCCTGCCAGAAATTTTGGAAGCAATCAGAAATATCTGACAGGAAAAAAGTGTCTGTAATTTGAGAAAAGTGATTGGAGTCCTCAAGATGGTGGTCGAATTTATCCTGGATGAAAGTTGAGTCATCGTCACATGACAATAGTAACTCTACCATCTCAACTACTCTGACATGGGCCCTGGCGATGGCTGCATGGGTATTAGTTTATTAAAAGTTAAGTCCGAATGCCGATCCTCTAGAATGTATTATATGTGGCGTTATGTATCACAGTTTTCCCCCACATTGTTCTTTCTAGTTGCCCTGAACTAATTGATCCCCGCTCTGCCTGCTATCGTGGGATGGGTCTCCGCTACCATTTCCCTCCTCTGCTCCTCTTTGACCTTTTCCTCCATCAGAGTGCTTTGTCGGATCAAAGACATAGATGGGAAATTCTAGGAAGATCGTTCGCTTTAAGATAGTAGGCATCTTTTCGTATATTTGTGGTGGGAATGGGATCAGGATACTTGTTCGCTCCAGGTATCGAGAGTACTCCTCCCATTGGTTGTTCTTTTCATAGCGCTTCTTGGCTCCGGGCCTTTCTTGCAAAGTCAAACCGGAAACAAACATGAGGAGGATTGTCAAGAAGAAAGGGCCCAAGATAGTTGCATAAAGGGCTTTGTAGGCTTGAGCTTGAACATATCCATTGGCAGCCGGCGAGACGCAAATCATATATATACCTAAGTATGTCAGAAATGGAGATACCTTCGGCGAGGTAGGAATTTCTTACCGAACTGGATGATTATCTCTCCAAAGTAATTTGGGTGCCTCGTCCAACTGAAGAAACCTTTATCACAAATTGCAGACTTGACACCCTGCTTGCTCCTAAATCTGTACTTCTGGGCATCGCTAACGCTTTCCATGATCAATCCAATTACATATAACACCACACCGCCAATGTCTCGGCCCGTACCAAAAGCTGGCTGAGGATATTGTGTCACATTTGGCGAGTTAAGAACTGTGACTGGCAGTGATACAGTCCACACCCAAATCATCTGGAAGATCCAAAATCCAAGGAATGGGAAGAATTTGTCGCGTTTATCATCGAAGCGGTCATCTTTGCCTGTCTTGAGAATTCGGAAGAGAAGGAAACCAGAGAGCCGAAGGCCCCAGACCATTATGAATAGCGATGCGACAATTTGGCGAGCATGGTGATGACCGCTGAAGGCGAGAGTAATTATTGCTAATACCACAAAGTTGGTTCCACCAGCAAAGTCTAGTTATAAGGTCAGATGGATCTGTGGAGAGAATGTCTTCAAGTTTTCATACCTGTAAGCTTATCGAACTTCAAGGAGAATGCGATTGCAAAAAAGAAGAGTTGGTATCCGACGGTTATCAATAAGGTGATAGCAAGGTAGTAGTTATCCAGTACGTGGACTACCATGTTGACAGATAAAGTTGGAAGTGGCTACTGAAGATCGAGATGGAAGTGAGGTGTACTTGTTACAGTGTTTCAGATGGAAGCATGTCACAAAGTTATATGTTAGAAAACGTTAGGCACAGCCTTGAGTGAGTTCGTCATCCCAGAGAATATGTGGGAGCCACTGTAGTCATCAGGGTAGAAATAATACGCGAATGCGAAAAGAACATTCTAAAATCTTCTTTCATCGTGATCGCCCAACGAAAATCCGCGATGGTCGTGATCAAAGAGTCGTTGCCGTCATCGTGAACAAAGTGCCTGCGGTTAGCGAGTAGTTTTGGCCAATTAAGGCACCTGGTGTGGGCCGCCAATCGGCTTACCTAAAGTGGCCCCTCTTCCGCAAGGGTTGCACGGCTAGGCAATTGAAAGTCGAAATTACTTCCATCACGTAAGCATCTTCAACAGACGCATTAAGGTCAATGTCCAAATACAATGTTTCTCAGCTTTCCTTCTTTAGGGCATTGCTAGAATCTTTCAGCATCGCCTCCGAAATGCCGACCAGAAATCTCCCAGTTACAGATCACGGAAGACACAGTTGCCTTTCAAGCGCACGTTATTGACGCTCGTCCTTTTACCGGACCTGCTTTCTTCCACCTTCATCTGAGGTTCTTGATGCTTAGCACAGCACAGATGGGCAACATCAGTCAAATATTAACTCCCATCAACAAACGGACAAATGGCCACGCATTCTCGCATTGTTCCCACTCAATAAATCAGCTGAGGGTGGACTGGCCGAAACAACCAACTCGAGAAACAACCAGACGGTGTTTAGCATCACATTGATGGAGCCGTGGGACCCGTGGAGCCGCTCGACAATTCTGTGCTTCGAAGAGCCGTCCCCGAGGAAATTCCCCGTCGAACTCCCCCCCTTCTTGAACCAGGCGCTTTGCCATCATTTACATATCCTTCTTGTCGGTTCTTGAGCGCCCTTGGTGTTCCTGCCAATCTCATGGCAGCTTGGCGGGGCATTTCTCGCTTCGCTTGAACCTTACTGAAACCACACATGTCTGGGGAGGCCTCTACCATGTCTCGAATCCTCTCAAACCCCAGTTTGCCGCGTCGGAACTCCCTGACCCTCAGACTTCCGTGAGACTGTTTGGGCAGAACGCCGGCAAACTTGAGTCTCTGAATCGTCAATTCGTAGGAGTCCTATGCCACCGGCTCTCAGGTATTTCCGTCGTTTCTTTCAATTTTAACTGGCTTCAGCGTCACGAAACGCCAGCTGGATTCAAATCGCAAAACCCTCCTACGATGGGTCCTTCATCTCATCCCATCTTTTCCTTTATGCTCTGCTATTTGGTGATTTTCTGAGGCGTCATTGATTCCGAGTGGTCTGCTACATTGTCCGATCAGAGCGCCAATGCCCTCACGCACGGTGTAGGATCGACTGTAGTTTGTTTCCACTTCAATCTGGGACCTCCCACCACACTCACTTGTTCATCCTTCCATCTATCGAAATTCTCCTCTGCAGCTGCCGGTCACGCTCCTTCAAATTCCAAGACATTCATTCAACATACCACGGCTGGTCTGTTGGCACTTTTATTTTACGTTTGGCTTTGGAGAAGCCTTTACATTGGGAAGCCTGGGCCCGAACTTTAATATATACCTCGCACGATGAAGAACGTTCTAAGAATATCGGTGCTAGCGGCTGTTGGTTTGGCAAGCGTTGTCCAGGTAGGAAAGGGTGAGGAGGGATATTGAGAGTACTGGCTGATCATCAATAGGGTCAAGGACACGTCCACGCCGAGTCGCATGAGAGAAGGGGGTTGACGGAGTTGTTGGGCGCACTCGAAGCGTTAGGTGGCGCTGGTGGAAACTCAGCAAAAGGGGAAGGAGCATCACAGGCCGAGGGAGGAAAGGGAAACGGTGCAAAGGGAGCAAAAGAGCCACAAGGTTCGGTCGCCGCAATAACGAAGACAATCACCGCCGGTAGTGGAAAGGCAACTGGGGGAGCTGAAGCAGCGGGTGCAAAAAATGGGACTTGCGCAGCAGCTCAGGGAGAGAAGACTGTGACGGTCACAGAAACATTGAGGGAAACGGCAAAAGCAGCTGGAGGGGCTGGCGAAGCAAAAGGAACAGGAAAGGCTGGAGCGTAAGGGACCTCTCTACCTATTGGAGGATTGACTGACATCAGTAGTAATGGAAACGGTCTCGTACAGCTGTCCGTGGTGACAATGACCATGTTCGAAAGTGGCCCGGCTCCAACAGTCACTGTCACTCCTGTCCCAGATACTATTACTCAGCTCATGACAATCACAGTCAATAACCAAGCCGCAGCTCAACCAGCAGTGAGCGCAGCACCAGGAGTTAACCCACCCCAAGGAGCCGCTGGAACAGGCGGAGCACGAAGGGCATCAGAATTATCACTCACCACTGGTGTCGCACCAAGTGTCGCTGTTGGTGGATCGCCAGCGGCTCAGTCGCCAGCTGCTGGTGCCGCTGGAGCGAGTGCAGGTGGTTCAAGTAGGGCCCTGACAACGGCTGTGATTATTAGCACTGGCCCACCTGCCCAAGCATCAGCAGGCGGTGCAGCTCCTGCCGCCCCAGCTCCTGCACCACCCGCTTCTGGTAAGTCTTTCAAAGATGAAATATTTAAATGCAGTTCATTCTAATATGTTTGTAGCCGCAGCTGGTTCTCCAGCCGCAGCCGCAACTCCCACAGTTGGAGCTCCAGGGGCCTTATCAGGTGGTGTTGGGACGACAAATGCTCAGGGAGCATGCGATTGTGTATGCCTTTGTGGCGTGGGATCATTCGCAAACGCTGATGCAGCTGGAATTGCTATGGGCTCGATGAATGCTGCTCCCGGCGCTCCATCAACCCTTCAAACTGTAGCTTCTGGATCAAGAGCTCTCACAACCGCTGTCATCATCTCAACTGGACCTCCAGCTCAAGCTGGCGCAGGTGGTGCCGCAACTCAGGCACCAGCTCCTGCCCCTGCTCCTGCAAGTGCGGTAACACCAGCTGCCCCAGCCGCTCCAATTAACTCAGCAACTCTCACAACAGACGTTCTCATCAGTACCGGACCAGCTGGTAACGCCGCAGGAGCTCCCGCTCCCGCACCAGTCTCATCGGCGCCAGCAGCTCAAGCCCCTCCTCCAGCAGCTCAAAGTCAAGTCGCTGCTCCATCTGGACCTCTCACAACAGCAGCCATTCAAGGTGTGTCGCAACCTGCGTCATCCCTCGCGCTTCCCGCGCCAACAGCAGCAGGGCAGGCTGCCGCGGCCGCTGGCCCACTGATCTCAGATCCCATCAATATCAGTACTTTCTCTCTTACGAGCAGTCTACAACTAGGAAACTTAGCAACAGCGACAATAAAAGTCTGATCTGTTCTTGAGCTATATGTATGTACTGTATGAGATTTGATGATTTTGTGTTGCTTTCCGTTCAAACATAGTGTTTTGATATTAATAGATTTGGGTGTGGGGACAGATCGTGGATGGGAGGCTATGGATGGGGTGGTGATCTGGGAATATGTGATGTGAAGGCAGAATAATACCAAGCAAGCGAAAGTGATTTATGTTAGAAAAGGGGTCCCGGTGACACTCACCTTGTTGAATTGTAGATATCATTCACTTCATACATACGAAAAGACTTCAAGCAAAATGTCATCCATTCGCTTTCGCTTTTATTGTGCTTGCTATGGATATTTCTATACTTAATGGTGTCGAACTTGATTTTGAGGATGTCCCTGTTTCAGTGGTGGATAGTGGTGACGACTCTTTGGCGGCTTTTAATGCTTCGAGTCTCAGCTTTTTCGCTTTTCGCTTGCTGAGAGGTGGTGTGTTCGTGATTTCTGTTGGCGTTTCTTCTGCTGGTCGCTTTCCCTTCCCTTTCTTCCCAGCCCCATTTTCCTTCCCCATATCCTCTTTCTCCTTTGTTGTGACTATCTCAGCAGGCTTCTCTCCACCATAAACAACATCCACCATGCCCCTAAACCCACTCCTCTTAATACCCTCATTAACTACCAACCCCCTCGCATTCACATCCATAGCCTCTAATCCCCTCTCCCTCCCCAATCCCCAAACACCCAGTAAATTCAAAACGTCTGCAGGCCCCCTACATGCAACCGCGGTCCCCGCTTCACTACTCACAACTAAACCTCTTCCCTTCGTGGCCCGTATGATTCCCATAATATTACTTATGATATTCCTCCTCGCGATTGAATCACCCATCGTAGCCTGTGCATAGCAGATCTCAAATCGTACCCCTCTATTCACAGCTGTCATGAGAGTCTTCGGCTTAAAGTGGAATTGAAACCTTGTCGTAAGATCAAGACTAATGATTGAATGTTCAGTAAGCGTTAAGCATGCAGCTTTAAACGCATCTTCGTTTAAAGGGCGCAAGGCGAAGATATCGTATGCGGCGGCTAAGTATGACATGCGGTAGTTTTGAGAAGGGTCGGAGAGGGTGAGGGTGCAGCGACGGAGAATGGTTGTTCTTTCGGGGACTTTGAGGGAGGATTGGTCTGGGATCGGGTTTGTAATTTTTGAGGGGATTTGAGTGTAAGAGAGGGTGTGGTTCAAGGCAATTATGTTGTAGCCTAGGGTAGAGAGGAAGGCGATTGTTCGTTCGAGGGCTGCGGGGGAGCTAGTGGGTGTCCAGGGGACATTGAGGTCGTAGAGCATGGTTGTGATTGCTATTGAAGGTTCGTGGAGGTATCATTTGTGGTGTTACAGCTTTTATCGTGGGAAAATGCTGGACTGACGTTTGTTGTGAGTATGCGCTCGTTGTAAGGAAAGTTATGAGTCGCGATTTCTGTAGGTTCAAAAAATATGGCAAGGCTGTAGTAATCACGTGACTAATAAGGTGGTGGTTTATTGTTGGAATTAACGAATCCAGCCAATCGGATGACTAAGGGTCATCAACGCAACGCGATTTGGGAGGGCCTGAATCAGGGTAAATCAAGTCTATTGGGAACAGCGTACAGTCTCTTGCTGTCTTTTCTTGTCTTGTTATTGTACAGAATGAACTACGAAAGTCTTCAGGCCACATATGGAGGACAACTAGTGAGACGTGCCTGAAACACACGTGCTGGAGCAAGTACTTGCCTGAGGCCTCCAGGCCTCACATCAACATTTATATCTATTGAGCTTGTGCTTGGTGGCCTAAGGGAGTAAAAATATTAAACTCACACTTGTTTCGACCACGTCCTATAATAGGCCATATGTAGGTCTGAATGCTTCAGGAGCTTATCTTGTATGGTCTAACAACATACTTGATTAAGCCTATGGGGTTTCTACGTGAAGACCTCAAAGACCTCATTGGCTTTGTTTAAGCAATTCTATCTTTAAGTCTTATGAAAAGTTTATTCCTTAGCACAAAAATTAAGAAGGGGAGCGTATAGGAAAGCCTATAAGCATAAGAATTTGATGTTTAAAGCATAGAGAGTCGAAGTGTTTCTAGAATGCGGAGTGGGGGATTGAGAAAGCGAAATCACTAACATGCCATAGTTATATACCGATCGAATACTTAATTCTACTTACAAACCATAAGCAAAAGAGCATCAGCAAACTCCACCTTTTAAGCCTTCTCATCTGAGAGTGTATATGGGAAATTAACACGAAACACCAGGCTGTGAAGGGCTCCAGAGGACTTAACTGTATGGTTGTAAATAACGATGTAGCCAATGTTCAGGGTATTTATGGTGTATTAAATGTATTAGGTGTGTATTACTTGGCAAATATAAATTGGGCTTGTAAGAAGAAGTGCATAGTCGTATATCAGGAACTAGTATCAATATCAAGTTGAAAAATAAGAAAATATGCAAAGGCAGCACACAGTATTGCCTTAAACACTGGTGAACTACTAACCAACATGGAAGAGGCCCCAGAAAACGTTGTATGTTGGAACTCTGACATGCAGGCTCGGCAGGGCAAATATCATTTATCCACACAACTATAGCTACCTATGGAAGCACCCAACAGACGAGACCCCGACGAAAAACCAACAGCCACATTTGCCAATGGGAGTATACACCTCAATTCGTGGTACATCCTATTAGTCCGTACTATGAGCTAACCCCGTAGGTGTTACAAGGCAACACGTCGCGATTGGGCCGCAAGGGATAGCTTACGTCTAAGTATCCACCAAATAGCTTTCCAAGGCCGTCTTCTCCAACACCAGTACCTAACATAAATCGTGCCATTCCTGCTATAATTTCAAATAAATGCTGGCGTGAGCTTCAAGTCGAATCATAATCGGAACCAATCATCACATAGTAGTACTTCAACTCTCTATGCTCCGCTAGTCTCCGTTCACTTACCCCAGAAGAAGTCCAAACTCACAATTATTGCCAACCGACGACGGAATCCCGCCTCTACCAACATGGCCAAGCTGAAGCTGAAATACTTCCGCGACGACTTAGCAATTTCAACATGGCTTTTTCTCGGCGCTTGTCTTCAAATTCTTCTATTGGCTATTCTTCCCGCTTTCTTAGCTACTACTCCTGCTATTATCTTATTATTGTCGCGTATACTAGTGAATATTTCGACCAGCTATGGCCTACTACCAGATTATAGCATGAAAGGCGTTCGCTTAGGGCGATTTTCCAACCAAATCCCACAACCTGATGGCTCATTATCTGCGACACCCTCTGATCAAGAAGTGGTAGTTTTGATACTAGGTGCTAGATCAAACCAGTAAGTTTTTCGTGGGGGGGATGGGTCAGCTCATCAACTTATTGATTTAGTATAAATGGGCGATACGCTCCGGGGATGGCGGAAGTGGGAGAAACCTATTCAGCAATGTGGAAGGATGCAGAGGAAAACCGTGAGAAGTGGGGATGTGAGTCAATACAATAGCTATCTTGGTATATTAACACATAAGTATAGTAACGGTGTGTTTAGTTCTCGGGAAGACAACTGGGCTTAAAACTAGCAACCTTGAATCGAACAATGCTACTATGTGGATTTCCTACTGGAAAAATTTAGAGAGTGTTGAAATATTCGCACAAGGACCAGCACACAAAAAGGGGTGGGATCTTTTTCGGCAGACTTCGAAAAAATACCCACATATCGGTATTCTGCATGAGACTTATGCTGTGCCTAAGGGCCACTGGGAGACAATCTATGTAAATTTCCTACCTTTTGGAATGGGCAAGTGTTTCCTTTTTTCTTTCTTTCTTTCTTTCTCTTGAGGTATAAAATATTAGCTAACTTGATAGCAGGGCAAACACAACACTTCACGGAGAAGAGCAAAGAAACAGGCCACAGCGTGAGTTCGCTCTTGGAAACGAATGGCGCAGCGTGGAGGAACATGCGAAGCAGAATGGGCCAGTCATAGCGATTCACTACCTTTTTAGTGTTGTCAAAAACGGGTGTCATGTGTGCATGTGACAAAGAATATCGCTTGTGTATTTATTCTCGAGTTGAGAGAGTTTACTGGCCAAAATGTCAAGTCAATAAGCATTAAATACAGGCGTTTAAAAATCTCCCAGTATCATACCCAGAGGTAGGTAGTCAGATGAGGCGACTTTTCACTTAACCTCGATTCCCATGATTTACAGCTCTAGTAAGCACTCTACGTGCTCCTGCAGCTCTCCAATTCTTTCCATAATCTTTTATCTCACCCAAGGAATAGATACAGGCAGCACTTATCCCCTACGAAAAGCCTCTAAAAAAGAGTACTACTCTCCTCATGGTTAATCCTATAAAAAAAAGGCGTTGACGAAACTCTTTCGAAGTAAAAGATATAGTACTTTAGTACCTAATTTAGAAATATATAGGTAATACTTAGGTGTTTACTTGGTTCATGTAGAAAGAAGAAATCCGTGCACTTATGTGCTAGCGATTGCGAATAACCTTCGTGGACTCTCACAAACTCGATGAATACTGTCTCCGTACCTAACACTATATACTAGTACGACTTCCTTTTTCTCATCCTTGAATACGATGCTAATACAACCTGAAAATGTACCCCTTGGGATTACTGCATTTGTAATTTTGTTCCTGGCTATTTTAGTTGGATTTCCAGCCCTACAGCAAATTCAAATCCGTTTTAAGGCTATGATCCAAGGGGGGAAAGTTATTGGCCAAGTCTTTGGACCTTTAAGCGCTCTCAGTGCTAGACTGATTCTTAAAGCATCTCTCTCTTATTGGCCACTGGCTTCTAGAAGGTAGGTTAAGTTTACCTGGTATTTAGTAAGTATAAACCCCAATTTTGGTAATATTGGGTGTTGGATTTTACTTTTGCTCTGTGAGCGAATTATTAAATTAGGTAAGGGGAAATAAGAGCTAATCATTGCATGGTTTTGGTTTTTTAACTGAATTTGGTTTGGGGGGAACTTCACTATCTTTATGCTGATAATTCCCTGGGCTGTAGAAACTAAGAACCTAGGTGAGTCAAATAAGGTGTGTGTATCATGGCCATCTGGATGCTAAAATTCTACCCTACAACTGCAAAAGGTGCTATTATAAATTTCGGGTCCTTAGAGGGTTATGTAACTAATCTTTCTCTGCTATGCACTGTGTTAGGAGAAATACAAAAATTACATGCTGCTCATTGGAGGTTGTGTATACGCATCCATGGTCTTTCGGGAAATTACATAACACTCAAGCCAATTGTTTCCCATTACTAACAAGAGATAGGATACTATTCGCGAATATGCCACAAACAGACAGTGAGCTAGTACTGGCCCTAAGATTATCAGTCCATATAATCTCCATACCGTTTTGCCTAAAAGCCTCAAGTTTTCGTGCTCCTTTCATCCATCGTAGGTAGTATCAACTCTGCAAGCCATGCTAATTATGTCGCTGGGGGTACTTATATAGAGCCGCTCGCTCGCCATTGTGTGGCGCAAGGAGAGAAGGCCATAGCTTTGGATCTCGATGTTACACTTGAGAACGGCTTTCGAGGTTTGAAGAATGCCCATCGTGGGCGGATCCTCACCGGTGTCCCCTCCTGAACTTTTTGCCATTCTTAACAATTATTGCAATACGTGCTAGGACACCATATATGCTATTGAGAGCTAATTCATCATTAAGCTTACAGCACCGCCTAAGATCCTTAAAGGGTAACGAGAGAATCGCCATTTCTTACACTTCCATTATAATATCATATCCAATACAATTCGAGACAATGTGGACATATACAGAATGGCGATCTGAATGCTTCAACCAGATCTCGGCAACAGTTCTTAGGAGTAGAGATGCTCGCCGAAGCTGGGACCATTTGGGCCTTCCTGAAACGCTTGTTTGGTAGCATGCCTGGATCCTGAGGAAAGGCTGGGGGTACCGCTGGCGTTCTGCGTAAAACCGATTAATTTCTATGATGCTAATTCTCTACTCATCATTGAACTCTAAGGCTGGTTTGCTAAGGAATTTGTTGCCGATATCCCAATTTTTGAGATTTGAGGAAACAGTATGTTACTTGGTGTTGGTTTATTTGCACTATCGAAAAGTTCTCTCCATTTACCTACTGGCTCTTCGGTCGAGTGATTTGATCGGCTGTAGACTAAATGGATTAGGAGGAGCAATTTACTTATGATAATGGTTCTATTTACACCAGACTTATAGCTACCAAAATATCAGCACTTAGACTTGAATAGGAAGTATAGACGGTTTGTTAGATTTCTATAGGTCTAAGATATTGTAAAAAGGGGCCGGTCTCTTTAATAGCGCATACCAAAGATAAATCAAACTTAGTTTTAGCATAGGTTGTAGGAGCTTATGATACGAGTGACAAAACTACTTTAGATGTTAGAGCATTTTCACGCTATGCAAATTCTGCTGGACTATTCACCTGCAATTCTGATTCTCGCTATAATTTTCGTAAAGTTCGGATTTTTTCGAACGACGAGTTATTTTTCGATTTCTTGAGTATTATAATACATTGAAAACTTTCAGGCTGGATACCGTCTAAAAGCAGTTCACCAGAGTTCTTACGGATCCCTGCTTCTTTGCCACACTTAAGCACCGTGCATAAATTCCTGATCGTGTGAAGTTCCGAGACGCGAGTAGTTAAAGGGATAATGAGCAATTCTCTGGAGGTTAACAGATCTTTAGGTATCAGCGGCTCACAAGGTTCTTTGAGCATGTGATAAGCTGGACCTAACATGCAAGGCTGACTAGAAAATGAAGTTTGGGAAGTGCCCTGCTTAAGTCTTCGTAAAGAGCCAAAAATGGATGCCAGACCCCTAGAGTAAGGTTCATAGTGCGATTATGTTGGAAGAGGCTTGTTGACTCTCTAAATGTGTATAAACGGCTATGTGGTTGTATGGAAGAAGTTGCGGTTCGAAAATCTGGGGAATATGTTCCAACCCCTGTCCGGACTTGGCGCCACCCTCTCACGCGAGCCAGCGACAAGGCTGGAGCAACGTCGACCTCAACTTTCTCAAGCCCGATCGCATTCAACCTAAGTCCCTCACTTTCGAGTCTTTCACCTGTTGCTACATCTCTCGCTATCCACACGAACCTCGCGCTTCTCGACCGACCTCGCAAATAGACATAGTCCATAGCAACCCATCAAGGCTCCTGTAAACAACTTCCTCAAAAGCTTCATCATCATAAATCTCGAGGACCTCGCATCACAACAACGTCGCAAAGATGGATCAGAGAGAGTTGGACTCTCGCTTGAAGGCACTCCATAAGGCTGTTGCTGAGAAGGATTCCGCGTCCAATGTTATTTCGATCCTCGAGACGTTGAAGAAAGAGGTGGTGCCTACTGAAGAACTTCTTCGGGTATGTTCTTTGATCATTGACAGCATTCCTAATCAGCGCATGCAGATTTGTCGCAGAATTTGAAATACTGACCAATGGCTGATATGCTATTAGGCCACTAAAGCCGGCATGATTGTGTCTAAACAAAAATCAAACCCAAACAAAGAGATTGCGAGACTTGCTGCGGAGATTATCGCGAAGTGGAAGAAGATCGTGCAAGCGGAGCAGGCACAGTCGAAGAAGAAGATGCCAGGATCGTCCCCTCCAAAATCCTCACCAGTTCCATCGAATTCGAATGAGCCGAAAGCATTCACTGGTGATGCAAGCAAACGTCGGTGGGAGACGGATAAGGTCGATGTAAAGCGTACCGGAATTCAATCTCGAGATGCATGCATTGGCTTGATGTACAATGGTCTTGCTTTTATGTCGACAGAATCATCTACCCACATCATCATTAAAGCCATGGAGGTTGAACAGGCTGCGTTCGATGGCCTCAAGGGCGACACTCCGGAATATCGCGCAAAGCTTCGATCCCTCTTTCAAAATCTCAAAGCTACAACAAACAGAGAGCTCGGTCCAAGAGTCATGTCTGGAGAAATCCCGGCCAACAAATTCGTAAACATGAGCCATGATGAGCTCAAGTCTCAACAACGGCGCAAGGAGGACGAGGCTTTGAATAAAGAGAATATGAAGAAGGCGCAAGTCCCTATGGCAGAAAAGAGTATTAGTGATGCATTAAGATGTGGTAGATGTGGACAAAAGAAAGTCAGCTACAGTCAAGCTCAAACCAGAAGTGCTGATGAACCGATGACTACTTTCTGCGAGTGTACAGTTTGCGGTAATCGCTGGAAGGTATACAACTTTGTTCGATTAGCTGTAAATTTGTTACTGACAATTTCTAGTTCTCTTGAGCTCTCTGATTATCAGCAGGGTTGCGCAATACTTTTCACTTCTCAAGCAATTTTACGGATGGATTTGGGGTTTGGGCCTGGCATGAAATTGCTCCAGGGTTGTATTTTGGCATGATATAAAGAACTACTGACGTCTCTAATCCTGTTTCCTGGGCACAATCCCTTACCGTATTGCTTACTAGATACGGACTCTTGGTAAAGCCGTCTTTCGCTATTCACAACGGAAGTAAAGGAGCTTGGCGTTTGCCGTGCTAGGGCCCTGGGGCTGTGGTGAATCACTTTCTCTCGTGATGTTATCTACAGGACAGTATTAGAATCCCTAAAAGATATGTTACAAGGTGATTTTATGATTCATCATATTTGATTCTTAAGCCCAAGCAGGTCGATCAAGTCTCCCTGTTCATAGTCTTCCAAACCTGCCTCGGCAACCTTCTTCCAGAATTTGCTGAGATGTCTAGTCCCGCTGTCACATAGTATGGTTACGATTCGGCTTCCCTTTGGCATCTGGAGAGCAGCAGATACAGCAGCAACACAGTTCACAGCACTACTACTTCCAACAAAGATTCCGTCCTTCTCTACAAGCCATCGTGCCATCTTCATAGCCTGAAGATCCGTGACCTTGACAGCGTCATCGATCAGTTCCCTCCCAGCCTCGAAGTTCTGGGTAAGTCTGTTGATTCCAATGCCCTCAACAATAGTATCAACCTGTTGCCGACGCCTAGTTCCTTCTTTCTCGGTATTGGAGAACATGACTCCATGCTTGACTTTGTTGTACAATCCGCTTCCTTCCGGGTCTGCTAGCACAACTTTGAGCTCCTTGATCAGTCCCATTTGCTGCTTAAGGAACAAAGCAACACCCGATATCGTGCCACCAGTGCCAGCCCCAGCAACAAAAGCGTCAATCTGAAGATTAAGTCAATAACAGAACCGACTTGAAGAAATCTCCAACTTACATGCCCGCCAGTCTGCTCAAATATCTCCGGACCAGTAGCTTCAAAATGTGCCCGATAATTCGCCATAGATTCAAACTGATCGGCAAAGAACCCTTTACTATTATCCTCAGCCGAAGCAGTATGTTCCTTTGCTCTCGTCCTTGCGAGATTGACAAAATGCTCTGTGGAAGTGATAGGAGCAGGAGTTACTCTCTCCACCGTGGCACCTAGATGATGCAGCAAATCAGACTTTTCAGTGCTCTGATCATTAGGCATACAAATATAAGCTTTGTATCCCTTTGCTCTCGCCAATGTTGCCAAAGAAATTCCAGTAGATCCCACCGTGCCCTCATAAATCGTATCTCCTTGCCCCGGAGTTAGTAGACCTTCCTCTTCAGCCATTCTAATCATATTCAAAGCTACCCTATCTTTTGGGCTTCCACCTGCGCCATTTAAAAACTCCGCTTTAGCAAGAATGATACAGCCAGTTGCTTCAGATAAACTTCGAATTTTGAAAAGAGGAGTGTTGCCTATACATCCTTCGATTCCCTCTGGAATCGGCGGGGGGGCTATTGAAACGGCCGATTGCCTTGCGCTTCTTGTGTGGTCCTCAAGTTTGACGGGTGGGACTGGTAAATATGTACTTCCAGGACGAGAATCAGCGCGGTTGAAAGGTTGACCTTTCCGTCGCTGATACCTCCGTTCCAGATCTGGATAGAAGTCTTTGAAACCTAATGTCAGGAGGATGCCAGCCACGAAAGCAACCGAGATGGCTGCGGCACCATAGGCTTTGGGGTGGTTACTCATAGACATTTTATCATCGTAGAGCATTCATCGTGTTGTGATTTATGTTTGAGGAATTATGATGTTTCGCAAAAAAGTTCGAGCTTGATATATTGACTGACCCCTGTCATTTCTATGGAGCTTTGACCCCAACATACATGCGATTTTGATCTTGGACCACAACAGATCAACGACAGCGTATGTATGGACTCCCCAATTGTTTCGCGGTTGTTTAGACAGCTGTTTGCACATCGACCTTGTCAGTCGCTACGGGCACAATCTTCAGCACCCTTACGCCATGCACGCCGGAACCAGATCAGAAGTTTGTCAAGTCGGAGAGGGTATGGCGATGATGCCAGTACCAATGAGAGTAATTGGCAGCAAAGGACGAGTATCCTGCCGCCGGACATGTCAGAGGAGTACAGTAAATACCCGATGGTTACGGCGGATCAGTTGAAAAGCAGAAGGGAACGACCGAGGAGAGTCAAGATGCTCACGCGAGACTTCATTGAAGGCATATAACCTGACACTCTTTTACCACACACTCTAATATTCCCGCAGACTCATTATACAACCCCTCGTACGGATACTTCTCGAAGCAGGTAGTAATTTTTACACCGGGGGAACCTTTTAGCTTCAATGACCTGCAAGACGAATCCGAATTCCATAAACTGCTAGGCCAGCGGTATACCGAATTCGAAGATAAATTGGATGCAAAGGAATACAATGAATCGCGGCAGCTCTGGCATACACCTACAGAGCTATTCCGGCCCTACTATGGCGAAGCAATTGCTCGATATCTCGTTGCAAACTACAAGCTTTCCCAATACCCCTACCACGACCTCATAATCTACGAAATGGGTGCTGGAAATGGAACACTCATGTTAAACATACTGGACTACATCCGAGATGCAGAACCAGATGTCTATGATAGGACAAAATTTAAGATTATTGAGATATCGTCCAACTTGGCGAAGTTACAGGCGCAGCAATTAATGCGAAGTGCTCATACAAAAGGGCACGCTTCGAAAGTGGAAATCATAAACAAATCCATATTCGAATGGGACCAGGTTGTCCCCTCACCATGTTTCTTCCTAGCCATGGAAGTTTTCGATAACTTCGCCCACGATGCCATTCGCTACGACCCCATCACCGAAGAGCCTATGCAAGGCACAGTCCTAATCGATACCAAAGGCGATTTCTACGAATTCTATGTCCCACAGATCGATCCTGTTGCCTCGCGTTTCCTTCGAGTGCGACATGCAGCAACAGGAGGACGATATCCGCTTCCTTTAAACCAGAGTAGGATATTAAGGACAATAAAAAGGAGTCTACCTTTTGCCCCGAATTTGAGTGAGCCCGAGTATATTCCGACGAGGTTGATGCAGTTCTTTGATGTGTTGGGGAAGTACTTTCCCGCCCACCGGTTGTTGACGAGTGATTTTCATGAGTTGCCGGATACGATTAGAGGGGTTAATGCGCCGGTTGTGCAGACGAGGTATCAGAGGCGGACGGTGCCGGTAACTACGCCTTATGTTCGTCATCCTTTTTCCATCATCTCACTTCCCCCCTTTAATCTCTACTAAGTTTTATAACGCCCTGCAATTTCTTGTTGCACCTTGTTAAATTCTACAGCCTTTATTCCCTTTCACTAACAAACACCTAGGTTCACCAAGGCTACTTCGATATCCTCTTTCCCACTGACTTCAACGTCATGGAACTCATGTACAGAGCCATAACAGGCAAGCTTACACGGGTTCTCTCCCACGAAGAGTTTCTCAGGAGGTGGGCATATGTGGAGGAGACGGAGACAAAGAATGGAGACAATCCTCTATTGACGTGGTATAAGAACGCTAGTGTTCTGACGACTGTATAAAATAGGAATAAGAAATGTGAATAAACTATACTAAGGAGCCTCGACCTCATGACTTTAATGTTTCCTTTTGAAATTCATGTACGTTACTTGTAATTATGTTTGAATGGCTTGAATGCTTTTGCTGCTCTTGACGATTGAAATTCATTTTCATCAAATGATCTCGACTCATCAATTGGGGCCCTAGATGTTTGGCTCGCTGTAGATCATCAGTGTCTTTTTTCATTTAATTCTGCCCTCAAGTGGGAATCTCCCTATAATTACAAATTACCTACTAAAGTGAGTTCTATTCACTCCGACATTATATTGCTTTTCAAGGTTGCTTTTACGGAGTCATGCACTCACCCAGTATAGGTCTCTAGGTGATAGCCCGTATCAGCAGGTTTACTCAATTCGTGCGTTGCATGGAACCAGAGGAGAAAGCTCCTTTGACAGTATTTCAGGGTAAGTTACGATGGAAGACAGTTCCCTCCCTAAGATGTGGCTAGCATAGCAAACAATGGTTGGAAATATTTGACATTCCATATAAGAGGTTTAAGTTGTAATTACCTTCACCTGCCGTCACCCCCCGGGTCCTCTCGCAGTTTTCAAGTTTCTTCAACCCTCTCTTCTTTCAAGACTAGGTAGAAAACGCCATTGTGGTGTCCTTTCTATAAGAAAACACGGGCTTCAACCTCAATATTCCTTAATAACCCGCTTGTTTCATCCAATATCTCATTCATATCTCTATCTCTGTCCATGCTGTACAGCCATCAGGAACCCGCCATGTTATAGAGTAAGAACACACTAGAATCAACCAAGAATGCAGAAATTCATGATCAGGCAGGAGAACTAGGTATGTAATCATAAGTGTTGGGTATTTGTTAGTGCTGCCTAATGTGATTGATGTTTGGGTTGTGGGTAGGTTGGGCATGAGGATGGACACCTTAGCTAATGAGAGAAAAAAGTTTTCAATAGCATGTACACACCAAATCACATTGAATATTTTTATGAAGACGTTTGGGTGAAGTTGGAAAACAATTCAAGAAATGGCTAAGCCAATATATTAACTATTCTACTCCGCACCCGGCATCTATAAGCTTAAATCCTCAGTTTGCTTTGCAAAACTAGGCCACCACCCACCATCCACTTCCACAGACAAAAGAGAACAGACCCGTTCTCAACTCAGGTCTAACCTTGCAATCCCCACAGGTATAATATTTTTCGCAGCCCACCACGGACTGGTCGAGCCCTACTCAACTCTCAACATCTCAACGCCGATGGAAAACTCCTCCCAATGCTAATGCCAATGCATGATTTGGATTTCTTCTTTATTTAATTATTTACTTGTTTACCACAACTACCTCCGCACCTCATTTGCACGTTGAACAGCAGCAGGCGACATAGCTAACCCTGCCGCTAAACCGGCACGCTCTTGCATGGAAGTGACTGCAGCGGTGACGGGCGTCTGGGAGCCGCTTGGGGCGGGAGTATTGGCTCGGGTTGCTGGGGCACTCCGGTTGTGTGCCATGTGGCTGCGGACGAGATGACCGGCTGCAAGAGCGGAGCAGAGGGAGAGCTCACCCGCAAGGACACCCGCCGCCACGATACGCGCAAGTTTGCGTGCGTTATCACCAGGGTTTGTAGGGTGGGAGCCTCGGACACCAAGCATGTCGAGCATAGCGCTTTGAGGCTCGAGGATGGTTCCACCGCCAAGAGTACCGACTTCGATGGAAGGCATGGAGACACTAATTTGAAGGTTTCCACGGAGACTGCGGACTGTTAGCACTGGTATTGACATGGGTTTCTGGAGCGACTTACTTCTTCATCAGGGTGATACAGTTACTGCTTTCCACGTTCTGTGCAGGATCTTGACCAGTAGCCAAGAAGATAGCAGTGACGATATTAGCAGCGTGAGCGTTGAACCCTCCAATACTTCCGGCCATAGCGCTACCTACGAGATTCTTGGCGACATTCAGTTCGACTAAGGTATCGACATCAGTCTTGAGAACTTTTCGTACAACATCTCCAGGGATGATAGCCTCGGCGACGACGCTCTTGCCACGGCCATCAATCCAGTTAACGGCGGCTGGCTTTTTATCTGTACAGAAATTACCGGAAACAGAAACGATGTCCATATCCTCAAAGCCACTTTCGGCCATGACATTGAGCGCGTGCTCAACACCCTTCGAAATCATATTCATTCCCATAGCATCGCCAGTGGTGGTTTTGAAACGGGGATACAGGTTGGTTCCGGCCATGGCAGTCTTGATTGATTGAAGACGCGCAAATCTGCTGGTAGAGTTGAAAGCCTTGGTCATGGTAGATTGACCGAGCTCCGAATCCAACCAGTTCTTGGCTGCACCAGCTCGGGAGAGAGTCTCGAAAGCAATACAAGGACCACGGGTCATACCGTCACCAATGACAACGGTTGTAGCACCACCACCAGAGTTGATAGCCTTGGCGCCACGACTTGTGCTAGCAACAAGGACACCTTCAGTAGTAGCCATAGGTAAGAAGAAGCTTTGGCCATCAATGATGATGGGACCCGCGACACCAAGGGGTAGGGGAAGATAACCAATGACGTTTTCACAACAAGCACCAAGAACACGGTCATAATCATAATGCTCGTATGGCAGTTTGGAGTGTGCTAACAGGCTAGTTGTCTCCATAGTAGCTGGCGTTCGCGAAATGATAGCTCTTCGAATTTTGACGGCTCTGGTGGTATCCCTCAAGGTGCGCTCTAAAGCATAACCAGGGATTTTTCCTTGCATAGAGAGTTCAACAAGTTCTCGATCTGTGAGTTCCGGTGCACGCTTCTCCTGAAGCATTTGCTCCATTTGGGCTTGAGTTCTGCGCATGGTAAATTCAGAATCTGATTTGTCGTCTTCATCATCTGTCGGGGCAGGAGTTGGGGGTGCGATTGGCTCTCTGGCGTCTGGGTCCACGGCAGCAAGAACTGGGACAGGACCAGGCCCGGCATTATTGAAGTCCTCTGCCTGGTGAACTTCTCGGGCATCGAGAGGATGGTGAGGTGGCATCTGAAGAGGTTCCTTGATGCTCCATCTGGCGGCGTTGAACAAGTAACCATTGAGGATTACACTCAAAGCAAGTGCCATGACGATCCATTTGGAAAGGACTGGATCTTCCAAGCTCTTCAATATACCTTCAACTACGCGTCCACCTATTCCGTAATCAGTAAACTCATCATCATCATGGTTGAGAGGTGCCTTGCGGCGCTTCGTAGGCTTGGCATAATGAATGGATGGATATTCAAGCTCATACTTGATAGGCGATAATACAGTAACAATGGTAGACCTATCATGAGATTTTGCTGATTCAAATATGGCATCGAGGCCATTTGAAGCAACCTTGAATGGATCCATCGGGGGAGTAAATTTGACAGTTGGAATTCCATTGCCAGCAAGCCCTGAAACTGTTGGCGGTGTAGTATTGTTCTTTCCAGTGCGGAAAGGAATTGTTGCGAGGTTCAAAATGTTGATGAGAACAAATCCACCAACCATGAGGACCTTGAACTTTGGGATGCTGCTGTCTCGAATCTTTCGGCCAAAGATGGTCGTCTCGCCCTTTCCAGCAACATCAGCTCTTGGCCAGTCATCACTCTGAGCGACATTTTCAGCAACTCTTCGGTTGACCCCGTCATCCTCAAGGGCTTGGCGGAGCGCAACGTGACGCTTGATTCTGTTGATTTCAAGCTTGATGTTCAAAACCGCAGTGTAGAAAGTGAAGAGGAGTACGCAGTCGAAGAACAGAATCCAGGCAGCCAAGAAGCAGAATTGTTGAAGACCTCCTTGAACGCCAGATGCGGCCCCTGCAACTAAGATTGATATCTCGATGGCATAGTCTCGGACAATCTCATAACCCTTCTCTCCGATTGCAACCTGAACAGCGTAACCGATTGAGGTTGGCGAAACACCTTGTTTCTTCTCAGAGTGCTTTGGCTTATCCTGAGGTCTGCGGGTATCAAGCGCAGCGGACAAAACAGCCTTTGTCAGGACGATTGACTTCTCGAACCCGATTGTGACGACCAAGAAAGGAAGACCTTCGGAAAGGAGGATCATGTTCATGGGAACACCCATTTTGGTTGTGACAATCAGGCCAAAGAGGAAAGCAAAAACTGAGGAAAAGATGGTTGTCGCAAAGAGCCAGAAATTCGATCCCATACGGCGCATGGAAACGAATAATGAGACGAAAGTCAAATGCATCGAAATGTATCCCAGAACCATGATAATGATATCCAAAGTCTCGGCATTTTTGAGAAGATCAACGAAACCACCCCAGGCTGCCTTAATCCAATTTCTGACACCTGATTGCACTTCCGGGACTCGAGCTGCCTTCATAATCCATAGCTTCTGCTCCTTCGAGGCATCGTGCTCGGAAGTCGTACGACCTGATGAAGAAATGGCATTGGGGAGTTCCTGGGCTCGAATCAGAAATTCTGCAGCATTCTTGTACGGCACTGCATATGCTAGAGCGCTATCTTGGGAAATTGGGGCCAAAGGGTTCGATGTCGAAGGGAGAGCGGTGACAGACAAGTTGTGTGGCAATGGAATCGCGTCTGGTAAAGGAGCGGTCTGGGGAGAATTGGCGGCCAAGGAGTCTGGAAAGACAAATGTCAGGAGAGCCAAGTGATCCGTGCCCTTCACATTATCTACATCTGTCGTCTGCCATTTCCACCCTGTCTCGGCACCAACTCGCAAATTCCGGCTCCCCTCTAACAAAGTTGGCCAGTCTGCCTTTCCAGCAGCCCCTGGCGACTTTACCACGTCAAATAGACTGCTCTCAAGAAGGCCAATATAAGTCGTGCTCGCCAAAAATGCTACAATGACAATTGTGTGTATCGGATGGAGGCATGCTCTGTAGGAGAGGGCTTTCAGGAGAGGGGTGATCTTTTTGCTGAGCCACAATGGGCCAGCAGCATTTTCTCCCGTGCCGCCTGGCTTTGTGCGGAATAAGGCAGATCCAAGCATGTTTACGGTTCGAAAAAAGTTTCGTAGAGTACTATAAAGCCATCGAGGGGTGGTCTCAGGAAGGAGGACTTTTTCTCGTGGAACCTGCCTATCGTACTATTAGCTCAAGTACAATTTAAAACAGTAGAAATGATTCGATTGAAGTAGTTCTAGTAGTATTAAAGCCAAATTAAAAAAAGATCGTCAAAGCATCGCAGTGAATCGCAGTGAATCGTGAGTCTGGCTAACGGTGAAGCAGGAATTCCATCATTCGCATGCTCCTCTATGAAGTCACTCAACACGACTCACATCGCAGCTCAGAGTACCCAGCTGCTTTAAAAGCAGCTCACGGGTATAACGTAGACTCTTGGATGCGGGAAAATGCAATCGCAGACCCAAAGTCCGGGTTGTTCACATACCTAATTCTGGGAGGTTGGAGTTTGTTTTTGTTGGTGCTGGTGTTGGTGTTGAACGGTGTCCGACGAAGACTCGGTATGCGAAGCAGAACTTGTAGCTACCCGTGCGGTGTTGAATCCAGGAAGCAGGGTCGGACACGCTCGATGGGGATGATTGGGAGCGGATCAATTGAATCGAAAGAAGGAGCAAACTCGGCGAGGAGAGAAATGCTGCGGTTCACGATCTGGCGGTGGCCTGGTAGTCTTCATTAAGTTTAATTCGATTGTCCTCGCCTAATAATTTGCCATGGGGTGGCACCTTGGCCGGCCTGCAGATAAAGGGGAAATTTCTTCCCCACCAGTTGGGCTGTGAAAGGGGGCGCAGGATACCCAAAAGCGCATCTGCTACTGTCCTTGGTATTCTTCTACGATATGTGCATTTTTGTTGTAAGTGGTTGATTTCATTGTTATGTCTTTTGGCCTCATAGCGACTAAGGCTCCCAACATAAATCAAAAAGTCCAATGCAGATGTGGTGGCGCCCGTTGTCGGGATTTGCAGTTCCCCCTGCTTATCGCCACTGCTTGTTTCTCTAGTTGGACAGCAACTGGGATTGGCTCTTATCGCCGCAATGCTTTGGATAAACCACGATGACAGCGGCTGCATGCTGCACGGGAGAGGCTCAAAACGGTTTGTGGTGTTGCGTATTTTCTGTGCAGTAATACCTAAATCTGGTCATATTCTCGGCATGAACCGTTTCTAGATGCTACCGGTCGCCGACCAGGGATCTTTGCCGTAGATTTGCTTTTGGGGCTACGAGTACTAGTTTATCATATATACCTATCTAAGGGTGCTGGGGCTGTAAGAAATTACGTATTTCCTGTGGAGATCTTACCTACCCCGGATTTTTTCTGGACGTCTGTCAACTAGTCATCAAAAAGGCTTGAGTTTATATCATACTACTAAGCTAATTTGGACCCGCAGCTAACTAGAATATAACATTGGTCCACCGTTGTCATTGGGCAAGCCCCTAGAATGGTAAAGTATATTTTTAAGTCGGTTATGTATATAAGTTAGTGGAGCCATATATCTCCATTTACACGGCATGTTTAATTGTGGTTCCTCCGAGCACCTACTATGGAGTCTAACGCAGAAGGAAGAGACACATCCCAAGCCGCAACTTTTACCCTGTCACCTTTTTGATGTACATGTGCATATCAATATAAGCCGTGTAACCCAACTTATAATAATTGGCTATTCCCTCGTGGAAGTCCATGTTGGACTTCATTTCCTTAAGGCAAGCACACACCGCTACGGGAAATTCCCTCGCAATCTTCACAACATATTGTACGTGTAGTGTCTTTTCAGCCCGAGTACATGGAGAACATTCATGTCTCATCTGCACGCCGCTAAGTTGATCTCACTGCACTTAGGCTACATGTCACAAATCACAATTCTTTGTCGCAAATAATTCTCATGTCGCATTGCTCAGCCACGCAAGAATACGTCTTCACAGCAAATGATATCCTATCGCAAGTCTACAATGTTGTAAGAAAGGGACAACATGGGATCAGTGTTGATCCGGGATCCGCTCGGATCCATCGGATAACAAAACATTTCAGCTATACAAGGAACATTTCTAAGGTGTGATCCCGTATTTCATCAAACTAGAATAGGATTGTGAATGACTTGCATTCAGGTGAATTTCATATTTCAACATTCGTCCACATCAGTAGGCGTTTCAAGTTTTCAAGGCACACTTTTAACATCGAAGCTTACATTTCTTTGATCCGTGGTGACAAGGTGGACTGCTTGCATCTACGCGAGCTTCACCTTTTGCTTATCCGTGTTCGTCTTCGTTTTCGATCCAAACCTGTTTTTTCTTTCCGAATAATTTACTAGTACAAGGCATGGTTTCCAATGTAAAGATTAACATCTCAAACTTTCTTTTCGACCACAAATATCCTCTACATCATTGAACGGACGCCCAAATTGAGTCGGTAGTTAGTCCCTGAGGTTCATCCTCCCCATCTCTAAACCAGTCCCTATCTGTGACTCTTTGTGCACCCCAAAACTTTCGTTACTCCTATCAGGGTATCAGTTCTATCATACCTCACTCAATCTCCCACAAGCTAAGTAGATACGAGAGCAGCGAAATTAGAGGAAAGCTTAGTACCAATTACGTCTTTATACATTTCCCGAAATTTTCTAAACGGAAGATAGAAGATTGCCAGGATAGTTTCACTGTGTCAAATCATCATTCTTCCGTCTTCTTGGATTGGGTAGGGGTGGTTTCGTCTATGTTCTGCAGTCTAATCCTGAACATATATACTGCTTTAAAAAATTCCACTTTCCCTTCACACAAATATCAAAATCTCTGATCTCTTCATCTTACTTCTCCCCCAACTCCAATCTTTCCCCTCTCAACTCACAACTTTTTCCACAAAATCCAATCCCTCTGCACACACTCCCCGGCCACAAAATCTCTCATCCCAATCTTCTCAAAGCCCAACTTCGCATAAACCGCCATGGATTTATGGTTCTCCTCCCAGACACTGAGCCATATCGTCCTATTTTCGTTAGGATCTCTCTAGTGGCTTTGCTTCATACTGAGATAGAAAGGCAGGAGGAATAGGAACTAAGGATATAGAAACATGAACGTACATTTTGCCCATTCCCCTCGCAACTCTCTCAATTTCATCCATCAACTTCCTTCCAACGCCCTGTCCATGCCATGCTGTGTGCACATAAAACCTCTGCAGTAAAATTGGGTCTTCCAATCCCTTAACACACTCATCCTCTTCCCCTTCTATCAATTGGATATAACCCACAATCTCCTCCCCATTCGTAGCAACCAATGTCGTCAGTTCCGGGTTCTTCAACTCAGACACGATGGTCGATAGTGAGTAGGCTGTAGAGAGGTAGGTAGCGAGGTCGGTCGGAGAGAGGCCATACCCAAAAGTGGTGGTGAATACCTCTCTTCCCAGATCAGCAATCGACTGCGCATCCTGAGATGTCGATCTTCTAATCCCTATTTTTGTCGTACTGCTCGGCGATGGGGGTATCACTGAACCCATTTTCAACACTCCAGTCGCAGTCCTTCTCTTGAAAAGTGATGGTTTAAATGTTAAATGCTGCTCCCACACACGGAGTCGACTCGACTGAAGCGAAGGTAGTTGGAGTAAGTGAAGTGAGATAGAGACCTTGAACTATAAGATATATTCATTCTTTTCTCATTTAAGCTCATTAATCTGCGGCGAGAGCTCTATATCTCTCCATAAAAACCCCAAGCTTATCTCAAGTGAAGCTAGTAACTAATTATGGAGTCTCAGTCGTGATTTGAAACGTTACTAACTTTCTAAATGGGCATTCCAAATGTTAGTCTGAACACAAAAGGAGGTTTTGGTCAAATTAAAATGTATATGACAAGGCGCGAGAAAGTAGCTCGGGTCCACTCGGAATCTAATCTCAACCAGCGGAGTTGCTCTCTGGTCAAGCGAGAACCGATTCCGTCTAAATGAGAGCCACTCAGAGGATAACACCGAAGTGGCTGGAGCCAGTGAACAACTACTTGGAAGACACCATATTCACGGATGAACGCATTCATAATCAGCAACATCACGAAATTCGTAGAAGTTATTTGAGGCACTGAGAATTCATCTTAAATTCTCTCACGGATCTCAGTAACACCACCTATGTAAACCACCCTCCCGTCACCAAAAGACCTCTGCACTTTCTAGTGCAACAAACCTAATGACACATACCATCAAAAATACCAATTCCACACTGCTACTCATCAGTGTCAAAGGTATCTCCCCCCACGAAAGTTGCACTCAGCGGTAGCAGAAAGATGCAAATCCACCCACGTATCCACGTATCATACGCCATAAGACACTCATTGCTCCATGCATGCCCATTGTATTGTTAGTTTTAAAAGAAAAACCATTGAGTCGTGCTCATGCCCGTTCTCATCCCTTGCTTGCTCATATCATAACTTCTAGGAAATGATGGTGTTGCATTAGTGGCATGAGATATATATTGGCGTACTGTTATTGTATATCCCCAATGCGTAAAAAATCAGACGCTATGCAAAATAAAATGGATATGCCTCCTCTTATTCCCACCAGAGGAGTCCATTAATAGTCTGTCTTCGTTATGAAAAATCGTCGTCGGCTCCACGTGTTTGATCTCCATCGATAATATCAACTCGCAACACTAATTCCTTCGTTTCTCGTGCGATCTCGAAAGCGATTGGTGGGAGCGATTTGTTCCATTGACTCCATGCTCGTTCGCCCTCGTCGTCATCTCTACCCTCGGCCGCGATAGCTCGGCCTTCTTCCCCAGCTTGAAGTAGTCGTTGTCTACAATTCGACAGCTTCCTTAGGATTGGCTCGCCTTGCACCCTCAGTGCGCTGTTTCCTGTTGAAGACATTGCGGTTTCGGTGGATGAAACCACAGTTCCAACATTATCGGCGATAGCGGTAATTTGAGAAGAGATAGCATTGATGCCTGCTTCAGAACGAATAGACGAGACAAGAGATTGAATATTTTGGACCAACAGAGCGGTTTGATCTTCAAGATAAATCTGATTTTGGTTAGCTTTAGTTTCAACAACGTTGAGAATTAGTTTACCTTTAGATCTTCGACATCACTATCTTGGGTTCTGATGCCGAAACCAACTCCCATGGGTGCAGGAGGGAGATTCTTGTTGCCATTCATGAATCCATTGCCAAGAGGAGTGCTTCTCGAGCTTCGCGGTCGAACGCTAGCTGATTCTCGAGGTGAATTGATTGGACTGTACATAGACGAATCCGCGCTTATGCGCCCATTTCGGAGACCTTGAAATGGTGGGGGGTTACTTTCTTGTAGACCTTGGAATGCTGGAGGGTTGTTATTTGGCTGTGGATCTCGAACGGGAAAAAACCCCGTTGTGTCGACGGGTTCTAATTCTCCATCGTCATCATCCTCGAGCTCTCCCGCGGGAGTGGGACGAATCTTGACTGTTCTAACAAGCTCAACAACAGCAGCGGTCAGATGAGAGGCTGCTGCATCTAGTAATGATACTGGGGAGATTCCGTTCGCGGAAGCGAAGTTCCTTGATGCTGTGATGAGATTGTTTGCCGTTCCAGATACTCGCGATTTCAGCTTAGCTTGGAGCTGAACTAAGTCACCACTGCTTGGCGGCGCCTTGTCAATGTCCTGGGTGATATTCCGTACGTTTACAACAACTGTCTTCATGAAATCGATAACCCGTGCTGGATCTTCTGTCCGTGCTATTTGAAGGAGCTCATCAATTGAAATTTGGAATTTGGTTACGTGGACGTCCTTTACCAATCCGGTAGCCTCGGTAAATCCGCTGTCCTTAGTGTATTTTGCAACATCTTGTTGGATAGTTAGGCCGATTGAAGAGGCCCGTAGACTTCGAAGCTGCGTTTTCGTTCTTGCATACCGATTTCTCCAGTCCTTAACCTCTTCTTCAAGCCTCTCCACCGTATTATTGAGTTGTTCTTCTCTCTCATACGAGGCACCTGTTCGTTCGGACAGGGTTCGCATTTCTCTCAAGAATTCTTGAGCTTCTCTGCGAACTTCATCTGTCACTCGTTGCTGATCGGAGATTTCTTGTCTAAGGTCCTCATTCTCCCGTTCAAGATCCTGGTTTCCACCGAACCCTCGAGTTCCTGCAGATGCTCGGAGTTCTTCTAGCTCAGCGCGTAGTTCTCTTTCGGTGTTCGCTTGATCAGCCCGTACACGTTCTAATTCGGACTGGAGGGAATCATTGAGGTTTTGGGCGTCCGCGAGCTTATTCTCGAGACTCAATCTAAGATCCGCCCATTCTTTCTTCTCCATATTGGCCGCTGTGGCTCGCGACCTTTCACCATCCAAGGCACTTTGTAATTCGTCATCTTTCTGCTTCAAATTATCCTCCATGGCATCAAGTTTCTCTCTTAACTCTGCGACCTGTGATTGGTAGTCGTCTATAAGTTTTTTGTCCGTCTGCATTTAATTAGTAACTGCCCAGAGAAGAATCCGTGTATACATACTTCCGAACCCCCAGAGCTCTTCTCGCTGCCTCTCTTCCTCGCTGCAGCTTCCAATCCAAAAGCATCAGCATCGTCGTCATCATTATCTTCTCCACCGGTTTCATCATCTTCAACCATCGTGCTCTTATTTGGTACTAGTGTATTACTTTGGAAAGTCTTTGGCGTAGGTCGGCCATAATCATTAGGTGGTATCCCAGGTGACGGTGGTATACCAAGTCCTCCATTCATCCCTCCATTCATTGGTCGTGGCCCATTCCGTGATTCACTTCTCATCGAGTACGCAGCGACAGAGCTAGCATCTGAGGGTCTGCGCATTCGAGGACCGCTCATGCCATTCACCGGAGTGCCATTTCTACTTGGTGGACCTCTCTGCGATGCTGGACTGCCCATTCGACTTATGTCACCAGCGGCGAATCTGGGAAACCTCCTTTCTAGTTCATAGAATACATCAGTTGCCAGATCACGGAACCTCGGCGGAGGGAGTGTGGAAAGCTTTTGTCGGGCTTGATTTCGTTTCGGGTGAAAGGTTTCTTTTGGCAGCAGGTACGCCGGTGGTCCTCCTTCAGGGGGTGGCCCATTTGGATTTCTCCTCGAGCTTTGTTGTCTTCGCAAAAGTTCATCAAACACATCCGTACTCAGTTCTTGAAACTGCACAGCAGATAATCGTAGTAGCTTGTCCCGCGCCCTATTCGGCCTAGGGTTGCCCTTCTCATCTCGTAATGATGCCGCCAAATATCGCTTTAACGCTACGTAGTGTTCGGAAAGTACATTCTCAAATTGTGAATCTTTAGCACTTCTGCCGCTGTCGCTTCCCGCATATAATCCCGTTCCAACGCTCGATCGCGCTATTGAGCTTGGGGGCGATGGACCTCCTGGATTACCTCCAGATCCCCTGGGAGGGAAGCCGCCATTCATTGTGCTGCCGTTGGAGCCACTCGAGATCGGCGGTGAGGCAAGCTGTCCGCGATTGTTCACAGCAGGAGAATACGGCGAGTCGCTGTTATATTTGGAAATACCTGACCATTCGCTGCCTCCTACAGAGACAGGTGATAAAGGGCCATTGCGACCATTCATTGTATATGCCTTTGTGAATTGTGGCTGACCCTGGCGACTGAACGGTGTTGTCCTGCGCAATCCTCGATTTATTGATTGCGATCGCACCTTCAACACACCTGCCAACGCTCGGTAGAAAAGAATCGTATGTCCTCCGTCAGCGGCATGCAAAGACTCTCGAGGTGCAACGAAGTGAAGTCCCTGAAACGTCGAGAGCGAGCAGGGTTGTCAAAGCGAGAGCGACAGTGGTTCGCCTCGATGTGTCGTCTGAGATCGTGGACTCCAGGAGCCGGAAGCTGGTAAGGACCGTGAGACTGTGGTGCTGCACAGCCAACAAGAATGAATATTAAGTGTCGAGCGACCGGATGCAATTGATTAAGTTGGTAAAGGAGAAGAGAGAGGTCTGGTGCCGGCGAACTCCAGAAGTGAAATTTCGAGCGTCCCCCTTTGAGCGTGACAGGCTTTTTGGCAACAGCGCGTAAATTGCTTTCCCCCGTTGGAAGCCGGATATCGATAAGGCCCTGATTAGAGTTGACTTTTCGGACTCGGGGAAACTGCGCTAGAGTGAGACTCACAGAGACTCAGAGTCTCGCTTTACCTCGTAGGAAGAGCGCAGTTAAAGGATGCGAATGCAGAAAGATGAGGAATTGTATTACGATTAATTATGAAGCAGTTGCACATCGGGGATTCACACGCAGATAATCTTCACCGTCCGTCCATAAATATTGTCCAATTTCTACAATTCCTCTAAGCTTCAGGGGAAACGTCTGCTTCAGGGGCGGCAGCCCACATCGAGGGCTAGATGATGGGTTAATCAGGGGTATCGATTGGCTGTGCCTAGACAAGCATCAATGTCATCTCGACTCCTAAACCTCAGTCACAGACAATGACGAGCTGGACCGAGACATGTCCACGTTTGGACGATCACACATGCAGAATAGCTTTTCGTTCCGGCGATCGCTGCGTTGGCAGGTCCAACAAGCTTGTATGACAGATGTGTTTGAAAAGGTTATTGCTTGCTCAGTACCTTCTGGAATATCCAGCAACTGCTTGGATCCCCCTGGGTCCAATTTCCAGGGATTTCACTTCATCCGCGTGGCAGAATTTCGAGGACGGGAGCGAGAGCCAATCTTCCCAGCCCTATGTCACAAAATGTCTCCACACTGTATGAGACTCCTTCAACCTTAGTCGGCTGTAAATTCATGAAGCCATTTTGGTTCTTCAACAATGCAATGTCCATCATCCACTCCATTAGCCTCATAACTACCGAATCGTAGGAAACATACGGAGACTACGTCGATATCCTTGCTCTGACATGACGGAGTAATCCCAGTCCGAAAACGCCAAATGGGTATCCCAGACCAAACGCCCCTTCCTAACACGGCCAGGTATGCGATTTTCAAAACCAGGCCAATGTCCATACAGCTGGTAGATTTGGCCATCTCTCTTGCCACTCCCCGATAATCTCCGGAACGCGCTCGTCAAACCCCGATCGCAAAGCAGCATTCCCGCTGTCAAATCCAGTGGGGTTGAGTTCTCTCTCCTCTGCCGCGGCCTTGTTCAGAGAATCCGCAAGGTCTAAAATACCTCTTCCACCAACAAGTGCCTCTTCGTGATTATCCTTAATATCAACATTGATTACGTGAACAGGGCGATTCAATGGTGATCCTCTACTGAGAAGGTCATCTATGACCGCATCCCAGCATCTCTCTTCACAAGTAATAACGACGTCAACTACTCCTCCCTCAACTCCTTCACTGCCTCGGTCGGTGGTGTGCTCAAGCCGAGGAACACCAACCCGCCAATCTTGCCATCTTTCTGGGCCCCATTTGACATCCCGGTTCCTTCCAAGCATGTTCAATATACCATTTGCCTTATATAGACGCGGGTCTTTGGCTTCCAGCTCTTTGTACATACTATCATAGGATGTCTTGTTGAATTGGTAGACATTGGGTTGCGTGATAGAGGGACCAGGAAGACGCACAAGAGAACCAGTCCCAAAAGAGATGACAGGGTAGTGAGCGGCAGCAAGTCTGAGATGCGACTCCATAGATCTAGATTACATTAGTCAACACGTCTAAATTGTGAGAGCAATACACCAACCTGTTGTTGTTACTCGCACAAACTGTGCAAAATTTCAACTTGAACCCCCCTGGGTCTGCCCGCTCCACATTCGAAGTCCCATTCATAGGCTCAGTTTGCACCTGCGCCATGTTGACTCGTTGCGGTTTTCGGCAGATATGTTGATGGAGTGAGAATGGTAGATTTGATTATGAGAGGTTCCGCTCTCTTGAGATCAGCGTGTACACATTGATAGATTGAGCACGTTCGTTCTAGGTATTCCTACTTGTGGAGATTAGCTCAATTCTTGCGACAGATTGTTATGGTGCAGTGAATGTGTTTGACAGGATCAGGAAAGTAAGTTGCGTAATAAAGATTGTGTCATCATTTAAATAAGACAGCTCCAATAAAAAGGGTTCATCATTTGAGAGTCAGACAAGCTCCAGAAAAATTGTTTTGGTACATACCTATGACCAAATCATGGTCCCTTCGTTATTACAATATGGTGCACTTGGAGGATGATTGTTGTGGTTTGGAAAATCCCTTCAAG
This sequence comes from Tricladium varicosporioides, assembly GCA_021365295.1. Classification (NCBI taxonomy): domain Eukaryota; kingdom Fungi; phylum Ascomycota; class Leotiomycetes; order Helotiales; family Tricladiaceae; genus Tricladium; species Tricladium varicosporioides. The sequence continues at coordinate 1,309,382 of JAJTIW010000005.1, read as the reverse complement.
CTCAAAGCTCCGGAGGCGGTCAATATTTTGGGCACAGCGCTAACGGTACGGTGGCCATTTATCTCCAAAGGTACCCTCGCATTTATCTGCAGCTCACTCCTTGAATGGCTCACTGTAATACGGATATTGGAGACAATTAGCGCCGCATCCCTCATATATTGTCTATGTCTCTTATTATTTGGCAGTGCAAAGAGGGAACAGTACAATTATTTTGCTAGGTATTGAAATCATTGGTCAACCACGAACCACAGGCTGCCAAATATATATACTCAGCTACTTGAATATTACTTATTCGTTCCAGACCGGGAAACATTCTTGAGCTGGGCGTCAAGCAATGGAAGAATTACTTCTCCATCTTCTCAAACTAGGAGTGAAAGTTCTCCCTTTTACTTAAGCCTTAAATCCTTTCCACAGGAATCGTCCCAAATCCAAGGGGTTAAGAAGGCTACGACTCACGTGTCAGGAAGTCCCTCTCAGAGACTACACACAAAGTCTATCGCAGTTGCTGTTCCTAGGAGATCCCTCAATTAGTGTTTCATCGGCTACCTAAAAAGAGCTCACGATATTTCCAAGAGCGCGTCACCACAGTCTCGTGCCAGCTTCCGATATTTGAGACCCCCACATCATCAATCTATTAGCCACATGAAGACGGTGGACGGAACAACCTATGATGCGGAAATACTATACGCCATCTCAGCTGATGCCTCTTGACACCTTTTGACACCTTTTGACACAGTTTGGTACCTCGAGCTGCCGCTGGAAAATGCGATTGTACTGAGATGTATTGTGTTCTTGGCGGTGTCATAAGGTCTAGGATGGCTAGAAGAAACGAGAGCCATATAAACATAGGACGAGAAATAAACTCACATGTTAAAGGTCCGGAATGATCTGGCCGGAACCCCTCTACAATGCACATCTAGGTCGCCTTCCAACACACTGGATGTCGTGGTATTTGTATATTTTACCCGCTGGATGAAAACGCTTCTTCTCGTTAGCCGTAGCCAGAGCGCTGGGACAAACAAAGAATAGCGCAGGCCATAGTTAGCGTTGATAGGCTAGGTTCGGACCTGAAACGAACTAAGCCAGGAAATAACACAATTTGGCAGGGGCAGATGTTTCTTAAAATAGATCTCTGAGCCCTTGCCCGCTCGCCATGCGCCCTCTCAGGCCTTCCCCAAAGCTTTCCAGAATAATATCAACGCCAACACCTTGCCCGATATCGTTCTCTCTAGAGGATCACAGCCTCTTCTCCCTCGCTGCCAGCTATTCTCAGCGTCACGTGTGGCTTAATATCAACAACACGTCAACCTGAGACTTCACCGTCTGGCGCTCGTTCGCACACGCCTGCGGGGTTCGCCCTGGTCCATATTCAAAGACTTTGAGGCGTTTGGAGTCTCGGCGCTTCTCCAGTCCCACGCCAGCGAGTGAGCGACTGAACGGAACCTCCTCGACTAGTGGGCGTCTGCGATCTGAGCGCGAATCCATCTCAGCGCGCGGAACTCTTTGGCTGGCAGATCACTGCTCAATCATCATCTGTCGGGAGGGCGTCGGCGAGTATTATTGGGCCAACAGCAGACGGTGGGGTTGGCGCTACTTTGTGAAGATTTGAAAGATCTGATCTTCCGGAGCCTTTCCTCGAAAGCAAAGAGCATACACCCTGCGAAAGGATCGCCTGCCGCATCACTCCTCGCTCCCCAATCTACCTCGAATCCGTCTCGACTGCGCGTCTGTCGCGCCAAATCGACCTGCTTCGATTCAACCTCCGTCAAAACATTCCCTTTCCAAACCAACAACTAGGTACACTTGCTGTGCTTGGACTCACCGACTCGCGACCGTCACTTTGGAGCGCATAATACACTGTCGCCTAGGTAGATATTGACACCCAATATTTGCTCTTGCGCCATTGATAAAGATTCATACCTGGTGAACTCGAGGCTTGCTGGCCAAGCTGTCACCAGCTTTGGCATCACCTTAGCTAAATAAAAGGAGGGTTCGGCGGAAAGGCTGTTCGAGTCAGGCCTCAATATGGCAGCCGTTATGTCTCCAACGCTGGATACAACAATATCGCCAGCGACATCTCCCTCTCCGATTTCATCGCCTTCATCGAATCCGAACCATCCGCCTTTACCGCCATTAATAACTTCACCAACCACGCGCCGCTCCATTCTACAGCGACCTATTTCCCATGCCTCGAAGAATAGGCTATCCCAATACTCGACCTACTCGGGGCCTTCTCGATCAAGACCACCGTCCCATATATTTCCCATTTTCCATTCAAGTCTACCATATACACTAGTCCGAGATTTTGCATATCCTTCTGTTCATCCCATGCATTATGGCCCTCCACCTGAGTCTTCTCGACCTCAGTCTGGCCTTTCCACTCCTGCAAGTGAATCACAAAAACGCTTGTCGGATCCTCCAACCTCATGGGATAGTAGAGGTGGGTGGGGTCCATGGGGTGATACTGGGCTTATGAAAGGAGACCAGCTTGCTCCAATACATTTTGGCGATGGCCCACCTTGGAGCGAGGATGAAGATCTGCAAAGCCCTGTGGTTGTCAGTTCTCGACATAGAAAACACAAATCATCGGCTGGAAATTTTGGGCGCGGTAGAGGTCGAAGTCGGGAACGAGGGGAACGCACTGCCAGCATGCTTAGCCAGGAGCATTATGACCAGGATCGAGGTTATTTTGTTGGGACCGTTGGTGACGGGAGTGAGCGATATTATGTGAACCAAGGCGACGAGGCCGATGGCCCAGGTGGTGAAATTGTCACGTATCCCCCCGAACAGGCTCGACATTCCACATTAGCACCATATAACGTTCCAGGTCAAAGAGATTCTCACTTTGCCGGTACGCTACCAAGCAGATCGTACACCAATGAGGCTGGCCAAGACTACCTATCAGAGTCAGATGCTTCTAGCTCTGCATCCTCCCCAGGTATGACAAGACACGACGAGTCTCGCTACTCCCGAGATTATCAATTCACGATTGCATCTCCAGATGAGGAAATGCATGGAAAAGCAGTGGCACTGTTTGATTTCCAACGTGAAAATGAGAACGAATTACCATTGGTTGAAGGACAGGTAATTTGGGTATCTTATCGGCATGGACAAGGGTGGCTCGTGGCAATGGATCCGAAGACCCAAGAAAGCGGTTTGGTCCCAGAAGAGTATGTTCGCTTATTGCGAGATATTCAAGGAGGGTTGAATAGCTTGACTGGGCAGGTGAACGAGCAAATGAGTCCAGTGGCAACAGATTCGGGGACTCCTACACAAGCAGAGCACAATCAAGCCTTTGGCCATGCTCCAAGTAGCAGCAACGGCAACAACGGTTATCAGCAACCAGTTGTCTCAACCTTCTCCACGTCATCTAGAGATCTCCATCCATATCCTCAGCATCTGCTCGGCACACAAACAGGTCAAGCTCCGCCACAAGTAATACATTATCATGGTCAACGAGGCGGGAGTCAAGCAAACACTCCCACATTGTCTAGTTCGTTAGAAGGGTCCAGGGATCGAACTAGCAGCCAAGATTCCAAGGCCAGAAAGAATGATGACGCTACAAATACTACACCAATTGCTACCCTGCCCGACACCAAGCTAGAATCATCATTACCCGTTCAGCAACCTGTGAGTCCAGATAGCGACGCAACAGACGACTCACTTGATGCGGAAAAGGATACTCGGAGTCCTTGATCTACGAAGTCTGCGAAATCTGTGCACTGGTAGGGTTTCAGATAGGGGATGTTAGCAGTTGCCTGGTACTTGGAATATTTTATCGTCATTTAGGTGTTGCGCCAGTTCTTGCATTTTTCAATACCCATTTATCGGCTGCATATTATTCAGGTAGACCGACGGACACGTTCGCTTTATTCAATTCTGCCCTTCAATGTATTAATCAATATTTGGGGAGGTCCGGGGTCTTTCATGAGCGATTTTAGGTGGTGCATATATGGTTATGAGTTTATGACGAGATTTTGAGTTTTGTGTCTTGGGTGGATCTGTTTTGCATAGGAAGCATGGTTCATTGTATGAGAATGAATGATGGATGGATGGAAATGAGGATAGTATGAACGTATTGAGGATGGTAAGGGGGTGAAAAGAGAAATTGAAGAAAACTTTACAGTCCATGGTATTCAAACTCTGTGACAAACCCACCCTCCTAACCTACACGTCGGATGAATCATTGTGCCCCCAATCTTGAAGAGTTTCGGAATCCGTACATTGAAGTTGTGATGTCCTTGACATATACCCCTCCATCACGTGGGGTGGAATGTGGGGATCTGGTGGGGTAACAAACGACTATCCAGGAACGGTTTCAAGCTCGTGCTTTCTCCTTTCCTCTTACAGTCTACACAGCAGCTAATTTTTGGCCTTACCTCCATTTGAATCCGCTCTTAAAAGCAAGGGCAATCGCATCAGGCACCACCTTTCGAAACCTTCGGTTTCTCTAAGCCATCTGCGATAGAGATATCAGCTTTCAGATCAGCAAACCTATCATCAACCATAACCACACCCTTCAACGCCCCATACCCAAACTCTACGACATAAAATGGCAGAACAACCTTTCAAACCCGCACTTATCATAGTCGACCTCCAAGAAGACTTCTGTCCTCCGGTTTGTGCTCTTTCCCCATTCCCAAATGCACCCCTCAAAGAATCCGCAACTAACCAGTTCTCACCACAGAACGGCTCCTTAGCAGTACCAAACGGCCGCTCGATAATTCCTACTGTCAGGGCTCTTCTGGATTTGCAATTTGTAGTCAAAATAGCAACAAAGGACTGGCACCCTACCAACCACATCTCTTTCGCCTCGCAGCATCCAGGTGCACAAGCCTACACTAGCACCACAACGATAGTCAACCCATTGAACCCAGAAGAAAAGTACGAGACAAGATTATGGCCTGATCATTGTATCCAACACACTCCAGGCGCAGAGCTCATTCCCGAACTGGATATAAAAAAAGTTGAAGTAGTTGAGAAGGGAATGGATAGTAGGGTGGAAATGTACAGTGCCTTTTTTGATCCACTAGGGAAGCCGAGGTGTTGTGATAGTGGATTAGCAAAGCTATTGAGGGATAGGGGTGTGAGTGATGTTTTTGTGGTGGGGTTAGCGTTTGATTATTGTGTGAAAGCATCCGCGATTGATAGTGCGGGCGAGGGGTTTAGGACTGTGGTGGTGGAGGAGGGGACGAAGGCTGTTGATGAGAGGAGTTGGGATAAAGTTGTGCAGGAGCTGAAAGAGAAAGGGGTGGAAGTTGTTGGTATGGAGGGCGAGGAGGTAGCGAGAGTGAGGGCACTGGGAAAGTAAGGCTGGAGGTTGGAAATATGGTCTGCGAGGTTAAGATGGATCAGGAGTTATGGTCTGGGTGTTTGCAGCATGGAGTCACGGGCAGTGAATTATAAAACATTTAGGGGAATTTCACACCCTTTGGATACTTTCTAGGGTCTGGTACAGCTGATGAGGATAACCTACAATTGGTTTCAAACATTTCGAAGAATCCGACAATCTATCCCGATAAAACATACCCTTTGGAAAATCTGCGTAGATGTGCAGTACATGGTGTGTAAGAATATCGTTAGATGATCTCTCTTAAATGTTTGCCAAAGACCACTAGTCCCTATACCTACACCCTATTCAATCCTTCCCTTATACTTTAGTCAATCTACCCTTTTCTTCCAGACTACCCCAGCACTTACTCCCATAAGATATTAGACTCACTATATCTAAAATCTTCTAAAACAACAAACCCACCTCAACCCAACAAAATTCTCAAAATATATCCATACATCAAGCCCAAACCAACCCCCCCCCTGGTAAAAATACCTGCAGGTTTTGCTCTGTACCTCAGCGAGGTCGACTCTTCACGTTTAGGAATTGAAGCTAAGCTATCGCTTAATCAGTTCTGCTAGGTGCTTGAGGAGCGTCTACTTATCTGACTTTATGTATTCGATTTGGATCTGTGCAAAGGTAGGGTTGAGCCAGCAAGGGTGTTTGTTGTAATGTTTCAAAGTATCATGAGTCAACATCTCCTACATAAAATATTCATGTACTTGCCTCTATAAAGACACTTGATTTATATCATGGATGAATTGTTTAGTCTCCGTTACGAGTGTCAACCTGCTTTTCTCGTCATTTACTCTAAATTTCAGCATTTACATTTTCAAACAGGAAATTATGCAGAGGCGACAAATCCAAAATGTCTTTAAATAGGAAAAGCTTTTCATTCTATCACTAAAAATTTCTATATTCCCGACTCCAAAATTCCCTGTCTGCTCTATATTCACAACTCCAAAGCATAGCGCCAAGCTAGTCACAATAATTCATCCTCAAACCTCTCTTTTTAGCACTAACACCAAACACCCACTATCTTTCCTCCTTTTCGCTCCTCGAAAGCACCGTCTCTCACTCACGTTCTATAAATCTTTCCATAATATCCAATCTGTCTGCACACACTCTCCCATCACAAAGTCGTGCGTCCCTATTTTCTTGAAACCAAGCTTCTCGTAGACTTTCTGCGCAGAGAAATTCTCTTCCCATACACCTAGCCATATCGTCCTATGTTGGTGTTAGCCTCCATTGATTGCTTTTATCCCGATCATCTTCCAGTGTAGGGACAAGAATCATGACTACAAGGGTGAACTAACTTCGCTTTCTTCTCTTCCCTTGCAATCTTCTCGATTGCTTCCGTCATTATCCTCCCAATCCCTCGCCCCTTATGCTCAAGCCCAACATACAATCTTTGTAACTCGATTGGTCCTTGCATACCCTCAATACATGGCTCGCTTGTTCCTTCTGTTAACTGTACGAACCCTAGAATTCCCCCACCACTCTCTCCCCCATTTTCTTCCGAAGGTACGGCAACTAGGATTGTCTTATTAGGGTCCTGGATATCCTTGAGTATTGCGGACGTAGTATATGAAGCAGTTAGGTAGGCTTGAAGGTCAGAGGCAGGCATGGACCAGCCGAAGGTGGTAGAGAAGACAGTACCGCCGAGGGTTGCGATTGCGGGCGCATCACTGGGGAGCGCGGGCCGGATGGTGATGGATTGGTGTAGAGGAGAGGTGGATCCCATTTTAAGGTGCTGAGATATAATTTTGAGACAGAGGTTGCGAATTGTACTTGTTGAAGACTCTGAACAAGAATTGGTGAATGGAGATTAACTATCTCGATCTCAATCCTTCTATCCTTAAGGATGAACTAGGTAAAGTAAACAAATCCTTCTAGATACTGCTGCGACTGATGCGTTGCTGAAGGTGAAGTGTTAATGAAGCAGGAGGTCGGTGAGCCGAAGTTGATGTTTGATTCTCTCTTGAGTCTAACAATTATATTCTCTCTTCAAGGTTCTTCATTCTTCCAGTTGCTTCTCTCAGTCCATCTCTTTCCTGTAAATTCCATTGACTCACTCCTAATCCTAATTATTCCACCCTTTTGCCAAAAATTTATTGTCATTGCTTGAGGCTAAGTCGCCTATTGTACCCGACAGGGCGTGACAAGCTCCACCTGTAAAGTCTAACCAATCACCCCTCAAAAAATGACCGGCATAAAATCACCATCAACCCCGACCAAAATTCCGTTCGGGATTCAAAGCATATTATGACCCTAACCAATTATAGAGCTGGAATTTGAACATTGGCGTTGCTTAAAGGGGAAGGTCCAGCCAGGGTGAAGCAGGCGGGGATTTTGGGCGTTTGTGGTTATGTTTCACTATTGAGGTGACTCGTTTGTTAAATCTATCTTAGGGGAGAATAAGTTGCACAAATATAACCGACTGTCCGGTATCAATACCCTTTCGAACGCTGGAGATAAATCGATTCATGATCTTTCACCTTTCTTCAAGATCATTGAAACTCCCCCATTTTCGGTGCATCAAGTCATATCGAAACGCTTTCCTCAACAATAACAACTTTCAACCTTGGAGGCGCACAATGTATCTCCGCGCCGCACACGCAGAGAATGATCAGTCCGCTCTTTTGGACTTCATTCATACCAACCCTCTCGGAGTCCTCACCACGGCAATAAAATCAGAAAGTTACCCATTTTTACAAAGCAGTCATATCCCATGGGTGTTGGATTTACCATCTTCTACTTCTACACCGTTGGATGAAAATGTGCAGGATACTAACCTTTTGGATACGGCCGTGGAAGGCGGTGTTGCATTGGGGACGTTGAGAGGTCATGTTGCAAGGGCGAATCCGCAGGCGAAGGCATTGATTGAGTATGCAAAGGAGAAGGGGGAAAGTAGAGAAGGGGAAGGGGGAGTAGTGAGGTTAGAAGAGGAAGTATTGATTCTTTTCACAAGTCCAGTGAATCATTACGTCACACCGAAATTCTATACTACCACCAAACCCTCGACGGGAAAGGTAGTTCCAACATGGAACTACGCCGCGGTGCAAGTCTACGGCACGCTCACTATATACCACGATTCCAAATCTGAAGCCACAGAGAAGTTCTTGAGGATGCAACTTGATGATTTAACTAAGTTGACAGAGGGGGAAATAATGGGTTTTGATGGAAAGGAAGGCAGGCAAAAGGGTTGGACGGTGAATGAGGCACCGGAGAGTTACGTGAGCTTATTGAGTAAGGCAATTATTGGGGTCGAGGTAAATATTAAAAAGATTGGGGGGAAGTGGAAAATGAGCCAGGAGTTAGGGGAGGGTGATAGAGAGGGGGCTGTGAAAGGGTTCAAAGCGTTGGGAACCGAGATGGGAGATCAGGTTGCGAGGACTATTGAGGAGAGGGCGATGAAGAAAGAGGGGAAATAGATAGAAAAATGAGGATTAATATTTGGAACGGTTGAAATGAGGATTAGCAAAGCATATAAGCAAGAAAAAGAGAACTTAATTCGGGAAGCAAAGTGCTTTTATTAACTAGAGTTGAGATCTGTCAGTGAGATTGAGTATGTACCCTTCACCTTTAATCTACTCGTCCATCAAAATTTGTGCTACTAATATAAACGCAAGTTGACTTGATTTACAGAACAATCGAAGGCCGTTCAGATATTTGACACGAATTAAAACAGCTCAAATTTATGTTGCCAAAGGGTTTTAAATGAAGGAGGTAGCAACAAATACTACTGAAAAGCAGAGTATGCATTTTGGCAGGCCACATATGTATGATACGAATATAAACCGTGAAATAGCACCATCTAGTCAAGGGTACGACAACGCTTTCCTCAAGACGTGGAAACGAGAGATATCAAACAAAAGCGGAAAACACGACATATGAGGAACGGAGTTGAGGAACACATCGCGATACAAGCGCAGATACAAAACGCGTGTAAATGCAAATGCAAGTTGCCTCAACTAAGGCTTCAACCGTTTCAAAAACTTTCAGACTATGCCACAACTTTTCCATGCGGTACTCACGAGATGGTCACAGTACAGCTCCTGACAGGTACATGTGTCATGTCTCATCTGTCACGGGAAGTTGCAGCTGTTACACCGTCTCCGTAAGCGGGGTAGTGGAAACTTGGTCGATCGTGAAAGGATGCTAATCACAATTAGATACAGTTGATCAGACAATACTATACGAATATCAAAAAGAGCCAGCACCAAGAAGAACTGGGGTATAGATTTGTAGGATTAGCAGGTTCCAGAATGCGTAATTCTTCAGTGGAGGTTGTTCCCAAAGTCGACCATAAATAGCGGTCGCCTTGAGAGACATGATAGACATTGCCAAGAAACAATTCGACATCGTCAGAATCTAGTTCAATTCGATCAGCAAACAAAGTCTAAAATATCTTAATTCTCAAAACCTGGATGCGGTGAGAGTTTCTATTCAGCTTGATCGTTCCCACCGGATATTAAAACGTGTGCGACTCGGGTTCAATAGGCAAAACGTTTCGAAAGAGCTGTCATATTATGATAGGTGCATAGGATTAACCTAGATTTGCATGAAGGGCAATGGGAACCAAGATACTTCTTCGCTCATATTCTCCTCCATTTCTCCCTGCTTTCAAGGTCCAGTGCTCGCCGGGAAGCGTCCGTCTGAAGTGCTGATGTAGGGCATCGCCGAGGCGCAGGTTCCCGCTGGAATTTCTGGCGGAAATGTGGCTGGCGCATGGTATATTTGCCCTTCAGAGGAGTGTGATATTTTGATGTAATTGGTGCATGCGATCCAATTCTGGGGGTGGATAAGAGGAGAGGAGCTCAGGGGCGAATGAGGAGAGGTTTGACAAGCGAGAGATCGGCTGCAAGCAAGAAGCCGCTTGCCGCTTGGCTCTCTTCGGAAAAGCGCAGTTTCTGAAGCAGATAATGTTACCATCATTGGCTGTTGTTATCTTCGATGTTATCAGCCATATGCTTGGTTTTGCAATGACTAAAATGACTTCTGTGCATTTGGACGACAACAGTATCGCATATTCAAAAATCACACTCGTAGATCCTGTGGCATGATATGACACTCACCCCGTCACCGCCATGATTAGAGACACTCAACAATACCCTCTTGAAATTCGCATGACGTGGCCATTATGAATCAGATGTCGTGAACGAATATGTACACTTCCATAGTGCAACAGAAGCATTTTAGACCTCGGCCACAACTAGAGCTTCCAAGATCTGGGGATTCAAGCTTCCACAGTAGGAGAGTAGACTACTGGCTAATGGGCATGTGTCCCGTGTGATGCTGCATCACCCCACGCAAATAGTGAAGGCCGCAAATGAGGTTGCAAGAATGGTAAACCTCCCGTCATAGCAGCCTGTGGGAACACTCCCTGGTGGGGTTCGTTTGATGGTCCTTGTAGGCGGGTCTCAGAAACAACTTGTCGCCGGATACCGCATTGCATCAAGATCCAAGCCAGTGAGGATATACGCCGGATGCTCAAGAACAAGAATGATGTCTTTGGACGTCCTGCAGAACGAGCTCAGATGACAAAGGTCCTTGTGGAACCAAGGTGCGGCGATTGGGTATTCTGGCCACATAGAATCCCTCCTGTTCCAAGAAGCACCTCGTCTAATTTGTCAGGAGCAAAGGGCGTACAAGCGAGGGGTGAGGTCTTACAGCTTCAATTCCAGCATACCGGCTGCTTAATATCCACAACAGCGACTTGTACTTCAGAATTTTTCCTCCGTGATACTGCAAACAATAATCCCGACAGCCATGCCGCGGCCGGCAATGGACATGTTACCCATAATTTTGACATCTTCTAGTGTTTCTTGGCCCTTCTAGCCTATCCACATAGGGATCGACCCAAGCTAAATGAAACCAAAATCTTCTAGACTATGAAAGATTGTTAGTCCTTATCAGTGGCTAAAACATAATCTTCAAGCCCTTAACACACCTGATTGGCACACTTCAATTCGCCGTGAGGAAAAATCGCGGTTCACTCCACGATCGGCGTCGTCCGCAGGCTGGCCCCGTCGCATACCTCCCCTCCTTCAAGCTACCCTCGTCCTTGATCCACATTTTACCTAGGGAGGTTGCCACTTTGGAGCTATCGTGGGCTCATATAATAATCTCAGAGTTCGCTCCGGATTTTGTGCAGAGCAGCTCGACTTCACTCACCCATAGCCGAACGAAGAGTTGGTACATTCGACTACTTGGATGAACTCGCAGCTCTAGCCAGATTCTACCCACTCAATCACTTCAATATGGGTCTCTTCGAGAAAAAGACGCTCGTCGATGATGTCGAGGCAGTTCCGTCAGAGAAATACACCAATGAGGCCGACAGCGGCGACTTTGTTCCAGACGAAGGCGCCGTCCATGCAGAGACATTTGTAGTTGGAGACGGATGGGTCGCAAAGGCGCAACGACTTGCTGGAAAATTCGGCGTTGAGCAGAGAGGTATTGAGCGTGTACCAAGTGATGAGCGTACAAATGATGGCATGTCCCAAATTGGGACTTTGGTACGTTTTTTTAACTTCTTGATCAAAATCATTAGGATTAATTTGGATAATAGTGGCTGAGCGCAAACATGGTGGTCTCATCCTTTGCAATTGGAGCCCTCGCGTATCCCATCTTCTACCTTGGATTTATCGATACTATCTTAATCATCTTCTTCGTTAATCTTATTGGAATAACTCCTGTCTGCTTCTTCTCGACCTTTGGCCCTCGCTTTGGTCTGAGACAGATGGTATTGAGTCGATTCTATTTCGGGTGGTATGGCGTAAAGATTAGTGAGTAGGGCTGCATCTGCTATTGAGAGCAAAGTGCTGACTTTTTGTAGTTGCTGTCTTCAATATTTTGGCTTGTATAGGTTGGTCTTCAGTAAATGTTATCGTTGGTGCGCAACTCTTCAATGCTGTGAACCACAACATGCCAGGGTGGGCTGGAATCCTTGTGATTGCCATTTCCACACTCATCATCACCGCTTTTGGCTATAAGATCGTCCACACCTATGAGCGATGGTCCTGGATCCCCTGCTTCATTATCTTTATGATTATTCTTGGAGAGTTTGCCAAGTCAGGACATTTCCAAAATATCCCAATGGGTGTTGGCAAGTCCGAGGCTGGTGCTGCCCTGTCCTTCGCGGCCTCTGTTTACGGATTCGCAACCGGATGGACCTCGTATGCTGCTGATTATACCGTCTACCAACCTGTTGGTCGTTCTCGCAAGTCGATTTTCCTCTGGACTTTCGCTGGGCTCTCTTTCCCACTTCTTTTCACCCAAATGCTTGGTGCTGCTGTTGCAACCGCAATGAGTATTGACGATGGGAAAAACGCTTATATGAACGGTTATGAGTCTTCTGGTATCGGTGGCCTTCTCGCAGCAGTCATTGTTCCTCCCCTAGGCAAATTTGGCCAGTTCTGCCTCGTCATCCTTGCCCTCTCTATCATTGCCAACAACTGCCCAAACATCTACTCCGTGTCCCTCACGCTCCAACTCCTCGCCCGCGCGACAGCAAAGGTACCTCGATTTTTGTGGACACTCGTGGGAACCATCATCTATATTGCCATCGCAATCCCGGGCTATGATCACTTTGAGTCCATCCTTGAGAACTTCATGCTGGTCATCGGCTACTGGCTCGCCATCTATGAGGGCATTTCCCTTTCCGAGCACATCTTCTTCAAGCGTGGATTCAGCGGCTATAACCCAGCAGATTACACAACCCCTAGCAAGCTTCCTCCAGGATTCGCTGCAATCTTGGCTTTTTGCATTGGAGCAATGGGTGCGATTCTCGGTATGGCACAGGTGTGGTTTACTGGGCCCATTGGAAAGCTTTGCGGCGCAAAGTATGGCGGCGATGTTGGTTTCGAGCTTGCTTTCTCGTTCTCTGCGATCTCGTTTTGTTTCTTAAGATATTTCGAGAAGAAGCACTTTGGTCGTTAGAACTTGTGGGTTGAGAGTTGTAGAAAGTTTGTTGCTGGCCAGCCTCGAGAGGCACGAAAGATGATTTTGTGACGACTCGCTTTGTTGTCTTTGGAGATATACCCCGATTGTGTATTGAGTAAATAAAAATTTCTAAAACCTTTGCTCCTCATATTTTAGTATCAAGGTTCGTCTTTGGTATAATGGAAAGCAAGACCAGGGGGCTAGACTGGATGCTTCTTTTTATCCAGTCCAGCCCTCCTTCCCATCTCAATTAATCGCTTCTCTTCACTGCCAGCCCTCCAGTCCTATAGTCCTAGATAACAAGTTCCCCCTCATCAATTAAGATTTTTAGTGGAGTATTCAGAGAGAGGATCGACTTTTTAAACTACCAGCCCGATCCTTAGACGGCTGTAAAGGTGATTGGTTCGCCCTTCACTAGCACAACTATAAAGAAATTGGATTCCCCCCGAATTACCGTAAAGGACTTGTTAACTCAGGGGAAACACGTAGTTACAGGTTTACTTTAGGGTATTTCACAGTGGTTAGAAGGAAGTCTGTGGAGAATTTTTGGGGTTGGGTTGGGTTTCAGAATTCTTTAATAGTATCGGCAAATGGTAAGCGAGTTTTTTTGGTGTAGCGGGCTTAGTCTAGAGGGTGGCATGCTTTCGACATTCATATTATCAGTTCATGGACATCCAGGGAACTAGCCATTGATCCATTACTGTAGTAAAATACTTAAATATGTCAGATAGGAAGGCCCTTTAAATTTTATCTGAAGCTGTTCTTACTCGCAATACCGGCCTCTCTGGTGCAAGGTGAAATAGAAACGCTCGTCTCTTGAGCTAATATCTATCTTCATTACAGCCATTGAATTGATTATGAGTTACTTTGGAACATTTACACACTTGAATACTGATTGACTGTCCTGGCGCTGGTTTAAAAAGTTCGATATATTTTTTATTTTTTGGGGTAATTTTAATGCTCCTTAGCAGCAAATTGACAATGGATATCTTTCTACAACTTTAAGTAGATTTCGCAGCTAATCAAATTTATCAACAATAAAAAAACTCATTATTTCCCTCCATATTGGTCTCCTACTTGAGAGAGGCTCTCTATCGAATTCCGGCATTCTGTATGCTCCCCGGAAGTCATCAAAATGTAGTATTTTGGTTCTATTGATGATTTTATAGCCGATATACAGTGTGAAAAATATGAAAGGCTACTCTTTCAAGTTAATCCATAATTTTTTGTGATGTTGGGTGGAAATCTATGGTGTCTTGGCTGGGATGTGACTTACACCTGAATAAGCACCAATGACATCCGCAATCAAAGATCCGTCATTTTTTAACTCGTCCGCCGTCATCAGAGCTCTCTTCTCACATAGTAGATAAATAGCAGGCCAGCCGCTGAATAGGACTATCATAGAACAGCCAAACAAGGCGAGGTAGGCGCAAACAGGTTGCCAATGGGCTCTGTAGTGTCTTTGCTGGTAGGTTTCAGAGTCACGGTCTAGTTCAGCAGGATCTAGTTCTCTCATCCTAGAAAGGAATTAGTAATTGCTTGAGAAGTGGACGAAGGATAGGTACCCATTCTTGAACTTTATGAATGCAATACATTGGCTTGCATAAACACAACAGATGCCGCCAACGAAGAATGAGGCAAGAGAGAGAATTGGCTATGTCACTGTTAACTATTCAATCGCTTGGATTGGAAGTAGCACCAAACATACCTGATCAAATGTTGGATCAGCAAGACCGAGGAATGCGAGGAAGCTAAATGCGGAACAAGTGAGAATAGCAGCGACTGGTGTATTGCCATTATTAGTGGTGCCGAAGGTATCCCTCACCCATTTATTGCCATATAAATGAGACAGTGAAAATAGAGTCCTGCTTGCTGTGAAAAGAGCAGTGTTTCCAGCTGTATAGGCGGACAGCATGAAACCTGCATTCAAAACCTTTGGAAGAGCCTTAACGGAGGTGCGAGACAAGATAATTATGACTGGCGAATGCGAGATTTTTGGCGCGTCTGCTGCTGGTTTCTCCCAAGGGTGGTAAAGGCTTGGATTCATAAAGCTGATGTTCAACCCCACGAGGATAGAAACAAGGAAATAGAAACCCAAGGGAGCAAGGTACATGAACCTTGTTATGGGAGCAAGATCACGACGGGGTCTTTTGGCTTCTCCAGCAGTTACACTACATCATAAATAGTCAGTAATGTATTGCAAAATGGGATTTGCAGTGAATAATTAATAGCTGTTTGAATAATCATACATTACGATATCACCACCCATACATGAGAATAAAGCCAGAGTGATTGCTGTCCTGCATCAGTGTTAACCACCTGTCATAACGGGAGACTCTTTGGGGTTGTACCAGATTGCCAGAAATTGTCCCCAGCTTCCTGATATGCCAGTTTTATAGCCACCGCCAATAAGATCTTCTGGGCCTTTGAACCCGTCGAACCTTAGGAACGGAACAATGGCGTTACCGTTACCATACCCTAAGTTGTGTGAGCCGTGGGTGGAGATCTAGAGAGAAAGTAAAACAAAGATTAGGGAACCAACCATTTTCACTTCGTACGCCTAGCGCATGAATTGTTCCATTTGATGAGGCCGCTTCCGGCGAATCTGCCAAAGATCCAGCTACGGCACTATTAGTTCCCAAGCTTCATGAAAAAAAGAGAGTATCTAAGAATAGTTTACCTCCAGCCTTGACTAAAATCATCAATATACAAACAGTGGTCAGTAACATTAACTTCAACCAAAAGACCACCCTCTCAATATTTCCATACATCTACTAATGTGTTAGTTAGAGCGCTGTGGTTTATCCCTTTTGAGATTCTTACCCTCACGCCGCAAAGATTCGAGAGCAGCGTTATAATACAAAATCCAACGATAATTCCGATTATTCCTTTCCGATCAATCCCCTTTCCGTCAGCAAAATTGTCTGATGCTCTCGCTGCGCTAGAAGTGAGCGTTGCCATGCTCATACAATTTGCAAGGCAATAGGTAACACCAACAGCAAATCCTAATGCTTTGTCCACAAAAGTATGAGGATAATCGATAAGAGCTCCAGCTACCGGCCGGATAGATACGAGCTCAGCTAAAGTACGCATTACTGGGATAATTATGGATGCAGCACCGATGTATGCGATGACACAGCCCAATGAGCCAGCAATGCCTATCAATTCTCCTGACGTGACGAAGATCCCCATCCCGACTGTGCCGGAAAATGCAATTGCTATTGTCTAGAGTAAGCTTGAGAACCCTTCTTACCTGCTCTACTTACCTGCTATATGAGGCCTCTCTAAAACCCTGTCTAGCTCATACTTATTGAAACAACTCCTTAGCAGCCTGGCTAATGTACCCGCTAGATTTTTCTCGTGATTTGATTCACCAGAATCACATTGAGATGAGGTGTTCTCTAGCTCAATCTCTTCCAACGACCTCATATTAGCTGACAGTCTTCTATTTCCGCTTTGATTCATGTTGAACACTTTTGAATAATGGCAATGATATTAGACCTTCTTCTGCTTGCTTGGAAATTCCATAAGCATATTCTAAGTAAGTATGAAAGAAGAATGAAAGAAGGATAGGAGGAAACTACCAGGCTGGAGAATGAAACTAATGAAGCATACATGCCTTTTAGTGACTCGGGTGGTATAAGAGCCTTGAAAGAAAATGTGCCTATTTTCAGCCACTGTGAGGGGAACTTTCAGCTTCGCTGCCACTTAATGACGGGCTTGCATGAGGAAACGCCTCCTGATAAAACAACAACAAATCAAAGATATCGTAAATTCAGCGCGCATCAAGGCTCTAGAATGCCTCACGATCGGCCTCGCCTAAAGTCGCCCGGGACGTCTACTTCTGAGATACATTACGTGGATAGTGAGGCTGTCGGTAGGAAGAAGCTACGACAACGATAACGGCCATGACTGACATACGGCTCCTGAACCTCTCCTGCCCTCCCAAGCATATCTTCGGTTCAAGGACCACCTTGTCTGGACGTAAAAGATCCTTCCATCATTTTATATGCCGAGTAAGGCTGGTGATGATAGTTTGTCAACATTTTCTCCACCTCTCTGCAGCCAAGCTCAACTCAAAATAAGTTTATATCGATGAATGTCCCATCATGAGTGCATCTAGCAGTCAAGAAGTGTTTCCCCCAATATTAACATCTAACGGCGCAAACGACAGAAACGCAAAAGCAGTAGAACTTATTGGAATTATTCAAGCTAAGAATTATAGTTTTGAAACCTTGAAGGAACTGGCCCAAATATTGGACCAGGAAAGCTATATTCTTCAAGAACGACAACATAAAGCCCAGGATGGGCGACTCGATCCCTTTGCTTTGCAGAAATCTTGGACAGGCGAACTCATCAATGTGTTGTTGAATCGTCTATCTGATGGAGTATACCCTGCAGTCTACCTAGAGCAGGAACAGCAATTTAGAGCCTTAACTTCAGCGTTGATACTTCAACGTGCACAAGGCATCGATGGACACAATCCAGATCATTACGATAACTTAAAGGTCAAATTTCAAGAGCGCCACCGAGACTTGCAGCGATCAAGATTACCAGAAGGTTTTAGTCGAGAGAAATGGTCACAATATCAATGCAATTGCATGCTCGTGACTAGTGCAGAATACGCCAGGACATTTGTGAGGCGAGAGGAGCGGCTCTCATGGACTATCATGAATACTGCCTTCAATGCAATCAGCCTCGGAGCATTCCTCGCCCTAGCAGCAACAACCGTATGTTTATATTCACTTAACTCATTTTGTTCGTAACCACGTTGCTAACTGCACACCCCAGGGCCTCAGCTCAAACAGCGTACATAGCTCTATCGTGAAGCTTGATAGTAGCTTTCAGAAACTTTGTAGCTCCCCAAATGACCAACCCAGTGCTTTGTTCAATATACAAGAAATAACAAGAATTATTTTGGCATTTGACCTCCACGCAACTTTCGTAGCTACCGCGGCCCATGGAGATGGCGGACTATCAAATGAACGGCCAGCGCAGAGACTGGCACTCTATACACTGGGAAAGATTCTAAAGTTACTAGGTAAGGGACAAAATGAAGTAGACGCTGTGTCTCCTGCAAGAGCCTGGCAAAATGTACTGGCGATGTTTAATCGTGACCCGCCTAGTTTTGGTGAATACCACTACTTTTATGGATTGGTAGATTGCGCCTCTCAACTTGCACGGATCCTGCAGCCAACATTGATGCCACAAGACTCTCGCATGGCCCTGCGAGCATTTGAGGATAGGATGAAGACCGTGATTACTACCGTTCGTGAACAGAGTCTTCGGTGGAAAGCTGTAAGGGCACGCTAAAATATTATGATCGTCTTGACTGATATTTATTTTCTAGATTGAGTTCCTGCTTATCACAGGTTCATGGGAGGGTATAGGGATCCGTCGGTATGAGGCAGAAGCCCATATTATAAGGCGGTGTTTACTTGAAGAGGCTGGAGATTCTATAAGCCCTTCCCAACGGCTGTCATTAGCAACAGTAACAACATCTGCGTCACGGTCTCAAGATAGTATGTCGTTCTTGGAACCAATTGATTTTTCACCTTGGGTCGAGCGAAATATTGGCACCCCAAATATTATAATCGAAAAAAAGCAAAAGTCGATCACGATCCCAGTTCCGGACAAGCGATATAAGTGTGTAGGATTATCCCCCGACTGCAAGACTGCGTTCTTCATGAACGTGACAGCTTTTTTGGTCTGCCCTCTGGCCAACTTCGAAAGTGGAAAGATTCCAAAGACCGATTTGATCTTGCTCTCAAAATCGTCCCGTGAATGTAAATATAAAGCAATAAGGGCGGCCATTTCTAACAGATTTCTGGCTGTTATAATGACTCTCGAAACCGAAATCTCAAAGCCGAAATCCATCATCAAAGAGCACCAGTTGAGGATATTTGACTACAGTTGCAAGCCGCTGAAAGAGGCTCATACGGTAGATTTATTAATACCGGCGTCCCCTAGCTGCATAGCCATACGAGAGTCAGATTTGGGAGTTTGGCTAGCAATCGGGATATATGGCAAAATCAAGATGTATCGCTACCATGACCAAACTGGCAGATTTGAAGAAATGACGCCCAATTTCAGCTACTATACACCGAATTATCTTCGAAAAGACACACCTAAATCGGTTGACTTCAGTGATGATGGCCAGCAGTTGGTGTGCATAACACAAACAACAAATCGTGTGCTTGTCTGGCAACTTTCACATGAAGGTTTACCTTACCAGGCACATTTCAGCATCAAGAAGGAGTATGAACCTGTAAGTCTCCACATATTTACATATTTATAATATCTGCTGATGCTATACAGGGGACTAAAGCTCGTGGCATAGATTCCGCCTCGCTTTTCAAATCACCTCGTGGTTCCGTCTATATGTTGTGCACCACCTCACCATCTAGCAGACGACAGGAAAATGGCGGAGAGTGGCCGTTCATCTGCCCTGTTCCTTGGGGCCCAACCAAAATGCCGCCAGAATTTGAACACACTTTCAACATGCTCAGGAACTCGGAGGCGATCGTTGCGGGAGCCATCTCGCCTGATGGTAAAATTGTGGCTATGCTCGAAGATAACGGAGCTTTGATGCTGTTCCCCCTGACAGCGAAAGATAGTGGAATTGGGCCAGGAAAAAACCCGATCTATGTCGGTCGTCCATATACACTGTTCGAAAACGGAGATGGTCCTACCTCAAGCACAACTCTACGGTTCATTAAAAGTTCTGATGGAACTCTATACCTCTATGCTGTGGATAATCGTGGAAAACTGGTCCGAATACTAGTTCAGGTAAATCCATGAAATATGTATCAAGTGCAAGTACATTGTATACTTGCTGCTCGATTTTGCAAGGCTTGTTTGTATGGTGTATTCTCAAAAGCACTAGCATTCGAACCGAAATTCTAGTAACACCAATAAGGTTAGTGGGGCTGTCTCGATAATTAGAGAAGTTACCAAAGCTTACTCTACAGACGTTCACTATCCCAAATGGCAAATATCACGTCAAGCCCAAAATGGTACTTTGCCACAACCTAGCTCGTCCCGAATCACGAATTTTCACTTTATTATTACACATCGACTCGAGATATCAGTTTAATACCTCCATGATGAATAGGTGGCTATAGATTGGTCTCCAGAGAGGTATCGCTTTACTGGGCGGAACCAACTACTAATTGGCACGTGGATCCTCGAGGGGAGGTTTTATTCAAATTATAAGATCTACCGCGGGAGGTTACTTTGGCAAGCATAAGGGAATATAGTTAGTTTTCTGCTGTTGTCATGCAACTGGGGGTGTTTACTTGATCATAAAATGTAAGGCACGAAATAAACTAAGATACCCCCGAGTTTATGCGTCCGCATGGGTAGTCATTTTACGAAATTATGGATCATCTGTCTATTGCGACTTTGATTTTTTAATCTTTGCCACCTTTACCTAATACCCTACATCTAAGTAGGGTGCCGAGGGGGCTCAAACATAGATGAGCGGGGAGCTTGGGTTGGTGTAATAGAAGACAGTTTCATCTACATGTAGGGAACATGCTTCATGAATGTTGCCAAACTTTCTCCAGATCGCCTAAACAAATTTTATCCAATCAATACCTATCATCAACAGAAGTGGGTTCCTCTCGATCTCCTTCTTTCTGGCCTTTAACTCATCAACATTCCAATTGACTCATACACACCTACCATGAAGAAATGTCGCCCCTAGGGAAGTAAGACAGAGAAATCAGCCGTCAGAGAAGCTATTAAGCCAAAGTTAGAATGAATTTAACGAAACAGGTGAAGAAAACCAATCAGCATCCATAGGTGGAATATCAACAGTCTCCCTCCCTTCGCACTCACGTCACTATCCACACTCCCTGGCTGAACATCATACACCTTCACCCCTTTGCTACCTAAACCCAGAGCAATCTATTCAGCCAACTTCGCGTTCGCGATCTTGCTTGCATCGTATGCGCTCACACCGAGATGGCAAGCATATGCCTAACCAGAGGAGATGTTTATGAACACAGAAGAAGAAGAAGTAAGCAGCACAAATGTGCGAATGATATTGAATTTTCCGAGAACATTCGTCTCAATTCTCTTCCACCAGTTTTTCTCATCACTTTCTGGAATCACGATTGGGTTGGAAAGGCATCCGGCGTTAGATATCATAACATCGATTGTGCTAAATGACTCCAAGACCTTTTTGAAAGCGCTGGTGAGTGATGAGGAGCTCTTAACATCTGCTGTTGCAACAAAAACTTCGTCTTTGGAAGTTGGGAACAAATGGACTCGGCTGTGGTGACGAGGTTGACCTCTCGACGACCAAGAATGGCGATATTAGATATGCCAGCCTGTGCGAAGGAGAGTGCAGCTTTTACACCAATTTTAGACTCGCCACCAGTAATGGCAATTGTCTTTCCTGTTGTTGAGAGAGCGGTATTGAGTGAGGAAATGAATGGGTAACTTGTGTTGCGCCGGTTTTTGGCCAACTCGGGAAAGCCGGGTAGGGTGGTTATTGGATACATTGTTGCTAAGCGGGAGGGTTTCCATTCTGTGTATTTCTTGATATTCTAATCAGATTTTTTTATTTTTTATTTTTTAAAAAAAGTGGTGATGAGAATTTGGGTAGGGATCTAATCTGTTCATATACCCTCGCATCCAAAGAAATTCTACGCGGGAGCCATTAAGACGCTGCTTCTTAAAGAATACTGATGAGTCTAATATTATTAATCAAGTACTGAACTATTTCTTGTTTTAACCTTCGTCCTACTTTCGGTCGAAAAAGTAGAAGATATATACCCAAACGGAACCCGGCCTTCGAAGATATTCGAAGATTTGAACATCGTAAACATAAAAATTTTGGCTTGTCCCGTATCCTACTTAAAATAAAACATTCAATCGCTTCTGTCACAATAAATCATGCCATAGGATGCATGTGAGATACACATTGAGCCCACCTCTTTCTACTCATTTATCCAGAGATCACGTCCCGAACACTTCAACTATGAAGGCGAGATTCGAGGATACTGCAAAGTGTTTTTAAGGAAGCTTCTTCGCTTCAAGAAGTTCACTCCTTCAAGGCCCCATAATGATTGCTCTTTGATGCTAATTTTTTTTTAATTTTAACAAATACTAAGCTCTAAAGCCTCGCTTGAACAATTGTCCCTCTTTAAACAACAAACATGTACAGGTGTGGTTCAATTAGATTTTACTATGACACATGCCTCTCATGTGTCGCTTTAAATTAGTCGCTTAATTTGTAGATAAGGAGTTATCCTGGATGTAATGCATTACCATTGTTATACCACCCCCCATCCCCCACCCCCCAACTCCCCCGGAAATATCAGCTGAGAGGAGGACTAGAATTTGCCATAGAAATATGAGAATTGAAGCTAATAATTTAGGTTTGTGATCAAGAAGAACTGACTTATAATACGAGTGAAGGGGCTTGGGGCCTAGTTAGGATTGATATTACTACACTTCAAGTGGCATCTAAGTCATCGTGAAATAGACGGTTTAAGGAATTCACCTTTGTTTTTATAAATCGTTTTTACACGTTATCTGTTATCCTAAGCATATTCTGCAAAAGTTAACATATAACCCATCAAGTCTTTCAAAAACGATGTTGCTTTCTCAGTAGAATAACTACCGTTCTCAAAGCATAGTGAGAATGAAGTAGCTCCTTTCCAGCTTTCCATTCGGATTAGTCTAAAAAGTTAGTAATATGTACCAAAATGACCTTTCCGTAGTTTTCTAGCTGGGTATATAGCAATTTTATAGTACGTTGGACTTACATTCCGGGTAAGTATGAGTCTAGAAAGAAGGAGACATTATCGATTTCCATGAGTTTCTCTCCTGTGGCTGCAACTGTGATATCCGGGGGTATGAAACGGTCGTTTATGCCATCGCTTATGAAAATCTATGTGCAGTATCAGCAAAACTCCGGTCGCAAAAATCGAGGGTAAAAGAAGGTCGACTCACTGGGACAGTTCTTTCGCTTGTCTTATTCTCGCTCGGGGTGTCTTTTGGTCTATCATTACTCACATGAGCGGATAATTCTCCAACCAGATCCAAAATCAAATTCTCACCCACTCAACGAAGCTGCAAGAAAATTATCTTTTGAAATACCCATCGCCAGTAAGAATGGCTTCTTCAACCACCCATCTAGCTCCTTTTTCGCAACCCTACATCCCCTCTCCAGGGCCTCCACAACTGCATCTTCACCCTTATGATTAACTACGTATGATAACAAGTTGTCATATTCTACCACAGCTGGTGCTTGACATGAGGTATATCGGGTGTGAGAGTATTTTTCTTGCAGATATCGTCGCCCATTGACAGGGAGTGGGAAGATGGCCTTTTGGATTTGTGGAGTAGTGCTAGGAGGGGGATTGGTTTTTAGTAGAGCGAGGAGAGTGGCGGCGTGGCCGAGATGGGAGATCGTGTAACCGGGGCCAAGGCGAACTTTTATTCCTCGGACTATGGCTGAACTTTCGATAGTTGTAAAGGAGGCGAATATCGTGCAGGGTATACCTGATTCAACACCTATTTCTAGTGCCCAGCTCGACTACAATTTGTAAATATTCAAGATCATATATGTGAAGAACGAGGGACGTACGGAGAAATCCATCAAGCTCTGTAGAAACTTGTCGCGAGAAGAACTGAAGTCGTTTTCTAAAGAATCTACACTAAGACTCATAGCGTCTAAGATCGGAACTTCAAGGTTGGCGAGTTCTTCTCCCCAGAGATGCTGTTTCCTTTTGTCTCTCTGGCCGAAGTTCTGACCCAAAATCCTAAATAGCTCCCCGGCAAACATACGCGCACTGATCCCATCCCAATACATATGATTCATATGCATTAGCACTTCTACAGCCGTTCCCGGTGTGAGCTGCGTATTCTCATTTACAACGTCTGTAATGACATATATCGTGAAGGACTTCGAGGGTTTGCCATAAACCTCACTGTTAACATCTCGCCGTTGCTTGCCGATCTCCATTCGTACATCGAGAGCACTTTTTGTTGTCGCCAGTATCTGAACTGAATCACTTGCCCAAAGCAGAGCATCATTCTCACTTGCTGGTGACGTATATTGTATAAATGGCCCATCATTTCCCTCCCATATCGCCGTGCAAGCGATATCCGGATGATCAAATAGGATCTCTAGCAGCGCTGTTGAAAATTCCTTCTTTATAGTCGATAGAGACATTGTTGTAGCTGTAGAGATTTCACAGACGTGAAGTGTAGTGAGGAGGTATAGATCATATTGTCCTTTGCAATTTTCGTTTTTGATGCCTACCCATGCTTCGGTGCCGTTACCCCGACGCTGCAAGGTAGAAGCATTTGTGCTTGACATGTGCCATCTGAATCTCTCGGAAACTAGAGGTGATAGCTTGGGGAGTGAGCTTGTCATTATCTTTATAGGAAGTTGAAGTGTGGGGCTTCTACGAAATGGTGTATTTGGTAGCTGATGGGAAGTAGGAAAACTTGATTGAATAAGGGTGCCTCTTCACTCGAAGCAGTGGGAGTGAACCCTTATAATGCTAGATTAATGTGGGAATAAGTAGGGCACATTTGTAGAATTCCTCGTTGAAGTCACAAAAGGAAAAGAAGGGGGTTATGAGTCTTTATGAGTCGAGATGCGGATGATTCCGCAAATAAGCGAGGTGATGAATATTTAGTGTTATTTTATCTTTCCTTGGCAAGGTTTGCATCGAGACGAGTGGGACCGACCTCACTAGGTTTAGCTGGCATTTTGGGATTGGTGAGGGTTAGCGAAATAATTCAGCAAAGAGGAATTTATTGCTAGGACAGCGGATAAAACCAAGGTAAAATTTGTACCTGGTGATAGATGGCTTTCGGCGGAGAGAAAAATCGATTTTATGCGCCAAAATCTATGAACGCCCTTACTTCACGTGAGATTTCCACTGAAGCATTTCCTCCTAGTACAGTATACATATTATCTGCTTATCCTAATAGATCATCTAGGCCGTTTCCAAGCTTCTGCTGACCCTGCGCTGGCTTCTGTGCTTGCACAGTTGTAGCGGGGGTGCTCGAGCTTGAACTGGCGCCCCAGATACCAGCACTAGCCTTTTCCTTTGCCAATTGACCCAAAGCTGGTCCCGAGGTAGGTGTGCTGGTCTTCTTGATACCTGCACTCGCTGAAGACCATAGGGATCCGAAGGCATCACCCCCAGAGGACGATTTTGTGCTCGGGGCTGACTTGATTGAGGTGCCCGAAGCTGGCTTTTGTTGTCCAGCTGGAATTTGAACGGAAGTGAAATAGTTAGGTTGTGAGCCTTGGTATGAGGTAGGTTTAGGTGGTTGAGCTGCTACAGCAGGAGGAGAGAAGGCTGAATAGTTGACAGGTGTTGCATTATTGCTCTGTGCAGGCGAGATCGAAGAAAATCCAACCAAATCGGAAAGATTTGCTTGTTTTGGGGCGGAAACCGGTTGGGGCGCGGCATACTGAGTATTAGATGTAGTGGTAGCGGTAGGTTGTGCGATGGGGAAAGAGGGAGCTGAGGCCTGAACCGATGGGGTGGCAGATTGGAAGTCGTCGAACTCATCATCGTCTACAGCATTCGAGGCAGCGGGGGGAGCGGCCATTGGGGCTGCGACAGGAGCAGAGATTGGGATGGGATCGTCAAATGAGAACAAATCAACCTCCGGCTCTTTCTTCTTTGGTGGTTCTGGCTTCCTTGCAGTAGGCTCTGCTGCTTTCCGTCTGACTGAACTTGTAGTATCTGCTTGTCGGCGGCTTGGGGCTGCGACAGCCCCTTCATCGTACTCGTCGTATTCTTCGAAACGATCACGGCGAGGACCTCCTGAATCTCCCCGGCTTCCAGTATCCTGAAAATCGCTCGACTGGCCTCCGAACCCACCCCCATCGCCGTACACTCCGCCGTTGTAACCTCCATATGTGCTACTTGGTTCTTCACTACCAAACCCCCCATATCTACTGCTGCTTGACATGCCTCCACCAAGACCGGCACCACCTTCTACACCTGTGTATTTGTTCCTCGTTGCTCTCGCCTTCTTACGTTCGGCGCGGATTTTGTCGACATCGCTGAGGAGATCCGCAAGTTCCTTGGCCCTGTTTCGAACATTCAAACCTTGATCTTTGCCATTTTGGTCGATGTAATGAAACTGCCGAAGCATCTTCAGAAGTGTAAGATGAGACCGCGCATCATCAATAACTCTCTCGGACCCGTTCTTTATCAAGAACTCTAGCAATTGTAATGCTTTGTAAATTTGTCTCCATTCCTCGGCAGCTTTCTCCGTGAAACGCTTGTATATCATTGGCATAATTTCATTGAGGAGTTGGCTAACAGAATAAGTTAGAGGGGGTGCAATTGAAACGGATATGTGTACTTACTAGTTGTAGGTTCCGTTCGCAATTTCTTGCATCTATTCAAATTAGCCAGAGCTATAATGAGTTTCGGATGAGAGACGAGATTACCGTAGAAGACGAAGCACCCCAAGGCTCGTTGTTGGTCGCTTCTCTAACTTTTGCCTCCATCTCTGTATAATTCATGACAGCTGGGTGCCGTTAGCATATGGACAACTGGCAGTGGGGAAAGCTGTACCATTTTGAACCTTTCGCACGCCGGCTTTAAGGTCGTAGAGGGTCAGGTTGGCCGCAGCCTCTTTCAAACTCGCGAGATCCATAGTGCAAGGAAGAGATAAGGGTGTTGTGGTAGACTGGAGTTGAGGGGTATTTTATTGTTGCACTTGATGCGATTCCTGGAGTCGTGGATGATCGCCAAGATTAGAGACGCCAAGGAATTTCAGAAAGGGTGCCCAATACATCACGTGACAAGCCACATTTTGTATAAAACAATTAAAAATAAATTATATGAGGAGGAACATGAATGGATGGGAGGCAGCTGCCAATATGAGATCAATTGACTTGCAAGTAATGCCAAAGATTGTAAATTGGTTTGCGTTGGAGTATGTGGGGTAGCTCTCATGCTCAGGGTGTCTCCCAAGCTAACCCCTGCTTCCGACTCGCCCCCTAATCGAAGAAAAATCAGAACATCGACTTGACTCCTTTCTGCTCTCAGCTCATCGAAACATCACTCACTTTGTACCAACACCAGTGTCATCAAATTTCTGTTTGGCTACATCTTTCTATTCCTCCTCTGTAATTTACCTGTACTTTACGGCCGCCGTGCTCTTTCAGCCATCTCAACAGACTTCATAGCCTCCAGCGTGTCTTTATATTTCAGGTATGTCAAACACTTGCCCAAGATGCCGAAGCTGCAGCTTCTGCGTTCACCCGAGTTTGAGCTTCGGCGGTCCGATGCGAGCTGCGGGGTGGATCACAAAATGGGGAGAAGGGTATCATCATTGCCTTGAGGGCCTCGAGCATCCAGTCCAAGTTATGGTGTTTGTCTAAGCCAGTTTTCTAAACTGCTGGGCATGAGTGGTTTCATGCTGCCAATGCCTTCTATTGCACAGCTCTGAAACCTCACCATTTTCCCTTGCTGCGAAACTCGGGGCTGTTGACGCTGAGCTTCTAGCCCATGGCAACATAACCCACACCCTGTCAGCACAGCGACGCCCCCTCTCCTGCTTGAAGCTGTGAGGCCACTCGAGACTGCTCGAGATCCTTGAGTCTTCCATCGAATCCGAAGCAACGGCCTTCTGTCGGATTTTGTCCTGCCCCCTTCTGCCGCTCCGCTTATTGGTCGTTTGCTCTTGCCTGCTCAAGCTGCTCAACTGTTGGATGCTAACTCGCTTACGACTAGCGCCACCGTCACCATGCAACCCCTCCAAGTCTTGAAAACCTTCAGACAACCCCACCTACTCCCCTCATCCATCATCGCAAAATCCTTCACACAACGCAACACTCGATCTTTCCACGCATCAACCGCCAACATGGCCATCAAAACGTGAGTATCAATCTACACTGTATTGATTGTTATATTGACAGGGATAGCTTTTTCGATGTTACCTGGGAGGGTCCAGTTTTGGATGCTAATGGACGACCAACATCCCAGGTCAAGAGTAAGTTATTCCCCCCATCCATCGTCTCATCACGCTTGTAACTGTCAATCAACATTCCATCAATGCTATGATGTCACTCCAGCTTGGAATTGCTCCATCCATAATTGGAGAGCAAGAACATCTGCTCACCTTTCTGTTGATGGCTTTGTTGTTGACGGCGATATTTTGCGCTTCCATCCCTCACTGTCCGAGCTCAAGCTGACATGGTATCCTCGGCAGATCAATCCGGCCGCATCAACTTTGTCCTCTACGACGACATCGTCCCAAAGACCGTTGAGAACTTCCGTGCTCTTTGCACCGGCGAGAAGGGCTTCGGCTATGCCAACTCCTCATTCCACCGCATCATTCCCCAATTCATGCTTCAGGGCGGTGACTTCACCCGTGGCAACGTACGTTCGAACAATTCATCATCACATAGCACAAGCTCACGATAATATAGGGCACTGGTGGCAAGTCAATCTACGGCGAGAAGTTCGCCGATGAGAACTTCCAAATGAAGCACACTAAGCCTGGACTTCTCTCAATGGCCAACGCCGGTCCAAACACGTAAGTTGCTCATTCTAGTTGATATTGGAGTGCATTAACACTCATTCTTTAGCAACGGCTCTCAATTCTTTATTACCACCGTCGTCACTAGCTGGCTCGATGGCAAGCACGTCGTCTTTGGCGAGGTTGCTGATGCCGAGTCATTGAACGTTGTCAAGGCTCTCGAGGCTACTGGCAGTGGCAGCGGCAAGGTTCAATACAGCAACAAGCCCACTATTGTCAAGTCAGGGGAGTTGTAGATGGCTTACTGGGGAGGTTGCGAGTGAATCTTGGGCTATGTTAATTATGGTCGTTGAGCTTAAGATCGATCTAGCAAGCCATGGCAGGGGCCGAAAAGTTCATGATCTATATGAATGTGCTGATTTGACCCTAATTCAATGTGCCAATACTGATATTGTGACTGTATGACTAAAAGTGACAGTAAAGCCCAAAGCCGTGGTATCATCCTAAAACTCCAATATTTTCCCTACGCTGTGCATCTGAAATTAAACGTGGCACTGTGTGAATTCATTCCTTGAGCCATTGAGTAAGATACTCGCAATTACTGGGCCCAACCGGGCCACCTTCTTCGCAAAGATCAAACACTGGACATCGGCCACAAGGAGCCTCGCTGAGTACACTTCCCCTATCTTCCTCATCTAGTAGAGTCCGCCTGAGAGCTCTATATCCAACACCATCTCCCACACCCAGGACTTTCTCAAGTATGTCGTCATAACACATGATATCTAGTAGTTGTTGGATCTCAGATGCTGTCAAAATCTGATTTGTAAATTCATTTCTGTCAACATACTGCGTAATCTCATCAAGTCCAGGATAGTCGTTGTAGCCGACTGGCATGGGGAAATGCGCCTCATATCGTCTCATTTTCTCCGCTTTGACATTGTTTCTCTCTTGCTCTTCCTTGCCCAACACTTTGTCCCTAGCAGCTTTGGCTTGTTCCGATGTCATGTGTTTGCCATTGATCATCTTTTTGGGCTTCCGCATTGCTGACGCGGAAACATAGAAGCTCTTCTTCTTGACATGTGCATATATCACTGACATACACTGGCTGATGAACTCTTCATCAAGCTCGCCATCTGTATACCATGGTCCTCCCGTAGCGCGTTCGCTTGGTCGAAGACTAGCTTTAATCCACATCTTTCGGGTAGGATGTTCGACAGACTTCATTTCAGCAATCATGTTCTTCGATTCGAGGTGCTTGATAGCTTTATTCATGACGGTATCGTGTATCTTGAGTTTGGCTTTAATTGTCTTCGTCCATATTCCTTCATGCTCTGCTTCGTCAATAAGTCCGTAGACCATTTCTTGCTCGGCGGTAAGAGATTTAAATCTATAGAAAAGATTAGTTAGCAAACAATGACATTGCTAGATGATTGCTCTACAGGAAACATACTTCTTTGCCTCATCTTCAGTCCGCAATCTCCAACCAATACCGCCCGTTCCATCATGAACAGCCTTGAGTAATTTGTCGTTGACGAGTGCCTGGATGACTGGAAGGAGGATATTGATGTCGTTGTTAGGTATGATGCCGAAAGACTTAAGGGTATCCTGGTGGAACACAAGCTTGGGGTCGTCATCTGCTGTGGAAACACACGCAAGATACAGACTCTCCTTCAAGGCTGTCATATCGTTGGCGGGGCCCGCCATCCCCGAGCTGGATGCCATAATTGTAGTTTCTGCTTGGCAGATTTAGAGCACGTTATGCTACCGGTAAAGAATTGACATTGAGGGAGAGAATTCTTTTGCTCCAGGATTCAAGTTGCTTGGTAGCAGAATCTATTGCGGTTTGTGACTCGGAATTCACAAAATTTGTGCTACGCGAAGACGAGGCTACCAAACACCAAAAGGCTCGGCTCCACTCACTAATTCACATCGCGTCAGGGATAGTTCGTCCTTTCATCACGTTTCATCATCAGCTACAACATCAGCTATCAAGAACCATGAATCAGTTACTACCGCTTCAACATTTCATTTGTACGTATCGACGAGGTTTGCCACCATATCAGTCAGCGGACTCATCTCCAATCGATGCGAACTTGATTGAGAGCCTCGTAAGACAAACATTACCACAGCCCCATCCTATGCAGCTTGAGATTACGATCGAGGATCTTCAATGCGTATGAGAGCTCGTACAAGCTATTAGAGCTTCTCATAGGATCAGCCACATCTTAGTTTGCCGCGATGATGGATTCACTTGTAGCCTCATGTTTCTAGCCTGCAAACGCGACCGCGCTTGTTTTCACGGGACGCCCCGAACACCATGGCCTATGTCTTGCAAACTCTCCGAGATGAGAATAGCATCGCGGCACTGGGTCAGTGTCTTGGCCCTTTCTATGGTCCGCCAGTTTCTTTTAACGCGAGTGAGATCCTGTTCATTGGACTTCAATGGATTGAGGTTTAAAGCCCAGGGCTGGGTCACTTTCAAGCGCCCGCTAGGGGAGAGCTCTCTCAAGTCATGGGTCCAGTCCTATTGGACAATCCAGCGTCTGTCACAACACTCGGCTGTATCAACAATTATAGAGTCAGTCAACAATTTTCTTGCTCGTAAGTGGGAAATGTTGTGTGATCGATGATTCAGAAAAATTTGATGAATACTTAAAGATCTTGAATCTGCAGGTTTGCTTCCCTCATCTCATTCATCTCATCAGTGTTCTCTCAACTACAAAAGCATCTCCTTTCAGTTCTGTTTCTTTCCTTGGTTTCAGTCTTCTTCATCACCGTCTCGTTAGGCATTCGGTCGATCTTTGCTGCAAGCTCAGCTTAAACACACTCACTTCGGTGACTTTTGCGAATTATCTTCAATTTGGCGTCGACGCCGGCTTCGCTCATTCCGTATAAAGGGCCTGTCTTCATCAACGGGGTTATTTACTATCCTTATTTCGTCAACCCAGAAAATCTCTTAGCACAACATCCACACCCACCTCAACCAACTTCAGCTCCAGCTTCAGAGTCGCCATTCCAGTTCGCCACTCCGGAGACCTCCCCACAACCGGCTACAGTCTTTCACCCAAGTGCGCAATCTTTAGAACAGCCCGAGTTACAACCACATCCTCTAGCTTCTCAGCCAATCACTCAGGAACATCTTCCACCTCTTACTCGACCAACTCCCTACTATCACAGATATCCCCTACCACCTCTAATCTATCCACCATCTTCAGCTCCAGCTCAACTCCCTCAACCTCAACCAGAACGAGCTTCACCGACCTCAATCTACCTACAACCTTCTTCACCACCTTCACCTTCACCTCCACTCAAACTCCAACGCCAGATTTCACCGCCACCACCAACCACCAAAATGCAATCCGGACCCTCCCACGGTGCCCTAGGTGCAACCTTCACGGTCGTCCGCGCCATGCAAATAATCTCCCTAATCTCCATAATTGGCATGACCTCTAACTTCATCTCTCTCATGGTCCAATCCTCCCAGAAACCCCCTAGCGTCATAGTTGGCACGCTCTCCGTAACCTGTATCGCAGTCCTCTACGTCGCCATAACCTACATCCTGTACTTTGACGGCGTCCTCTCATTCCTAGTCCCTGTTGTTGGAGACTCGTTACTGTTGATTGCAGTGATCGTTGTTGCGACAACGGTTGGTAAACCATTGAGTTATTTGGATTGCGCCGCTTTGCCCGGTGGGAATGGAAACAGCGGGGCCGGGGCGTTCATTGAGAGTGTTAAGGAGAATGTGGGGAAGGTTAACTACTGGGTTTGGGCTGGTGCGAGTCGGACAACTTGTTTCGAGATGAAGGCGATTTGGGGACTTTCTATTGCTCTTTGCGTCTTATTCGCGTTCTCAGCCGTGTGCAGTGCGTGTTTGTGGAAGCAGACGAAGGGGGAGAAGGGGGCACCTAAGGATATTGAGAATGAGGGCTAAGGCATTTAGGGGGGGGGGTTGTAGTGAGAAGAGAAGGGTTTAATGGTGGATAAATAGGATATGGGAAATGGGGAAAGGGACGGGTAAAAGATGAGAATAGTCACTCGTTATGGGATCATTGTTATGGTAATGATTTGTTTTGCAGCTTGCTGCTTGGGAGGACATTGGGTGTCCGATAATAAAATAAAATAGATTGCGTTGTTTCGTCACTTTACTTTCTTCCTTTGCTCCAATCTCTATGTTATCTCGCTGTAAAACAGAACCTCCCTTGGTTGTGTGTTGCAAAACGTGCTTCTCCGTCAAACTAGAGTTTCAATAACCAGATAAAGTACCCCGCTTCAAAGTGTTCTCATAAACTTGCTTTCAAACACTTGCAAACACTCGTTCTCTTGGGGGCGTATATTGCTACCTTGCCGTCTGATGCCCCACGGAATCCTACCTAGACAGTATACTTAAAAGTGTTACTAAGCATTGCCACCTTTGGGACCCGTCAAGAGCGATTTCAGGATAATACGACTAGACCGCCTGCACACCAAAAGGACATGCTTCTTCACGACTAGCATTGGATTACACCGTGTTATACACTTATGAATAATATTCCATGTTTGATTAATTCATCTTGATATGCATTGGTGATCGCTAAACTCAGCAGGACCTAAAGTACAATGATGATTGAAGTTCGCTTTAGCCCCCCTGCTAAGCTTGTTTGCTCATCCGTATATCATCCCTCGTAATAGCATAATCGATGAATCACAGAACCAATCCCGATTTGCCCAGAAAATGACTTGATTGCCCTCACCTTTACACGGTTTTGCCTTCTCATACTCATCGACCAACACGAATGACACCAGCAGCCACAAGCTGTTGTAATAATTAGTAATCAATATCTTGGGTCAAATGTGCCTGATGAACATACCTTTTGAATCTTTGATCGGATGCCTGGGTTCTTCATGTGCTCTTGGAGAGCCGCTGGGTCACCTTGAGCTTGTTGGAGAATACTCTGCATGATTGGATCTTGCATAATCCCCAGGATCTAGGTGTATGTTAGCACTGTTAAAAAGCTTTATGACTGAAGCCTTACCTCAGGATCACGTTGAATCCTCTCCTTGGTCTGCTCCTCGGTCTCATTTTCCCGTGCTGAATACATAGCTGAGAGAGCTTTTTGTTGCTGTTGCTCGATTTCTCTAGCGTTAGCTCTGGTAACGTCAACCTCTGAGGCCTCTGTGCAGGCATCTAAACACTTCGAGTAATCACGCATGCCAAAGTAAGCCTGTGCCTTTCGAATATAAGCTCTGATGAATTTAGGGTCCTTCTTGATTGCCAGATCGCAATCTTGGATAGCACTTGGGAATTCGAGAAGCTTAATGAAGGCAGCGGCACGGTTGCTATAACCCCTTGGGTCTTCGGGAGCCCGTTTAACCATTTCGCTGTATGCTTCAACAGCAGCTGGCCAGTCGGCTTCCTTGAATTTGGCATTTCCAAGCTCGCGAGCCTCCTCCGCCTTCTCGGGGTCAATGTAAGCCTTTCTCGCACTCTCCGTCTTAGCTTTTTCGACAGCTCGGAGCTTGTTGACGACATCAGGAGTACGGTGCTCTGTGAGAGACTTCTTGTAATTTTCAATGGCCTTGGCATAATCCCCCAACTTCTCATATGAAGTACCAATACGAGCATATGACTTTGCAATCATCTTAAAATCAGCGTAGATCTCACGACCTTCCTCGACGGCTTTTTCGCAGGTCTTGATAGCTTCCTCGTATGATCCCTTCTCGAAGTACGCAGCACCGAGATTGTTCAGGTAGGTGATATCCTTATACAACTCCCATGCCTTGCTGTAATGTGAAATAGCTTCGTCGAAATTGCGCTTCTTATACTGTTCAGTACCGAGTTTCTTCTCTTCATCAGCTGCTGCCTTCGCCTTGGCTTTCTCCTTAGCCTCCTCATCTTCCTCGGCCACCTCGGGTTCTGGCTCGGGTTCCTTGGGCTTGGATGCTTGCGCAGGTGCAGGCCGAGCATCTGGCATCGGTACATCTTCTTCAGCCTCTGTGGGTCTACCTTCTGCACCACCTGCACCACCTGCACCACCTGGCATTCCACTCATCATGTCCATATCAATACCCATCAGAACGCCCAGCACTTGTATCATTCGAGGATCGGAGAACATGGCTTGGCTGTCATTTGGGTTGTTCCTGATTTGCTGGAGCTTTGCCATAAAGCTTGGGTCTGCGAGGAACTTGCTGGTCTTTGGATTCGCGGCAAGCTTTTGGATGAGCTGAGGATCATTGAAGGCACCACCCAATCCACCCATAGGATCACCAGTAACTCCATCTAAAGTCTTTAATCAGTAACAGGCTAAACTAAATGCATGATTCAACCTACCCGCTTTTGCCTCTGCATCAATTGCTCTCTCCACGGCAGCTTTTCCAGACTTATTTTGAGCATTAGTTGGATCAAGCTTCAGACCCTCTTCATAAGCATCGAGTGCACCTATCAGATCTCCCAATCCGTGTTTGGCAGCACCTTTACGCCCCCATCCTTTCGCCCAGTCTGGCTTGATTTCAGTAACCTTGTCCGCATCTTTGAGTGCACTTTCCCATTCCTTCTTCGAGGCGTAGGCAGCTGAACGATTCGAGTAAAGAATGTGGTTTGAAGGTTCGATTGCGATGGCTTCTGTGAATTTGTCTCTGCAATGTTGTTAGAAAAGTGTAGAATAACGTTGTATGAAGCGTGAAGTCGAGCTCTTAAACACATCGTCAAGTAAACAAGAGGGGCCTAACTCACATAGCCTCGTCGAACTTTTGCTCTTTGATGGCCTGGTTACCAGCTGCTTTAAGTGCGTCCGCCATATCTAGTTTCAATATATGTGAAAACGGTAGATAATGTGCAGGTTTGACTTGAGGAAGAGTTTGAAAATTCCGTGGTTAACAAAAAGAAGTTCACAACATTCGATAGGATTCGACCCACGCATTTCTAGAGCTTTCCACATCGCGAACTTCTGGGATATGGAGCTCGGATCTTTAGGTGGTCTGTGCTCTCCACTTCATCCTCCAGGGCTTGAACATCTTATATCTCTCTGTTGATTAGCATCATGAACACTAAAATTCAACCCTATAGGACGCCCATATCTATAAGGCTTTTCAGCCCCTCTTTTGCTTAATTGAAGGGCCATCCACACATTCAATAGTCACTTTCGGTTGCATAGTTGCATAGTTGCACGCCTGCCATTCTTTTATACCCTCATCAACCAGAAACTCTTATACTAAGGCTTCACCATCACTCACTCTACGGTGTTACAAGCCACACACCCTTGGCCACCGCCGCTGCTACTAATCTTAGCATCAATATATACTTTCATTTCCTCTGGGTATGCTTCTTCACTCTGCAATTTGCGCACACTACATGTAGCTTGGGATTATGGTAAATGTTTATTCATTCATACTGTGCAACGGAATCAGTAGTCCAATAGTCATTCCCTTTCATCAAATCAAACAGAATACCAAGCTTTGATTTTATATCACGAGTATGACTTAGTTCTGCATGTCACAATAAGCGAGAGGCCTCCAGTACTTGTCAATCCAGCTAGATTGGTTTTTCTAGAGGCCTCCAGCTAATAAACAAGGCTAAAAATACATCATAGCAGTACACCAACTACTTGCTCCATCACGAAGTGTATTGTAAGAATTCCTTAGGTCAATAGGTACTTCGAAATCGACCCTCTAACTTCGCTTGAATCATCACAATGGCCACCCCCTCATTCCTCTTCGTGTGCGTACCCACGCTACTAGTCTTTGCTGGGTATCTCCAATTTAGTGTTGCGGGGTCCTCATCTACAACATCATTTCCTTCCATTATCAGCAAATTCAATATTACTACTTCCGTTGACCATGCTCTGCCGACATTTAACTCTGTTAGCACTCTTTTATCTACAAGTTCGACTATTCCTTCACTATTAGCACAATCTACATCAGGTAATATCGCTATTGTCACCTCAGTTCCAAGCGTAACTTGAGCCCCGGTTCATCTGCCAGCGCCGAGAACTCCAACTTGGGAGTATACAGACATTGCTTTGATCCTGGCTGCACCGTGTACTCCTTCTCCTTCCTCAAATCGCACACTTTCCGATAGAGCGACTCTTAGGACTTTCCTTAACGAAATCAATGTGGCTAGCATGGATATCAACGGCGACACACCTTTGCTAAGCAGACCAGTCGATAACAGTGTATATTATCTCCCAAATTCCAGTGGGGTTCACTTTCATACGACGGTTAATTCGCAGGTCGTCTCCAATACCTCAATCGTTAAGGAACAGCTAGAATCCGATGAACAAGGCAATTTTACCTGGGACTCTCAAATTTTAGACCCTATCAAAGTTATTCCTACGGCTCATCTTGGAGAAGGGCAGTTGAATGCGACAGAATCCAACAGCACCACATGTCACAAGCGCCTGTGGGACTCAGACGAGCGCCCGAACTCATTTTCTGAGAATTTAAGGAAACAATACCGGGAAGACTTAAGCTCATCTTCCAATGCTTTTTATTCAAACAGGCACTGGTAGAAGATTGGAATTCCGCGGAAGATGAAGAATCTAGACAGATGCCGACTCATGGAGAAATGCCTTCAAATCTTATCTTCCCTGTTGCATTTAATTTCACTAGGACTAAGGCCTAAGCTGAAGAGGAGCAAGCCGAAGTCAAGGGCATCTATGTAGACCTTATCATAACTGGAGCAAAATGTCTCGAACGTGGCAATGAAACCTCACCATTTTCACCGTTAATCTCAGATCCAGCAGAGCTTCAACCTATCAATGAACAATGGAATGCGCTTATCGCAACACATCGAATACTGCTCCACGAGCATCACGATTTCTTCTTAGCATCCCAGCATTCCTCTGCTTTAAATGGACTTGCAGCTAAGTGTGGGATGCTTTTGTCAGGTACGCCGTTAATACCTCGGGATACGGTTGTGACTATAAACGAAATGACTGCTGCTGGGTTAGGTTTCAATCATAGCTCACAGATCGACCTCTTCACCAAAATGCTAGAAAACCAAATCTCAAGAGCAATCCGCCGCCTTCTTGAGCAGTCCTTGACAAGAGAGACAGCAATCCCCGACTCATGTGGCCATACAATCAGTTTCCAGACCCCAACATGGAAGAACAAGAGAAGGGTGTCTTGTTTCAGCCAGACTTATGTTCGGATCACAGTCAAGTCTCGATTTAGACGGAAAGATTTTCAATGTATTTCTGTTGCAAGGTCATTCAAGATATTCCAGGATTTCCAGGCTTGCCGAAAAGTGCGTGACAGCCAAAAGCTCAATGGAGAACATAGGTATAAATAACTTATTCCAAATGGAATGGGCACTAAGTGATGGTAAAATGCCCAATATCCTGTGGGCTCCACCATGCAGGAAACAGAACTGTGCTAACTCCGATTCCAAACATGCGGAAGAAAGTAGTGAAAATATAGCCTGGGGAAACTCCAATGCTAACCATACACCATCACACAGTACACCATTTCACTCGGAACATTCAAGTTCCGGCCCAGGTGGACAGGGTCAATATAGTTCCCCAACATCTATCCTATTCGATGAAGTCATAAACCCGGACATGATTTCTCTTAAGGTGTCCCACCACAGCTCCTTGGACCCTGGACTGCCCTTTCTCCAGCAGGACTCACTCGGTAGCAAATCTAGATCATTGAACAGCTCTTTCGAAGAGAGTTCACCTCAAACACTTGACTACTATAGCTGGCCTTAGATGCCTACTGCGCTTATGGGCGATCAGGGGAACGCAGTTTAAAAACTGCAGTTAACAGAGAAAATATCAGAATTCTCTTTAGATCCCTTGCTCTTTACTGATTCACGATATGCGGCAAGTTATTTTTCATCTGCCAGCTGCAGCGAATTCTGGATGTATGATGACTTCTACTTTGAATCCTCCACAGAAGCATCAGGACCTTCGTTGATAAATTCCCCGACACCTTTTGCGACGCCAAAAGTAAGCCAAGACTCAAGTATCATCGAACCAGGTACATTCGCAATCTTGGAAAATGTAATTTCTGACTCGCCTGTGGGGGGATAGCTTTGCACTTGACACCAAGCATGTCCAATGGATTGAGGAGGACCCCTGTTTGGATGCCAATGCCTCTTCATCGAACTCTGCTCAGCTTCCAAGCACTCCAGGCCCGACATAAGCTGCTTTATATGTCCCAGATGTAAAAGAGAGTACCGCAGAGAGTGCGATCTAAAGTATAACTCCTCTGTTTAACTCCTAGCAATCTCATACAGATACAAATAATTTTATACTAACATGCCAATAGTAAACACAAAGCAACGGACACGCGTCTATTCAACTGTACGGTAGAAGGCTGCGATGGCGCACTTCCTTCAAACAGGGAGGTTAAGCGAAATACTGAGCGGAATCACGAGGAGAGCAATGATCGATTCGTATGTAGACAAAATGATTGTGCTGGAAAAGACGTAGCCTATCAGGGGAAAGATGCCCAGAGAAAGCATTGGAGAAATGTTCACGGGAGAGATCCTACCCTTGGCGAGGAGGTTTGATGATTCGATTGAAACAATGATGGAATATGACTGTATACTCCATAATGGCCTTGCGGTGTCCCTCGGATAGCGGTTATGGCTTTTGTCAAATTATTATCCTTCTCCTCGTCTCCGCCTTCATTTCCCATTGATTCGTCATTTGTTGTTGTTGAAAGTTGGATAATACCTTCCCAAAATCCTGCCAGGGCGAAATCATAGCCATCTTTCTTCCTACCGTAGAAATCGCAGGTTCAGTTTTTCGTGAGGGGCGACTTCCTCCTGTTTCGAGCAGCCCCTTTTCAGCTTCGGTTAGTCTCGGTTCCGTTCCTAGCTGCCGATATTCTATGTTGCACTTCCCTTCCTACTAAAGCTTAGGAGACAATAACTTGTCAAGTTCTTTATCATAATAAATGAAAATTCTGGAGCTATATTGGGGTAGGTATATGTCATTACAGAACAATATCTAGCTTATCGTGTACCGGCAACCGTCAGTGTAGAGATACATATCGTAGACAGACCAAAATGAAATATCCTGACCTACAGATCGTCCAACAGTTCGGAGAAATAATGTGACCTTGATTCTTTAAATATGGGCTGCAAAGAAAAAATCGTATATTATCACTCTGATATCTGTTCTGAACAACCTGGACTTATTTATATGCGGTGGAATTTGAAAAACTGGAATCTGCGATGAAAGGAGGTTTCAACAAACACCTCACCTCGTTATTCTATCAACTTAAAGAAGTTTATTCTCAAATCTCATCTCCGGAAGTGCGTTCCAGTCCCATTTCTAACGTGTATGGAATGGTTTGAGCCCTTTTTAAAAGTTAGGAGTAGAGTAAAATATATATACCAAAGAATTTCAGATGCATCCTTCGGATAACTTGCAATTTTACATCGCTTCTTACTCTATTTTGCCAGTGACGCAAACCTATACCTGCTGAATAGATCTACTAATAATTTAGAAACTGTTACCGGTTTACGTTTCCCTGCATTTTACATATTGATTTCCCCATTGCACCTTCCTCTGGCTTCTGGTTACCCCTTTCACCTCGACTTTCTCTGATCACTTTACACTTCCTCATGGCACTTCGTTTCTTTTCCCCTTCCCTCTTTGGATATAATCGGGAACGGCGTCCGAATGTAATTCCTACCTTTGGGTTTACAGCAACTTCTAGGCATTGCACTTATCACAATAAAGTAGAGATAAAAGAACATGATAACTGTAAATAATCTAATTCAAATAGCTATATACACCCCTTGCAGAGTAAAATTATTTTGGCGGTGCTCTTCAGTGCATTACTCAATACCTAAAAACCCAAGTATAACCCTTTCCGCCCTCCTGTATTCAACATCAATATATCCGAGACGCTTATCTAGGAATACTACAACCAGCTCACAGACCTCTCCTTCTGAATCGCCGTTTCTAAAACCAGACATATACGCTTTCCCAGTAAAGGCGGCAAAAAGAGATTGGAAAAGTATCGGTACTACAAGGCTGACGCCGAGAGCTAGTGAGTATTGAAAGATATTGGCGCGGATAGGCAATTTTTGGCCATTATTGTCACCGAAGAATTTGGTCATCTTATAAATAACCCAGAGGCAGACCACGAATTGACCAATCTGGATAAATGGCCACCAAGTCGTTTGCGGGTCAGTGATGAAGCTGTTATACGACGAGAGAGAAGTGAGGCAGGCTTGAGGAAGGTCCTTTTGGAGAGCAGCCAAGTCCGCCAGGGCCGAGGGAAGGATCTCGTAGTTATTGACACTCCAGTTAGCTGTCACACGCATGATAACCATCGCAAAGCTGGCGATAAACATTCCGAAGCCGCTCAGGAACATTGCCGCTGCCGCACAACCACGTACCCAGATATGGCGAAAGAACACCTTACGGCCGCGCCTCCAAGAAACGGATGGGTCAATACTGAGGACCATATACTGACAGTACAGGAATGCTGAAGTAAATGCAACAGGACTGATCCAACTTGCGTCATTTGGATTTTGTACGGCTTGGCCAAATCGAACCCACCAACCTATTTCGCGTGCGACCTCTATGGGAAGACCAATCCAAAAGAATTTTGAGACAGGAATTTCCTTTGGTTCTGTGTGGGATGGTGGAAATAAGCCCCCGGTTGTTTCTCTTCCTCCTGTTTCCTCGTTCGAGGGTTTCTCTCCTGTAACGGCGTCGGGTGATGGGAGTTTAGACATGGCCCTCCATAGAGAAGCGAAGGAAAATAACCAGCCAACAAACTGGAGAACCAGTGAGAACCAGCCAGGTGTGAACGCCGATGGATTTGCCCTAGCTGGCAGGATGATTGGGACGTTGCCTGTTAAGGATGTACAAAAGTCGTGGGCACGATTGATCTCGTTGTACTGATCAATTGCATAATATTGCGAACGAGATGTGACATTTTCTAATTTTCTAGGACAATTGTGAAAGTTCGTGTTCTTGAAAAGTTCGTATTGAGTGAAAGCTGTTGCCCTGCATTTGGGGGTAGCCGATATCAGAAGGATTGCTAGTAACACAGTGGTTTGTTTCAGCATGTTGGCAGGAAATATGGTAAATTTTAGCAATTTGATAAACCTAGGTACCAGAAAGCCAGAAGGCCAAAAAGACAAAATTTTAACTAGAAGGAGAAGAAGCTGTTTCAAGAAATACGACAAGAGTACAAGAATTTGGGCTTATTAGGAAGAACCCATGGCTGAGCCTCCTTCGAGGGTCAATTGGGCGTGCATCAGTGTTTTGTGCTCCTGCAAACTACCACAAAATGGACGCTTGGCCGAGACAATACCTCGTTAAGCGATATTGACAGCAGGCAATTGCTAGAAATGAAAAGTCCAAATTAGTATGCTGGTGGCTAAAAATATTGGCATCAACTCTCAGCGGACAGATTGTGGACTAGACGGTCTGGAGATGTCTCAAGCCACCTAACAAATCTGTCTTGGCACAATTATACTCTATGCACCTCCCGCTCCCGTCCTGGAATGTGCACTTTCACGATAACTCCCACATTGTTTGAAGCACCAGGTTATGTTTCGTTCGACCTGTATAGATGAATTTACAAGTTGCGACTTCCTTTAAAATTCGGGATACGTTAAGAGGGTTCGAAGCTTTCCTTTGGTGGATCCATGCGCTTCCCCTTTTCCCTCGGCTATTGCCCGACCCATTACTTCACACACTCTCTCACCACCACATCACCTTATCCCACTATATCAATGGATAACTTTAACTGCCGTTAGTTGGCCC
Source organism: Tricladium varicosporioides (assembly GCA_021365295.1). Classification (NCBI taxonomy): domain Eukaryota; kingdom Fungi; phylum Ascomycota; class Leotiomycetes; order Helotiales; family Tricladiaceae; genus Tricladium; species Tricladium varicosporioides. The sequence continues at coordinate 1,266,908 of JAJTIW010000005.1, read as the reverse complement.
TCCACGCTCCAAAGACATGCAAATCGAGAAAAACGGAAAAATATGAAATCTTACTCTTACCATTCAATCAGCTCCAGCACTCAACGACGATGCGCGAACCTGCGAACCTGCCGATATTTGGCGGGGAGATATTGATTCAATAGAGTAGTGTCAGAATAAGTTATCATGTACTGTACATTTTGCGAGTAGTGGACGTTGAAGGGAATCGCTGCTAGGTCTTTGAGAAATTGGCAATCGGTACAAAGGGGAAGTAGCAATCACCTCCCGCATTCGATAATCTACTGCCTTAGTCCCCCTCCTTACTTTAAGGTTCACAGATAATAGTAAACGCTTATACTCATACCTGCATTTGGAGCCACCATGTTTAGAGTTATAGGTGCCATCTCGTGTTGAGACTTTGGTAGTTCATGTCTTGGGCTGCTGGGGCTGCAAGCTGCTAAAGCTACGGGTGCGAAAATGGCAAGTAGCGTGAAATGATTGATAATAATTCTAAAGTGAATGGCGAAGTTAAGTGAAAGTTGGGTTATAGAAGTAAGTGAGAAGGGAGGTTTGTTCTATTTGCTATGAAATAGTATATTGGACAGAGACGACGAGGCTGGTGAGGATGATCATCAGTATATTTACAGAAGAGTTATATATATAGTAGGTAAAGTATTTTTTGTGGTAGACAGCTCAATAACTGTAAATGCGAATAGAGACTAAACAAGAACAATATTAATAATTTTAAACAACAAAGAGGTGGCTTCATAACGACTTGTTCTATGGTCTTACGAAATGTTTTGAGACCCAGACCAGGTAAAATAAGTTGAGAACAATCCATGTTCTCGATTTATACAATCCCTGGCCTAAGTCATAGAATCGATGAGAGGATACCACGGTTTCCTTTTGCACCTCTGTTCATTAGTGAAAAGATCCCGGACACCACTTAAGTAGACGCAACTATATTTTTTGCATGCCACAGACAACACACACGTTGGTAAGATGAATAACACAACACAATCCTCAGACCTCATTGGTGCTACAGTTGCAGTTAAAAGCCGCGCGATTGGATGGGGAGTCGGGATTGGCATTATCTGCTTCATTGTCACCCTCATTATTGTCGTTATTGTAGCACGAGACTTTGTGGACAGAAAGGCACACAAGGAAGAGAGAGGCCAGGTCCGTGGAACCCGACGGGTCACAAACGAAGCAAATGCGAATAGGATAGTTTCGCCAAAGGAGGTGGTGGTGGATAGCAACGTGAGAAGAAAAGGGGAGTACAATCCGTATGGACAGTATCAAGTTGGGAGATCTTCTTGTGGTTCTGAGAGGAGTTATGACAGCCGACACTAACATGATACGGTCTTAATTAGGTTGTGCTTCTGTCCGCAGGGATATGGCAAGTCTAGGGGATCTAGAGCATTACATTGAAACAGAGATATTGAGAATGAAAATACATATAACATTCACGTTGAAAGAAGTAATCAAACTGATTACAAAGTGAGGGCATTCCCCGTGACCTGAACAAGTGACGCACGCAATGCAGTGTGGTGAAAGAACCTTGCGTGAGCTCCGTACTCCCTAAACTGATTAACGCTTGCTGACATTTTAGGGTTCTCATGGCGGCAAGTAAATTAAGATTCAATAAAGCATGGAACATAATGAGAAGAACAATAGCTATCGCACAATATCCTCAGATACAATAAACTATTTCCAGCTCATACTTGTGATTAGGTCCTCTCGCATAAACGCAGCAACAGACGCAGACTCCTCGTCGAGAAAGGATCTTATTTTTGACATAAAGTGCAAAACCAACCACCCAAAACCCGAGCCTCACGAGTGCAGCCTTCAGAGACTATTCATGAAGCAGTCCAATTCTCTTTATTCCAACACCACGAGTTATTTTTGGCCCCCGATGCTTCCATTCCTTGATCAGCTGCAATCAATATATTTCTTTGATCCATGACCGTGGTCTCCAGATGTTTTTTGCGTGGGAAACAAATCGCGAGAACAAAGGGACTGCCAATGTAACCCACCCAAGACTATTAAAAGAACTTCTGGAGTCGAAGAGGGGCAGGTTCGGGGTGAGGGACGGGAGCAAGCCTCGCTACCGTGATGCCGGTTGTGTCTACCACCAATGATTCAACAAAGATACCCTGTTCCTACAGGTAAAGACGTGCTTTGATGTGCCTTGATGTGCCCCGATGTGGCTCGAGGTGCCTTGACCTGCGGTACTGTGCAGTTCATCGCGGTGCAGACTCTCGAAACTACCAGTCTGGCACACCCCTCCGCGAGATGTTCCTGGTTCTCATCTGCCCCATACTTTTGCCAACCGATGCTGATGAATTCCCGGGATAGGGCTTATGTGTGCTGGAGAAATGCAAGTAATTATTCTAGTCGCAATGCTACTGGCAGTTGCGTCCGCACAGCTTTGCGCCTGATTACAGAGGATTGACGATGCATCTGAGCAGCACCTCACCTTGAGTGATCGGTGCCCTCGGTGGACAAGCGCTGAGGAGAGATGAAGAGTCCAATTTGAGACGATTGGTCGTCCGATGAGGGATGTAATAAACGTGACTTGCACACCCAGCGCTCCGCAGGCGCCCAAGACTTGATAACGGCAATGCAGATGCGCAAAGACAAGAGGTGTCACATAAGCGTCAAACAGTGAAGTTGGCTGATATCCGGCGACATCGGGAGATTTTGGGTGATTCGGCTGTGCTGTTGGTGAATGAAGAGGGAGGAGACAAGCCTGAAGCGACGGCCCCGAAAAGCAGTGGCTGCCGTAAACCACGCTTGCCTTATTTCGGCCTAGCGATGGGCAGCTGCCACTCACTCCCACCTTGATTCCCATCACTGATTGGCCGGGGTATCATCACATCTGCAAGTAAGCGCTTCCATTGTGCTTGCAGGCGCCCAATGGCATCCACAACTCTAGAAAGCAAAGAGCGCAAAGATGTGCCTCCTCATAATGGGGGTTGGCCCTCTGCGAAGCCACTCTTACCTGAACCTCAATGTGAAGCTTCCGCACGACGACGACGTCGACTGCTCGACGACTGCCATTGCGACAAACACCATTCGACTCGAGCCCTCTCCAACCATCTACACCACACCGACGACCCCTCGTTGATCGAGCCAACTCGTCAGCATGTTCACCCTCCCATATTTCAGCCGGAGGTGGAAGTGGCCAAAGGTTCTGATTGCCTTGATGGTGATAGAACTGGCCGGTACTGTGGCAGCACTGGCACTTTTTGGTATCGCAGATCCAAATCTCTATCGTACGAAGTTATGGCAGATTGGGTCAAATAATGGCTTCAACTCGAGTCCGAAGCAAATATTATATGCTTATGCGAACCACCGGCCGATACCCAAAACGCCCTTTGTCTGGTCACAGACGTACGTTCTGCCTACAGAGAGTTTCCTGGAGATGCGCTAACATGACATTTAGACTGACAAGCTTCAACCTTGCGATTTCTGTGCTCTGCACATTCATCCTGCTTGTAAAAGCGGTGATGTTCTCCCTTCACATCTGGTGGCCACTACTGGGGACCATTACAAATCTCATAATTACAATTCTATGGATTATAAGCATCTATGGACAAGCTGGACCAGACCACTCAGATCCAAGATTCCCTTCAAATACAGCCTGGTATATTACCAAGAGTTGTTCGTATGCCAAGCCTAGTGGCTACCAGAATTACTGTCTGCAAGCGAAGGGCGCATTTGCAGTCACAGTCTTCATGATGTAAGCTTACAGTTTTAATCCGATTTTCTACATTTTGACTAACGTTCGCTTGATAGGGTTACCTTCCTCTTCAATATGCTTCTCGGAATCTGGTCCATGATCCCCACAGCCGCGGAAAGGGCAGCGAACAAGCTTGATATTGATGACATGCAAGGAGAAGCCAAGATGACGGGAGCCAACGACTCAGACTCCAACCTCGAGATGAAGAATGTTCATAAACCAAGCTCCATGCCTTTCACACCACGAACACTCGCGTTCAACACCCTAGACAGACAATTACCATTACGATCCGATCAAGTCAAGAGCAAAGCACCCCGCTTCGCGTGATGCATGAATGACATGGGCGCTTAGGTTTACTGGTCATGGATACGGAGTTGATTGGAAAGGGGCGTGGCTCGTGCTTGTATGATGTGGGATACCTATACTATATATATTTTTGATTAATCATTTCCTTGATCTGGGTCATCATTGTCTGGCTGGTCTGATCGGGTCATATCTGTTCTGTCTACATACTTTCCTCTTATCTCACATGGAACAAAGAAAGCTAGTCGAGTGCTGGAAGATAAAAATAAGACCTCTCTACATGATTCTCACGTCCTCTTTTTCCTCTCGCCTAGGAATGTTATCTTTGCAGGCTGACTACTTGACCACCATAACCTTTTATTTTATTTTATATATATTCGGGTTTGCGTGGTAGAGATCTACTACAAGCAGTGCGTCGCAATGCTCTTAGCCTGCAATATCGCAACAATTACTGCCCCCCTTCCCCCTTCCCCCACCCCACCGTTAACCATGCTCTATGTATAGAACTCAGCATTTGTCAGAGAAATGACCAACAGACAAGGCTCAGCTGTATTACGAGCTTCAAATGCTTGACCATGAAGTTTGGGGAGCCTACTTCATTTCTCTTAGTGACTCGTGTCTTGCTGGCTTTTTCACACAATCCTTAGGAACGTGACAAGTGCAAGAGAGATATTTTGCTTCCTTTATGGTTGATATCGCAAGATCGAACTCTTTGCTATCGATTAGGCTTCTATCGTTGAAGGTTAATATGCTGCTCATGACATTTGAATGTATTTTTTGGCTGAGAATTCAAGAGATGGGAGTTTGGATAGAGTATTTAATTGACCTCCTGCCTTCCCTCGGCAATCACGCTAAGGATGTGGAAGTCATCGAGGAAAAGCAGGTCCTTCGAAGGATTATCTTCAGGCTTACAACCATCATGGCCTATCTATGCTAGGATAAAGATAAATTCCCTTCAGTATAAAAGCGCTTAGCTGTCCGTATTGCGGAATCAAATTAACAATGGTGGATGAAGGTGCACCTTAACCATGTTGCAAGAGCCGAAACATTAGGAGTCCTTTCGGTCCTAGGTGGAAGCCTTCAAAAGTTTTCATTTCTTATTTTAGAGTTAATTTCGACACATCATACCCCCCCTTTTCCAGGGAAAGTCGCTCTTCAAAATAAATGCTACGTCTACCATTCCCCTCTATTCCAGCGCTTATTCGCTTGAAGACCCGTATAAAGGCAAGCAACCTCAAATTTTCAATTCATAAAAGAGTATAAAGAGGCGATGATTAAGGGTTATTGCGAGAAAAATACCGACGCTCTCGTTTGCGGAAAGAGCGTTAAAATGCTTCTAGCCAAATAAGTTATTACGTGAGTATCCCCTACAACGATTTAAATCAGTAAATGATCAGGAATTGCTATAGGCCTGCAGAAGGCATTTTAATATTTCAAAGTCTCTTCAATGCGTAAATAGAATTTAATTACTACACGTAGCTCTAAATCCTCATAAATTCTAAAGTGTTTTCACGATATTTCGGCTAAACGACAGCCCTGAGCTGTTTCAAGATACCGTGCCACTTCGCTGTTTGACAGTAGTGGTCATTGATCATCAGTGCCAAAAGCTCTAGAGTTTGGATCTGCTCTCGTGGTAGGAGCTGTTGTGTAAGGTTACAGATATCGAAGTGGCTGAATTACCTTATATTGTTCTTCTTTGCCTATTTTCTTGGTATCATCCGAAGCGGTAAGCAGAGCGTTATTTTACAGTACTTAAGTAAATCGAATAATACTCATAATTGTTGACATGAGAAGCTGAAATGCGTTGAGCCTTTAAAATGATGTATTAGACACTCGAAATTCAAACGTTTGCTAAATACTTATTATCACATTCCCCGGTTAAGTTCAAAACGCCAAAACTACTTATAGACAAAATGAAACACGTGAGGGGCACGTCGTTCCTCACCCTGGTACCCTTATTTTCTTTTGTGAAAGCCCATGTAAACTACACCCAAAAATTACTCTTCTAGAGACGACAATCTACTAATGTTTTTGGCAGTATGGATTCTCCAAAATTGCCTACCCGGTCGCCCCCGCCACATCAATCAATAATTCTGACTGGCAATACATCCGCTACTGGGACAATGGAAACCGCAAAAACCTTACTGACCTAGGTTATTACGACCATGAAGGTGTCCACAACCCCATCTACGCTCAAATGCCCAATTTTAACAGCTCAGATATGCGCTGTAATGTAAATGCTACTTTGGCTGCTTCAGGAGTTCTTGATGTGGAGGCTGGGACGGAGTTGGGGTTTGTGGTGGATACCATTGCGGCAGGGGGTGGGATTTACCATCAGGGTCCATTGCTAGGATATATGGCGAAGGTACCAGAGGGTGAGAGCGTGAAGGGGTGGGATGGCAGTGGGAGAGTGGTGAGTTCTGCTGTGTTTGGTGTAAATGGAGTCTGTTGTGAAGGACTAACGCGGAATTAGTGGTTTAAAGTTTATGAAGACTTTCCATCCTGGGTAGTCAAGACCTATGGCCCGATATTCGAGGGGGCCTCCCCAGTTACTTATGGTAAAGTAACCTGGCCAAACGAAGGTACCGGTACCCTTTTATCCCCCTTTCACCCCCCCCCCCAACTAAAAGCCTTCAAAGAAGTGCCCATCCTTAAACTCCCCATTCCGGCCCCTCTCCCAAACGGCGAGTACCTCTTCCGCCTTGAGTCTATGGCCTTACATTTCGCTAACCCAACTATTGCCAACCGCTTGGGCGTTCAGTTCTACATTTCCTGCGCACAAATACGAGTTTCTGGTGGTGTTGAGCCGGCGCCTGGAGGAGCAATTGAGGGTATGGGGGAGGAGTATTTGACTGAGTTTCCTGGGGCATATAGGTTGGATGACCCGGTGTTGAATGTGTTCTGGAGTAATCAAACTGAGGTGAGTTGTATTACTTTAGGGTGTGAGTTAGGAATGAAAAGGGAGAAGTAGGGTAGTGGGATGATCAGTGAAGATGGCTGACGAAATTTAGGAGAGTTATAAAAAAGAGCCGTACATGACAAGGACGCCTGGGCCGAGAGTGTGGAAGGGTTAAAAGGCCGTGCTCTCCCAGTTATCGTCCCTTCCTCCGACGATACTTTCACATCTGGCGTGCCTTCCCCCAATAACTGGCAATTTCCCCCTTATATCTGTAACTAAGGGTTAAATTCTTTGGATCGAGGTGGTCTCCAGTAGAACTATTGTTGCGACGAATGCAGATCACTAATTAGCACCTGCAATTATATTTGATAGAACTATACATCAGATAAGTCCTTTTCATTTTCAGTACGAAAGACATAGAAACTACTCAAAACATTGCCAATATTGCATAAAATCAGACAGTGCCCGCCCACGCATGACGCCTTTTGCGAGAATGTTCCCCCACCCTTTTGTTGCTTCCCGAAACTCCAACTTGATTGCCCCATTCAAGATGGCCTTGATAGCCGAAAGTATACAGAATTTGAGATGTGTACCGGCTCAGTCCCACACATAGGAAGATTTAGATTCTTAATCTTCGTCTTCATGATTATCATCACCACGAATCCCTCTTCCAGCCGCGCCAGATGGCTTCTTTGCCTTCCCGCGTATATCTTGCCATGTAGCACCAAAGCGCCTGCCTGTACTTGCAAGCAGCCCTTCCTCTTCGTCCGCCTCGGCGTCCTCATCCAATTGGTTTACATCAAGTTTTGGCGTTCGGAACAGCGCAGTCGTGAAGACAATTAGGAATACAGCCAAAAACGCAAATTGAGCCCAGAAAGCAACAATGCCGAAGACTGGGAAGTTGAGAGTTACTCTGTTGAGGAATGTGGAAACGACTGTGGGAGTGCAGACGTTTTTGGATCCATTATTTGAAGATAATTCAGAGCATGGCTCAACAAGCTCCATGTGATTGGTGCAGTCTGGCTGATCATCTGGGTGTCTTGTGGGGTTGCTACAGAATGTTTGAGCTCCATAAATGGCGTACTGTGGAGCAACAATCATTGTTAGCGAGTAATTAATCGCAAGCATGATCAAAGTCAACATAACAGTGGCCATAAGTAAGGCTTGTGGTGACGTGTGCCCTTTGCGGATTTCGAAGAGTCTGAGCCATAGGAAACGAATGCCAATAGCAGCAATTCCAGCGACTGAACTGCTGAAAAAGAAAAGGACAAGGAGGGCCATAAGAACGTAGTCGACCGGGAAGACTTTGGAAGACTGAACGAAGATCCAATTGACAGGTTGGAACACGTTGAGACTAGGGCATCTGTTAGCTGCCTGCACATCCTTAGATAAAAGAAGACTTGCCTTCCAAGAATATAACCACAACGTTCCTTGCAGACCGAGTTCTTGGTCTTATCAATGCCTGTGATTAACATTGACACCCATATTATAACTGCAAGTATGAGTAGTAGGACTCCTCCGATCAATTTGAGGGGCCGGAATACGGCACAGATTTTGGTCCAGGCTCTGACAATGAAGCTTTTGCCATCACCCCGGGCTTCCGCGGCTAATCGCTCACGGCGGACAAGAGTACGTTCTTCGCGTACCAAGGCCTCCAGCTCACGCTGATCCTTCGGGGCCAGGCCTCCACCACGGCCAGCATTGCGTCCTTCAAGCTGTCGTTGTCTTTCCCGATTCTGCTCCAGGGCAGAAGCAGTAGTTTCAGATAATTGAGGAGCGCTGATTGAAGGCGCTGATTTAATGAACGATATTGGCAGTAGAGCAAGTCCAGCGGCAGTATATAGGATATATAGAAGTGTACCCAGGCAGATCAATAGTCCGAGGGCAAATGTTAGAGCCCTTTCTCCACGATTCTCTGACAAGAGATGTACGAAGTAGTCGAGGTCCAAATGAGCTCCCTTTCGATCCCTGGCAACAGGCACGAGGAAACCAACAATGAAAAGAATAACGACAAGAACGACAAATATCAAGGTGTACTTTAAAGCTCCGAAGAATTTATGCCCAAAGGTTTGTACTCCTTCTTCCTCGTCAACCTCGTCCCACTCTTCGTAATAGAAGTAGGTGAATGGCACTACAAGGAGGCATAGTACTGCATCCAGGCTATAAAGAGAGTAGTAGACGATTTTGAGGGTCAGGAGGATATTGTGTACTGCTTCCGGTGTTGCCCATTCTTTCTTTGCTCCAAGCTTCGAAGTGGTCGAGCTGACAAGCGCAATATCAACTGGCAGAAGGAGGACTGTCGCAAGTAGGGACGTCAAGGTGATAATTGCTACTGTCGAGACAAGGGCTGACCGATCCCGAGGAGTTTGGTATGTGTATGTGAAGATAGCTGCAATGAGGGCAACCAGCCCCACTGCAACTGCGTAAGCCACCCAAATGAACGCCGTTTGAATCAGCGCCATTGTTGCGCTCTTCAATGGTTGTTGCGCCGCAGCTGCAAGTCTCGAATACTGTCTCCGGAATGATTCAAACTGTATGATCTGACAACGCGTCGATTAGCCAAGCTCAAAACAACGGAGTCTGCAATAGCGACGGCGCGCAGACGTTGTTCTTAAGAAGTGTTACCTTCTAATGAAATTGTTCGTTGTAGTAATGGGTAAATGAGGAACAAAGAATGCTGCCTGAAGAGGTTGTCATTTAAAGTCCTCTAACTGACGTAGGAAGCTAATAAACAGGGTTATTGAGCTCCTCACAATCCCTGTCGCGGTAACGTCGCGCTAGCACGCGCATATGGTCGTCGATCACAATGCATCAACATCACAACACCTTGAGAATTCAAACTTTATTGAGATGAGGCGCAACACTTCGATATTTCCATAATGCAATGCTACACGGAGCTGACGCCTCCAACAGCTGTCACACACTCTTTAAGTCTACCATTTATTTCTGCCGATTCTAAAAACCTCATTGTCGCAAAAACCTCTTGGCTCCAGATCTTCACATTTAAGGTCATAGCAACAGACCTCGAGAGTACAAAAGATGACACACGGCCTGGAAAACAGAATGGTGTATTTGATAGGAGGGCAAACGATGACGAGGGGCTGGAAGCGTCATTCCTAGGCACGGATGCTATATTGCGAGCATCGAGAACGAACAGAACGAAGCTCATTCTTGTCGCGGAATACTCTTTATCTGGCACCATTACTTCCTTAGCACGAATAAAGACGAATGATTCGAAATCTGGAGGTGATGCTCTATTGCTGGGGTTCAAAGATGCAAAGTTAAGCTTAGTTGAATGGGATCCAGCACGTCCTGGTATATCAACCGTGTCAATCCATTACTACGAACAGGATGATCTTCAGGGAGCCCCATGGACAACAAATATCAGTGAGTGTATCAATTACTTGACTGCTGATCCCGGTAGCAGATGCGCAGCGCTCAAATTTGGGGCTCGAAGTTTAGCTATTCTCCCTTTCAAACAAGGAGACGAGGATGTTACTATGGATGATTGGGATGAGGAGCTCGACGGCCCTCGACCAGAGAAGCAAACCACTTCCAAACTCACGAATGGCGATGCTGGGAAAGCAGATACCCCGTACGGAGCGTCCTTCGTCCTTCGTCTCCCAGCTCTTGACCCAAATTTAATTCATCCAATTCATCTTGCATTCCTCTACGAATACCGCGAGCCAACTTTTGGCATACTTTCGTCAACCCAAACACCATCTGCCTCACTTCTTTATGAAAGAAAGGATCACTTGACTTACATGGTGTTTACTCTTGATCTCCACCAAAAAGCGTCAACGACAATTCTCTCAGTTGGGGGCTTACCTTTCGACCTGTTCAAAGTTGTGCCCGTTCCTGCTCCAGTTGGTGGTGCTCTTCTGGTTGGAACGAACGAATTAATACATATCGACCAAGCTGGCAAGTCTAATGGAGTGGCTGTAAACATGTTTGCGAAGCATTCCACTTCGTTCAATCTTGCGGATCAATCTGGACTTGGATTGCGATTAGAAGGGTGTACGATTGGGCAACTGTCTATACAAAACGGCGAGATGCTTATCGTTCTTCATGACGGATCGTTAGCCATCTTAAGTTTTCGTATGGATGGGAGATCTGTATCTGGGCTGAGCATTAGGCAGGTAGCGTCTGAGAGTGGCGGGTCACTGATTTCAACCGGTGCCTCCTCAGTCAGTAGTTTAGGTGGCAATGCACTATTTATCGGAAATGAGGGTGCCGACTCAGTTGTGCTCGGATGGGCTCGAAAGTCTAATCAGCTCTCACGCCGAAAATCACGCCTTGAAATTGATGGGATGGATGATACTTTTCTTGACGAAGATGACGAAGATGAAGACGACGCCGACGATGATCTCTATGGTGAAGCCACTGCCACCACAAAAGCAGTCGCGGCACCATCGACCAGCACGAAGGCAGGTGATTATGTCTTCCAAATTCATGACTCCTTACTGAATATCGCGCCCATCGTCGGTACGGTACTTGGTAAGACCGAGCACTATCTTGAGGACGAAGAAAAGGAAAATATGGAAGGTGTCAGAAGCAATCTGGAAATGGTAAGCGCTGTAGGAATTGACAACGCAGGTTCTTTGGCAATCATCAACAAAAATATACAGCCGAAAGTCATAGGGAAGTTTGAATTTCCTGAAGCATCTGGTATCTGGACTATGAGTGCAAAAAGACCCTTGATGAAAGGTCTGCAAGTCACGAAAGAGAAGAGTGAGATGAGTGGTGATTATGGCGACGAAGCACAATATGACCGTCTTATGATTGTTTCCAAGATGCTGCCCGATGCTACAGAAATATCAGATGTATATGCATTAACAGCAGCCGGATTTGAAGCTCTTACTGGGACAGAATTCGAGCCTGCTGCCGGCTCCACTGTTGAGGCCGGGACTCTTGGAAATGGGATGCGTGTCATTCAGGTCTTGAAGTCTGAGGTTCGAAGTTATGATGGTGGTAAGTCTTCAATATTTTCTTCTCAATTCATGTTAGTTGCGGCGGATAGGTGCTTTGATCATAGGAGAGAGAAATTACTATCCGTCCAGTGGTATTTTGTCGTGGAGTTTGATTTTGCTTTTCGGGGCGCTATCTGGGAATATGTAATATCCTATAGCATCAATGAAAGCAATTTACCATCAACATGCACTTGTGTCATCATCTATACAATCCATAGTTATACGTGTTCGTTCCAGTTAGAGATAACCAAGTAGTACCTTGCTAATCTGGGGGGATTTTAGATCTCGGTCTCGCACAAATCTTACCTATGTTCGATGATGATACCGGGGCTGAGCCAAAGATTTTGAGCGCAAGCTTCGCAGACCCCTTTCTGCTCCTTGTGAGGGATGATGCTAGCATTTATGTCGCTCAGTGTGATGACGACAACGAGCTTGAAGAAATTGAGAGAGAAGATGATAGCCTGTTAACGACACACTGGCTGACAGGGTGCCTGTACACTGACTCAACGGACACGTTTACAACTGTACAGCCTGATAAAGGGCGAAAGCATGGTGAGAATGTCATGATGTTCTTGCTCAGCGCTAGCGGAGCGCTGCACGTGAGTTCACTCTTCATTAAATAACAGGATAAGTACTGATGTGAACAGATTTATGCTCTCCCTGACTTGTCAAAAGCAGTTTATGTCGCAGAAGGTCTCTGTTTTGTGCCTCCAGTTTTATCAGCCGACTATGCTGCTCGAAAATCTGCTGCTCGTGAGACTCTGACGGAGATTCTAGTGGCTGACCTTGGAGATGAAGCATATAAATCGCCTTACCTTATTGTAAGTATGATCGCCCCGCTATATTATTTTAGGCTAATTTTTGTACCAGCTACGGCCATCCAGTGGCGATCTCACGATATATGAACCCTTTGGCACACAGTCGAATACTTCAAATACGTTATCATCATCTCTCCACTTTTTGAAGATACACAATCCCCACTTAGCGGAGAACCCCGATATAGGTGTAGTTGAAACAGAAAAAGATGGGGCAGGAGCTCGAGACGAACCGATGAGAGCTATTGCCAATCTGCGCGGGTACAGTGTTGTATTTCTACCTGGTAGCTCACCTAGCTTTGTCCTCAAAAGCGCCAAAACTACTCCTAAAGTTCTTAGTCTACAGGGAGCTGGCGTCAAGGGAATGAGTAGCTTTCATACTGCTGGATGTGATCGAGGTTTCATATACGCAGACAATAATGGCATAGCTCGCGTATCGCAACTCCCTACAGATACCAACCTCGCAGAACTGGGTGTTTCATTAAGAAAAGTTCCACTTGGGAAGGCTGTGCACGCTATCGCATATCATCCATCAATGGATTGCTATATCGTTGGCACAAGCACAGATGTGGAGTTTGAATTGCCGAAAGACGATGATCATCGTCGTGATTGGCAGCGCGAGGATATTTCCTTCAAGCCCAGTTGCGAGAAGGGATTCTTGGAACTTGTCAATCCCACTAACTGGACGGTTATTGATACTGTCGAGCTGGAACCTTTTGAGATGGTTATGTGCGTAAAGTCGCTCAATCTTGAAGTTTCCGAGACCACAAATGAACGGAAGCAGCTAATCACTGTTGGCACTGGCATATCTCGTGGTGAGGACCTTGCAATCAAAGGCCGGATATATGTCTTTGATGTCGTCAACGTGATTCCTCATCCGGATCGTCCTGAAACAAACAAGAAGTTGAAGCTTGTGGCCAAAGAGGATATACCTCGCGGTGCAATTACGGGGGTTTCTGAAATTGGCACCCAAGGTTTCATGCTTGTGGCACAGGGTCAGAAATGCATGGTACGCGGTTTAAAAGAGGATGGTACACTGCTTCCAGTTGCTTTCTTGGACATGAATTGTTACGTCACTTCCGTGAAAGAGCTTCGCGGAACTGGTCTTTGCGTTCTTTCGGATGCTCTGAAAGGCGTATGGTTTGTCGGTTACACAGAGGAGCCATATAAAATGATGTTGTTTGGAAAGTCTCCTACGAAGATGGAAATTCTTGCAGCAGACATGCTGCCAGATGGCAAAGAACTATTCATTGTGGCAACAGATGCAAATTGCAATCTACATATCATGCAATATGATCCTGAACGTAAGGAAGTCCTTTTATCCCTTCAATGATCCCAACTAACCATTTCCAGACCCCAAATCTCTTCATGGCCATCTTCTTTTGCACCGGGCAACCTTCTCCTTGGGAGGACATCTCACCACCTCCATGACCCTCCTTCCTCGCACCACAGTAGTAACCGTGCCTCCATCCACCCCAGACGCAGGGGAGACAGCTGCCAAAGCTGCCATCCCTGAGAACCAGCTCCTCTTCACCTCTAGCACTGGCTCGATTTCAGTCCTCTGTCCCCTCTCCGAATCTCAGTACCGCCGCTTAAGCACACTAGCGAGCCATCTTACCAACACATTATTCCACGCCTGCGGGTTAAACCCAAGAGCTTATCGAGTAGATAAAGATGCGCCGGAGGGAATGGTTGGAGGTCGGACAGTGATTGATGGAGGGGTGTTGATGCGCTGGACAGAGCTAGGGAGTCAGAGAAGGGCGGAAGTGGCGAGTAGAGTTGGCGTGAGTGTGGATGAGATTCGAGAGGATTTAGTTGCGCTTATAGGTGGGCTGGGATATTTGTGAGGTTGAGGGCGTTTTGGAACATAGAAAATCGAGTATTCAGACCAGCTTCTAGTAAACCCCATGCACAAGCCGGCTCATTCTCTTTTCTCCTATTCCCTATCGAAACCAGTTTATATCGTTCTTCATATATTAGTGTATTATAAGTGGACCGGAGGCCAAATTGTGATTACGGAACTGTTACTTAGGCAGCTCATAGTAGACATAAGAACTTGGACTTTCTATGCAACTCGAAGTATCTTTCAGAACACTATAAGGAAGGCAAGAAGTATAAAATTAAGGTGGAAATAATCCATGAAGCAAAAATAGACTTTCTAGTCATGTATATATAGCACACTATTCGCTGTTGAATTAACCTACGTACGAACCTTAGGTCTGTTTACTGTGAGGGAGTGTGTACCTTAATACAGGACGGCTGGGTTATCAACGCGCGCCAAGAAACTAACGAGTTATATATGGCACTGGGGCCGAACCTTCTACCAACATCATATTTCCTTCAACTCGATTGCATTTCATTCTACAATTTTTGGAACTCTCCAAAGCAACCTTATGTACAGATTTTTGCCTCAAACAGATGGTGTTAAACCCTCCTTAGCCTTTTCCGTATTTATTCTCCTTTATCCTCTTCTATACACGACAGGTCCGATCAATTTATGGTTTGAGAGCTGAGAGAATATCATACGAAGCCTTCTCGGAAAGCACGATTGTTGGGATCACAGGGAATGAACCTGGTACCTTTGGGAATGCCGATGCATCGACAACTCGAAGTCCTTTGACGCCACGCACGCGGAACTTGGAGTCTAGGACAGCCATTTTATCATTATCACCTCCAATGGCGCAAGTGCTGGTAGCGTGATGTGAGTACACTTGCTTCTTGAGGAAGTCCTTGGTTTCTGCATCTGTACAGTTAGGATTGGCGTCTGTACAAGGATGGATCTCTTTAAATGGCCCTAGTCCTGGAGGCGCATCTTGAACAACCTTTCTCGCAAACTTAATAGCTTCCAACATGGCTTGAAGATCTTTGTCGGCATTCTTCTCCCAGAATTTGAAGTTGATCTCAGGTGTGTCCTGTGGATCAGCTGAACGGAGCTTAACCCATCCTTTCTGGCTGCGAGGGTTCATGTGGACAAAAGTGCACTCAAACTGCTTTGGTCCAAAATCATCTGGGAATCCCGGCCAAAAGCCTTCGAAGGAAAATTGACCACACCACATGTGGACATCCCGATTACCCATCGATTGAGAGGTCTTCAGGAATACAAAGAAGATATTGCTGACACCTTGCATATCCCTTGCCGCGAGAGATGCAACAGATCCCTCGTAGTTATCGTCGAGA
This sequence comes from Tricladium varicosporioides, assembly GCA_021365295.1. Taxonomy (NCBI): domain Eukaryota; kingdom Fungi; phylum Ascomycota; class Leotiomycetes; order Helotiales; family Tricladiaceae; genus Tricladium; species Tricladium varicosporioides. Next base: position 1,251,020 of record JAJTIW010000005.1, on the reverse strand, counting down.
TTTCTGCCAACACCGGGAGAGTCCACAATTACAGGAATGTTGAACTTCTTCAACTCTTCCGCGGGGCCAATTCCACTGAGCATAAGGATCTGTGGGCTGTTAAATGCTCCTCCAGCAATAATCACCTCCTTGGAGGCATACGCTTTTCCCGGAGTACCTTTCCTCTTTCCATCCGCATTACGTGGATCAGCACCATAGAGATATTCGCCCCGAAGATATTCTACACCAATAGCACGTGGCTCGCTCTTTGGCAGTGTATTATTGGTGTCGAAGATGACCTTTGTGACAAGTGAGTTCATCTGCAAAGTAAGAGGGTATTTGGCGGCATCCTTGACGGTATCTCTGACATAGTATCCAGGGCTTGAGCGAAGACCAGATTTGGTCGCATGTGACCAACTACCGTATATTCCTGTAGTCTGGTCTCGATTCGCATCAACAGCGTCAATATCTCTATCCATAAGTGCCTTGAGTTGCGATGGTGATGCACCAGTAAGATTTGCTGCCTTTGCTGCAAGCGCGACAGCATCAGCATTGCCAGTTACCCAGGATGTATCTCCCAAAGAGATGTCAAGCCATCCATTAAAGCCGTGAGTAGCATCTGTCTTGGCAATATCAGCGTTCCGCTCCATTCTGATATAATGCTGGCGCATGTTCTTTGTGAGCCATCCCTCATCACCAGTAGCATTGGCAATGGCGTCCCATTCGTTGTCTGCAGGAAGAGAAACGACGGCACCATTGTGCATAGCACAGCCGCCAAGAGTTCCCGTACGAGGATACCAGATACCAAGCTTGGTTGCTCCTGCAGGTGGCTTCAATCCTGTATAAAAAGTGCCGTCTGGTTTCCGGTAAACCATATGATTGTAAGCTGAATCGTCGTCGGTGTGATTAACAAAAAAGTCCCATCTTGTCTTCTCATCATTTGCCGCGATGTTGAAGTTCATCAGTTGCGATACATTGACATTTTGGGTCTGATCGTCACCGGCCTCAAGGAGCAGGACAGTATGGCCCGCTCTCGCAAGATTGGCTGCCACAGGTCCACCGCCAGGTCCAGAGCCAACAACAATATACTCGTACTCAGAGACTTCAGCATTAGCAGCCACGCCCAAGGCGAGGCATGCTGCGGCGGCAAGTTGACGAAGCATGGTAAATTTTAGACCTGTTCAAAGAGCAGGGAAAGACGCCTGAATCCGTGACCAGTTCTTCGAGTAGCAGGAAGCTCGGCGGTTTATATCATCTCGTCTTTCCTCATCATCTATCGGACCCCTTTGGCTAAATCTTCCAAGCATATTATCTCTTTCATTTGCGCCATATGAAAGGGGTATGATGCTTAAATCCAATGTCAAAGTTCCAAATTCCTAAATTCATGGAAATATTATATGCAGCTTACATGCTGGAGGCTGAATTAAATGTCTGAAATAGAGGAAGATAATTGAAGTCTGCCCGCATCGGAAATACTCAGACGCAGACCCGAGCAATTGAAGAAGTAGTCATCCACTCATCAACCACTAGTACTCAATCTTTGTATATGAGCAGTACCCGAAAGAGTTTGGTTGATGATACAGGCTGTCCATTTACTACCGGTTATCATCTATTTCAGCCTCGTATGGAGGGGTTGATGGAAACAAGCAGGGTCAGTATGCATTGTGGGGTTTCGGTTCCCACATAGCGCAGGTACCTGTTTATCCAGTGCCGAGAGACCTTGCCCGAGGGTCTTGAAGATCAGTTCTGAGTGAAAGACGGACACTTATTATTTGCTCTGTGATCTGGCTTAAGTGTTTATGTAATTGCGATGCACTGTAAATAAATTTCTAAGCTTCTGTGGAACTACGTACAAAAGGGTATTAGCACCTTTTGTCACTGCTCACTTGGAAAATGCCGTTAATCTTTATCAGCCGGCTTCGATTATCCGCACCGTTGTAACCTCCAAGAAGTTACAATATAAATTCGTTCCTAGCAGCCAATCAATTACATTACTCGGCTACATCTCAGCTGTAAGTCACCATTTCTACACACAAAAATACCTTGACTTTGATGCAAACTGGAGCCTCAAACAATATGCACAAGGGGAAAGACTAAGGCATTGTGGAGATTTCTGAATTCCGAGTTGAGATATGGTTATAAGGCATTCTACTAATGTCAATCCCTCAAATGATCAATTTATCATCCAAACCACACTTTTTCTTATCTAACCTTGATCAAGAAATATTCTATTCCTCTATCAGAAAAGACCAAATTTATCTTCTCAATGCGTAATTCCACTCTTGCCTTCCAAATTTGGTATTGGCTATAGAAGCTCTGCCACTATCACTTCTCTGGAGACGATCAATCTGTCATCTATATTTCCTTGCTCTAATTTCTGCCATTTACCTTGTTTGGTTTCTTTCACATTTATAGTTATCCACTTTGACCATACCATGCTTCGCCACAAATACCCCGATATTAGATAATAGTGCAAGTACGAGCGACGAAATCTTTCACTGAGTGCTCCATTCAAGATTGATGTACAAAGTCTGGCTACTTCATTATTAATAGCATTAACAAAACAACCATCTCAAAGTCATAGATACGCTTGATTATACTGAAAGGGGTGTGTTAACGTGTTAATAGTTGTAGATTATAATATATTGTGGAGGGGATCAAAACCACAACTTGAGAGCAGGAAACGAGAACAGGATCTGGTACGTAGAATAAGGCCCTTCACCTATAGACTTTGAGAAGCAAGCATCAGGGGAAGAATTTGATTAATAATAACTGATTGATTCAAAATACAAATAAATAAGTGGTGGTGGTGTATGAGTTGTGTGTGTCTGCCTCGGGAAAAATCCAACTATATGCTTCCAGTTTATCACGTGATTTCCAAACCAAAGCTATCCCCACCACAATATAACTAGGAAGGATGGTTGACTCTTGTTAGACGTGGTATATTGTTTCCACGTCTATGTCTACGTCCCTCAAATTAACCATTTCGATGTAGAGACATACCCAACCGCAACAGCATCTCACAAGATGAGGTTTATAACTTTAGGTTATGCATGAACCACTCGAAATAAACCTGAGAATAGGTAGTAATTGATATTGAGATCTGACATTTGGTAGCTATAGTAGCATAGCCGAAGGTGCACTTCTGCAATTTAGGACATAAAAGTAGGGCTCCCCCACAACATAATGAAGAACTGTAGATTATACTAACAAAGAATAGTCCTAGTCGAACCATTTTGCTATCATCATTCAAGTCGAATTCTAAGTGCCCTTGAGAGATAACTCATTATGCAAGACATGAGTGAGTGCCAAAGCCCCATCCAGCCCTGCCCATCTAACTACATATATTTCAATAGGCAAAATACTTGCACCTCGTAGCCTTGCGCCGGAAAACCAGATAATATTATTTTCAATGCGCTTACTGTAACTATCGGGATATTAGGTGTCGTCTTCGCCTGGGCGGTTTAGAAACTGACCCACCACAGATATGAGAGACACGACCGTGCAGGTAAGTCGGATCGTGGGAGCTGACATATCCTGTTGTTCTGACAACTGGTACAGCCCTGTCAAATAATAATTTCGGCTATGAGTAACTTTCAGGATCGGATGGAGTGTGGAAGGGATCACGTTCGGTCCGGTTGAGCATAGATGCCACCACGGCGTTCTAAAAGAGAAAGGTAACTTGCGGAAGTGGCTTACCTAGCTAGCATAATTGCTCAGAAATCAATAGAGGGGGAAAATAGCGCTTCGTGGAAAAGTAAATAACCCAAACTACAAACTGGGTAGATCTTCGCGAAACGGAATATATGTTTCCGTTAGATATTTTCTTATGCAGTGTGAGTTTGCCACTTTCTTGTTTTAAGTCTATGCATGCACGAAACGTAGGGGATAGATTCACGATCAAGAATATTTGCAATATTTTTTGGCAAAATAAGGGAGTGTAGAGTCTAGGAATGCGAGTGTTTTCTCACTCGAGCATTAGCATGGTGCTAGCTAAGCGAGAAATAGGGGCAACCCTTGATAGCAGTATTTTGGGTGGCAGCCCAACAACTTTCTTGACGAAATCATTCCAAATAAATAGATCGCATTATACTTCACCATACATTCCAAAGTATTCTCTCAGAAGCTAATTGATTCAAGGGAAAGACGGTAATTAAAACACCTGAGAATTTTAGCGAGGACTCACAATTGAACAGCATTCCACATTCAGTGTTTTATTATTTCTAGAGCTCGTTATTATGGGAGGGCTCACTTAAAGCCTTCTGAGACCCGTTACTATTTCTGTCGAGGGCTTGATAGTATAATCGCAATTGATTGTATTATTAGTAAGAACACTAATGCCGCCTGACCCTAATGATTGTTTACAATGATTTGAGACTCATCACGAAAGTCGAGGAAGCTTGTCATGTATCTATGTTATTTCATGTCGTTACCAGTACTATAGAGTTACCATTCCGTTTCGTAAGTCCCTTGGCTGTACTATGCATCTCTTTTGCCGTTAACAATGTCATTCTCTGCCTTATCAATGATATATCCCATTTTGTATCGCCTAACGTTGCTTTATAGGTGATCCATGCGTCAAACATCGGCAGTCTTTTTGCTTCGTCTCAAGCTCCCAAACCGCTTCTTCAACCCCTCCCCTACTCGTCTTCCAGTGGTGTTGCTTCTCTGAATGTCTCCCTCAAAACCAGAGTATCTAACATCGTTTCCTGTTGGTCTGCCGACCGTCAGAGATTCTGCATGGTTGCTGCTTGCACTTCGTTGACGAGAGCTTCCAGGTCTGAGGTGGCCTTGAGGTTTCATTTCATACGTGTTGTTACCATCAGACATGACTCGTCTGTGGGAGTTGAGTTTGTGCTCCTTTAATGCTCTCTCAATCGAAAATGAAGGCTCACCCTTACCCTTGTAATCCTCAGGAAGATATTTAACACCTTCCCAACGTTTGTAGGCACCCCCGGCAGCGTCAGGCTCTCTCATGAGATCTGCACCTTCTTCATAATTCATTATTCGTCCGTCAACTCCGGACATACCGGGAGGGATAATAGCGGTGCCTTGCAAGGGAACGTGCTTGTCCAGCGCATCGCGAACGTACTCTCTCGGTGTTGCTTTCAAGGCCTCGGCATTAGATTCTCGCAGAGCAGCGACGGGTGAATTCTGGAAGCCTATGGGAGAAAAGTCAGTACAGCTCTTCTATTCTTTGCTATGTGAATGCGGAGTGATGCTTACTTGTGTTTCGAGCCAGTAGCGTGGCATCATACGGCCCCTCATGGTGGTATGCCAAGCCAAAGACCGACTTATCCAACGAATCGATTGTGTCTGGGCCTGGGAGATGTTTCTTTTTTAGGTGCGGTGCTCGGTTTGCTGCCTTATTTTCTCTTCGGAGCTGATCAAGAGGCCGGTGTGACATATCTCCGGCAAATCGTTCTCCAAGAGAGCTATTTCGTCTTCGCCCCTGCTTCGAGCCCTCGTTGTTGCTAAGGGAGTGTCGATGAGATGAGGATGCAGAATATGGGTTTGAAGGGTGGAAAGAACTTCGTGTGGGACTAGCTGAGGTTGGAGGGGTGGGGTATGTATTAATTGCTGGTGATTTCGAGTCTTGAGAAGTAGATGTAACAGCTGGGCCTTTGTTCATCGAGGGTACTTTTGTAAAGCGGCTTCCTGGACCATTCTCTCGCCTGGGCTGTGTAGCAGGAAGAGGATCGAGCAGATATTTAGATGCCTACGATAAGGTTAGTCGAGCACGATCCTAGATGTTCATCAATTATACTGTCACGAATATCGAGCTTTGTTCCTTGCACTTGCAATGAATGATTCCTAGCTAGATAGTCCACTTTTCTAATGCCGATCTTGGAAAACCTGGATGTGTTGAGGTGATAACATACCCAATCCTTGTCATTTCGTGGGGGATCCATGTTGGCTCTTCGTCTGATATCCGATCGAGAGAAGCTTCGAGGTTGTCACAAGAAGAAACCAGCAAATATACAAAGACTTTGAATGAAGTTTGGATAACAGAGCAAGAACGATAAAGAAACCTGAACAATTCCAGTGGGGATCGAGGATGATATATCGGGCTGGAGATGTGCTGTCGTCGCAGTGCTAGGAAATCCTAGAGAAGGTGGAATCCGATTGCAGGGGCTACGTGCGTCATTCGTCCGCAGGCCCCTGCTAAGTTCAGATGAACAGTAGTAAAGCTAAATAATCTAAAGCGGCGCAATACATTGACCAGACCGCTCCAAGATCTCAGCAAAGAGAAAACATGCCGCTTTAACGTACTCTACAAGCCCGGCATCAACGGAGGGAAAACACCACGACCTCAGTCAGGCACCTGCGAATCATAACCCTAACTCTTCTCTCTCACCACCCCACTGCTTCGGACCCTTTGCATGCTAATTCGCTAACCATTACCAGCGCCGCATCGTTAGTAGGATCCAACGATCGGTTCCATAGCTGACGTTGCAACCCCCCTCCCGGAAAGCTTCCAGAAACTTTGGGTGAGGCGGTTCACGCTCGACGCCTTACGACTTACGCTTTACGCTTTACGGGTGGAGCTCCCATAGCTTCCTTGAAGGAAAAAACGAGATATTTGAGATTTGGGAGGCCATTAAACAAATTCTATACGCCAAATTTTGATCCATCGTATTGCAACTTGGTCAGAAGTTTTGCATTGCAGGATCGGAGTGCCATGTGATGGACACTCAAAACCATGGCCCTTGTCGACTATTCCTCCTCCGATGAGGACGAGCAGGAGGACACTGCTAACTCTGGTCATTCTGCTGGCAGCCTAAAACGAAAACGCAATGAGAATGATGAGCTCCCTCCATTACCCTCGAGATTCCACGATATGTACGCTTCCACGACTCGAGTCAGCACACGAGACGATCCAAGTTTACATGGGGGAAGGAAGAGAGTTACACCGCATATTGAAGGCAACTGGCCTACACACCTTTATATTGAGTGTATGTTCTCAGCCACCTAAAGCTACACAAGTGTGCTCTGCTGATTTAATTGAGGGTATCCCTCACCTTCAGAAAGTGAAGCCTTGTCGAGATTAATATCGCTCATTCGACTTGAACTTGCGCCAAGCAACAATGCCACAAAAATCCACTCTTTCTTAATGAGTGATCTTGGGGCCCCTCTTCCCCTCCACATTAGCCTGTCGCGCCCTATTGGATTCGCAACAGAACAGAAGGACGGGTTTGTTAGCTCACTTGTACAAGCGGTCAAATCATCTGGAATTCGACCGTAAGCGTTTCATCCACACTTCTAAATTTCTACTTGACTTATTTATGTCAGCTTTAAAGTCACCTCCTGTAGCCTCGATTGGGTTTCCAACTTTGAGAATACTCGCTGGTTCCTGGTTCTAAAGCTTGGGACACCTTCTTGCAATGGTCTGAATAAATTACTTGATGTCAGCAATAGATGCGTGAAGAAGTACGGTCAGCCGCCACTCTATGCTGACCCTTTGAGCCTCACAGAAGAATCTTATGTCAGTGAAAAGAAGATCACACCCAAGTCAACAACTTTGAAGAAGGGGAGTCCTGCACAAGATGTTTCAAATGCCTTCCATATCAGCATAGCCTGGACGTTGAGCGCACCCAGTCCTGATGTGATTAGTATGACGAATAAAATTGTCGCCAATCACTTTCAAGATGTTACTGCCATATATATCAATGTTAGCGAAATAAAGGCCAAGGTCGGCAACCACGTCACAAACATATCTTTGAAAGCGATGGCGCTTGAAGAAGAGAGTCTCTTTGGAGTATAGGGTGACGGTGCCCTAGTTGTACCAAAGACTACTTCATATGGCCAGAATGCTAGTAAGTAGCATGGCCCCAAGACTGTCGACCCCTGTCGCCCAGGTGGCTATGTCCTCGACAACATCAGAATTCAAACCTTTTATGTCTTGTTGCCTAGAGGCCCTCAAATCGCCAATTGTCAGCATCTGGCCCCCTTTCCTATTCTGCAAATAATTCTTGTATTCAGTCTCCCATTCCGTCACCGTTTCAGCTTCCCACATCGATCGCTGGCAAGGTAATGGTATTTGGTCCATTACCTGACATGGCGCTGATTGGAAATCGCCGATTCTAAGATCTATAACTTTATCCAGTAGATGCAGCGTAATCATTGTTCTATGAAGGAATAAAAGTTATCAGCAAAGTTTCTTTATGGATTTCAAGTCTGTCTCTATACCTTCTTCTGCTTTCTGCATATATCCATTCTTCCCAGCGTGGAAAATTCCCATTTTGTTCACTAACAGAATAATGCCCCTTCTCTTGTACCTCAGTTGCGATTTCCTAGACATGTCAGACTATGTTGAGATTGAATGAGGAATTCTTACTCCCATTAATATTGCAACCACGAGACCAATTAGCTTGCAGCGCTCGTCATCTGCTGCAATAGCGAGGGTGTATGCTATCAAAACTTGCAAGGAATGTAAGACTAAGCGGTCTGAATACTCATGATACTAGATGATATGAGTTCAAAAATGGAGAAATCACAAGAGTGGAACCTTCTCACGAACCTCTTCGTATAGCCTTTGAACCTCGAGCAGTAATGTTTTCGAGACCAAACTTGTGCAGGCTGGCGTTTTACTTTGATACATCGCAATAATGCTGGTACTATTTGCAAAAGGTTCTGAAAGGTCGCCCGCCCTTATGGATACATTTGCGGTCAAATAATTCCTATGAACGAAGGGGGGGAAATCTGCTTTCACGAATTGTGTTGGGAATGACTTCATCTGAGCCCACACGTAGTTTCCTGCTGCCAATTCGGACATCTTTCCTCCCGGTTTTCTTCTGAGAAAGTTAGGTAGCTTCAATACCCAATCCTCCAAGGCCCGTAGTCCGGAGATCATGAGGGAGGTGCCTTTTATCATATTTATTGCCATGCGCTTGATTTCCCTAGCGAATTCGCCATCCTGAGTTATAGGAATCGGTAGTGTCCTAGTCGTACTCTCAGCTCTGCTAGATGAACCTTGGAACCAGCATGTATCTTCTGTGTTTCCACAAACACCCTCACCTACACCAGTTGCAATTTCTAGTCCTTTTGACGTTCGCGCTTCGTGCATATTTCTTTCCATGTTCCATTCCAAATCGTTCATTCCATAAATTGTGTCCCCATCCGAGTTATTAATTCCAGTAGAAAACTCGATATCAAGAAGTTCCTCTATTGAAGCGCTTGCCGGGGTCAGGTTCCTGGAATTTATTTCGTTGACAACATTCTGTGTAGATTCTGATGAAACTGCCGATGCTTTTGTGGATGCTACCCATGTATGATGGGCAGTCCAACCCTTATCTGAGGTATGAAAGTGAGAGCTACTCTCTACATCGTAACCGCAATCCGTGAACCTAGTCTCGCAGTTCGAGCATCTTGGTCGTGCGAAGTTGCAGCGCACTTTTCGTTTCCGGCAATTGCGGCATGATTTCTTCCTTGGGTTAAGCATTATTTTTATATCTTAGAAATTCAAAGTCAATGGTCATAACATGGGTTACACGAAATGCTAAGATAACCAAGATGTGACAGTGTTGAGGGAGTGATGCCATAGTTATCGGGTTTCAAGCTTACAAACCTGAAGGCAAGTATTCGGCGCCGGACCCACTATCTGCTGATTGTGGCTAGACTCCGATACACAGGCAAGCTCATTGGCTACAACCAACTATAATCTTTCGAGACGAGGATGAATTGCATTTTCAAGCATTCTGACCAAGTCCGAAATTATGATGAATATGGCGAGTAGTTTCGGAGTGGTAGTGTATATAAGTAGGGGACTTCTCTGGTGAGGAGTTCTCCAATCCATCAATTAACCTTCGGATTTCACACTTTCCTCGAGACTTCATTTTATATTAGGAAATTACGAACCGTACTATTCAACATTAAACCCCCGCTTTTGTATTTCAAGCCTAGTATCAATACAGCGGAGCTTATTGATTCTAAAATCTTCTCAAATCTCAAGAATCTATAAGCAGAATGTCATCTCCAATTCGTGTCGGTATCTTAGGTCTCGGCCGTGGCGGAAATTCGATGAGTATGATTTGCCTTTCCCAAATTTCCCACATAATTCATCGGCGTTTCTCCCTACTCTATCATATTTCCCCCTCATTCTATTAGCGCAAAACCCTAAACTCTCTCGTAGTGGTACCCGGCCTTTGGGCCGTTAAAGCCCACCTCCCCTACCTCCTCGCCTCTCCTCACTTCACCGTAACCGCTATATCCAACTCTTCCACTGCCTCCGCCCAAGCCTCTATCGATTTCCACAACCTCGCCGCCCATAACCCAGTCGCAGCCTACGGCAATCCCCAAGATCTCGCCAATGACCCAAACGTGGATCTGATTCTCGTCTCCGTACGTGTGCAGAAGCACTACGAGCTCACCAGGCCTGCTTTACTAGCGGGGAAAGATGTGTTTGTTGAATGGCCACTTGGTGCTACAACTTCCGAGGCAGAGGAGTTGACGAAGTTGGCGAAGGAGAAGGGCGTTAAAACTATTGTAGGACTTCAAGCACGCGCTTCTCCACTCGTCCGGAAACTTCGCCAGCTAATCAAGAATGGTGAAATTGGAGACATTCTTTCCACAACAGTGAATGGGAACTTTGGGGGTTTACCACATGATATGTGGATGTCTGGCGCAGAGTACTATCTCGATATCAATAGTGGTGGGAATCCATTGACTATTTTCTTTGGCCACTTTTTGGATAGCTTTACGCATGTTGTGGGTGGCTTTGCAGGGGAGGGGAAAGAGGGCTTTAGTGCGATGTTGGAAACCAAATTCAAGACGACGGCGTTAATGGATATAAGTACCGGGGGTGTACTTGATGCTAAGTATCCTAAGACTAGCCCGGATCATATTTTTGTGCAGGGGAAGTTGGAGAGCGGGGGCTTGGCTAGTCTTGCGTTTCGTGCTACACCAGCTGGCGATGTGGGTGATGTGGGTGTTAGATGGGTGATTACCGGAAGCAAAGGGGAGTTGGTTTTGGAGTCAAAGACGGGACAATGGCAATTATTGCAGGAGAAGGATTGTGTTGTTAAGATTGTCAAGGGAAAAGAGGGGAAAGAAGAAGTTGTGGATTTGAGTATTGGTGGGGAGGGGGAGGTCATGGTGAAGATGGATGGTACAGCGGCTAATACAGCTAGGGAGTGGGAGGCTTGGGTCAGTGGGCAAAACATTGATGAGGGGGTTGTTACATTTGAGGATGCGGTTGTGAATCATAAGGTGCTTGATAGGATTCGGGAGGTTGCTGGGAAATAGGTCTGGAAAAATTAGGTTGCTAAACTATTAGAAATAGATTCGCACAATTCTTGAGATGATTGAAGTTTTGCAGAGAGAGCATCTGTTTCACTCAAGTAATTCAGAATTTCAAATGACCTGAGCACTGCTCAAAGAAAAGTTACAAATTGTGGCACTTAGTTACGGAGTGAATACACTCCTTCAACTTCATATGAAGAGAGGATTTGTTGCATATAATGCCTTTCAACACTGATACAAGGTTTCAAGCTCAACACCAGTGTAGTCTCCCACAAAGCTACAACATAGGATCTGCGTTATGTCCGCTCGCTTATTTATCAGAATCTCAAATTCACTCCCAACACTTCAATCGGACAGGAGAATGATACCTTTGTTGCATATCGCACTGACATTCAACGTTTAAATAAGGTTTCAAGCTCAACACTAGTATAGTGACCGGTGTTCTCGGGTCGTGGGCCGCTCGCTTGCACCCGCTGGATGGAATTCGTTCCCAATATTTCAAAGAAGAATTCATAGGAGATAATTTGTTGCATGTCGTAACTTTCATCGTTGTCAGAGCTGTTTTCAGATATCAATTTAGTATTTTCTGCTCTTGCCTAGGAATCGTGTCGGGATGGTATATTACACCTAAAGGAGCTCAAAATAACGTTACATTTTTATCCTATCTTCTCACAAGACGGGACGGGACGGAACCTCTATGCGCAATATTGTACAAGTACCTTCAAGCTTACTTTCTTAATAACTGAGCTTTTCTCTGGTCTTCTTCAGCATCCCACATTCGCCATACTAGTCCTCAAAGAAATCCCATTGGAACGTAACACTTCGCAAAAAAGAACATGCGTATATTTTAAAGTTTCCTATAGGCCATATTCCTAGGGAACCGCTATTGCAGGCGATCAACAGGATAATGGCATCCTGTCACGATTAGAGAGTCTTCAGAATCTAAAAGGGCACGCCTTACCATTTTCATCGGCGGCAAGAGCAAGCACAATGCGACGCTTCCTCGAGCGAAGATAGTAAATTGCTACACCGCATCAAGTATTACAAGCGTGTCACATTTCAACAGCATTACGCTTTCAAGGTATCGGACTTTTATGTTGCGGCCCTCGAGGGCGCACCTTGCTCGGCACAAAATCGAGGAAGGAGTACTTCAAAGCAACACAACAACCCAATATCATGGCCTATTATTACAGTCCCTTTCAAAGATCTCTGATACATAAATTCTACGACGACCTTGAATCCGAACACTGGCGCAATTCGATATGTACACAATAGCTCGAATACCACTATGCGACTTCCATAATTCATGGTCTTGAAAGGTTCTCCAAATTAATTCTTCCTTTGAATTCACATCAAAGATTGCTATTTGTTGATAATGTCAGTGTTAAGTAGAGTGTCTGTATCTGTGATGTGTACAGGTGATGTTTCGATTTCGTACTCGAAAATATCAGTTACGTCTACCTTGTTTTCTCTGCCTCAATTAGACCTTGCCTACTGGTAGACGATACGCATGTTAACTCTTTTGAATTATAAAAAATTATAATACCAAATTCCGCAGGCTGCACTATATCAATACCGAGCATGATGCTCCGTCAGCACCGACAACAAAGGAGCGACAAGAAGAGCTATCATTTCACGCCGACGCCGGCTACACATCGCTTCCCCAAAAACCCCCTTAACATGCCTGACAAAGTCAAACCATAACAATACTAAGGCTTTCTGCCAATCCTAAAAGTAACTTCGTATCCTTGGCCAGCCTGGAAGCTCCATTGAGGCTGCAATTGACTCAGCTCTTCGAATTGGGGATCAGCTATACAGTAATTAGTAAATATACAGCATTTAATAAGTGACATGCAGACATTGTGTGTCATCTCGTCTCTCGCGGCGACCATAGGCAAGTTTCCAGGTCGCCCATGCTAAAAGACAACCGAGAATCCCCGTTGTGACTGCAAAGATTCCGAATATTAGATTGATTTTATTTTCGGTTGAAATGCTTCGGGTAGGGTGAATTGATGTCGACATATTATAATCTCACTTTGGGAATCTAGATAGGTGAATACTTTTTGTAAGATCAGAATCAGCCGGTTGTAACAAGGCACACTGGCTGGCTGGAAATACTTACTAGCAGGAGTTGAAGGTGAGGCTTATTAAAATCCAAGCCCCCAAGTATCTGAAAATAAACGAAAAACTTGCTTGACGAAGTTTAGCTTTTGGCGATTGTCACAGTGAGGTAGAAGCCTAGAAAAGGGGCAAGAGGAAAGAATGGAAGAGAAGATATATGCCTCGACAAGTTCCCCTATAATGATGCCTGATATACCAGGTGTCAATAGTAAATAGGCGTAATAAGGTGGTTGGCTACATACCGCCCAACACCCATTTTCTGCATGCTCGTGTGCTGGGCTTTGACACCTCAGCTTTGGGCCGTGGCACGATTGGCTGATTTTGACTCCTGTTATTGGTTCATGTGAGAATGGCTGATGGGGAAATGGCCGATAGGGAAATAGCGAACATAATAGAGAAACGATGAATCCAGAGTACAAACCACCGCCGCTTTAACGTTATACTCGGCAGTATAAACCTTGGTAGGTAGTGGTGAGTTTGAATGTACAAACCGCCACCTTAACGTTATACTCGACAGTATAAACCTTAGTATAGTTGAGTTTTTCTTTTCTTCATTCCACTTTCGCATCACAATTATGTCGAATAGTTAAATAGAATGTGACATGTCTAAATCTAGTAAAGTGTTCCAGTCTGTTAGTTCTACAGGTTGTTGAATCGCAGTGATCTGAACGGAAATGCCCATTCACACATACAAAGGTCAAGGTGCCCAAATCGTAGAGGGGTTCAAAATTGTTTAGTCCGAACCTTCAGGTCCCACTAACATTTCAAGCTCCTAAAACACTCACGGAATTTCTAAACCCATATTTCCTACCCCAAAGATCAATCGCATTTAACTTGCTACCGCTTATACTTAATCTCGTCGTCTAAGACAGGCATGTAACTAATTAACTCAAGCAAAATGAGAAATATTACGTGATGAGGTCAAATTGAAACTGTTTTTCACGGCAGGCAAAAACCCTCGAGCTTCTTGTAAGTCACAAAACTATTTCTTTATTATAGTGATTAGCGATAGATAAAAAAGGAGGGAGGGAGAAGGATGAGGTTAAAGCAACGTCTATATAAGGAAGTTAGCTTCGATGTACATGCTAGTCTGGCGCATTATGAGCTATGTTATGAGACTACCTCGTAATTCGCAATGATATACAACGGGGATATGTGCGCTGCAAAGGTAAACTTGGCAGCATTTAAAGCCTTTGTAATATTATGGAGACATCACTTGACGTAGACTATAACAAAATGATTTCAGCGGGTTCGCCAAGTAACAACCACCAGAACCAGGAGGTTTAGAAAGGGCTAGAACGGCACAGGTAATCTTGTACTCGGCCACCAAAGTTTCGTTTCATACATAGCCCAATAAACACATTAAACGTTGAATATCGGTGTGGTCATTAATTCATTAGGTGGGTTCCTTTCTCTGGTCCCCAACTCGTTTTTGCAAGCAACAGCCAAACTACCCCAAAGTCCCATTACTATCCAACCTTATTACAAAACCACTTAATAGTTGGGCCGACCAGCAAACCTCATCAAACTAGCTCCAACATCAAAAACCGCCAGCACATTCCTAAAGAACGGGTCCCCCAAAATATACGGCTCGCCCCCGCCAGTAATCGTGGACCTACAAGCGCCATTCAATTCAAAAACCATATCCCTGGGGTTGCAAAACAAAGTTTGCCCCGATATTTTAACCCCAAAGTATGGCGCTTTTGCATTACAGGGTACAGTATAGAGACCCTCACTAGGATCATAAACGGCAGGGGGGATGAACTGGGCATTGACTGCATCCGCGATTTCCTGTGAGAAGAGATTAAGAGATGTACCCGAGTCGACGAGATGGAGGATCTTGGAAGTATCGAAGGATGTTAGATTAACTGTAGGAATTGTAGGCTCGGCAGCATGATCTGAATGGTTTCTGTGACCAAAGACGAAAGCATCAGGGTAGATGCTATAGAACTGATAGGTTGGAGTATTGACATTGTCAAATGGGAATTGGGTTTTTATTATCGGAGAGCTGAGGAATGGAGTTGAGACCTTCACTGGTGGAATGCCACCTATAGCGAGGACACCGGCTGACGCGTTCGCTGGACCACGTTCGATGGCAAGAGAGAAGACGGGGAGAACGCTATTTTGGTTTACCATGGTAGTGAAGATAGGATCGTATGGGGCGCGAGGGGCTTTGAAGTCGTTATTTGGGTCATCGCCCTTGAATGCGGATGTCCTGATTTATGATTAGCATTAAACGATCGGCTCTGAAGTTGGCCTAAATGAGAAGTACATAATCTAGCAGCTAACAAGAAAGCCGTTCTCATCACCACTTTCTCCAGAAAACAACTCGTTTCCCAAAATCCCCTCCCCAAAACACTAAGAATGAGACACTCAAATAAAACTTACAGTCCCGGATACCCTAGCCCCAACAACCCACTCGTCTGTCCATCACCCCTCCAATACGCCATTGTCATAACAGCAATCTCCTGTTTCGGCACCTCGATCCCCGCAAGCGCCAGGTTCTCATACCCTACTAGACCTACAATCGCCGAGCCGTCGCCGTACTGAATATTGAAATTCTCATGGGGAATCTGCTGAAACGTAGATTTATCATCCTTGAAATTGTAGGTTGGGCCGAGTCCGCAATAATTTCGAGGGACTTCGAAACCAGAGTCTTGGCAACTAAAGTCATCTCCAGCTATCCAGGTATCGCTTGAGCCGGTATCGAGGATCATTTCAAAGTCCTGGAATGAGTTAGGAGTAGTTTAAGGTGAGAAATAGTTAGCTTACAGTGCCGCCAATCGTAAGAGTAGCTGCGAGCTCTAACCCGTAGTCAAGGGAAAGTACTTTGGCGACTCCATATGCTTTTCGCCATAGGCTGACCTCTGAACTGGCTTTCCTTGATATCTGAACAACATGGGGGGTAATAGCAGTGGGGCTTCGAGCATAAATACCACGTGCATTGTAAGACTGAGGAAGCAGTCCCGCTTCAGTCAAAATAAACAGAGTAAGGAAAAGAAAGGAAATGGTAAGGGGTGGGGAGAGAGCCATGGCTAGGGATTGGCTAGATCTTTGGAGAGGAGTGGGGAAATTACTGGAGAATATGAAATGTTAGGAGAGTATGGAGGGGTACTTTGTAGCTCAAGATGGGTGTGACGAGATATTATTCCCGTCCCACAAATACGTTGAACTTTGTTTAATACTGCAGCTGCGCGTCCAAACTTCCCAATTTGGAAAGTACGTTGACCATACGTTTGGCAGAACTGTCAGCAACCGTGACAGACGAAGATAACGGTGCTAGAAACGTAAGTGGCCGTTCCTTGATTTTGATATTCTGCTCTCCTGGAGTGCTGTGATTCCGGATGTCGGAGGAAAGTTCGAGCCAGCAGGTAAGAAATGTGACATGCTCTCGCATACCCTCGTATTCCGGTTCAACCAACTTAATGGCGAAAGCAACTCTAAAAGGAAAGATCAGCGTGAGTGAGTTCGAATGGACGGTACATATATTCTATATTCCGATAAAGCCATGACCCAGCATAAGTTGAAATCTGTCTGTTGGGCCCCTCGTTCAGGCAATGCTATGCTCAAAAAGGCTCTAGGGAGATAACCCCAAACCCCGTGACCAAAGAAATGTCCCTATGCACCATTAAACTAAAGAGAATGCAAGACCCTATACACATGCCGTCTAATTTCGGTCCAGTCTCCGCCTCAAATTCCTTGTTCGGCGCATAAGTTTCTTATACTTATGCTTCTTCATCTTCAGCTTCCTCTGTCTCTTCACACTGATAGCAAGCATACCATCCAACTGTACTCCCCGTTGTATTCTGTGAAAACGCTCCTGTCGTGCTTGCATACGGTCCAGGAAACGTGTACTTTGGCGGTCTTCTGCGGATACGAATGGTGTGTGCTCTGCATGATACAGAATGTCGCCGTCCTCATTTGTTGACTCCTGAATAGTTAGTACAGCGGTATAGGTTCTGTGCTGAACTTCCCGATGTTCTGAAGCAGCCTCAGCCCCTGCCGCAATAGACTCTGGAGTGTCCATCGGTATGGGTGCTGGGGGAGGATTGAAAGGTGTATAGCGGCCTGAGAGGATATGGCGAGGGAAGTTCATCGCAGACTCTTCTGGGGCCGAATCAAGGTGTTGCACCTCTGCTTTTCGATACGACTCTGCCGTTATTGCCGCTCGTAATTCATCTGTTGCCTCATTCCATACCTTTTCCTGGGTCGGTCCAGACTCCTTTGCAGTAGCATCCATCCCTCTCATAGCCCCTAAACCTCCACCTTCAAGTTTTTCGATTGTGTTTGACAGAAATGTCATTACTTCCGCTGGTTTGGAGTTTGATCTCGTCCGAGGGGTAAATATAGCCGCGAATGATGCTTCTGTTACATTTTTGGGGAAGCTGTTCGTGAGAGAAATGGGGCGATGGAGGGAGAAGAAATCGGAGGCAGAAATTTCTATACTACATTAACACGAACCCGCTCATAGCTAGAATTTCAGACTTACGGTTTGGGGAGATATGCGATGTACTAGGTACGCTTGGCAAATCGTGTGAGGAATTCTCCTTTCCCTTTTCTGATGTCGTGCTATCTCTTGCCTTCTTCCTGCTCGAACGTGTAACCTTCTTCTCACCATCTTGTCGCGCTTGAGTGGGTGTTGCTGGCACAGTCTGCCCTTGGGCTACGCCTTTCGATCCATCTGCAGGGCTGGATGGTTTCGACGACGAGTATCGCCTCTGGTGACTCCGGTAGGAGAGAGCTTGAGAGGCAGTCGCTCGAGGGGCGGAGGTTATGAAAGAGGACGCAATGGGTATGGAAGGGGCAGTAAAGGCTACCCTCCGCACAGATGACGAGAACATGCCTCGTTCAGGTGTGTAAAAGAGCGTATCGTAGAAATTAGGTAGTAGAGATTGGAGGTAGAGCCGTTAACATGGGCGCGAAAGCGGAACAGGCTTGCAGCGAGAATAGCCGCCTCTTAGTATAAGGTCACGTGTAACAAGATCACCTCATTTTTGCCTACCCTTTGTCTTGTTGAGCTTCTACTCTCACACATCATATCAAATCAGAGGAAAGCTTCCACTCAAGAAATAAGCACACAACTCATCGGTACTTTGTAGTACATCAGAATCTAAGTTCTCTTTCGGTGGTTTGCCTTGGACCGAATCAGCACAGCATGTTGAGTGCTTAAGCTGTGTTCCAAGCTTGATAGACTAGGAAACCTGAACTTTGAGTTACAGCTTTTAATCATAAATGATAACACCTGAGGTGCTTTTACAAATTTTTATTTCCTTTCTTGATTCCGGGTCTATTTTTCTTCCATTCCATCAGTGTTCTCCCAGAAACATAACTAATCTCAGCACTTTTCATAGCACAATTCATCACCACCATTTTTAAAAAGCCACTCTAGAATAATTTTACACAGCTCTCAATCCATGTCCAAATCTATAATCTCAAGATAGTAAAGCCTGGAACATCGACCAAGATGAAACACTATCCTTAGCGCCCCTTGAAGGTGTAACCCATCAAATAAACCACTCTCATACATTGGGGATCATAGGCTTGCCAACCATAGCTCATTAACTTCCGATAGGGTGTGCAAAAGCGAACCAATAGACGAGGAAAGCAATAAGTCCTAGGAAAATCACCAAGCACCAAGTGTACACGAGGAGATACGCAACTCTCTTATGACGCTTATCGAACGACGAACATTGGCCATTCGTCCACCAGGTCATGAGACAATCGAGGAAACTAGCTGCAAAGAGTAAAAGTAGGGGCGGGAATACGGTGCACAGTAGAAGCACAATAAGCGATATATTCTTCTTCTGGTGCATCATGTTAGTTTCTGTCGATGCTTCTCGGCGGAAGATGGTAAGCCGCGGGGCCTCGAGCAAACGCTTTTGTGCCCCAATATTTTGTCTAGAAGATGCTGTATCCCCTGGCATAGTTTTCTGGGAGCTGAATATGCCGTCAGCCTTGGCGGCTTCGCGAATTCGCTGCATTTGTGGGCCACTGTATAGTTGTTGCCAGCTATTTCTCTTTGGTGGTGCCAAAGGGGAGCGATAAATGAAGTCATTTTCGATGTTTTCGCTTGTATTAATGGTAGACGCGTCAAATGTGACAGAAGGGCGGCGACGCGCGAGAAGGGAAAGAGGCCTGAGGGCATTGGTTGGGAAGTTTCGAATGCTTCGAATGCTCCCTCGTCGAAAGCCAGAATGCTCTCCTTGATGACCCCAAGTGGCAGGCTTTGAGTCCGGTCTCGACCGTACTCCTTGGTAGAAAGCACCTGGTGGTCCCTTCACGAATAACTTACGGTCTTGGGACTGCTTGAGAACCTGTTTGTGGCCATACGAGCTAACCTCTCCTAGCACATCCATATGGCTTTTGCTTTGCCACTCTATGATCGCCGAGTTTCGCTCAGATGAAGACGCTACATCTTGAACAATGTTGCCACCTCGGTAGTCTCTACCAGCACCATCATAATATGGCTGAAAGGCAGAATCAGCAGTCACGACCGGATTTCGATATTTCCACGGATTGTAATTCTCTGGGTATAGAGGCGTAAGGGCCTGGTCTTTCTGGGGAGTTTTTATGGCGGGACCAGGATCACCAAAATCATCCATCCAACTATCATCTTGGTCAGATCGGTAAATTTGACGGCTTTGTCCGGCTTTGTTTTCAGCAGGGGTTCTCCTATTAGTATCACCGTTCCCGGTTCTACTGAGTTCTTCTTTCGCTGAGGGTGGAAAAAGGTTTTCAAGGCCACGTCGACGCTGGGGTCCTCGTGTAATTGGCATGACTTCTGGGGGTGTGACTTGAAAAGGGTTCGCATGCATTATGCCCAAAGGCCGAGGGGTTGTTTGGAAAGGATTGGGTGTTGGACGAATCCTTGTCGAATCTGCTAGATATCCGTTTACTTTATGCTCCCTAAAGACGGGGAGAAAGATAGGCATCCGGGTCTTCTTTAAGTCTCGCTGGCGGTAGTCTCCATAATATTGGATATGGCCGGGATGTTGCGCAATTCGCTCAGTTGATCCGAAAGATTCGATCTCGGGGACATGAGAACTTATTGTTCCATCTTCAGAATGATCTGCGATGCTACTCCCAGCTTGCCCAACATCCCCCCCCAAAAATACTGGCAGAGGACCCTTGCCAGCCAAGCTGCCACCCACAGTTTCCCAATCGTTCCCGTCATCCGCTGCTGAGAGCTGACGCTGATGCCCAAATGAAGGAGCTATACATCCTCGAGGGGAATCCGGGGGAGAATCTGGAAATGCACCATTGCGCTTGATTGCTACGCGAACTACATTTTGCTGTTGACTCGCAACAAAATTACCCGCAAGTGCATGTTGATCATAAAATGATCGTACAGGTAGAGCTATAGCTTGGTCCACCTCCCTGATACTACCCGAATCTGAAGGTGGAGTGATTCCAGCGTTTCGCCGAAGAAGTGATCGGATGGCTTGATAAGTAGACGTCTCGCTTGGCAGATCAGCATATCGATCTGGTGCCGATGTAGTGATACTACCGTCACTGTAACCACTGATACCGCTAGCTCGCCTCAAAGCCTTGCTCACTTCTCGTTCGAGGGGTAATCTGTCTCGCATTTCGACTCTCTCGCTTATTTGACCACCATGCAGAGATGCAGGAGATACAACAACCTCTGGGCGTTGGGCGAAGGGATTGTTAGTTTTTAAGTGATGAGAGCATTGTTTTGACCGTATATTGAAGTCTAGCATCTGAGTTTGGGTATGACCCAGGAATGGGTTCTCGTTTGCCAATCCCGCTTCTTTTGTGACCTGGAGGAGGTTTCTCGTATTTCTATGGGAGGATGGGTGTCTAACACCCTGAGAAGTACTGGGACCAACGTCTCGAACTGCGAGATGATCCCTTCCCTTGCTTGACGTGGTAGGTTTTACAGGATATTCCGGAAAGAAGGTGTCCTTTTTTCGCGCTGCCAAGGCCTTCTCACGGAGTTGAGCTGGAAATGACTTCTTCTGTTTTCTTGATACCGGGCTAGACGGAAAACCATGGCTTGAGGCTCGCTCGTTCCAGTAGCCGCGAGAACTAGAATGACGTGGAATGTCGATCTCACTCTCATCACCAGTGTTGGATTCGCCGTCCTCGCTCTGCATATAATGCCTGTATATGTTCCCGACGGTACTTCCATCAGGTATAGAAGAAGTCTCATATGGACCGCTATGAGCATCAGAATGCTGGCGAGACCGCGGATCACGTTTACCACGGAGGTGCCCCTGCCTAAACCCACCGTCCTCTACATAAAATGCAGCATAGTCATCATGATCATCATCGTCATCGCTATCGTCGTAATTGCTGATACCAGAGATGCCATCTCTCATTCGACGACCAAAACCGGCATTTTGTGATGGTGAGGTTCCAGCGGCAAGACTGTCGGGATAGATTGATGAATTGTGTTGTGTGAGGGCTGCATCGACTCCAGCTGGCCCAGAGGGTGCAAGTGTGCGAAACGAATAGGCCCCTTGGATTTGATCTCCCCCGTTCTCAGCACACAAGGACTTAGCTGCTGGGCCTATCCTTGCCGGGCAAGCGCCTTTGTGATCTTGCAGAGGCATAGTTGTTAGCGGAGCACAGAGTCGTGCGTGGACTTGTGAATGACCATGCGTGTTTCCCTGTTCAAAGTCCTGCAACGGGATGGAATTCTCCTCATCAATTGTTTCATCTGTGTGCCTAGAACCAGCTCGATGCCGAGATCGCACAGAGCCTGAAGTGATTGATGAATGAGCGGTTTGCAAGTCGTTGAAGACAGCACGGGCCGGTTTGTTCTTGCGCACAAGGGTATTGGTCTCTGATTCACGAGAATGAGATTGAGAGCTCAGTCTGCTACCGAGACTTGGATATTGCTTCATTCGTTTTCTTAAGTCTTCAGAAGCTTGGACCGTATCAGGGCCAGACTCCGATTTCGATCTCGCCATAAGAGGATTTTGGCGTACATCGATACCTCGCGCCTGAGGGTAGAATTTTGAATTCATGTCGAGATAATTTCATGAAGTAGTAAATTTGGCGCTATAACTTGTGGAACGAAGACGTGCTTCTAGTACAGCAGAGTAGTACTTGACCGCACAAGATAGAGTCTGCCCATGAGCGCGCGCCTTCTCTAGACCTGAAGCACCAAGCACTAACACAAAGTTGGAGAAGATCGTTGTGGCTGGATTTTCGATGTCGATAGATAGTGTTGTGGGGGAGGGTAGAAGGAAGGCCCTGATTTGTTTTTGACACTTCTTCGAAGGTGAGGGCGTAATCGACTGTTTGTTCACGTCCAACGTGAATTCTAAATGAGCTCTCCAACGTGGTGTCCATCAGTTTAAGCGAAAGCTGAGGTTCTGGAAGAAGCCTTTCAGAGGTACATATAACTGTGATGAGGGTGCGCGTCTATACTGTCACCACCTCTTTTCTCCCTCTGAATGTGTTTATTGAACCTCCCTCCTTCATCCGATCTCCGGGAAAGACTTCTAGCAACGATGAAATCAATTCAAGAAACCCACTTTAACAGGCGGCTAGGGAGTCTGATGCTACCACTTGCCATGGCCCGTCGAAGATACTTCACACAAAGAAATGAGGATAAGGTTGGGGCACTTGCAGTATGATGGCACAGCCATTCACTACTAAGGGTGAGATTTCCTGTAATGCATGCTCGCAGTGGTTGTAAGAGAGCCTGATCAGCTAGATTTTGCGGAGTCTGTTGACTTGACTTAATCAAGTGAAGGGGATATTGTGGTCCAGGCAAGTGAAATAGTCGCGACTTCCCCAATAAGTATGTTTAAGCCCATTGATATCATGTGAGCTCAACAACGCTACTAATCAGGGCATTTGTCGCCTTCTCTTGCCTTTCTGGTTTCTCTTCCATTTTCAAATCTCAAACCTGCTTTTAGGTAAGAAGCGAAAAGATTACCTAGTCGTCGAGTAGCACTTGAAGAAAGTTGCTAATAAGGACGAATTTCTCAGTGCTTTACACTATATGGGTCAACTGCTTGAATGGGGACAAACAGTTGTGAAGTTCCCTACTTAAATAGCGGTAGAGTCCTCGTAGAAGCATATAAGAGTATTTAGGGCTGAGTGATCAATACCCATGCATATGCATACTTCTTCCAATAATCTTTCCGGGCTGTTAAATTCTTGCTCTACACAAGGTTTTCGAAGTTCGTAGGTATGTGTAGTTTTGAATCAACTGAATATTTAGGCACATAGGATTTCTCATCGCAAAACCTGTAGCTCACTCGTCATCCAATTTAGCAGTGACTTACTAATGGGCGAGGTACTAGCTGCACTAAGTGGCGCTGGGTAGCTGGATAGGCCACTAGCTAGATGTGCAAAGTGACACCCTCTAGTATTTCGTAGGTAGGTTACAAATGCTGTTGCGAGAAGATAGCCGAAAATTTATCGTTGCTGATGTTGTCTCTCCTTCTAGTGAACCTTGAAAATGGGCTTCAAGCTATTGGTGCACGGGCATCCATGCGGACAAGGCACCTGCCAGGGACCGAACCCTTGTCTAGGACTTATCGATTAGATTCCAGCCCGAGCTCGTACCAACTTCAACATCATCACTCTTTCATCCGTCCGGCCATGGAGACCCTTCCTTTGGAGATAATCTTTCAGATTGCTCGCTGTAAGCCCTAGTTATCCCCCGCACCTCCTCTTGACTGACACACTCTTTTCCAGTTCTAGATCCTCTTGATGTTGTCATCCTGCAGCTTGTCTGTAGGAGATTCTTAGCACTTGGTCGAGATAATGCCTTTTGGCGAGAGCAGTGCTTTGAGCATTCGGCCTTCCTCAAATCTCTCCGCAAACGGCGAGGAATTCTTGCAGATTATTCCGAACAGGGGAATCATCTTCGAGACTTGGCGAGAGCCTTAGCAAGTGGAAATGGGATTGGAAATTCAAGGCTGGCCGGGCCACGGGCCGAGGCGCGCGACCTTCAGGAGTTATTGAATGAAAAGAAACGAATAATGGCAAATTGGGACCCGAGTTATCCCCGAGAGAAAGTGTGCTGGTATGATGAGTATATCTCCCGAAATGCACCTATCAACACGAGCTGGCTTCAGCAGCCTCGCAACCGAGAGAGCGCTGAGCATGAGCATATGGAAGTGCGTGGGATGGCCTTATACACCGAATCAGGAGAGTCCATATCGACTTTAGTTGTGGCTCCATTGGATGATGGTAGTGTTTGTGTCTGGGATATTGCAGGCCGAGAAACCCAGAAGGGGAGTATTATTGCCAGGAGTAAGCCGGGGATTCTATCTCCAGAATCCATCATCCCTAGCCAATCAAGGCACCATCTGAAGATGATTAACATGGGTGTTACTGAATGCGTTAGTGTGGACGACTCTCGCAAAAGAGCCTATATTGCAGTTCAAAATAGTAAGTTCAAATGTGGTCTCAAGACGAAAGTCTCGGTGTGCTTTCTTGCGCACAATAAAAGGCCAGTGCTTGGTGAGGCAACATGCTAATAATGTCCAGAGCTTGTTGAGATTGACTTGGAAACACTGTCCACGATCACCAGCGAGCAATTTCCCTTCCCAATCACAACCCTTTCGGAGGTCAAGCATCCTTTGCCCATAACTGTTGGCACCAACCGGTCAATCTACCTCCATGATACCCGCAATCGAGGGCCAGGCGGACAGTCGTCATGGGATCAGTCTGGTAATTTGGATGCCTATAACCTGACTTTTGGCTCAAACTCGCGTGATTTCCGAGGTCTCCTCAACCCTGCTCCAAGCCCTGTTTATTCCCATTTATACCATCCGGGACCACTAAGTATTCTACATATGCCAAGCTCTGGTAGCGATTGGGATTATAATGGAGATATTTATGTCGCAGGGCGCTTTCCTAGCATTTTAAACTATGATCGACGATACTTTCCGAAAGTCCGTGGAACAATACATTCTGGCGCCCGATTGTGCTCGATGGCATCACTTCCTCATCCTTTCTCGTCGATGGATAAAGACCTCGCAAGGGTAGGGGAACTCTCTATTGAGCAGGTGTGGGAATCTAAGACCAGACCTGGAAGGACCCTAATTGCCTGTGGTGAGTATAATAGTAAAGGGTCTTTAGAAATGTATGGACTATCGCCAGACTGTCACATGTCTAACATCTCGGATGGATCTGCGGGTAGTTTACAGAGTTCGACATACAAGAACCGTCAAACAGCGTCGGGTTCCAAATTGCTTTCTGTAGTGAATCATGGAACGCGAATCGTGACGTCAGACGGAAATGGGAACCTGAAATGGGTTGAGCGGGATGGATCCACAGAGGCACGGAGATGGAACATCGCCCATGGATCAGTTGAAGCACCTATGGGAATGTTTGGGACAGAGGGCGATTCCTACATGAACTCGGGCTCTGGCGATGTCGTCCTTAAATTGGCAAATACTCATAACGGGCGCGGCGAAAAGCCCATCACCGAAAATGACTTAGTTTTGTGGACTGGTGAGAAGATAGGGCTGCTCAGATTTTCCAGCAAGCCCGGCTTCACAGCGGAAACGTTTGAGGAGAAAGGGCCTCAAACTGCCGAGGAGGCTCACAAGGAGAGAGAAGAGCGCAATTATTCCCAGCTCATGCGTAAAGCACTTCAAGCCAACGCCGATGAGGTCAGATTTATGAGCGGGTTAGGCCTTGGATCCGGAGGAAGCAATCTTCCATGAAGTGTGGGACAAAATTCCGTTGCTTTTTCCGAGACACCTCACAGCCGTGCCCGAGAAACAACTCGTGTATAATGTGCACCTACAATCATATGCCTAGCGATCAGCCGGTCATTTAGAACAACAACGAAGGCCCGCGAGCTGCTCCAGGGAGCTTCAGCACGAATGCTTGCTATAGGTATGGTGAAAACTCTGTGATTTTCGTCGCCTTGACGGGGTCAGGCGTAGAGTCCGTCAATCCAATCTCTGAGGCGTCTCAACGATTGGGGGAAGATGGTGCTCTTTGTACTAGGAAGACCTTCTATGGGACACAAGGGGTCTGCTGGGAGCGAGTGGGCGCTGTGGGGTAGTATCTGAGGATTTTCTTGACAGTTGGCACTTATCAACAACAACGCCGCGTAGACGACAAGCATCAATAGCCAGCGCCTTAAGTTGACAGATACAGGCCTTAATAACCAGAACTCCGGTGCAGATCAGCAAGACCTTATACTCCACGCTGCAGTCCATTGAGTCCGAAGCCTCATGGAGTGCCCGCTCCGCTCAGCTTCCGAATCTCCTTTTAGCGACCCACCACGCACTGCACAGGTCCCATCTCGTCTGAAAACGAGGCAAATTCTTTTTATTGTAGCGAGAACTTTAAATTTGGTGGCAGGTGCAGGGAGCAAGTGGTGCGCACGACAGCCTTGTTTTATGATCGCTTGTCATTGGATACAATACTTATTCACACCGCTCTTAATCGCCTGTATGCCCGTATTGGTCGAAAGCTCGAAGCCCTGGCCTATACCTGGCACGCCACCTCTTCGCGGGTCAACCCCTGTTCTCAACACTCACTTTCCACCACCGCAATTCTGCATCTGATACTTACGCTTCGTGCACCAATATTTGGCACAAAATTGGCGGTGTTTGACACTACGAGCACTCAAAAGGACACCGCTAGAGGCCTGTCTCGTATGCCGCTTACAGTGTCAAGTAGACCACGCCGACCTCAATAATTCGCCCCTTCTATGCGCTCTCGCCACCACAATGCAGCCCCCCAACTGGTCAGCACCTAACGGATGTGTCCCACAACGACGCTGGTAGGTAGGTACAAGACAAGGTCAGCCTCGTGCCCGTCGCAAGTTCCATGCTGGTCCACCAGGGAAACAAAGTGGCAGAGAAATCTCCTCTGTTCCCACGTATCTCTTAGTAGGCTGCAGACAACACCGTTTTCAGCGTTAAATCAGATCCGGGTCTCGGGTCCTGCATTCGTCAGCCTCACTTTTTCATCACAGCATGCACGGGTCGCAAATCTCTGACAGCCTTCTATCTTCTTAGCGAAGTTTGGAGGTCTGTTTTGTCTGTTTGTCGAAATTCGAAGAAGTTGATATTGCTGCTGCTCCCCATTTCGCTAATTGCTGGGATCGCGTGTATCATTTTCAAGTCACTGCATTCATGGCTGCTTTATTCACAAGAGGCTCTAGCCCGGAAAACAGCAAACCATTTGACAGACGACGTTATGGAGGCCATGGAGGAGTCCCTCGGAGACCGAGAAGTGGTTCTCCCCGGTCTTCAACTCCATTACGCTCTTCCCCGCCGTATCAACTACAATGGTCACCACAACAGCTTCCCACACCTACGATGACGCCAAGCAGCTCGACTGTCTCGCTGAGCTTACCAATCGAACAGAACCAGGGCATTACAATGGAACGGACACCATCGGGAAATTCTATACTATCAGATACACCATACGAACACCAATACGATTATACCTCATGTACCGATAAGACAGCTGCAGATTTGGTAGAGAGGCATTTTCGACAAGTCCCTCATGGGCGAAAAAGAGAGCGCACGAAACATGAACGCATTCTTCGGCGCTTAATTAAACTAGACGATCCTCTTGACGATGGTACTATTGATGATGAGGCCCTCTTAGGGATACTCACTACCTGCGACTCTATCTTCTTTGGCGGTGCTCTTGCGGGACGTGTAAGCTGGGAGTGGTCATCACAGGATCGATATCAATATGAGCTGATTGGGAAAACTGCCTTGCGGCAGTGTGCCGACAGAAAAGGCTTTGAGACCTTAATTATATTATCAGAACCAATTCTCAAATCTTCAAGTTACGACCGGCGTCTCCTCCTCAAAACTTTCTTGCACGAATTGGTGCATTGCTACTTATTCATTCAATGTGGATTTGAAGCAAGAGGGAGAAAGGGAGAAGGAGGGCATACCGAGGGCTTCCACACGATCGCCAAAATAATCGATAATTGGATTGGCGACATCTCCTGCTTGAGTCTTTGCAATATGAAAGCAAATTTGGATAACTTCCGCAAAGATCAACAGCAACCAGTTGACCCTCAGTGGCGGATGCATCGAGACGACCGTAATCAACACCATTCCAGGTGCAGTTATAATCAGAGACCGGACCCGCAGTATGCGGGCTACGTTGGTACTTCATACGATTACATCTACAAATAGACGTTACGAGTGTGTTTGTGTTTGGCATGAGGTCGTCCTTTTTTTATTCACAATACCCCTTCTCCTGTTGGCGGGTCTTTCACGGCCGGAGAATATGCAAAATTAGAAGCAAAGCTTCTGAGATTCAACTAGCATCGATTGTCGACTGCTGGGCCTCCGGGCAATACGTTATACAACTGTAAAAGTTGGACATCAAGAGACTGTATATAATTACGTTTCATGGCCGATCTGGGGAGCGAGGAGTTTGGCGCATGTCTTCCTATTTACAAAATCATATAATTTCTCCTTATATTTACCAGCCTATTCGTCAATTCATACGGTGTACATTTTCGGTTTCTCTTTCAAGTGACGGTGCAAGTGTAATTTACCGAGAGCAAGTACTCATTTGGCAAAGGATCTGCGTTACTTTGTAATGCTACTGATCTCATTTTTTATGTTTACTCAATCCCTGTAATTTCATACGACCGTTCATGAAGCGAGCGTTTAGTTGGAGAGGTTGGGGCTGAGAGAATTTGACACTACGCAATCAAATACAAACTAGGGGATCTATTTTTAGCGATTTCTGAATAGACTTTATCTCGGATCCGCTCATCACTTTTGTGTCAGTGGGAAAACTGTATATCACCCTACGACTTAACGGCAATAAGACGAGTGGGGGCTTGTAATTACCCTATGATGACTTCGGAGTGATCTCTACATATTAAGCTACCCACTTTCTCATATGATCCTACTAATTCTCACTTAATCTCATCTGACAGTTGTTCGTGATCACAATTTGGTCATTCAAAGAAACTGTGGGTAAAATATTTGCATCAGTGTTTAGGTACCTGAGAAAGCCATATTTCACATATATGATAAAGATTTCGGGAATTAGGAAGCGACTTGACGAGGTAAAGAATTTTCTCGGGTGAGCTGCTGGTGGCTTGGGCCAGCATTGCTACAACACATACATACATTTCTGATATATCACTTCCACCATCAGCAAATTTAAAAATGAAAGATTCCACGTCAAAACATTAAACACAATACCTCTTATTCTCAATTTCGTCTCACGCAGCAGAGCAGCGAGCAATACTTAGCAAGCAAACGAATAAGTTAGGGGCAGTTGCTGCCTTGTCAGCCCGCACTTGTTTACATCTACTCTCGTGAACAGCAGACATAATCTAGAGTAACTTACGCATCCGTTTCACCTTGTATAACTCAGCTAGCACCTCCCCAGGTGTTTTCCAATTTCCTTCAATCGAGCCACACCCCGCTACACGCTCTCAAGGGCACATCTTTTCTTCGCTTTCACTTCCTCCACCTCGGTTCATATTTTTGCATCTCAGGCTTTTGAGGCCCCAAATCACTTCCCACCCCTATTTCATTAACTCGTACCACGTGGACCAGTTCTACATCTTACCCAACTACGCTAGTCTCAACTTCAGTGCAACACTAACACCAACGCCACCAACTTCAACCCAAATACCACCAAAATGGGTACCCGCGAACCCCTAGGACTCATCAGCAAGGCTGTCTATCGTAGCGCTTACAACTACAAAGACTCCTATCCAGCATTCTCGATGCCCTGGTTGTGGATCGTGAAGTTCATGCCTTCCCCTACCCCTAAACAACGGGGTGGAATAGCCAAGTGTGTTGAATTACTAAATATCCGTTCCTATCTCATTTCTCTCTCTTCTACAGCTGTCTCTTCCCCTCCCCTTTACAACCACAACTATAACATACAGAGAATCCGCTAACATCAGACATGGTATAGCGGGTCGAAAGGGATACGCCGAGCACGGAATTCCAAGATCGCCACAGAGAACTCAAATACTTGAATCTGGAGGTTACTGTCCAACGCCCTGATGACAGGTATGTCTCTTCAACAAAGTTCAGGGTGCAAGGCCCTTCCGACGATTTCAAGGGGATTTGAAACACTGTGCTGACCGAGGTCTGCCTCCCTTCCTGTGTCTTCTCTCTATCCTAATGAACAAAATGTACGGTAGAGTTCCTCTAAGATGGACTACTGTGCAAGTAGATATATTTTATTGACCGGGAAACGCACGCTTGAGGCATGGACATCGAGGAAGAAGTTCTCGGGGAAGGAAAAGAAGCATATGAATGCGACGGTTGATAAGACGACATTTAATAAGTTGGGGCCGGCGTATATAGAGAGGCTTGGGGAGAGATTGTAGCGAAAAATAAAGGAGTGGGAGTAATTTGGGAGGGGGTGGCTGTTTTGGGGGATGGGGAATTGGGAATGGGTATGGGGGTATGGTGAGGTGGGGAAGGGTACTGAGTTCTAGTTTCAAGGGTAGGGTCATGACCAAGTGTACAAATCGCCCCTTGAGTGTTCTCTCTACAAGTATTCTCTCAGATGTTGGATTTTAATATTGTGAGCAAGTCATCCTTTGTAAGATATCTTGCACTGCAATTCACAAGCTCCCAATTTCATCTTAAGATTGTTGCAATACTTACAAATGGGTTTAGCACACCTGTGAGATGTACTACTTACTATTAGTACAAATAGATCTTCGGGTAGAGAGGAAAGTAGTTGGGGCGTTAAGCTTTGATAAAGGAGCAAGGGCCAAGGCGTAACAGTTATTGCCAAATATCTATCAAGTACTGACTTCGTACAACCCTGGTGGTACTAGAGGGAATAAGAGTACGGAACGACTTTGAAAGACATTCATTCAATGCTAAAAAGCTAAAGCCGGAGTAGAGCGCTTCATAATCGTCATATGTATCCCTACTAACATAGCTGCCTATCTCTCACTTGCAGTCCAGGCAATTCCATCTGCTGTACCATTACACAATGCCTTATTGCCGTGTAAAAGCACAAACGTAATACTGTATATCATATCTCGCTTCGCTTTCCTCCCAAATCATCACTCATCTCTTTACGGTGCTCATCTCAATAAATTCTCAATGGCCCCCTGCACACTTCCTCCGCTCCGTCGTAACGCCTCAACATTCTTGTCGAAATCAAAGAAACCCATATCGTTTAGCTGTCTAAGTTGATCTGCGTATCGTTCCTCAGGTGGTCTTGTGTCCGCTGGTGGTGGAGGACTCGTCGGGTTGCCTGCTCCAAACCCACCACCGAGTCCAAAAAGGTCATTCATACCTTGACCGCCGGCTCCTTGCATTAATTGATTCAACTGCTGCATCATTTCTGGCGTTGGTGGGGGAAGGCCTCCTGCTCCGAACGGGTTTTGTGCTCCTGCACCACCTTGACCACCCATACCTCCCAACATTTGGTTCATCTGTTGTAACATCTCTGGTGTTATCTGTGGCATTCCTCCTCCGAACGGGTTCTGCGCTCCAGCACCACCTGCGCCACCTGCACCGCCAAAGAGTGATGCGAATGGGTTTGCTGCGTTCGCATCCGTATTCGTTGATGGTGTGCCTTGCCCTGGTGTTCCTTGGCCAGTGGATCCTGGAGCGGGAGGTGTTTGCGCTGGAGTTTGTCCTGGGGGATTGAACATGGCTGCAAATGGGTTTCCACCTGGGGCTCCAAATCCTCCGAGACCACCACCTGGGAACATTGCAAATGGGTTCGGTGGGGGGTTTGTACCAGCTGCGTTGCTACCTGCTGCGCCCGCGGGAGTCGTATCTGTGACGCCTGGGGCCGGAAATCCACCACCGCCAGAGCCGCCTTGCATCATCCGTCTAATTTGAGCTGCTTGTCGGAGAGCTTGTGGGTTGGTCATCATTCGTCTGAACTCTGGTGAGGAAAGCATTTCTCGAGCGTGAGGGTTGTCGCGTAGGCCGGGTGTTTGTTGAATCATCATATCGATCATGGCGGGGTTATTGAGAGCTTCGTTAATAGTTTGTTGTACGTTTGGGTCATCCATCATCTGTGCAAAAGCCTCTTCACTAGGAGGAGCACCCATCTAAGTGAAATTAGTTATGATACTTATAGACTAATAGATGAGACCTACACCTCCATCTGCACCGAACATTTCTGCTCCTGGCAGTGCCATATGTCCAGCGTATCGAGCCCCAGTTAAACCAGCAAGTGGGTTGTTGGCTGTTCCAGCGGCCATATTCTGCGGTACCCCAGCGGCTGCTCTAGGCGCTCCACCTGCAGGAGAAGCTGAACTCTCTGGGTTTTGCTTAATATTGCTTTGAGCACTCTTAACCATATGTATCGTATTTCCCGCCTTGATGTTATATTTGCTGAGAGGATCTTCATTCTTCATAACACGTCCGGAATATATCAGACGTTGTCGCTCTGCTGGTACTTTCTCGAAATCATCACCAGCCAATTTTGTCTTCAGATCGAGTACTGTCGCCGCCTGCGACATGGTGACCGAGTGCATGCCATCGCTAGAGGTCTTGACCTTGAAGGAGATTTGAGGATCAGTTTCTGGCGCAGCGTCGTCTGCCATGTTCCTGCGTTGCTTGTGCTCTAATATTTACACCGAAAGAGCTTGGCAAGGAGGTGTGGAGGGTTCAAGAGCGGAGTGGATCGATCAGTTGTTTGTGGTTTGCGAAGTTCGAGAGTGTTGTCGCGATTACCTGATCGTCGAGGTTGAGATAAAGACGAGGCGACGAAGCGGCTATATGACGTTAATGACCCTGGTCGTTCACGAAGCCAAGCTCAACGACTCACAGTGCAAAGGGTCAAGAATACACCTTCAGGAGATGAATGTAAGGTACTGAAATCAAGCAGCGATTTCAGTAATATGCTGTTAGAATTCTACGAGTTCAAGCTCCGAGTTTTGCTTTTGCTGTGTAGGTAGCCTCCCGTGTCCCGCTTTATTCGTACACCCTGGAGTGGCTTGAGAAGCTCATAGATAGACGTGGAATTGTGATCCGATCCTTCGTATTTTTCAAACCACCTGTTCAATATTTCATGTTGATCCTCAGGAATCTTGCGGAGCTTTGCTTTTTCTCATCCCAAGAAGAATCCATCCGAAGTTCTAAAGAACTTTCTTGACTTGATTGGCCCTCAAATTTCATGTCCTTGTTCCATCCATACAAATCCTGGTACGCCAAGCTATCCCAACATTGAGAATCGTTCATCTGAAGGTATCGAACCACTTACCTTTCCTTTCCTCCGTGTATCTCCTAGTCAGTTCAAGATAAGTATAATTCAGGAGTAGTTCTCTTTTGCAAGCGATTCCATAGCATGGAAAATACCCTCAGCTATTATACTCTAAATATGTAGGTTCACGTGATCTAAATTATTGATACCCTGGAAGCCTCGGCTTAGATTGGGGTCCCCGCGATCTTCTCGGATATCAAGCTCAAGGGCAGCTCGCATAACAAAACTCACTACCTTCTCACTTCACCTCAACCTTTTATATTCCCTTTTTGGATTTCATTTCCCATATACTACAGCAGTTGCGTGTCTTTCTTTGTGTACATCAAGTTTGAATCTATTTGACCATCGAAATGCGCGGAATCCAGATTAAGCAATATGTCAAGGTAGGCTCTACCAAATCTATCTCAATTGCTGTTGAAGCCTTGAACTAAACTATTAATTGCAGGGCCCAAACGAGCTCACTGTTTCTGACCTTCCAGACCCTATACCAGCCAAAGACCAATACCTAATTGGTATCCATGCCTCCGCAACCAACTTCTTTGACCTCCTCCAAATCGCAGGCAAATACCAGCACCAGCCTCCCCTCCCCTGGATCTCCGGCTCCGAATTTGCAGGCGTCATCCTCTCCGTCCCTTCCTCCTTACCTAATAATCGAAAACCAAAATTTGCAGTAGGGGATAAGGTATTTGGGGCTTCACAAGGCGGATATGCTACAAAAGTTGCCGCGAAAGAGGAAGTGTTGAAGCCTGTTCCTAAAGGATGGAGTTTCTTCGAAGCAGCGGGACTCTTCGTTACCGCGCCTACGAGTTATGGGGCACTTGTTACGAGAGCGGGCGTCAAAGAGGGAGATTATGTGCTTGTTCATGCTGCAGCAGGGGGGGTCGGTCTCGCAGCTGTGCAAATCGCGAAAGCTTTTGGAGCCATCGTCATCGCGACGGCCGGCACACCACACAAGCTCGAAGTAGCGAAATCATTCGGCGCAGACTATGCAATTGACTACACCAATCCCGCCTGGCCAGACCTAGTCAAGAAGTTGACACCTAAGGGAAGAGGTGTAGATATTGTCTACGATCCCGTAGGCATGATTGACAAGAGTACGAAGTGCATAAGGTGGAATGGACGTTTGCTTGTTGTTGGGTTTGCAGCGGGGAGTATTGAGAAGGTAGCGATGAATAAGGTGTTATTGAAGAATATCAGTATTGTTGGTATACATTGGGGTGCATATACACTGAATGAACCGGAGGCGATTGAGCCTGTGTGGCAGGGGATTTTCAAGTTGATTGAGGAGGGGAAGTTCAGGGGGACGGTATTTACGGATAAAGAATTTGTGGGTTTGGAGAGCGTTCCAGAGGCGTTGAAAGCACTGGGTAGCCGAGGGACGTGGGGGAAGGTAGTGGTGAAGGTGCCACAAGAAGGGCAGAATAAATTATAGATGAATTTAGGATAGATTTAGAAAGATATCAAAAATAAATGTTTTGGTAAAGGATGGGACACGGGTTTCAGAAGTTTGGGTATAATCACAATAACGATTAGATATATAGCAAGTAAAGAATCAACGAAGTGATGGTATCTTCTTTTCCAAGCACTCTAGGCATAGGATAGGCATGTCTCAATCACCCAACAATATACAAAGGCAACACCCACGCCGCGCCAAAATCCATGCAAAACATACATGTCATGTCATTGTCCAGAAACCTGTCCAGAAAGGTAGGATATATACTTAGAAATGCTCTTTCCAGAATGAGAAATTGACTTCACGAATGGTGGCTGCTTTGCATGCCTTTTTGATCTCCCGAGCTGCTACGTTGGGTCCTGTTGATGTCATCAGTATTAAGTTGTATCATGAGGAGGGAGGGAAACATACCACAGAAGTAGACACCGACGTTCGTCCTCATATCACCCTCTAGGCCATTCAAGTATGTTCGGTCTAGGATACCATCTCTCATACCCGCAAACAACTTGGCGAAGTCGGGACGACCGAAGTTAGTCCTCGACTTCAACTCTGTTAGGGGATCGACATCAGCACCAACACTGTTAAGCACAATGTTCTGTGCAGTGTCGATATCGAGCTTCTGTGTTAGGTATGTGTGGATACGCAAGAACTCATTGCCACTGTTACCAGGAATATTGGCGGCTTCCTGAGATTGAGCTTCAAGTGACGAAAGTAAGACTTGGAACCATTCAAAGGAAGTAGTGTCTTTGCAGACCCAGATGAATTCTACGCGGCGTAGACGGGTTGGTGGGTTTGGTCCATTGCGCATATGCCAGATGTTCTTGAGGATAGAGGCCCATGGGGTGACACCAATACCAGTACCAATGAGGACAGCGATTTCGTTATTGAAGACGTCTTCAGCGGGTGCTCCATAAGGACCATCGATTCGGAGCAGTGGCATTTCTTGTCCATTCTGGAGAGCAACTTCGTACATACCCATGGGGTCAACACCGTCGTAAAGTTTGGCCTGCGCACTACCAGCTCCGAGAGCATCTCCAAGAGCGCGGGTGAAGTCTCCGACTTGTCGAACGTGGACGGAAATGTAGGGATCGAATGGGCAGGATGTGATGGTAAATGGATGCCATTGTTGTCTTGAGACGGAAGGAACTTGGAGGAAGAGCCATTGTCCCGCTTTATACTTCATTGAGGGCTTGGTGAACTGGATCTCCATGGCATCTATTATTTCATTAGCATTGGCTTAGGATCGAAGAGGCTCATGTGACTTACCGTACGGGTGACGGACAACTCGGACGATCTTTGTCTCTCTCCTGGCACGGATTTCACGGTAGACTCGCTCAATGAAGTACAATCCACCCGCCCAGAGCTCCCAACGCCATCCTGCGTATCCAAGGCAATGGTTCCAGTATTGGTCGGAGAATGGCGAAAAAGGTTTAACAGTATCACGGACGAAGCATCCGGT
This sequence comes from Tricladium varicosporioides, assembly GCA_021365295.1. Taxonomy (NCBI): domain Eukaryota; kingdom Fungi; phylum Ascomycota; class Leotiomycetes; order Helotiales; family Tricladiaceae; genus Tricladium; species Tricladium varicosporioides. The sequence continues at coordinate 1,214,622 of JAJTIW010000005.1, read as the reverse complement.
GGCATGGGTGTAGAGACCAAGCATGAAAGGAATGAAGAGATGGTGGGTATACCAAAACGTCTCGAAGGATTGTTGGCGAATCTTTGCGTGGGCCGTGGTATACATCAACATCATACAGAGCAACATGATATGACCTGTAACTCCACCGGCATCTTCGTAGTGGATTTGGAGGGCGATAACTTTTCGAATTTGAGTCTTCTCGACATTGAAAAAGCTGCCAGGCGTTAGAATCGTGGTGTCCTCAGATTAGATTGACTTACTTGACATAATGACCAAGAGTGTGTACAGCAGAGTAGAAAAGCAGCGAGTATGCAACCTGTCTATGAAACCACTGCGACTCGTCCAGTGGCAAGAATCTAACCTTTGGTCTGATATATCTCAGGACATTCCGGCACATGGGTAACAGGATCAATGTGCCATCCACCGTCAAGACCAAACCTGCTCCTCTAGAAATCCAGACGGAAAATGTGAGGGTGTTGAGACCCGCAAGCTTTGGGTCTGAATATTGTTTATACCTAAGCACTGGAATTAGCAACAGTTCCTCTCGCCTCCACCGGATGACCTACCATCCTAACGCAAAGAGACCTAAATGGAATCCATGGAATATGATGTTGAAGGCGAGCTTCGTCCCCCTCGTCTGTGCTTTGAACTCTGACCAGAAACCCATCTTGTTCTATTCTTCCCCACTCTATTCTCCAATTCGCCTCGTAATTAAATATATATGTCGACCAGCGACGGCACCGACGTCGAACAGTAGTCGTTGATACGGGTGTAGGCAGGCGATGAACGAATGACGGCTCCCTCTGTTCCTCGCGCTGTGTATATTAAAACCCCCTATCGAGCCAAGAGAATGAATGGACGTCCACCAAGAAAGGAAGATCTGAACCAGCAGGAACGGGTAGTATATGAGAAGAAGGTTGAAGGGTGAAAAGCTTGACTGCTAAGTCGCCGCCGAGTAAGCAGAGCGGGACCAAGGGGTTTTGGGGCTTGAAGATATGGTAATGTCGGTATCCCTGCGAGGACTGCCGGGCGAGGTTGACGCTCGAGCGGTGATGGTTCGCGGGGCAGAGTACAGAGGATCGGATAGAGGAAGTTCCATGAAACTCAATGGAGGTTCGTGAGAGGTTCGGCGACCAGCTTTTCCTGTCGCTTACTTTAGAATCACAGTTACTTTCAATATTACCAGGTCACTAATAACTCTCGAATAGGCTGGAATGGCTGGCTTCAGCAATTTGTGTCGATGATCAGACGTTGCAGATGGTTTCGGGAGCCGGGAGGCCAGTATCAGATCAATCCGATATCTGGATAATCAGACGCAGACGGGCTGTTTCGCAGGGTATTTGGCAGTGTCAAAAAGCTTGGCCGTCGTGGTTGTGGAGGTTTGAGACGTGAGGTGTTGCAGAAATCGGTGTGCATTGACAACCGACTCGAGACACAGACGGGCGCTGGGTGGTTATCTGATGTTTGGGACGAGAGGCAGCGCAGAATTTGGGAAATATCCGCTGAGGGGAATGAGGTGATGTATTTATCGTACGTCTTTTTGAGGGCAGCACACACGCTCTTTATGAAGGATGGCAGGACCCAAGTGAGGGTATCTCGAGTCTCATAAAGCATGGCACCAGGGCCATAATAAGGATGCAGTGAGCCCAGAGGCTGCACACAACGGCCGCCGCCTCGTCAAAGCTCCCGGCGCTTCGTCCCTTCAAGGATTCGTTGAAGAACCTGGGGGTCCTGTGATGCCACACCCGATTGATCAGACCTGCGACCACTGGAAAGTGTGTGGCACCTCCTCATGCATGAGAAGAAAGTGACATCCCGTCCCGGGACCCTCACCTTAACATCTATCAAACGGAAAAGACTTGAAGGCGTAGATAGCGTACCAACAATTGCGATTTCGAGCCGATCATTTCTCAGTTGGAACTGATCGAACTGACTCGTCCCAACTTGACGTCGCTGAACGTTTTTGAAATGATACTGGGTCTCAGACGCCGAGGCTCGTCGGACTTGAGGCTTCAGGCACCATCGCCAGCGCTCGACTCGCACCAGCTTGTGCAAGGAATATGTTCAAAGCGTTTTGAAATGGCACCCTTTGACGTATGGGTCAGGCCAAAATCAACATTCTTGGACCACCATGGAAATGTTCTCTGCACTCATGAGATCTTGTTCCTGGCCAAGAGGCCATTTGGGACCAATAAGCCTAATTTAAGAAACGCTCTAAACCCTCAGGGCGTCAAGAGCCCCTATTGGACCACTGTTGGCAGTCTTGTGCTTACGCTACTGCGGCTGCCCAGAAGTCACTTTTCTTTAAACCAATGGTCTCTAGTCTGAACAAGGCTGGCAATTGCGTCGTGAGGAACACGAAGCGGAGGAGTTGGTCGGCGGGTCGCAGATTTCCACCTCGACGTCTCACTTTGTCCATCAGATTGTGGGAAAGGCTGAAGAGGCGTGGAACTACGCGGGGCAATCCACTGATAGACATCGGAATCCTTCGATCGTGGGTGCGATCCGAATTCAGATGCGCATGTTCTACTCATTGCGCCGTAGAAGGCCGACACCATTGTTTTTGAAAGGTTTCAAGTCTTGGCGCGATCGCCTTGTGGGACATGCAGATCCAGGAGAAATTAAGCTCTTCCTTGGCTGCACGTGATCTGTGTAACCTTAATCCTTGTCTTTCTTGAAGTTCTGAACCGGAGGCTTTTTTGCTAGCATGTGAAGTATGAAGCGTGAAGCAGATGAGTTTTGGGTAGGCCTTTGTGACTTCAGTAATCTCCGAGAAAATAGCTGAGCAGGCTAAGTAGTAACCGCTAATTGATTGCAGATCGAATATCAAACTGACTTCAAGCCGCTAAGTAGATACAACAATATTCTGTGAGGCTTTTCAACAATGTTCGAGCACGTCTCAGTAAGATGCTTTCCGTCAATTCCATTCAAATCTAGACCGGCGGTCGAGGAATTGATAACATGCCCTGCCTCATAGCTAAGGAAATGCTCACTCACTGTTTTATCCAAGACATCCGCACTCTTGGAAGGAGACTTTCTAAAACAGTACTTGTATGCTGCCGAGGCTAAATGAATGAATATGCAATTGTACATAGCTCTGCGCCATCGTGAAGATGTCTAGATGTCCATGCTAAAGATGTGCGGAAGCATGTCACGAGAAACGGTGGAAAGGTTGATTGAACTGTTTTCTCAGTAGTTCCTAGGCGGCAAGCACAAATCACACCAAACGGCCTACTCGTCTTTATCTAAACAGCAGTTAAATACTTCCTTAGAATCTCAAGAATCTTCAAGGCGGTGAAGCTTGCTATCCATATCCATCTCACATCTTAGGCTACATAGGCTATTTCTCTCCTAGATCGGGACATAGTTAGAAATGTTTAGATTCTACTATTATGGCATCCTTCGAGAAAATTTTGATTGGACGAAGTTTCAGTCAATCAACCGGTAGCAACAAGACTCAAGACTTGCTGCGCCGAACCCACCCGATTAACAATCATTTGTAAACCTCTGACTGATGAAAACAAAACGTTGCTAGTCGGAGGGTTTGCCCAGTAGCCCTTTGCCCATGAACTTCGCCTTTGCTAAAGGCCAGTCGGATCAACCACCGCATCGATAGTACTCTGCCAAGTCTTTCGCTTCGATGAGGATTAAGAATTGATCTTTCTAGTAGTTAAATTCACATCTAAAAACTTGTTTCGGTAGGACGTTTTCAGAACTGCAGCCTTTCCCAAATCCTGGCTTAGGAGCTTGGGCTTTAGTTAGAAAGTACTTCCAAGAGCGCTGAGCAACTCGAGTTTGCCATTTCCTAGCCAGCCTTATTAAGCTAGCGGGTATTAGATTTTAAGTAGAGTTTCGAGATATTTTCTAAATCAGGAACCACTTGTGAAGTTCTAGCTGTACAAATAATTGGTCGCGTTTATCTAGAAATGCCAAACCTTCAAATGATAGTCTTGGTAATAAATCACGTGGCAATGTGGTGGCTCCTGTGCCCACTCACGTTGCTTGTCAAGCAGGCAACATCAATGAGAATAGGAATAGGCTGCGTAACTAGGAACCACTGAAGGCGCCATGAACGCAAATTTTAGTGGCCAAACGCCCAGAGAGCTTGGGATTGTGTTGTAAGATCAGGGAGGTTGAAGGATGCTGGCTTTGTACCATGCTTAGTACTTGGATTTCCCCGTGAGGGATTGTTTCCCAAATGCACCTGAAGTTTCAGAGCCAAAAGGTTTAAATGGCAAGATATCATGAAAAGTTCCTCTGGCTTCACCAACTGATGCTTCGAACTACAAACCTGAGACTTCTGCGAACTAGCCTGTAGCTGTTTTGTAGCCACATCATTATTTTTAGTAGTGATCCTTGCACCACGATTTTGAAATGTTCAATTATAGTACAACATAAACTTGTAGACGGCAGAACGATAAACACATCAGCAAGGCTCACACAAGTAAAGCTCTATTGACTGATGTCTGGGAGAAGGAGCATGCAAAAAATGTACTAGATTGGTCTCACACGTGAGGCATTTGAAGCCTAGACGAAAATTACTACTTTCTATCTCTAGCTTGGACTGATGAGTATTTTTGAGGAGTGCTAGGGAGGTTGAGAAAACATCTCTACCTGAAAATGAGGAACCAAAATTCAAACAAAGATGGTATGAAAATAGAAGGTAACATTGCTCATCTGTGTTGGCACTCGACTCTGAGAACAATTTGAGCTTCTCGAGACAACACACCTCTGAGGACGATCAGAACAGCGCCAGGGGCGCCTTTGGAGATACGCAGTACTAATCATCAAGCCATTGTGCCATGAAAGGTTTAAAGTTGAACTACGAGAAAGGCGAATCCATCCTATGCTATGAATGTAGCTCGCAATCCGCAAGGACGCCGCGTGTATATGCTACTTACGGTCTAGAGAGTGCGTTCCTTACAGTCAAATATTTCCGTCGTGGCTCAGAAGTCGAAGGGCATAGCCTCTGGCCCTGTGCTGCCAATGGCAAAGCTATAGGACTTATGGTGATTATTTGCGTGGTGGCGAACAGTTGCGCGACGACGCAGCGAGGCTGAGCCTGTGAAGAACATTCCAAGGTTGCGTGGAAGGTTTCTCGAAGTCGCTCTGATTGCATGCTCGGATCGGCACAACTTTTCTGAGCCCCACACCTGGGCAATTGTATGTGAAGCAGCCCCCAGGCGCTCTGACGATAGACCAGACCTCTCAACTCAACACCACAAATTCCCCGACGCTCGACACTTTTCTCTTGATGAGATCCGTGTCAGGGCAAGCATAGCTCTGTTTTTAATTTTTGCACAATCTCAGGGAAAAAGATACTGCGGGACAACCTACCAGAGCCGGGCGCATCCTGAAGCAGTTGCGAGTGCCCGAAACGGCCATTCACAATGGTGAGGACTCCCCTAGAAGATTATACAACTCTAGAAATGCGGCTAATAGGGTTCTTTGTATAGGGAATCAGTCGTAGACCGAAGGGAGATAAGGCGGCCAAGGCGCAAGATGGGGGTCGAGGTGCCGCTTCAGGAGGCGGCAAGCCAAATATCAAGAAGGCAGCATTCGATACAACGAAGAAGAAAGAAATAGGAGTCTCTGATCTTACTTTGATTAGCAAGGTCACACCAGAAGCCATAAATGAGAACTTGAAGAAACGATTCGAAGCTGGAGAGATCTACGTAAGATGGAAATTCTGAAGGTGGCCTTGTACAGAATCGCCGACTAACCTGTGTAGACATACATCGGCCATGTGCTGGTTTCTGTTAATCCCTTTCGGGATCGTAAGTTACACTGGCAATACCTAGAAGAGCTATGCTGACCCCGCATGCAGTGGGGATATACACCGACCAGGTCCTTGACAGTTACAAGGGGAAGAATCGTTTAGAGGTTGGTATAAAAAGGCCCAACTATTTTCACCCGTTAACAGTCTTAGATGCCACCTCATGTATTTGCTGTTGCAGAAGCTTCCTACTATAATATGAATGCCTATAAGGAGAACCAATGTGTTATCATTTCCGGAGAGTCGGGTGCGGGAAAGACTGAAGCTGCGAAGCGTTTAATGCAATACATCGCCAATGTATCTGGAGGTAATAATTCTTCAATTCAAGAAACGAAAGATATGGTCCTTGCTACGAATCCGTTATTGGAATCTTTCGGAAATGCTAAGACACTACGAAACAACAACTCATCGCGTTTTGGTAAATACTTGCAGTTGCAATTCAATGCTCAAGGAGAGCCGGTGGGAGCGGACATAACGAACTACTTGCTAGAGAAGTCAAGAGTGGTTGGTCAAATCACGAATGAGCGGAACTTCCACATCTTTTATCAATTTACCAAAGGAGCATCAAGCACATATAGAACGAATTACGGGATACAAAAACCAGATACGTATCTATATACAAGCAGATCGAAATGTCTAACTGTAGATGGTATCGATGATGAAGCGGAGTTCAAGGATACCCTCAATGCTATGAAGGTTATAGGTTTGGCGCAATCAGAACAAGATGAGATTTTTAGAATGCTAGCCGCTGTTTTGTGGACCGGAAATATCCAATTTGCTGAAGACAAAGATGGTTATGCTACAGTAACAGATCAGTCTGTCGTCGATTTCTTGGCATATCTCCTCGAGGTTGATCCACAACAAATCATTTCGGCCATCACCATTCGCATCCTTACTCCTCGAAATGGGGAAGTCATTGAGTCTCCTGCAAATCCCGCACAGGCTATGGCCACACGAGATGCCTTGGCCAAAGCAATATACAACAATCTCTTCGATTGGATTGTGGACCGTGTCAACGTATCGCTGAAGGCTCGTGGCCAGACAGCCCATTCGATTGGAATTCTCGATATCTACGGCTTTGAGATTTTCGAGAAGAACAGTTTCGAGCAGTTATGTATCAATTACGTTAATGAGAAACTGCAACAGATTTTCATTCAGCTGACGTTGAAGACGGAGCAAGAGGAATACGCCCGGGAACAAATTCAGTGGACACCAATCAAGTACTTTGACAATAAGATCGTCTGTGATTTGATCGAAGCTATAAGACCTCCTGGTGTTTTCTCGGCGATGAAGGATGCCACAAAAACTGCGCATGCTGATCCGGCTGCTTGCGACCGCACATTCATGCAAGCCATTAATGGAATGTCAAATCCACATTTAACACCTCGACAAGGCAACTTTATCATCAAGCATTATGCCGGCGATGTTAGCTACACGGTTGACGGAATCACAGACAAGAACAAAGACCAACTCCTCAAAGGATTGCTGAACCTATTTGGTCAGAGTGGTAACAAGTTTCTGCATAGCCTTTTCCCTCATGAAGTCGACCAGGATAACAGGAAGCAGCCGCCGTCTGCTGGAGATAAAATCAAAGCTTCTGCAAATGATTTAGTGGCAACTTTGATGAAGGCGCAGCCTTCATACATACGTACGATTAAACCTAACGAGAACAAATCATGGTCTGAATACAATGTTCCGAATGTCATGCATCAGATCAAATACCTTGGTCTGCAAGAGAACGTTCGTATTAGGCGTGCTGGATTTGCCTATCGTCAAACATTCGATAAGTTTGTGGAACGATTCTATCTTCTCTCACCTCAAACCTCCTACGCCGGAGACTATACCTGGACTGGAGACTCCAAATCCGGTGCAAAGCAAATTTTGAAGGATACTAGCATTCCAAAAGAGGAATTTCAAATGGGTGTCACGAAAGCATTCATAAAAGCACCCGAAACACTTTTTGCCCTAGAGCATATGCGAGACCGATACTGGCATAACATGGCTATCAGAATTCAACGTGTTTGGAGAGCATTCCTGCGCATACGGATTGAGGCAGCCACTCGCATTCAGAGAGTGTGGAGGAAGAAGCGTGTTGGGGCTGAGTTCCTCGCCTTGCGAGAACGCGGGCATAAGGTGCTCCAGGGTCGCAAAGAGAGAAGAAGGTTTAGTTTGCTTGGCTCGAGGCGTTTTATGGGTGATTACCTTGGGATGAATGCTTCAAGTGGACCTGGAGCCCGAATTAAGACTGCCGTCAATCTTCCGTCAAACGAGCAGGTGATCTTTTCTTGTCGTGGCGAAATTCTGGAGACAAAATTTGGCCGCTCAAGTAAACCAAGTCCTCGAATGTTGGTACTCACCCGGGCCAAGTTCTATATCATCATACAACATCTCGTCAACAAGCAGGTGCAAGTTGCCATCGAGCGTGCTATCCCATTAGGGGCGATCAAATTTGTCGGCACGTCGATCTACCAAGATGATTGGTTTTCATTAGGCGTTGGTTCTCCTCAGGAAGCAGATCCTTTACTGAACTGCATTCTTAAAACTGAACTTTTCACACATATGCAAGCAGCAATGCCAGGTGGTGGTTTCAACTTGAAGATCGCCGATTCTATTGAGTACGCGAGGAAGCCTAACAAGATGCAAATTGTAAAGGTCATCAAGGATTCACAACTCTTGGGGGATTACTACAAAAGCGGTGCTATTCATACAAAACAGGGAGAGCCATCAAATTCTGTTTCTCGACCATTACCCAAAGGCAAGCCAGTTCCTGCCAAGCCCTTCACAAAAGGCCGGCTTATCAAACCAGGAGGTCCCGGGGGCCGCCCGTCAAGGATTTCCAACACAAGAAATACCAAACCAGTATCTCAGCCTGGAGCTCAATCATATGGTGCTCCAGCATCACAAGGTCGAAGCGTACCTCAACCGCAGCCGGCAGCAGTTTCCATTCCCAACCACACACGAAACACCCCTTCGTCTTCCTCTGGCCGAGCTGTGCCTCCTCCACCTCCACCAGCACCACCTGCCGTATCCAGGGAGCCGCAATATCGCGTTCTCTACGATTTTGCTGGTCAAAGTGCTAATGAGATTACCCTCAAGACTGGAGATCTCGTGACCGTTGTACAAAAGGAAAATAACGGTAGGTTTCAGCTCCTCTGTCTATGAGCTTTATCTAACATTGTGACAGGCTGGTGGTTGGCGAAAACCACATCAGGTCAGCAAGGATGGGCTCCATCCGCCTACCTCAAGGAAGAAGCTCCTCCGCCACCCCCAGTAGCACCAGTTGTTAGACCTACTCCCCCTCCCCCTCCGCCCGTCGCGAAAACGAACGGCACAAATGGGTCAGCAGCACGTGCTAAGCCAACTCCTCCAGCACCTCCCGCAAAACGTCCTGCTCAAGGACGAAAGCCTGCTCCTCCCCCAGCACCACGCGATTCAGGTATGAGCCTGAACGGCAATGGCACCGACAGTGGGCGAAGTACTCCAACTCCCAGCCTAGCAGGCGGCCTAGCGGAAGCATTAAGGGCTCGACAGAGCGCTATGCAGAAAGGACGCGATGACGATGATGACTGGTAATGAAAGAGCGCTTCTTTTCTTAACGGTACCTACTTTGATTGTTTAATTCTGCGCTTTGCGTTGGGTTAATGACGCGTTGGATGCAAAATGGAAATGGAAATGGAACTGAGGGCATGAATTGATGTTATAGACAAGCGATGCAATATGGTGAGGTTGATCTTTTGGAAGCATGCATACAATACTTTCGGAAATTGGGACCTTGCGTTTTATTGATCATTGCACTTTCTTTGGGGCCAGGTGGATTGTGGATGAGATGAGATAAGTTGAGATGCTTTGAGATTGTTAAGTTGAGCGTTTGGGGTCAATAAGGGAAGTTTGTAGAAGGGAGGCTATGGTGGACCGGAAATTTAGACAATTCGATGAGCTTGTAAAAAGATTACGCGTACTGTTTTGTGATACCTCACACTCTTAAAATATAGCACAAACTCTACCTAAACTTTGAATATTCCTTTCGAGCATTTTGGTGGACGATGTGAAGCTCACGATGTGGTGAGCTTGACGGTCATGTTATTATCAACAGCGCCTACCAAACTAGTTAACCATAGCAGTACACAGAGCCATAGTGACAATACAGCAGACAAAAGCATTTACGTAGACCACTCTGCTTGCACACCAAACCTTGCCAAAAATATCCGTCCTAAGCTGGGATACCAGTCGGGGCCAGAGCAACCACGCTTTCAGATCATCGAACACTCCTTGATTTTCATGGTTAAGCAATACAATCACTTTCCTACTCTAATTGCTCCGCATCCTCGTGGCTGGGGGCAGATCCAATTTTCTTCACGTATCACCAAAGGCAGACTATTCGTCAAAATCCGAATATCATAGTTTCACATCATCATCCATATTTCATTCTGCCTCATACTCTCTCGCTTTCCGCCGCCGTATCAGTTCTCCCAGCGGTATATCATCCTCAGCATCTTCATCAACGCCGTAATCCCGCAGTCGATCACCATCTGAATTTGTCCAGCCTTCTTCTCCATCGATACCTTCTTCGTACTCTTCAACTTCGCTTTCATATCCATCTGCACTTTTATCATTGTCGAGATCTCGTCTTTCCATTCGTCGCCGGTAATCTTCTTCTTGCCGCCTTTTAAAAGCAGCAATTTCATCTTCTACACTATCATACCATTTAATTGGAACATGATGAGCCGTAGTGATGTGGTGATTATCTGAAGAGAACTTCTCCGGATCAGGCGGAGGCCAGATCTTCCCTTCGTCTTCAAAACCGTTTTCTTCGAATATCCCCGCAGTCGTTACACTTGGTCCACCACCAAAAGGCAATATCCACATAATAATATTCGGTGTCCCCATTGCTTGGCATAGATTCTTCCATACTCCTACGTCGTACGGAAACTCCTGCCTCGCAACCCGCATCTTCACCCCGCTATTCGTTTGTATGTACCCTCCATTCTTTCTCGCTCTCTCCACTACCACCTCATGCCTTTCAATTTCCCAGTTTTCGATCATGCTCGTGTTGATACACATACTATGTATTGCATGGATCCACAGGATTGAAAGTGCGAAAAGCGTTATGCTGTTGACGAGGAGGAGAACAAGGAGGTGAGCTATGGCCCAGATGGGGGGACCGAGGTAGGAGGGGGTATTGCGGGAGGCCCAGAGAGAGGAGGCGCGGGTGTAGAGGTGGTAGGCTAGAATAGACATGCTGAGGACAGCATATGTTACAAAGCGGATGAAGTGGGGAAAAGTGAGGTGGGAGACGCAGTTTGAGGTCCAGGGACAGTGGTGATCCATTTTGGGGATACATCTTGGGATATGTTAGAAATCGATAGGACAAAAGCCAAAAGGAACTGCATACCGTTGGCATTTTTTGCAATGATGAGCTCGTGGTGGTTTTACTCTATTGCACTTCTTGCACCATCTCACACCTTTCCGCGATTTTTTCTCGTCACTCTCTTCCTCTTCATCCTCGCTCCCCCTAGTCGTCACAACAGCAAACTTCTCAACCCATCCTTTTGGTCCCGGATCAACTGTGCAAGCCCTATCATAGCATAACCAAATAGCTACCACCAAGCCATTGAACCACAATGCTTCCTTCAAACTCAGGGGTCCAGGTTCAAGGTAATAGAAAAGAAACTGTGATGTGTATGAAAGAAAGAATATCAAAATACACACGGCAGGAATTGCAAGATCTTCAATAGCCGTGATGCGAAAGAATGCCATAGGAAAAGTCCCACTTGGAGTGGTGCATTGGTGTGGTGTTGTCGTCACTGTGGCTTTCGCATACGCTTTCATGTCGGAGGCAGCCTTGCAGCCTCGTCAAAATCCGAGCCGGATAATATTCGACCGACTGGAAAAGTGGAGAGCGCTGTGTCCATGGAGGACCAAAGTTTGGCCGACTGACCAAAATAGTAAATCCGGACGGCTTTGTCTCGGACCCGAAACACATGATGTGATAAGTCATCAATTAGAATGAAATTGATTGGCTGTTAATTTAATCGGTATGATATTTTGACCGGGCGGAGTTTAGGAAACATCTTTGAGAGCAAGCCTCATACTCTACTTTGAATCATATCCACCAGCAGACAGCCAGCGTGTGATTTCAGCTCCCAGTCTATCTAATCAGACACAGATCCCAGGTCCACCTTTCGTCATTGACAGGGCATGGACTTTACTCCAGCGGTTTTGGACCTCAAAATGGATCGGTGCAATTATTGTGCGCTGAGGTTTTTGATTTTCAATCTCTTTTGTCCGCTACTAATCATCATGGACGTGTCTAATCCCCTTGTTCGTCGAGTTCGTTTTCTATATAGACTGAAACCAAGTGCTTGAGTATATTTTATTTTGAACTTCATCATTGCATATCTTCTCTGTTCAGGTGTTCGCTTCAACATTCGAGCTTATTCTCAGGTACATCAACCAATCACAGCTTTCACCATGTCCGAAACTTCTCTCTCCATCAAGGAGAACAAATCTACAACATCAATAGAAAATGGCAGTACGAGAGAACAATCAAGTCCTAATATACCCCCGCTTGAGGAAGTAAAAGCAGAATTCAAACCTGGTCGTGGATTTATGCTTGCTTTCGTCTCGATATGTATTATCACACTCGCGGCTGCTCTCGATGCTACATCTCTCAGTATCGCCTTGCCTATAATAACGGATAAACTTCATGGATCCGCTATTGAGGCTTTCTGGGCGGGTACTTCTTTCTTACTGACATCTGCTGTCTTTCAACCAGTTATTGCTGGCTTGAGCCATGTCTTTGGACGAAAAGAGGTAAGGTTAACACTCTTAAGATAGTGATGAGATACTAACTCTCACCCACAGATCGTCCTCATTACTTCACTCTTCTTCGCCGTCGGATCCATACTCGCAGCCGTCTCTACAAACTTCACTATGATGCTCGTCGGACGCTCAATCCAGGGAATCGGCGGTGGTGGAATCCTCACTCTGGGTGAAATTCTTGTTACAGATTTGGTTCCTCTCGCTGCTCGAGGTGCTTGGTTTGGATATCTTGGTTCCATGTGGGCAATTGGTTCAGTCACAGGCCCAATGATGGGAGGAGCTTTCGCTCAAAACGTCAGCTGGAGATGGATTTTCTGGATCAACCTTCCCATCATCGGAGCTGGTAGCATTGCCATCTTCTTCTTCCTTAAGCTCGATAAACTTCCAGGCGGCGTCGTCGAGAAGATGAAGAAATTCGACTGGGCTGGCTCTGTACTTTTCATCGCCTCAACTGTCTCCTTCTTAATTCCAGTAACATGGGGTAAGTCTTCCATTCCCTCCTCACAAGATAGCACTAACAAATCACCACAGGCGGAGTCATGTACGCCTGGGATTCGTGGCGTGTTTTGTTTCCTCTCCTCGTTGGCGTAGCTGGAATCGTAGCCTTTGGCTTTTACGAGACATGGCTTTCTCGCCGTGCATTTGACTCAAATGGTCAGCTACTTCCAGGTGATAACATCGAGCCCATAATTCGTATCTCGATCTTCAACAACGCATCCATGCTCCTCATCTACGCCCAAACCATACTCCACGGCATCATCCTCTGGTCGCTCCTCTATTTCCTCCCCTTGTACTATGAAGCTGTCAAAGGCTACACCCCAATCATCGCCGGTGTTGCAATCCTTCCTGAGAGCGGATTCGTTGCACCCATGGCCGTTATAGTCGGTATTGCATGCGCCCAAACCGGTCGCTATAGGTGGGCCATTTGGGTCGGTTGGCTTCTTACTACTCTCGGCTCAGGTCTTCTTCTTCTCCTCGGTCCACAGACGTCAATCGTAGCATGGGTTTTCCTCAATGTTCTCGTGTCGGTTGGGACAGGAATGCTGTTCCCGGCTATGGGGCTCGGTGTTCAAGCTTCGGGTTACACACAAGATGCCGGTCACGCCGCCGCATTCTATTCATTCACACGTGTTTTCGGTCAAAGTATTGGGGTTGCTATCTCAGGCGTAGCATTCCAAAACTCCCTCAAGCAAAAACTCATGCATTATCCCGTACTAGCACCGATGGCAGGGCAATATAGCAAGGATGCTACGGCGCTAGTCAATGTTATCAAGAGTATGGCAGAGGGAGCAGACAAAACTGATCTCATCAAAGCATACAGCGATGCTCTTGGTACCATCTGGATTCTCATGACTGCTCTGGGTGGTGTTGGTCTTATCATGTCCTTATTCATCAAGGGGTATAGTTTGGATCAGGAGCATAGTACGCTGCAGAAGTTTAATGGGGATGAGAAGGTTACGGACCCTGAAAATAAGTAGAAGGGCCTAAGCGGTGGTGCTTGAGGTGGTTTTAATGGCACGGAATAGGCCGGTAATGATTTTCATTTGTTTGCATTTTGATAAGCATAGCGTGGCGTTCGGAGAGGTTGGGATAGAATAGATGTGGCCATGGTTTTAGTGTGTAATAGCTGTATAATTAATTACCCCATTCTCAAAACCTCTCACTAGACCCACTGTATAACAATCCTTTGGTGCCGATCAATTAAACTTGACGCCGAATACCATGTATACAGACTAACCAAAATAAATGGTATAAGTGACCTTGATGCCCTCGCCGCTGTGAACAACTTGACCATCCCTTGAATTTTATCTCTCCACATAAAGTTAATGTGATATGCTTCCAGTTAAACATGCAATGCGTATCTCAGGAGAGCGGCGAGGAAAGAGGTAAGAGAGGCGAGTTTTACCCTTTATAATCTTAGCGTATGAGACCAGTTGTAAAAAAATCAATCTGTGTGTGAGGGGGCTTATGTTTTGGTAGGCCATGACTATGCTGAAGTACAGGGTCGTGGTTATGATAGTCAT